>MQUG01003061.1:0-600000 GCA_007213375.1 Steinernema feltiae | reverse complement strand
ATTTATCAGTTTTTCACAGAACGATGGGCAACATTCTGGATCCAAACTGTTTGTGTTACACGTTGGAGGCGTCTTTCTTTTCATATCGTCCAAATGGTAATCCATGCAGCAAGCCGCAGCCTTATTACGATTACAAGTGTAAGTCTACTGCAGTAATTGAATTAAAACGTTAATTTGTGTTTTTTGATGAACAACTTGGCGAAAACTTGGCTATTGGACTACTACATTACAACGAAGTGCTAACTGGCGAGCGAGAATTGGAAATTAAGCGATCGTTCCAATCATTTTTGCCCAACAAAAGGGTCAGAGCCGAGAAATAAATACTCCGCGCCAAATTAAGAATTTTTGTGCTGGCAACGAACATTTTTCAATGTCGCTCAAGTGTTTTGTGTTGTCTCAGTGTTGCTGTCACCCTTGCTGCATAAACGATAAACTAATTCAACTTTCAATGTGCGTTCAATGACAAACGTCTTTGGATAGCCTAGGTGAAAAGTAGCAAAAACGATCATTTAGACAATGTCATCACGCCGCATAATTACAGTTTTTGCGTCAAGGTTGCTAAGATTCCGATTTCTCGCTGTGTGTGGGAGACGTCGGCACTGACCGGGCGAGCAATTTGCGACCGAACAAGCGAGACAACTGCAAAAGGAGGGCTTTGACCTCTCTCAATCTAGGACTCATTATTGTCCTCAGTGCGTTCGCATTGCATTTGGTGCGTCCTTGCAGGAAGACGATAAGTGTTTCAATTGCTCTAGCGAACCGATTTGAGCCGCGATGCTCGATGCGCACATTTACAGTCATCAGGGCGTGGACAGTCCGATTCGCGCCAGCGCCTCTAGTACCCTGCCCTATAAGTCTGAGGCCTCTAACATGCCTTTATTTGGCCATCGCATTGTTTTCGACTCCTTGTGCGCTGATGGCGCGACCCCCTCGCGTTCGTTCCCATTCTCGACCCTTCGTCCACACGAACATTTCCGCTCTCATCCTCCGCGCGCTCCTCCTTTCTGTCATGTGAAGTAATTGCATAGTTATTTGCAGTTTTTGCGGCACCCACATCAACCTCCTCTCTCACTGTGCGCATTTATTCCTGAGATGCATTAACACGTTTGTGTTTCGTTCATTCAATGGTCATGGTCGCTTATTTTCAGCTGCCACTAACAGCATTCATTCTGGTACGTTTCTTTACAGTTTGAAATTATTACATCGTTGTTCGAGTTTCGAATACGGTATGCAGCGCTTTTGTTTTAGGCAACGCAAATTCTTCCCACTTTTGCATCGTTTATTGACAATGAAGTGATTGGTACGTTTACTTCCTTAAAGCTATACTGTAGATTTCTTACTCTTAGGAACACCAACCATTGAGTGCAAAGAAAACTCCATACACTTTACTGTTGAAACCAAAAACGCGTTCAAGGGAAAAGTGTTCGTCAAGGGAGAGTACGAACAAAGAGGATGTAAAAAATACTTTGGAGCGAGAGGTTTGTTAACAAACATTGTGTTTCAAAAACGTTTCAAAAACTACTTTTCTCTGTAGCACGTTCAAACCTTTCGCCAACGGATCACCAACTACAACAAAAAGAAGCGGGATTAGGGAATGAATTGCGTGGTTTGCCTCTCAGGTTATCGCAGCAACCTTACCTAACGCGAGACAATCAAGTGAACAATTACGGTTCCTGGCACTCTGCAGCTGAGAGAGAACGTCACCTGGAACGCGTATCGAGCAATTCGAATTTTCCAAATCCAGCGGGTGCGATACGCTTCTTTGAATGTGTCCAACTTCCATTCATTTCTTCAGAACCGAATTTCGGCGGCGACAGAATCAGTTCTCAATCAGTGTTCATCGCCAGGTCCAAGGAATGTCCGCTTCAATGTCCGCCATGCGAAAGTGCCGACGAAAACCACCGACAGCGACGAAGAACAAACCTGGCTGAAATCGAATTGGAGTTGGGAACGTGTAATCTCCACCGAGACCGGACAGTTCGTTGCTATAGATGCTCACTTTGACCTAACAGGACACTTATTTAGCTGAACCCGCCCGGCGTTCAAATCAGTGTGGTTGTAGTTGTCAGTTTTCATGAAAACTTTATAACGAAAGTGGACCGTGCATATCACATACAGTGTGCCTATGGCGAGGCGAACAAAACTGTGACGGCGGAAATTGAAGTAAACACTCCCGCATCTACGGATATTGAAGGGGTCATCGAAGCGCCAAAGTGTCGATACGAAATTGTTGACGAATCGGGAAGATTGAGCAAGAACGTTCGCGTAGGCGATTATATAAATCATCGATGGATCTGCAGCACTTCGGACGAAGGTTGGTTTTGCCAACTGGCGGTGCTTTGAGCGAAAGTCACACTTTGTAGGAGTCTACGGCATGCTCGTTCACGACTGCTACGCTGAAGATGGACAGGGAAGACGAGAACTTGTAGTGGATAAGCACGGGTTTGTGGTCGCTGCGCAGATGATTCTTACACAGTCTATTTCAGTTGTACAAAGGATGTGTTTGTTCTTCCAACGCCAACATACAGCAGCGAATCTCTGTCGACTACAGTACGCACTCAAGTCTTCAAATTCCCAGATAGGAACTCTATTGGGTTCCAGTGTTCTATCACCCTCTGTACGAAAGCCGATTCCCAATGTGAAGGAGTAACGGTAAAAATCGTAGTTACCTGTTGATGATTACAAATTATACCCAGCCTCCAAACTGCAACGGCTCCCGTCTGAAGCGAGCATCGGGGAAACGGTCAAATGCGACCGAACCATGGCAGCTTCACGCGCAACCGCTGACAGTCGTGGATATTGATTCTCAAATTGATTTTGAAGGTAACAATCTAACTTTCAGCAGGTAAGCTAAACAACGTTTCAGAACATTTAACGGATAACAGCGTGAATACAATGTTAGAGTCATCACAGAAACACGAACTGTGCCTCACAATCTTAGGATTTGGAGCTTTAATTGCTTCTAGCACTTTCCTATCAACAATAGCGGGTACGATAGGTATCGTGTACTTGTTCACTCGCCAGTTACCGCTACAATCGAAAAGCTTGGAAGCGTGGTAAATGTCCGCGAAATTTACTTTACAAAAATAATAAATACAGCTTCAATGTGAACAAAAATCAAAATAAAGATCGAGCGCAAAGGCACCAAGAACATGAGAATCGAGCATTACTTCGACATGCCGAGATGCAAAATCTTCCGAATTGTTGCAGGACCATTCCACAATCCTTTCACCAAGAAGTTCCAATACAGGAATGGCATGAGATAACGTTTCATCAGATATGAAATTCTTAATGGTTTTCCTTGATCTATCGGGAGCGTTTCAAGAGGACCATCACTATTGAATTCAGCCAAAATCGCATGACTGGAATCCACAACTAGCGGACACGATGCATAACCATCGTACTGAAGGTGGGCTCATTGTCAGCTGAACTCATAGAGAAAATCATTAACCAACCTTTGCTACAGCGTTTTTTCCCTTCATTGCGTTCTCCAAATTCTGTCGTAGTGCTTTGAACTGACTCGCTGCAAATATAAAAAGTTAAAAAGTGTAGAAGTTGAAATCTCGCTAAACTTACACACAGCTGCAGCGGTTTTCGCGTTGGGGGTGTTCAGACAATCTCCGATGCCAAAAACATTTTGGTATTTCTTGGATCGGAGAGAAAGGGGATCCACATCAACCCACCCATTCTGATCCGTAAGTCCCGTTTTAACAGCGTCCCGTAACGGCTCGATCGGAGAACAGGGAGGACCAACATGAAGAAGAGAATACTACAATTACGCGTTGGAGATACACAAACATTATATCCACTCAACCTCAAAACTTATATTCTCATCCGTTGGTTTGCCCTCGTTGTCCAGAATCTGAAAGACTGCTACACGCTCACTGGGCTTCACTTCGATTAAATTATGACGTGTGTTAAGGTGTATGTTTCTTGTATTCACAATTTCCATCAAAGCGTTTGCGTACTTCTCCACACCGAAGATTTTTCCCAATGTAGTATTGTACATCACTTTAGAGTTTTCTCTTGTTCCGTTCTAAAAGTCGAATGAAAAGCAGAACATTCCACCAGATTACTACCTTTCGGAAATATTCCTCAGCAAGATAACAAATCTTTTGAGGAGCCCCAGCGCATTTTATCGGCGTGTTCGGAAACGTGAAAATGGCGTTCCCACCTTCAAATTGCTTCAGTTCGTCAAACGTTTTCTGAGCATATTTCGGATGATAGATCGAGCAAACTCCCATAGTTTCCAATGCTTCTGGAAGCCCTTGACCTAAACAAGACTGTTATACCCAGTCGCTGAGGCGAATAGTTTACTAGATCAAAACGAAGTTGTAGACCAGTTGCGACCACAAGGTAGTCGTAGCTTAGTTCATTCCCACTCCTGTAATAGCATCATGTAGCAATTCAATTTCTCACCGCTGAAAAGCGTTTACGTTGTCAAGATCTGGTTTTTCGCAGGATGAAACTGATAAACGCTGTCGTTTATCCACGTAGTATTCGAGTGTAGGAGATCTTTCTCCTTTCGTTTCAACGATTCGAGATTCATGAGACCGCCTCCAACAAGTGTGAATCCAGGTTGATAATAATGATCCTAAATTGTCGTGTAAAATGTTCCAACAGTATCAAACAACTCACCACATTCGGTTCTAATACTGCGACCTGGTTTTTGGGCAGAACTTTGGCAAAATGGTTCGACACAGCACATCCTGATGCTCCTCCGCCGACAACTAGAAGCTTGTAATGTGCTAAAGTTAGAAGAAGCAACAAGTAAAATACAGGCGGCTATTCTTTAGCTTACAGTTCAGTAGGAACGGGGATATCTTCATTCTACAACGATTGATTCCACGTCTGAAGTCGACTATCTGATGACACCCTAATCAAGAAATCAGAAATACGTGCACTTTCCAACAAATCAAGAAACAAATTCTCCACGCAGTGGCAAGAAACGCGAGTACGCGTAAACATTACAAATATTTGTCCCCGAACGTGCGCGTTGCAATGCGTAACAAACAGCCAGTCGAAGCAGCGTAAAGATTCATTCGTTTTGATCGCACTTCATTTGATCGATCCAGGTAACCATGCTTGAAAAGTCAGTCCGTCGAATATTGGCCCGTTGCTGACATCCTTGTTTAAATGTGTTCTGATCGGCCGTATTGTTTTTCATTGCAGTCCACTACTACGCGGTGTCGAATGACGTCAACTTACCTCCCCCCCACACACATTTTAACATGTCTTCCAGGTACCCACGGTATAGTAAGCAACAGTACAAATTGCTTGAAAGGGAAATATGAAAAGATTATGCCTGTGACCCAGAAAAAAACCATCTGGTAACCTTATATTTCAATTCAATTCAAACCAAGCTTTGCAGCTAGTAAGCTTGTAAGCAGCTTTCCGACCGCCCTTTATTCTAATAGATTTTATGAATACTGTAAAGCAGTCATCGAGATCATTAATATGAAGGAAAAATTGTTAAACAATTTTTCAGAAGAGTAGCGTTCGCAACTGGATACGTGGGTGGACGAACGGCACCATTTGGTCCGACATAACAGAAGGGAAGCCGAAGGATGTAGTATTTAGCCAATGCAAGGTTAATAGGTTCTTCTCCCAAGGTGAAGCACTCTTCATCTCCTATCGCCTAAAAGCATTCATTTTTGTTTTCGGGTGAAAAATCCAATAACGCACTTGGACCTTAGGGTCTAACTGTATATGGACAGGTGCCTTGGGAGTAACTACATGAATTCTTATAAGTTGAGCAATGGTGTTCGCTGTTTTCTTGCATGGGCATGGCATCCAAATAGGCAAATCAGCGGCAAGCAGTTCGGTTGCACTGCCCTAAAACCAATTTGATACGTGAAATTACCAACTGGACAAACCCGAAGTTGGCCATTTCTTCTCGAATGCTTCATAACAGTACCAGGCGATTCCAACATAAACCGATGTCCGCGGGGACATTCGTAATCAAATCCAATGAATAGCTGTGTATATTGTGGGTATATGAATGGATAAATCAAAATTAAAAAATACCTTCACTTTCTCCACTTCTTGCTCAGAACCATCTTCGAGGCGCATTATGCGCCTTTTGTGTTTGTAAGTGGCAGGATTAGTAATGTTCAGCTCTGCGACAGCTGCGTCCCATTTTTCTCCGTCGACAGGTAATAAGATGTCCAAAGGCAACAAGAATTCCGATCCAGGACGCATGTACTGCTGATCTCTCATACCAATGTTGTGACTGTAGATTGAGGAGGGTCCAATGCAAATACAGGCCCAGGAGGGAAACAATGGTTGCTTGCTAGATTTTGCAGCCGTATGTGGCATATACTCTAGAAACTGTCCCTTGAATTTTGTTTCAATTGCATAGCTTTTTGATGCGCTAGCATTCCATGGGACCACAGGTGTAGGATTGCGGAACGTAATTGGCTGATCTTCATCTAAATATGAGCCCTTTTTGAGCTTAGTTAACGTGGAGCGCTTCTGAATCGAAATGTGTACTATCCGTACCCATCTGTTTTAATTACCGCATCCCCCAAGCTTTTCACTGAGTCCTTCTTTTGTTGAAGAGAAGTCGAATATTCCTCCTGCGCACTTGAAGATACGACTTCGCCACTTTGTTCTTCATTCTGGGAAAGTTTACAGCTGTCATCATCATCATCATCATCATCATCAATTCTCGTATCGGAAGCGTTCGAAAAAGCACAGTTATTGTCATCCTCCTCGTCATACTGCTCATCAAAACTGTACACAACAGGCTGTTCTCGATCATCCTGGTTAGTGAATCTGTTTTCCACGTCACCTAAATCAATCTCTTCGAAGGTATTCATATATATATCGTTCTTACATTCGCTACCGGATTCGGAAATCGCCCTCCGTAAACGAAACAAGTCGTTCTCTTCATCTGAAAGCGGTGTTTCCTCCTAATATACTCATCTCGTTAAGTGAAACAATAAAATGCAAATCTTACTTCATCGAGAGAGTCATCATCTTGATCATCCTGTCCTAAGAAATCGACTCGATCGATACTGTGACGGTCTTCATCATCACTGAATTCTTTTAGCTCAGGACTTGGTCTGGATGAAGATGAATGTGGTTCGAAAATATCGAATAAATGTCGTTCAGTAAAGTGGCAACATTTAAAACCAGGATGCTCATAAAACTCATAATTTGCCTCCTAAATTAATACATGAATCCACTAAGCACATTACTATCCTTCTAACCCTTATAGTAAATGGATCCGGACGAGGGGCCTGCGTTTTACCACAGTTACAACAGGATAAGTAATGAATCAGGTTGCCATGCGAACGCTGCGCACCTTTCGAACCGTCATCCCCGGGTATTCCATGGACCTGAAGAGCAATCCATGTACGGTTACTGTCATAACATCGAAATGCATACCGGAAGAGTGCAGCGATTCCCGTTAATTGAAAGGACATCACACGGGCGACCCTCACATTGCCAATACTTTTCACAGCGTTGTGCCAGTGCTTCCATAACTTTGACAATATTCGAACCAGTGTAGTTGCTTTCAAGATATTCCTTAGCATTAAGCAACTAAATATAAGAAGGACATGTGATGTCGTGTTTGGCAAAATTACCCTGGTTTCGTGCTCGGATTTGGAATACGCCCGATTACTAGGCGCTCTATTGTTCTCTTTGTCGTTCCGCATGTAGGCGGCAAACGCCTCTTCTTCGTACTCACCATCCAAACTGAAAACGTTCAGTACAATAAACAAAAATGAAACAATTACGCTTTCGTCAGTCGAAGTTCAGCAGATACGGAGGCTTCAGTTGAATTGTGAGGATTGGTTATTAGTAAACGGTACAACACCTGAGCGATCTTAGCGAATTCGGAAATGGTGGGATTCTAAAATCCGTAAGTTAGCACCTTCTTGATTTACTGATGATCGTACACAAAACGTAAGCTCGTCTTCAATTTCATCAGAACTATGGTCGAGGTGAAACCTAAGGAAACGCTCCAACTCATCTCCAGCTCGTTTTACTGAAAAAAAAAAATTCAGAACAGCACATTGTCTTTCCCGACCTTTTCTTTCCACTTCAGTATAACAATCCCGATCACCTAAATCCCCAACAGCACTCGGATACATTATATCTTTCACAGCATCGACTGTCCACCCGGAATACCCATTGACGTGCACGAATCTGTCATCTGAGACGCAAGCGACGCAGGATCGCCTACAGGTACAAGAACGTCAAATTAGTTAAATTACTCATATATACAACGTACGAGTGAGACACAACAATCCGATAAGTTCTCAAAATGGAAAGAATCTGACGTTCGATGCTTCCTTGCATTTTTTCTAAAAGTTCTTTCTGAAAGCATGGAAAGAAAAATGCACATCTTGAGTTCTCAACACCAACCTTTTTAGTGACGCCAAGTTCAGCTCTTAAAGGATTGCGGTCGAAAAGAAAAAGGAGTCTGGGCACAGCAAATCTTCCTTCGCACATAACGCTTTCTGGAACGTCTTCAAGCTCTGCGAGAGCAGTGCAAACATAATCTTTCTTATTCTTTCTAGAGCAGAAAACGACACTTGGCTTAGCACGGTGAAGCAGAAGAAATACCTAAGCTGATTCGTAGTACTCAAGTTCTTGGCATGGACAACATCAAACCGACATCCAGGATCAGCGAACAACACAATATGCGAAACCAAAAATAGTAGGTGGAGATGTCGATTGTACTCATCCTCAAGTTTAGAAATTGTTTCATAGAAATTCTGAAGGAGTCTTTTGAACAAAACCAAAGGCCAGCTCTTCATACCGGTGCATCACTGAGTTCTTCGTCATCCTCAAAAGCATTTACCAAGGTAGTTAAGTCGGTGATGGCATGAAGGACAAGAAATATAGCCTTGTGTTCACTTGAATAGAACGCTTCAATCTAGAAAAAATGTTATGTACTCTGTGACGCTTCACTTACGTATGTTGTTTGTGTCGCAGAAGAACGCCAAGATGAACCGAAGATGTTACGATCAAAAAACATATTCAGAGCTTCGGACTTCGCATGCTCAGCCGATTCTTTTCCTACCACAGAAACAATTGTAACTTCGGTTTCATCGAATTCGTCAAGCCGGCCAACTATCTCGTCGAGCCATTGAACAAACTCTTTGGCCATAACACTAAATAGCGACACGATTGTAGGAGAATTAAACATTATTAATGCACGACTAAATGCTATACCGCGCTTACTGACATGAACATGGAACCGACTTGTAAAGAACCTATTCTCGCATCGAATTCCCTGTCTTCACGCGCGCGAAATGAATGTGGGTTAGTTGCGGCAATATAAAAAATTTACCGTTGCAACATTGTCAGATTTGAAGAATGGCATAGATTGATCATCGACACATTGGATTGACTTTGCATTTGAAAATTTCCAAGTGTAGGAATGTTCGAATTCAAGTTCGGGTAATAAAATCGAACCGAAAACAACCGAACCAACAATTTCAGTTTTTCATCCATCGAAAGAGAAAAAACGACGGAACTTTTGCTTTGGTTCAAGCTTTTTGAAAAGATTAAACTAGCGTTTGACGGTTCAACTTCATTTACTCTTGTCGTTGAGCTTAAATACCGTTTCTGGCGTCGCTTGCAACAGAAATCATGAAAATACTATGTCAGTGCTGCAGATGATGAGCATCTGTCCAGTTGAAGAAAACAGAACGAACCCCTTTCCTGTTTTTTTGTCTCTCTCCAATTACAAACCTTTTGTTTTCACTTTTATCCCTTGTCAATCAAGATGGACATTCAGCGATCAAGGCAGACAATCCGAAGAGAGTTCTGAGATTCTTCGCCGTCAGCGACGAGATAAAATGCATCGACCGATGTTTTGGTGAAAAAGATTCGATTTCTGTGCGATAATTAGTGAAAATGATGACCCGAGATTGCAATTCGCCGTTGACGGTCTTCGCGCAACAAACACTTTCACTTTCCAGTTTACGAGCCCTACGGCGGTTATGCAATTCATTGCGAATGGTGGTTGTGGAGAGAACGACCAGCGAAAGGAGATCCACAGACCGATATATCCGACATGAAGTGAAGTAGAGGACAAACAGCTATCCAACATAGCCGTCGGCAACAAAAAGGGAAAACAAAAATGAATAAGGAAGGTTCATACTGTATTCCAACAACATCTTCTCCTCAGGAGGAGGTCAAAAGATCAATTCTGCGAGAAGTGACTAAAACCTATGGTCGAATATGGAGGGATGACAAGAAGTGATACAAGCTTGCAGTTATCTTCTAATCGGTCACAAAGTGCGTTTTGTAGAAGTTTCCTATGAGAGACTCTTACACCTTCCCTATGTGGTTTCTGGATTACAGCTTGTGGAAAGCGGGTCAACAGGCTTATGGGATGCGCAATTTGATGATCAGTGCTTGCATAAGCTGGGGCTAATTGGAAACGTTATGCCTTTTGGTGGCTTGTCGTAAGGCAGCGATGACGCAACCAACGCGCGAAAGAGGGTGGATATATGTTCGCTTGATCTGTCAGACCGGTTTATCCGCTATATCGCGGGACTCGTCCAAAAAAGATCGTCGCCAGTCAAACTTCCGAATTGGTCGCGTCTACAATCGGAGGTTTGTTGTTTGATGTTGTAGAAGAGCGCTGACTTTGGGCTAAAGGGCTTGTTGATCTTCTCTAACTTGCTCCTTGTAATTCCCCTCAAGAAATAACGCTGCGTTTGAACTTTATGCAATTTGTATCCATGCATTCCAGCTTTCTACCCTCCACTCAAAATCTGCGATGTCTACTCTCGGTCTTCATCCGATGCTTATCCAGGAGCAAAATAAAACTTCGAATAACTGTTCCGGTAGTGCCGACTTAGACTTTGAGCAAAAATTCGAAGAATGGCTCAAGGTAGACCACTTACTAGATCATTCGCCTGGCACAATGAAATTTCAGTCGGTTGATGGTCCTTCGTTTCTATATTCTCCTGAGGAGTGGCCGTTCGGAGATAAGGATGGAGAGTCTCTGAGGATCGAGGGAAACATGCACAAAGATGCTGTTAAAGAAACAGCTCCTTGTTCCTGGGAGACCAACTCAGTTTCTTCGAACGACGAAAAATGTTAGTGTGAGTAGAAGACAGCTATTTAACAAGTGTTTAGCACGGACCGGCACTAACCAGCTGGGAGGAATATACGCAAATGGGCGCCCACTGCCGTCATATCTTCGAGAAAAGATAATTTCCATGGCTAGCGCTGGAGTGAAACCTTGTCAGATTTCTCGGGAATTACGAGTTTCTCATGGCTGCGTTTCAAAAATTCTCTCCAAGTATTCAACTAAAATTAAAGATTTTTCCAAACGCCAATCGTTCAGATATCGGGACACTGGCTCCATACATCCTGGCAAAATTGGCGGATCGAAACCAAAAAAATCCTTACCTCAAGTGGTCACAGCAATTGCTATTTACAAGCACTATCGACCAACCATGTATTCATGGGAGATTCGCGAACGTCTCGTATCCGATGGCGTTTGTAGTCACGGAAACGTACCGAGTGTCAGTTCCATCAACCGGTGGGTCAAAAACTATACCGCGCATTGCTCACGTTTCATCGTACTATAGAATAATCAGGACAAAGCTAAGTACTCGCAAATTGTCCGAAGGTTTCGATCCAACCAACGAACTTGGAATGCGCATTCTACCCAGCACCGAATACTTTGAAAAACAGTGTCCACAATCACAATCCCAAACGTCTTTTCAAGATTTTGTCGTCGACTCTCTGAGCCCCTTCAGCCGCCCATCTCCTCAGCTTGTCCCCCTCAAACCCTCTCTAGATAATTCTCCACCCGTTTACGATCCACTTCCATTTTGAACTTCAATGGCGAAACAACGCCTGGTAAAAAAACGACCGAATTAAGTTAACGGGTGTAGAGAGCACTTTTATTATCTATTTTCCTACTGTCATAATATCTTTTCCGGTGCCACTTACATATGTATTTGATTTTTTAAATATCATCCACTTCGTTATCCTTCTTTACTTTTTAGGATCGAAATTGATTTGTGGACTAGAGGTAGTGTTAAGCAACTCTGTTCTGACCAAATAAATTAACCACTCCTTGAACCTAGCATTTACTACACTAATGATTAGAAACGTTGTTCGTTACAGAAGTAGGAGCAAAACTGCTGTGATGCTTGTATTGCCACGCAAACAAGTGTTCAAATCTCTTAAATAAAAATATATTCGATAGTTCTTTTAGAATTACAATGCTGTATGTACAGAAAGAAATTATCACAGAAGACTTACGAACACAACTAACTCGCCTTAGACCTTAGTATAGATATGTCGCTTTCTTTGCTTTGATGGAAGTTCCATTGCTGCAACTTGAAGAGGCCAGCCACCACCAATCACTCCAGCTTGAACTGAAGCACCCGTTACAACCGCAAGCTCCGGATCTATTCCATAATTTGGAGACCGTCTATAAATAGATTACATAAATTAATATATCTTTCGGTCGTTATAAATTACTTCAAGTATGAACCGACAAGTTGACGAACACGTGGAATTCTAGTAGAACCACCGACCAACACGATTTCATCCACATCGTCTGTCTCTACGTGAGCATCTTCTAGAGCAGCCTTTATTGGCTCCGATATGCGATCAAATAAATCTTCATTTATAGACTCAAATTCATCTCTCGTTAACTAAACGTTCGATGCAACACAAAACTTGAACGATAGCGCATACCTCGTAACTGAAAGGCTTCTCGTCTTTCAAGTGGAGAGCAATCGTGGCATTTGGAAACGATGTAAGCTGGATTTTTGCATCTTCAATAGCCAATCGAAGCTGCTGAAGATCTTCCTTATCTTCTAGTTTTTTTCCAAACATGTTTTCAATATAATCCATCAAATGATGTTGCACACGATCATTGAAGTCTTGACCACCTAATCGGTTGTTACCAGCCATAGCCTGTGTTACAAAAACACCTCCTTGCAACCACAAAACGGAGACATCCAAAGTACCACCACCTAAGCATAAATGTACTCAGAACGAATCAATATACTAACCAAGATCTACAACTACAATGTATTCAACGCCTTTCTTTTTATGTAGACCGTACGCTAGAGCAGCTGCTGTGGGCTCACTAATAATACGCCGGACTTCCATGTCTAAAACGTTATTTGATACACACCGTTTTTAGTACAGAATATCGTGATACCGGCATGGTTGGCTGCTCTTGCAGTAGCGTTTCGCTGAGCTTCGTCGAACTCAGCGGGGACAGATATCACCAACTGATTGATAGTAGTTCGCGTGGCTCTTTCGACATGAGATCGTAGGTAGTGAATAATAATCCCTCCGACTTCCTCAGGTGTGACAATCCTTCAATAGAAAAAAATCATTGGTGCAGGCTGTAGTATCGTCACCCATTCCATACCTCACCGACTGAGCCAACGGAATCTCAAAATAAGCACTCCCGTTTTCAAAAAGCTTGATGGTGAATGGGTATCGCTCTTGGTCGGCCTGAAATCACTGAGCGTGCGAACATTAACATTAATGCCTTTCCGGATCCTACCAGAAACTGGGCATCATCCTCAGTAAAGCTTTTTCCGATAAATCGCTTCGCGTCGTAGATTGTTCGCAAGGGATTCTTCTCTTGTTGCTCGACAGCACGATGACCAACCAAAACAGAACCATTAGATCTGAAAAACCGAAACTGCAATAAAAGTGCTAAACACTTTGCGTTTACAGAAAAGCAACGACACTAGGTATACTCTTCTTTCCAAGATCATCAGAAATGATTGAAGTATCACCCGTTACTGCATGATATACCCCAATAGAAGAAAACGTTGTTCCCAAGTCAATTCCAACGATTTTAGGAGGAGGCGACGGAAGTCCATACTTCTGAGCCATATATCCCGCCAACAGAATGGCCAAAATAGCAGTACCTATTGTAACCAGTCTTGGATTATTCAACACCGTACGGACAAACCAATTGTTGAAACCGTTGATGACATGACGCCTCCGATTTCCTCAAATCAGCCGAATATGACTTGGTGAGACAACGCCACTGAAAAATAGTAAAAATAATTGTTCTTCACAAACCAATATCATAAAAGACAATATGTACACGTAGCAATATGAGAGCCGCATTCATGACAATCATCATCAACGATGACGTCAGCAATTCTACTTGTTCCACAAGAGATTGAATAACTACGCGTGTGGTCGTTCACAAATTGTTATTTGCGTAGATTTCCTAGAGAGGTCGGTTCAACCTTTAATTTCCTATATTTACTTTATTCAAAGAACGAAGTTCGAAGCACCGTCCCATCTATTTTAGTGCGAGCGATGGGAGTTTTAAAGTGAAACATGAGTTATGTTATGTGACTTATGTTCTGACCTTACTCATTTGCCTTGATGTCGTTTTTTTTTCTAAAAAAAACCCAGAATGAACATATAGAACTCTTGCATTTCATAAATTATGTCTTTTTAATTAATTGCAAGGCAAAACGATAACATATTGTTTATTGGTCGTAACCGTATTGTGGTCTCGCAACGATTTGAATGTCTTCAGCGTTTCCCTTTACGATACACATGAAAACCGTGTGGGAGGGTTTCCCCTTTTTCTCACCTGAATTCTGAAATTAGGTGTTTTTGCCCAACGACGAGGAATATCATAATTTTTTGAAATACGCGGATACATCGTAGAGTATACTCATTTAGAATGATTGAAGTGGAACGTGCTATCGATGATGAAGGGCCTGCTCTTCCTCAAAAGAAGTTTTATCGTCAACGAGCTCATGCTAATCCAATGTCCGACCATGACATCGTCTACCCCCGTACTCCTAAAGAGTGAGAATTTTATATCATGCATATTGTTATCATATTTTTTTTCAGAATGGATTGGTCTGGGTTTTATGGCGAAGTAGCGGAAGGTCGAGAAGTTGAAATAGTGGATGTAGGTTGTGGTTATGGAGGACTGCTAATGAAGCTGTCACCACTGTTTCCTGAAAGTCTCATGGTTGGCATGGAAATTCGAGTAAAGGTTTGTGATGGTGTTGGTTTCATTTAATCATTGCTTTTATAGGTAGCTGACTTTGTGCGCGACAAAATCCATGCATTGCGTACCAGGGAGCCAGGGCATTTTCAAAATGTCTGCTGTCTACGAACAAATGCGATGAAATATTTACCGAATTATTTTAAAAAGGGACAGCTTTCAAAAATGTTCTTTCTCTATCCTGACCCTCATTTCAAGAAATCCAAGCATAAGTGGAGGATTGTAACCCCTGCTTTGATTGCGGAGTATGCATATCTACTGCGTCCTGGTGGTACACAACTTTCATAATTATGCCAAAAGTTATATGATTTTTCCAGGTATTATATATACAATTACTGACGTTGAAGATCTGCATATCTGGATGAAGAAGCACTTAAGTGAGCACCCACTATTTGAGGAACTCTCATCTGCTGAAATGGATGCTGACCCTGTAGTGCCACTTCTATTTGAAAGCACAGAAGAAGGTCAGAAAGTTACCCGTATGGATGGAAGCAAGTTTCCTGCTGTGTTCCGGAGGCTTGATATGTAATGCTTCTAATTGTTGGGAGTGAGCCATGCGAATTGTTACGATTTTGTTGTTTTATTGTTGAATTTTTGTGTTCTATTTATACCGTTTGCGTAAACTCTCGAAGTGGTGTTGTCGAACCGCACATTAGGTTTTTGTTGCCTTCTATCCAATATTTTTTCTGAACGATTGAACGCGTGTGTGCAAAGCAATTACGTGTTATGTTTGTGGTTGGTCGTTAACTGAATATTTCTAGGTGTTAAATGGCTGATGACGAATATGAATCGTTGGCCCCGGCGCACAAACTTTGGGTGCATTTAGCAGCCGGTGCGCTGGCGGGGATAACTGAGCATTGTGTCATGTTTCCATTCGACAGTGTTAAAACACGGCTTCAGTCTCTCTGTCCGTGTCCCGAAGCAAAATGTCCCACACCTGTCCATAGTATTGCATCTATTATCCGTCGGGAAGGTTGGCTACGTCCTCTGAGGGGTGTTAATGCTGTAGCCACTGGGTCGGTTCCGGCCCATGCTTTGTACTTTTCGGTCTACGAAAAAACGAAGGTTTGAGTTTTTATGTTTACAATTAATGACAATTATTATCAGGGTTTTTTGACTGGTAATACGACTGGTCATGTGAATACCGTCGCTTACGGACTCTCTGGAATATTCGCTACTATCATTCATGATGCAGTAATGAATCCTGCAGAAGTTGTCAAACAGCGCATGCAGATGATGTACAGTCCTTATGGCGGAAGTATGGAATGTGTAAGATGTATCTACAAGCGTGAAGGTTTGCATGCTTTTTATCGCTCCTATTCAACTCAACTGCTGATGAATATTCCTTTCCAAACTGTACATTTCATGACGTACGAGTTTTGGCAGCACGTAAGAATTTCGCGTTCACGACGAAAAATGTGTTATTATTTTAGCAACTGAATCCTCAACACAAGTACGATCCTAAATCGCATCTGATTGCTGGTGCCTTAGCCGGAGGGTTGGCAGCAGCTGTGACAACGCCTATGGATTGTGTAAAGACTGTTTTGAATACTCAGCAGACTCCTGAAATCTTGGCTGACCGTAGTGTAATGCTGAAGGCAACGAGTTCATATCAAGGTTTTTTATATTAATTATATGGAAAAAATTTTATCGTTGTTTTCAGGAATCAAAGACACTGCTATGTCCATCTATCGATGCAGAGGAATTGCGGGCTTCTTCTCTGGTGTTCAAGCTCGTGTCATGTATCAGATGCCGGCTACTGCGCTGAGTTGGTCGGTCTATGAATTGTTCAAATTTATTCTCTCGGAACGATAAGGCTCACTAATATAGATGTTTAGCTCAGTAACTAACTGGCTTCGGTCGTTATTTTCTTGTTGTACGGAGACGAATAGATGATTTTTCAAATAAATCTTAAAAGTGTTGCGGTTTATGGGATTTTTATTAAAGAATATATAATGTTAAATCAAAAATTAATAGATATCTAACTCGGGCTGGAATCCTAGTTGGTAAATAAAAGAATAAAAGTATAAATAAACAAAAGACTTTGTCAATATTTTGAACAATATTGTAAGCTGGTGCAAGAGAATTTTATAACCCAGTTGCCATACTGTCATGTTTAATGCTATTCATGCTTCTAAGTTCGTATCGACGTATTATGGCCAAAACATGCAAAATTTACGTGAAAATGAAATTTCAAAAAGCTGAATATAGCAAATTTTCCGCCTGGTCGCTGTTGTCCAGTTTATTGTTTTCGGCGACCACCCACGGCTATTATTCCGATCAAGCGTGAATTATGATCGTCAACGTCCGCGTGTAATCTTCACGCTTTGATGAAGCGGTGTGAGTTGGCGCTAGCTTCGGGCCGCAAGTTCAGACGCGCGCTCCACGTCTTCAGCCCAGTTCGACTGTTCGGCAAATGACTTGTGTCTCGCAGCGGAGTTCCTCTCTATAAACCGTACATACAGCCTATGTCGCCTCAGTAATGCGCCAAAATTCCTGCAACCAGACGCACATCTGATTGCCAGTCGAGGGATGAGGTGTGGGCGGCTCGGTTATATAGCTCATTATGCGTTTTCTAGTTTGATTTCTTTGTATATATTTATACTTCAGAAAATTATGGGAGTAAGTGAGTGTCCATCCGCTGGAGCTGGAGCCGGAGCTTGCCCCGTCGGCAAGGATGAGTTCAATACTCTGAACAACGTAATAAAAATAAGTTTTTAAAGAAGCTATTAGTGATCAAGTTTAGATGCATGCTCCCAATCAGCGCCCTGCACCTGATCAACCGTTTGATTTGCCCACAAATCGGGAACGATCCACTATCCCCAAGGCTGGAACCGATCAAACTTGGGAGTATCCTTCGGCCCAGATGTTCTGGAATGCGATGCTGCGCAAGGGTTGGCGTTGGCAAGACGATCAACTTTCGGAGAATGATATGGACAATATCATCAAGATACACAATGCGAACAATGAAGAGGCTTGGCGTGAGGTTTTGAAGTGGGAGAATTTGCTTCATCCGTAAGCTTTCTGCAATGTATGTTTAATATAATTGGTTATATTACAGTGAATGTGATTGTCCTAAACTCAAAAGCTTTAAAGGCGATGCTAAGAATCTGTCTCCACGCGCGCGGTTCCGCAGTTGGCTCGGGTACTACATTGTTGTTTAATTATCTAATTGCTAAGATCACGTTGTCTAGATATCAACTTCCGTTCGATCGCCATGACTGGATTGTCGATCGCTGCGGCCAGCGTGATGTAATCAGTGCGTCTGTATTATGATCTATATTTTTTACGTTTAGGTTCGTTATGTTATCGATTATTACGATGGAGGGGCCGTAGACAACAAGACCAAATTGTTCACTCACCTTGATGTTCGTCCGGCTGTCACTGATTTCGGGACCGTCTGGGATCGCATGGTAGTCGCCTATTGGCGTTTTAAGGTCGACTTCTTGGGTCTTGCACCTACGTTGCCTATCCCACCCGCAGAACACTGAGTTTATCAGGAGATCATCGTGTACCATTATAGATGTGTAGAGTTGTGTATGATGGCTCGCATAAAGTTAACGTTCTCAATTTAGTGTGTTTGGTATTCCATTTCCTTCAGCCGTTAGTGCCTTTCGATCGAGTCTGATGGGTCTCCTCTGTTAAGTTGACGACCATCATCTCTTTCGTTTATCTAAGTCGATATATGGTTTATAAAGTGTTTCTCAAATTTTTATGTTATATCAAGCGATTGATTCCGATTCTACTCGATTATTGGTTACTTGTTTGTTTTCTTGTTGTGTATTTGCAAATTTGTTATAGATTGAAATGTCTCTGTTGTTACGTAAATTAGTAAACGGAGTGGCATTAAAGCCTATTTTGAAAAGCCCGTATTTCTCAAGGTATATGTGGGAGGAATATGTTTGTAATGTAACACTTGTTTAGGCCAAATGTAGGTATTAGCAAGCGTTGGCTAGGGGAGGCTTTAAGCGAAGGGCAGGCCGAGTCGTCGAGAAAGGTTGTTGGCTACTGGCTCCTGGGCTGCGCCGGAATGGTCTATGGAGCAGTAGCTTTGGGAGGTGTAACAAGGTTAGTTTTTATTTAGAATAATTATGGAGAATTATGTTGATTATCTTAGGCTAACTGAATCGGGCCTAAGTATGGTGAATTGGGATCTGTTTCGGACCATGAAGCCTCCATTCAGTAAGAAGGAATGGGAGGACGAATTCGAGCGGTACAAAGAATTTCCAGAATACAAATTGTAAAGATTAACCACTTATCGTCAAATTGATTTTGATTTTGGTTTGTTTCAGCAAGTCTAGCAGCGAAGAAATGAACTTGTCCCAGTTCAAATTTATTTGGACAATGGAGTATACACATCGCATGTGGGGCCGTGCGATTGGAATAGTGTTTTTGGTTCCGTGTGCGTACTTTTGGATGAAGGGCAGATTTACATCTCCAATGAAAAAAAGGATGGTTATTGCTGGATCTCTTCTGATCAGTCAGGTAACGAATGGTTGTAAATATCCTGCAGTTCTTGTTATTGTAGGGTCTCATTGGCTGGTGGATGGTGAAATCGGGCTTAGATCCTTCTCAAAATTCTAATTCTGAAATTCCACGAGTCAGTCAATACCGTTTGGCAACTCATTTGTCAATGGCATTCGTTCTGTATACCATGTTCTTATGGACAGGATTGTCACACGTTGTGAGACCGTATGACGTAAGTTCTAGCGAGCGGGGCATAAACTTTTATACAATTGCTTGCAGCATTCAGCAATTCCGAAAATAGGCAAACTTCGAGGCTTGGCTCACAGCTCAAAAACATTTATTTTTCTAACTGCTGTTATGGGTTTGTATCCTTAAAGTGTTTCTTACAGTAATGAATCTTTTTAGGCGCTTTTGTTGCCGGTCTTGATGCAGGTTTGGTTTACAACTCGTGGCCAAAGTATGCAGACAAGTGGATTCCTGAACATTTATTAGTTCTCGAACCTAAATGGAAAAACTTTTTTGAAAATCAGACCACTGTCCAATTTATTCATCGGAATCTGGTAATCAAAAGTCTGTTTTATTGGCTAAGCGAATATTGTAGGCATACCTAACGCTTATCTCTGTGACAGCAACTTGGCTTATTGGACGGCGAATGAATCTCGGACGCCGTGCTAAATTTGCATTGCACAGTCTTATGTTTATGGGTTACACTCAGGCAATTCTTGGTATCTCTACGCTGGTATATCCTTGTTCCATTTTGTAGATGCATTAACTAGGTTTGCTATTTAGGTTTCCTTCGTTCCGGTATGGCTTGCAGCTCTTCATCAGAGCGGATCGATGGCACTTATTACATTTGCATTCTGGTTGACCAATGAACTGCGCCGAGTACCAAAGTAATCAACAGATGTCATGAATTTAGGAAGCTAACTGATTTCTTAACGTAATGTTTGTTAAAAAATAGTTTGTCCGTTAAAAATGTAAAATTCCAAGCGATAGGAGAGCGAATGCTGGTCTAATATAGGAATTATTATGTATAAAAATATTGCAATTATACTCTATTTAAAAAAATAATGAAGTCCTTAGAAACAAAGGAAGTAAATGCCGGACGTTCGGACGGCTAGTTGACAAATGGAGTCAACACATTATGGCACAATTCTCTTCAACCATAGCGTATTTTTAGAATCGCGACACCCGAAAGGTGCAGCAGAAGCAGGGCTATCGAATGCGCCCACGTTTTCAAAAATCAGAGCATTTTCTAAACACTAGTATCATTTTCGAGCGTATCAAGCGCTTCTCACGCACAAGTCGCGCGCTGTTGAGCTGGAATTGGGTTTAAACGCGATGCAACAGCCGTTTGGCTTGTTTCATATGAAAAAGCAGCTTCTACGCGTGATTTTGAGCCCAAGAACGCGCCGATCGGCGCTATCCCATCGAATTTTGAGACAAAAGCAATAGCGCTTTGTTGTGATCGTGTGTGTTGGATATAGTTCGCCGTGATATTTGGTTGTACATATTGCTAACGATTCTGTGATCGCCCGAATCATCACCAGAAACTTCTGCCGACAAGAATAGGTGATGGCCCTGCGAAAATCTGCTCGTCCTCGTATAGTTCGTCGGAAACTTCCTGGCAACGCATTGGCCTACCGTTACCGCGTTCTCCTTTTTCTACGCCTATATATAATGCCTCGTCGGACGATTGTCAACAAACGACAGCAGCGAAAAGTACTTCTGGGCGTTGCAAAACGCATATTCACATTTTAATGCAGCAATTTATGCATCAGTACAAAAAACGTTATAAACAAACACATTTATAGTGCAGCAAATTGCACCAGTACAAAAAAACCTTTATAAACAAACGCATTTCCTAATATAACGATCACTGCTTCGTCCACATACCATACAGTAAGTTCATCTCTTCTTCATATTTTCCACTTGGCGTTTCCAGCACCATCGGAATTCCGTCTAATCGAGGGTCATTCATTATATGAGTGAAACTTCCTTTTAAATGACCAGTATTTATGTCCGCGTGCCGGTCAAGGTTGCTGTCAAACAAACCTGAAGACCTTATTTCGTGTTTACACCGTGACGCTTTCAAAATATACCATTGGAATCGTTGAGATGTACTGCTTTGAGGTAGTTGAAACCAATAACTTCATCAAACAAAGTCATCGTTTCTTCGTATATCTTCTTATTGCGAATATCATACCCTAAATAGCGAAATTCGTAGAACTTCCAACAGGTCGAACGTACCAGCTACAAATATGTGACAAGTATCGATGCACACGCCAATACGGCTCTTATTAGAAACCAATTCTATGATGTCGCGAATTTCCTGGAAGGTACCGCCAACAGTGTTACCTTGGCCGGCCATTGTTTCCAGTACTGAATACGTTTGCCATACATCCTATACAACATACTAATATTACCAATGATCACTGAATCTGTTTCGCCAATAACATAGTTGATCGAATCCGCGATAACGGCAATGCATTTCTTTGTAGTGATTTGACCCAAAGACGATCCTGAACCAAAATTTAGAAAAAAACGTGAACTTATTACCGGGGTGCATGTTAAGCAGCGCGATCCCAAGTCGATCACAACGCTTACAATCTTCCAGTAGATTGGCGCGGCTCATGCTTAAAGCATCCATATTGGGTGAACCCGCATTCACAAGGTAAGAAGTGTGAGGCACAATATTCTCGGGCTTAAAATTATACTTCTAAATAATGAATGATCACCATTAGACGCGCAAACCACATTACCTTTACAGCATCTTTGAAAAGCTCGACCTGCTCATCAGTGAGTTCTTTGTACTTCCATGTGCGTTGGTTTTTCAAAAAGAAAGCGAAAGAACGACAACGCAACTTAAAAGCCTCGTGAACTGCATTATGTGGTCCGCCTACATTCTTCCGTGGTAAAAAAATTGCTGTTCATTAAATTACCTGCAGCGCTCACATGAGCCCCGAGTAGCTTGTTACAATTGACGCGGTTATGTTCTGAGAGCAAGCGAAGGCTCTCCTCCGTGTGTCTGGGCGCGTCCCTCTTGACATTCCTAATGATTGAGCGTTTGCTAAAACGTTTCATACCAACGATCTGGAATAAAATAAAATGAATCGCATGATAATTCTATGTGAAGCACGATTGAAAAAAACGTGACGACAAGTGAGCCAAACTCTAACAATAAGTAGCAAAAGATGTGCGAAGCCACGGCAGCAAAAATAAAATATTGTCAGTAATACTGTATGAACACTCCAGATTCGTTGCAAGACCAAAACTATATCGGCGCGAAATTGTCAGCATCTGCTCATTTCGGCATTTGAGATTCCGCCGATTCTTCGTTCCTTCGTCTTCGGATTGCCTTGCGGCTTTTCCTTGTTGTCGGAGAATTTTATCGGCCTGCAACCAAGCGTTTTTCTCGCCAGTAACCGGCATTACGGGCTCTCGCGCAATATGCCTCGTGACAGGTACTGTGCTCACATGTTCTAGCATTATGATACGGAATTTTTTTTATCAGTTTCGCCCACATTCCACCCTAAAACGCTCAAAGATGTTCGCAAAAGTGAAAAATCAGTTTCTTCTTGCTCGCACGGAATTCAATAGGCATTGCTGTGGTCTGCATCTTCTGGTTTCAGCGTATACAAGTTCTGCCGTACCCTATAAATGATTCAAGTGAATGCTGATTCAAACGAAAGCCAAATCGAAAAACAGCATCCTTCGCCCTGTTAGGCTTCCGCGAAACTAAGCAAACATTTTGAATTATCATAAAACGCCGCTCATGAGCCAACTGGCGAACGCGTATACGGAAGGCACCACTGCTTGCTGCTTGCCTTTCAACTTTATCAACACAAAGAATATTATCCGTCCAAATTACAAATTCTTCACAGGCCAAACAAAGAGGTAAAGATGTCCACTGCGCATTCGTTTTGCTCAACATACAAAGAGGAAAACTATTCAAATCGAGGCCGAATCGCGCACCTGGCAAACAATAATATGAACATCTTTTCACCATTCTCCTATCTTTCAGCAATTTGTTTGTTGTATAAAGTCGTAAATTTGTGCGATCCGCGTTTGTCAGTTTCCTCTTCCGCATTAGATCTGATTCAGCTGTCATGGATGTCTGTGCGGAAAAAACGAGGTGTTCCTTGACGGTAATTGTCTCTTTTTGAGTATAATTCTACGAGTTGCCTCTATCATGCATTAAAAGGTCGCCATTTGCAAACCGGTAAAGTGGTGTCGAACTAAACAGACCGAACATTGATCAATAAGACTCGTTGCCTACGTTTATATGAGAAGTTGTTTTACTTTATAACTTTGCGATCGCATTAAACTATCTAAATAAACGATACATCCCTACGAGGGTGTTGGCAAAGAATAATTGTGCGGTGACGGCCTCGAAAGTAGATCATGTATGACAAATCCTTTCCACCCAAATCGCTTATGGGCGCAAATCCTTCGAACCGCGATCAGTGTGACTAGCTGCCGTCCACCCATCTGTCAGTTTACGGCTTCTTCTAAGGAACGTCCGTCCACATTCCAACTACCGTAATACTTCTAGTTCATTCCGAAGGTTGGCAAACGACTACGATGTTTAGAAACGCTCAAAAACAGGTTTGTACTTTACTTCTTCTTCCTCAAACCTCCTTAATTTGATTTAGTCTTTTACCAAAGTCTAAGCGTTCAAGGTTACCGTTTTCCGAAAACCGAAATTACGGTAAACGAAAGAGCTAAGACTATAAAAAACGACAGCTCATCATTTGAGCGTGCTTTTAATTTCATTCTAATCTACAATGATCTGATCGCATAGATAATGTCAATGGCATGTAAGGTTAGATTTGTTGTTTGCGCACAAGGTCCGAGGCAGAAGGGAAGGGAAAACAGTGATCATGTAGGGAGGATCCTGTTTGCGCCGGCATGTACCCATCGAGATTGAAGTATCACAGGGCGCCGTGGGCATCTGTGTTCAAGCGAATATCAAACAGGTTGAGTGCCACTTTCCACTAAGCTTGACGATGATTCAATAACCTCGTTTCTGCAATGAAACCGAAGTCGCGGCTGTCGTCCCATCATGAATGTCCGCAGCTGGTTTTCTCGATGACCGATCTTGAAGCGAGTTGTCAAACACGAAAACGAGTCGGTTACGTCAAGTTACGACGATGTTTGGATGATCCACAATAACCGTGCGAGCGATGGCTCGGCTCTTGAGAGACTTTTGTCGGGAGACTCCGTGCGAACACAGTTCCATCTGTCGGTCTGTTGTCCGGTCGCGCGTGCGTGCGGGAGAAAGAGATCGGTTAAGAGGGGGCAAAAGAAAACGAAGAGACAGTCATTTCGAAAACAGATCGGGCCAATGAGAGAAGATAAAGCCGGCTGCCTGCGATTGTCTTCACACATCGTGAGCGCCCAAACGAGTCGAAGCTGTCGACTTTTTGCGCTCCATTCTACAGTCAACTGTCACAATTGTCTCCCGGAGATCAGCCTCTGCTTTTTAGCGCATTTATGCTTCTGTGCGGCGCGGTCCTTCTGCTTTCCAGCGCGTCTGAAAGACTGAGATTTTGTACAGTTTCACAAACGTCATAGGCGTTATTCACTATTGTAATGTGCATTAGTGAGTTTGCGCTCTCTATCCTTTGTTCTCTAACCTTATTTCGGCGTTCGGTAATCGTGCGCGATCTCTCTGATGTTTGAAAAGTCGGTAGTTGACGGATTTATTCTCTCGTGCAAAGTCGAATTTAATTCCCTTGAAGGGAGCGTCCTCATGCGCGCGATCGGTGCTGGTTTCTACATGCGAAGGCGCTGTTTGGGTGTGAGGAGGGAAGTTTTGGGGAGGAACACCAACTCAGAACTAGTTTGATTATGGCATTCGAAATCGTGGAATCACACATGTATGGAGGGAGGGCGAAAGAGGAAAGGGGTGGCGATTCGCGAAGATGGAGATGGTATTTCATTCACACGCCGCACCTTCATTTTTGTTTGGGTCGTTCCAGCGAGATCGGGTTTTTTCAAGAGCGGACGAGATATTCGCTGAATTTGTTATCTTCTGCCCGAAAGCTCTGTGCTCTACTTCAATCCTTTCCTCAGTAAGCAGCGGTCATTGCGTGTTGTTTGGTTTGCCGTAGTGTGAAAGTAAACGAGTGACCGCATATTGTTTGAGCAGCTCGCTAAAATCACATCGCATGAATCCCCCTTTGCGCCCCCGACATCCCGTGGACAACAGACTCCGCTCTGGTCCACAGTCATTGCGCACTGTGTTTGTGTGCGACTGCTTCAGCTGCCATTCTGATCAGAGGCGGTCACTCCAGTAACGGTAATCGCCAAATTCTTTGCAAACGATATAATTGACGCTGATTAATGGCGGATGGAAGAGCCATATGCTCATACGCTGCCAATGCAATTCTTCTTTTGGAGATTACAGTTCTGCAGATGAAATGAATTAAGCTATGTATTATAGCAATAAACGACTTGTGTGCTAGCGAATGAGGGCATCCTTCAGTTGTGCTCGCCGCGCAAACTGAGGCGACCTCACACGGTCGCTCATGCTCTGATTCCGTATTGAGTACAAGGCTGAGAGGAGCGCAAAGAGAGCAGGGATTTGGAGGTTGCGTTGAAAAACTAGTCCCGTTTTTGGTTAATTGCGTTGGATATACGATTTCAAAGTTTCCATTTTTGGGCAGCGCAGGAACATTTTGAGTTCTGTTTTGCGCTGCGTTGGTGATCGTTTTCGCTGTTTCGCGTTTATCTCTAGTATTGCGGGTGTCAGTCTACCGCGCATCGATCATTCGCCCATCACTTGTTAACTTCACATGAACACGTATTTATCGTCTATTGTTGCGCTGAGTATACGGTATCTATTTTCCTATCACAACCAACCATTCGACATCGCAACAGTGCTAGGCGCGTTTCAAAAGTGATTGCAGTGCGAAGGGATTTGCGGGATCGCACACAGCAAACCAGTTCATTTTGAAACTCTGCGAATCGAGACACACTCAGATCGACGACATCTTGACGTTTTTTGCGCACTTTTGTGTATTTTGACAATATTTGTACGGTAACTGAGAGGAACTGCACGGTTGATGTGATTGCCCTCCCGTGGATAACTTTTTTCGAGAACCGGCTCTTTTCGCCGGCCGGCCGTCTTTGTTTTGACACTCACTCACATCAGTCGGTTGTTTTGGAATTACTGTCCTATTGGTCTGTCGCTTTCTTTTTGAGCTCAGACAGTCAGAAGAGAATTTGTTCGATGACGCGCCGTTTCTCTTTGTGTACCAATGCCAGATTATTTGCTCAAGTAATCGTACTTGAGTTCCAGGATCTCAGTGTCAGGGACTATACTCTGTTCGTTCTTTCGTTGGACTAATCATTTGCTTTGGACGTCATCTGCGTTGTTTCAGGCCCGTACACCCACAATGAAGGTGTTCACAGTTGGGTTGGACCAGAAGCCATCAATGGAGAAACAGGCAGAGTTCCCAAGCGAGGTGATTTCAGTTTCTCCGGGAACCCCTCCACCCATTTACCCGAGCGATGCACTTCGCAAGAAAAAGCCTTACAAGGGCATTTTGCTCTGCATGCTCGGAGTCTTCCTCTTGATGCTGTTTGTGGTTACTCTTTCTGAGATGGCTTACAACCGAGAAAGAGATCAGAATTTCCTTCGTCTCCGTTGGGCGGAATTGAAGCACCGCATAGGATACTATGACGGCTACCAGAACAGCGTCGGTGCAGATCGACTTTCTGCTCATCGAATGTAAGGGGGGATGTACGAACATCATTTATCAATGCAATTATTTCAGTCGTCCGGTAGAATCGTTCACTCAAATGGAAGCAACTAGCCCTCCAACAACCTCAACTCAGCTGCCAACCACCAAAGCGGCAGAAGCACAAGAGGCAAATGACGATGATTCTTCGAACTTGGTAAAAAACTTGGTACGATGTTAGATCTTTCAATTCGTTTTTCCAGGATGCACGCCTGGGCTTCTTGAAGTCGATTCTTTCGAAAATTAAGGAAAAGGCCGAAGAAATGGGAATGGACGGAACCATGCAGGTTTCTGTGATTCAAGTTGAACCGGAGGGAATGATGGGTCAAAACGTGAGAGCTCTTTTGTGGTTCTGCTGGTACACTCTCATTTTAGTCGGATGCATTCAAAAACAGTTTTGGTGAGGGTCAACCGAGCTTCTTCCAGAACAACGATATTGGAGATCACGAAGAACGCCCGGGAATGTTTGGACCGTGGGCATCCGAGTCTGCGTTCACCAACAACAACGATTTCGCCAATATGTTGTACGTTTTTCAGTCAGTGATTCTAAAGGCAGTTTCAAAATCTAGCCGCCAACAATCTCGCTTTGGTTTCGGAGAAAATCAGGAATGGAACCGACCAGTTCACCATCCATTTGACTTCGGAAGTTCCGAGTTTGAGGGAAGGGGAAAGCCCATGGGCCAGTTTATGGGAGAGGCCTATGGACGCCGTTTCGGTCGCTTTTTACAAGAACTGCTTGCACGTCGAATGAACAACTTGCAGGAAATGGTCTGTGACCTCTTTCTCGCAATCTGAAACTTCATTTTCAGACTCCGATTACCGACAATGTTCAAATCGATCCTCGTTACGCTCAGCAGTTCTCGTGGCCGGGAACTTGGCAGCAGCAAGAGCAACCCCAACAATGGTGGTGGAACCAGCAGCCTCAGGCGCAGCAGTGGTGGCCCCAACAACAACAACAACAACAGCCACAACAGCAGATTTGGGGTTTTGACAATCAACAGCCTCAGAGAATCCAAAACCACCCTGATCAGCAACAGCTTCCTCCAATGATTGCTTTGCCTCAGGAAAACCAGTGGAGCCAACAACAACAGCAGACTCTAGGAGTGCCGCAAATTCCTCTGCAACACTCGCAGACATTCCAGGGCCAGCAGAGTTTCCAGCAACAGCCTCAGACGCAATTCCAAATGTTCCCCTCGGAGAATTTTGGTCAACAACAGCAGCAACATTCTCAGCAACCGGAGCTCATGCAAAATCAGTTCAGTCAACAAAACCAAATTCCGCAGCAGAATTTCTTCCAGGTAAACTGAAATTACATTCAAACGCAGTCAGTTTATTGATTGTTTCCACAGCATGTTCCATTTGTTAATCCTGCCGATAACATTCAAATTGACCCACCACAGCATCAGAAGCCAGGCAATGATGATTGGAAGCCCTGGGTTCACGAAAGTCGCGCTTGGACTCACCAGAATGCAGATCAGATCAAATCACAGGTTCAGCCTGAGACTGCTGCATGGCAAATCCCTCAGAATCAACCCGCCCTTGAACCATCGGTATGACTACATTTCAGCAAACTCGAGAGTTTCCTTTCTTTCACTCAACGGCAATTGGTTCTCTGGTGTGCATGTTTCCTTCTCGAGCTTGCAAATCTACTTTCTCCCCTAATTCTGTTAGAATTTTAAGAAGCAAAGTCCAAAAATTTTTGTAGTCAGAATTCGTCAGCCCTTCACAAGAACCGTCGGAACCTGCGATTGAATCGGGTTTTCCTTCAGTCTTCCCTGGAAATGATGATTCAACACTCTCTGCAGAGGGGGCTCCGTTAGCTGAGACCGACGATCTCACGAGTCAATTAAACGAAAACAGCGTCGATAACGGAAACATGCATATCACTACACCAGACGCCGTCCTCAGCGACAGCTTCTCAAAAGACTCGCAATCTTCCGATTTTCTGTCTCATCTGAGTAATTTACCGCAGCTTGAAATTCAGGCCCCTTTCGAGGCTACCGACAACGCGGACGCCGCTATTTCCGTCAGCGATCCATCGTCCACCAGAATCAATGACGACGCTCCCAACGATTTGCAGGTTTTCGTCTTTCTTGTTCAATACACGAAACTGGAGATTCTAGATTGATTTTCCGGCGGTCAAGTTTCCCGTAAACGATCAACAAGACCAGCGCATTGATCCTCGATTCTTCCAAATCGATGAACCGCAACCAATTCAATCCGAATCGATTTAATCAAAGCGGTTATTTATTTGTCTCTTGAATGTATAGAATCCCTCGTCACCCCTGGCGTCTGTCGTGTTAGTTATCATGTATATACCAGCCAACGTCGCTGTGCACATTTGTATTCTTGAACCCTCTTTTACTTACCGACCACGATACATTTATCAAGTAAACAACCCGCTTGGAACGTATATTTGCCTTTCAATATCACAATTTTGTAGCTGTACGTTTGAATTACGTTTGAACTAACGTAGTTTTTAATAATAAACTCCCCTTCCCCCTCAAAACAAACTTAACGCTGGACATGTAACGGTCGGTGGGAAACAAGAACGAGCTACTGTGCAAACTGCATTGGTATCATCGCTGTCGGACCTTGATCGGTGGAACCACTGGCAGCTGCTTAATCGTCACCATTCTATATATTTAATAAAGCTGCCGATACAAAAACAAAAACTTATAGCAAAGACTTTATTTCTGATCGTTATGACTGAGACACACGTGTATATAAACAAGTGCTATCTTGGATTGCAATAAATACAGACAACATTAAAGGTTCTCTATGCTAAATACGTTCTTCAACAAACTGGAGAACGTTACCAGTGAAGGAGAGGATATATATGGGAAAGGAACAACCCTGTAACGAGAATAGCAGTTCTGTTTTAGTAGACTTGGTGTCTCGAGAATAAGCTCGTAAATGTTCTGAGGTCATGTGGACAGATACGGAAGTGACGACTAGTCTGTCAAATAGGCAGGAATTAGAAGAAGTGCAAGTAGTTGTAAATATATACATGTTCGAAAGCTGCACTGTGTGCAGTACCCGTTTTGGAAGGAAAGAAACGGAAGAAGAAAGTCTTCTAATCGCTTTCGTCTTCCTCGCTATAGTCGTAATTGTTTGCAGGAGCCTGCCGACGCATCAGCGGACTTGCGTCGCTTCGAGAATTCAGGCCTCTCGAAGTAAGCGAATTGTTACCGTTCGCGTAGTTCCCGATGTTCTGGCTGATGGGAGTACTGTGAACAATACTGTTTCCGTTATTTGTCAGCGTGAGTTTGGTGGCTGTTCCTTGTCCCGGAGCAGGTGAAGGAACAGCGAAGTTGTTGATGCCAACATTCCGAGATCCATTTCCGCTTTGAGTGGACGAAGAAGTTTGTCTGCTACCTCGAACTCCACTCGATCCCCCGGAATGAGTACTGCTTGCCCTATTCTGGTGTGATAGAATGGACTGGGCCGGACTTGTCAGTGACCACGACGACAACCTTGCGTGCAATTCCGCAAACGAGGGACGGCGATCGGGGTGCTCATGCCAGCATTCAATCATCAGTCTGAAAGTTGCGCCATTTCGAATTAACAACAAAACGCTCTGTCTTACGAGTAAATGTTTGTAGGACATCCGTAAGGAGGTTCAAGCAAGTTACGCATGTTGAGCATGTCAAGTACATATTCGTTACTGTTGCTTCCATACGGAGTCTTTCCATAAGAATAGATTTCCCATAAAGTGACTCCGAATGACCAAATATCCGATGCTTGACTGAACCGGTTCCGATCAATTGCCTCTGGGGCCATCCATCGAATGGGGAGGAATCCGCGCTGGTCAATTCTGTAGTAGTCCTTCTCGTAACTTCCACGCATAGGACCGAAATCAGATATTTTGATGACGCGTTTTTCTCCGACAAGACAGTTTCGCGTCGCTAAGTCACGATGCACAAAATTCATTCCGGATAAGTATTCCATTCCGGAAGCAACTTGAATTGCGATCCGAACGAAATCCTCTGCATCCGAGCATAACCTTTCCTGGTCGTGCTTCTGGTCGTGTCTGTAAATTCAGTTGGTCATCATCACCGTTGTGCCGAGGTTGCTTCGCTTACTGTGGGGCTCGAAGACGAAGGAATTCATGCAAATCTCCGTGTACCATGTATTCGTAAACTGCACAAAGGTAGTGCCCGTCGCGGTACGTCACTCCCAAGAGTCGAATAACGTTGGCGTGTTCAAATGCAGCCACTGTTTTCACTTCCTCTTCAAAGTTTCTGACTTCGTCTTGCGTCGCGTTTTCCCGTAGACCTTTTACAGCCACCTAATACGATTACCATTACCACGACTGTCGAAGTAAGTTTTGCTTACTTGCACTGCCTGCCCACCATAAGTCCCTCCGTGCCAAGATGCACATTCGATGGAACCGAAGTGCCCTTTGCCGATCAGTTCACCGAAATCAAGAGATTCATATGCGATTTGAGGAATATGGTAGGGTTCCAGTGGCGGTTCGGTCGAGGGTCGCGAGTGCGTGGTTTCTCCATATGGTATCACGGGCATACCGTACATGTTTTGAGCATTAGTGTTTTGAGAGAGAGGGAGCAAGGAAGAAAGCTCGAATGCTGCATTACTCTGATTAGCCGATGTCGCTGTGCCATTCAGCTTCCGAAAATAAGCGCTGTTGGCCGCACTGTTCGCAAGCGAAGATCCATTGCAACTTTGCAAAGGACCGCCGTTCTTCTGCACACTCGACATGACGGAGGAAGGCGCTTTTCTCTTCTTTCTGCAGCCACACATGCAACAGATGAAGAAGAGCAGCAGAACAATCGCTAGCGTAGCGACCCCACACATTGCAGCAATATGCCACTGCGAGGACATGGAAGTCACGAAGTTGGTCATTTTGTCCAAAAACGGATTCTAAAAGAAATGACCATAATCGCGACTCTCCGGCAAAGCGTACCTCAACAACACTGTCGCGTGGTCGTCCTGGTAGCGCATCCGTAGACTCTGTTGAGACCGTATCCCGTAAATGTGGATAGTAGCTTGGAGGACATTTTGCAACGTCACATTCTTCTGCTTCACTATGCGGGCTTGTGTAGCACCACGGTTTGGAACGAACGCCGCCTGGATTTCGGCAATAGTTCTTGCTACCTCTCAGCTTCAAAACGTTCCTAACGAAATCACTAAACGACTTTTTCAATGAGCGAAAATAAGCCAACTTGTTGATTTACCTTGCTTTCGGTGTTTTGGACCAGTACATACACTGCTTCCCTGTCTTTGACACCGAAACTGCTCCCTCATAGTTGGAACCATTATCTACATAGCACCAATGATCCGGCTGGTGAACTGCGTCATCCTTGTCCGTTGGAGCGCTTATTGGTGGAAGCTGCACATTCGTTGTTGAACAAGCTTGCATAGGTCTTTTGACTTACCGGGAGCGCAGGTGTCAATACTGGAATACACTTGGAAGCGCTCAGAGAAAGCGAATCGCATTTAGGCAACAGTGCCTTTGCGTCGTCACCAACGAGGTCATGCTGAGATGCCAGTTTCATCTCATTGGGGCAGACTTCATCCTGAAGCAAAGATTGAATAAAAATTTCACCCACACAACAAACCTTCAGTCGGTCGCAGTCTTTCCGGCAAATGGAGATGACGCCGTTTGAAGTTCCAGGGACGATTTGACTCGAGGAGGGCGATTTGTCGCAGACTTTGTACTTGTGGTAACAGGCTACAGAATGAGAGAACCTCTTGCACTCCTCCGAGATATTCGGCATTTCTTTGATGAACATCATCGCGGCCCGCAAGTTTCGGTCTAAACAATATAAGGAATTAGCATGGAAGAGCTAAGAAAACTGAATTTACCGATATCGTACATCTCTTCTCTGTTGTCACTTGTGATCATCACGTACTTGCCGCTGAGAAAATCACGACAAGCATCGCCTCTGTACATTACACAATCGCCAATCCGTAAAGGGTGTCTGTCGAGCCACCGATCGCCTGCAGAATGCGGTCCTCCCAGAGGAACGTAACCGGGGCCGGCTGCTTTTTCTGACACTCGAAACATTTCGTCTTCTTCCGAAGGTAGTCTTCCTCGATCCATGGAGAACTGAAACCAATTACGACTGACTGAGAGGTGTGGAAAGACGAATTGAGGATGCTGAAAAGCACGGCAACGGGGAGGAAAGAGAAAAAAGCGAAAGTGATCGGACTTGCAGATATAAATCATGAAGAGGAGACCTGACTGGCTGATTAGAACAATGAACGAGTGTAATACAAGTTTGATCAAGGCGCATTTTTGCGAAATCGTACGTTTAGAATCTTGTGCAACAAAAAAGTGAAAGCGTATTTGTGGATTCACTTACGTCGTCCAGATAATCGTCTTCCCGATCTTCTACTTTGAAACGCTGTTTACCGCCCCTGTGAGACGATTTCCCTTTCGATGGTCCTTCGGGAGAATTGTTCACCTGCAAACAATTGAAATTACTGCTGAAATGTAGTTGGACTCGCAAAAATCAAAGTGATGTGACGAATAAAGATAGATTGATACAGAGACAGCGTGCATGACCCTAGCGCATCTGTTTGCTTGTATGCGTATGGTAAGAGAAAGGATGGGCGAAGGATGGTCACGCTAGCACCAGAGCCTCCCGCACAATAAGTGAACGGCGACAATGATCATTCATTTGAATAAAATTATGTGTGGAAGAGGGTGGAGGGTGGTGGATTGGACAAACGGACGATGAACGCTGACGGCACGGACGGTCGAGGAGATTGACGACAAGGAGGGGAGGAGGGACGGCGCGGAAAATAGAAGACTAGAGAGAAGAATTCAAAATTGGGCGATTTCTCTCTCGCGCCCTTTCTTCGTTCGCCGACGCTCACAAAACGTCAGCGCTGCTGTGGTGCTGACGCTTCGGAACATCATTTATCATTTTCCGGCAGACAATGTCCTCAGCAGGTTGACACGCGTGGCAGAGCAAATAAATACCCTGCAATGCCCAGGTACGAGAGAGTGAAAAATCACTGCGCACTACGGTATAATGGGTCGAAATAAGACACTTGCACGAATTCCAAGATCACTGCAAAAAACGCAAAATCAATGGTAGGCGCACTGGATTACAGCTTTGGTCGTATATGCAGAACTCGCGACGATAACGTCGACATCTGGCCAACAGGCGCTGAAGTGGGCCAGAGCTTAGGTCGAGCGCGCGGAATATTGTTATGAAGCGAGCACCAAATCATTTTTGAGCGCTCTAAGATCGGACAGATCGCACCGAGCAATGGTCCTAGTGGCGTTCGCCTGCATGATGGATGCGCGTATCAGTTGCTTTATCAACATTGCTTGCGCAGGCTCAGTCAGTTCAACTAATCCCTCCTGCAACGCTGTGCTCTCTCCCTGTCCCCGTTGAACTCGCAGCGATAAAATCAAACAGATTGAGTTCAAAACTTCAATTATGCCAACAACAAATATAGATATATATGTTTGATGACACTAATTGTACGGGGAGAGGTGGAAGAACGCAAGAATGAACGGAACAAAACACGATAAGCACAAAGCAACCGATTATTGAACGTATGCAACGCTGTGACTGACTGCTGACTAATATTATCAACTAATTAGTCAACGTTTACGAACGAAGAAATTGCGCTGTATAAATATTATCTATGACGCGCGTTACTTCCAGCATCTACGCGCACAGAACTATAATATCTAGTTTTGGCTACTTATGAAGGGTTTGCACACAACGGATTGTGGAGATGCCGTTCGAACGAATTAACGTGACTGCTAATATGGATTCGGAATAGGGATTCGCATTTTGCAGCTAACGAGAGCAGAATGTGGGATACGAAAGGGATGTTTTGGACGGACAAATGCCACCAAATGAGTCACCAAAGGACAAAATGAGCCAATAGAAATCTATGCAGACCAACCAAATCCGTCCTCGGTTAGTGAGTGCACAATAAGGAGAGCGCAATAAAGAAATTGCGTCCGAAACTCAATTTGCGGAGACGTACCCGGAGAACTGATGTCGTGTTGACCGATCCGGCGGCGTTGCTGACGACACATTGGTAGTATCCAGAATCGAGGACGTCGAGCTCGCTTATGATGAGTTTCGACCAGTAGTCGCGGTTGCGGATGCGAGTGCGTGAATCTTTCTCCACTGGAGCGTGGTTTTTTAGCCAGCTAGAATGCGCATATGCATGCATTTCCTATGTTTACTGGTTACCTGAATGTTAGCGGCAACGGTGACCCTGCCGCTTCACATTTGAATTTAGCGTCTCCGCCGACATGTCTGGTCATGTTGGTAAGTTGAGCGTTAAGGCGCACGTATGGCCGTTTCCCGGACGACGTTCCATCTTCCATTCTGAAGGCAAACAACTTAGTCAAAGAAACAACATTCAAAAGCATAAAACGATCGAAAAACGAATGAAACGATTGGTGTGAAAAGGATCCGTTTACGTGCACATAAAAATTTGCCTCAAAAAGAGTCAATGGACAGTTTTTTGCTATTTAGGGGCGTTGGTGCAACGCAGATGGATTACGCGCAGATGCAACAGTGTCGTCCACGGTGGTTGTGGTGATGAAGGCTGCTGGCCATTCGCTTAATTGGATGATGAAGGAAGAAGGCTCCGAGTAGTGCTTGTCATCCGGGACACAATTCTCATTTACTACGCACGACGCCATTCCGCATTAATATTATTAGGACCGAGCGAACAAGCCACTTCAATTCTGACTGCACAGCGCGTGGACATTGATGTTGTCAGCGAAAGTTTCATTTTCTCATCGGGTGAACGAATCGATCATGTGCCGCAATTAATTCCGACTTCCAAAACAGAATCCCACTGACAGAGCGGCTTCAAACACATTTCCTTTGGCAACATTCGAGTCTGAGCTGCGAAAATTACATTTTGATGCGTTCGACTTGCGAAACAGCGCTTTACAACCACGAACGGATGCACAACGACCATACAAACGCTAACTAAGTGCAAACTGCGTCTGAAAAGTGCGAAAACATCGTTCACAGAAACCATAACAGCTGAAATCGATTCAAATTAGTGCGGTTCAGCGTTGTTGATTTCTGCCTTTGAAACGCGACAAAAAAGTTGATTGAAAATAAGGAAACACTCAGATCGAATCATGTTTTGACGAAGCAAAGGAAGCGACCCAATGCCAATCGTTTTTGTACGCACTGTTGCCCGTGTGGCCGACGATAAGCCCTCTCAGTAATCCCTTTTGGTAGATAGGCAAATGCAAAACAGTTCATTTAAAAAAAGCTGTCGTCGCCGAGTCACTTGGCTTGTTTCATTACTGTAGGTGAATTAGAATGGATTGTATGTTTTCTTTAGATAACTCAGGGGTGCCATTAACGAGCGCATATCAGAATGTGACTGTTTAGTGTATTGAAAACGATAAGGGGTGAATGAGTTAACGGAAGCGCGAAAAAACAATAAATAACAATAATAATTAGTCATAGCCCGAGTGGTGAGCGATAAAAAGCGGCGCGTAAGGGTCATAAATCTATGGAACACGTAATAAACAGAGCGAGCGATAGGCAAGGCCAACGGGTGGTCGTCTCCTCTCGTGGTCGCTCGTCGGACCTCTTGTGGTCGGCCGCTCGCTCGCTCTGGGAGGTCTTGCACCCCTCCCCCTCATTGTCTTATGTCTCGTTGATCGCTGTACTGTCTTCCAAGGAGTCATCGCGTCTGAGTCTATAGTTTGCGCACTTAGCGGCCCAAATCCGGCGATCAACTCCACTGTATCGTTTTGCATATCTCTTCCGGTCAATCATCTCACCACCGAGAGCAGATCTTTGCGATAGTTCTACGAACGCGAGAGACCAACAGAAAGGCCAAGATAATCAGCTTCTGTGTTCGCTCTCTCGCAGCCTTCCAACCTCTCAGTAATGCCTGCTCACTGTGTTTCCTCCAAGGCCATTCATTATTTTAGTTGTCATCCGAAAAGTGACTCGTCGTCGAATTGCGGAGATGAATTGCCGACTGATCGGAGATATATGCACAGCGCTGAGGGCGTAGTTCCAGTGCATTTGAAGGAAGCGGGTGGCTTAAATCTTCCGCGCGTGCGGCGACAAGTCGCAAACTGTGCAGACCAGTAAAAAGTTCCCACTGTTGGTCGATCGTTCAATTTGTTCAGTTGTGTGCTGGCCGAACGCTAATCCTTCAGGCGAATGGCCTATGTGCTTGTTTGGAATATCGCCATCTGTACATATAAACGCAAATTAACATATGTCCATATGACAGTGGGTAAGGGTCAGCGAAATAGGAGCTTTGATAATAGAGACGGAGATGGTACCAGCGGATGGGCAGTGACCATGTGCTTTCATGGTCACAACAACTTACGCTCTGCGCTGCAGTGCAGAATGGTTGCAACATGTAGCACAATGCTCGCAACGCGTGGGGCGAGCACGATTGACGGTGGTTGCGCAATGCGGGCAACTCGCAAGTAGCACTTTAAAGCTACTTGCAGTGGCTCTTTCCACCTGTAAAGGGTCAACTATCTCAATTGCTCTTGCTGCAGATGCAAAATCGCGTTGTTTGTGTCAACGGTTGATGGACCTCATAATTGAAAGACTCGGCGCTGTTTTCGGAATGGCAGAGGACATTAGCACAATGAGCGCGCGAGTGTTTGAAGTCGCCGCTGCATGGTGTTTGGGGTTTTGTAGGTGCGCATGCGAACATGGAAGTCAAACAGAACGCAAGCAGAGCGCCAAACATGACGATAAACAATCGCGCTCTGTATGACAACAGTTTCCCCACCCCAGCTGCATTTGAAACGAACGCCAACATGTTGAAGGGAACATGTTGATTTGAGGATCGCCTCTTTTTAATTAAGAATTTATGAGAAACTTGCATTCAGAGCAGAAATTGAAAACCACACAGTAGATATTTTGCCGAAAACACTCGCAAAGAACTGTTTTTGAAGTAGGATGTCAGAACAGAAATATGCTATTGCGCCACCGCTCCAGAGTAGCGCCTTCATATTTGCAACGAGCGCTGCTTCAACTTCAGTGATTTTGTTGAAATTGTCACGGGTTATAATGAATTGGTAGAACACTTCAAACGGTCAAATGGCGTCCGTTTCAAGTCATTTAATTGCAAACTCGAATTAAAAGGAGTGCAAACCAAATAATTTACTTTAACAAACTTACGTGTCGTTGTAGTCTCCGTAGACAACATCGTCGTCATTTGCCGGTTCAATGAAGAGGTCATCGTAGGGCTTCGGAGGCATATCGGAGTCCTCGTCGATGGACAGGTCGTTTGTCCACTCAACAGATTCCGATTTTCTTCTCGCAGTTGGGGGACCTGAATCTGACCGGATGAACAGGAGACAGCGAAACATTTCGGTACATGCCAAACACCTCAATGAGCAGTCGGCGTTTGGCAGTTGCAACGTCGCGCAGCGGCATATTCCGACGCCGAACAATCATCGAAAGCAATTTGTCCATTCAGAAACACCGACAGAAGGTCGTGCGTGCAGGAGCGCGCGAACAGCCGGTGGCCCACTCCATTCAACTCGATGAGGAGACTCGTTAACGCCTTTTCAGAGCACGCCAATTATAGAGAACTCTCGGAAACCCTTAGTACTCGCTCGTGGCGCGCTCAACCTGCGACTCGCGCGTCTTGCATTATTTATCGACGCTACTCATGCTCCATTGCTCTTAGTTCGTCTCTTCGGAGACCTATCGAAAGTGCACTAAAGTAATTTCCAAACCAACATTTCACCGAAAGTGAAAGATCGGAAACCGAAAAGCGAAAGGAGAAAATCTTTTTAACATCAAAACAACAAGTCTTTCGCTGCAAACAACTTCAACGAGTTCACGAAGCTTCGTAAACAAAACACTTATGCATAATTTAGAACAACTTCACTATTTACGTATCAATTCCATTTGACTTTCGAATAAAAAAGGATGCGCGCAGAAAAGAGCTTTCGCCTCAATCGAGTATTCATCCTCCCCTCCGCAACTGACCCTAATGCTTTCCGAATTAATTTATTTTCATCAGACATACATTAAGCAGCAAAATTTCAGCAGCTCGCCCGTCCCTTGTCAAATAAATTCCACAAGCCGAAAGCTGAACAAAGAAATCGATTAACCTCATAAGACGCTCTAAAGACTATGTATGTGACAGAAGCTTGAAAGCGCCGCACAGGTGTGAAAACTGACAATAAGCAAGCATTTCAAGCAACACTCGTTCAAGAGATCTAAGGAATGAGGCTGCTGCCAGTAAAAACTGCGCTGAGTTCGTGAATGCCGCGTAATTCTTTGAAAAGGAAAATATAAACAATCCGCCAAGGCAGTGCTGATAAACACGTCAACTCGCTTGTACACGTATAGACGGCTCGTGAAGCGAAAATGCCATTGGACGAGGAGACTCTTAAAAAGACGCGCTGCTTAAGCGCCTTTAGTGGTAATAAAGTTTCGACAACGTCTCGATCAAATTATTCCTTTTTGACTTCAGAGGAGCGCAGCGGATGGGATTTATATAGAGCGCCTGAGCGAGATTAAGAAGCAGTTAGCGCCGGAAACGGGGTGGAGAGGAGCTTGTGCTAGTCTGAGTCACTTTAGGCGGTAAATTGCTGAGGCATCCGTGGAAAGCCGGGAGCGAGAAGTGAACCCTCAGGCGTGATGTGCAAAAATAGGACAAAACGCTAAGATGAGATTGCGAACAGTGAGCACAACGCGTTCGAGAAAGAGAGCAATCATACAAATGCATCGATGGACGTAATAGAATTAATGCAGTCATAATTATTGCTCGCACAAATTGAATTTTCCTCTGTTAAAGGTCGTTTTGGGAAGAAATGAACGTCTCTAGAATGAACAGCGTTCGGACAGTCGGCTTGCAACGCCTAGACGCTGTAGACGTGCAAATGCGCATCACTGAGTTTGGGTCGGATTCGAGGTCGGCAGAAAGAAGAGGCGAGTGCAGAGGCATTATCGTGAGCGCGATTATCCCTTAATTGGTGTCGACAAATTGCAATTAGACAGGTGAGTGTGTTGCGGAAACACGGAACATTAGAGCAGCGGGAGCTCTGTGAGGCGGAATGGTTTGGCAGCGAACCAGCGGCCCTTTTCGCTTAGCGAAGCTAATCCGCAAGACAGAGTTCTGCAATGGGATTACAGGTACCAGATGAGCGCGAAGAGTCTTCAAATCGCTCTTCCTGATGAAAACAGAATCTCGAAGCGGCGGTGATGCGTTGTGAAGTGAAGATTGGATTTCCATTCTATCAGATTAGGTTTCAGTTAGCCGCAAGCGCGTATCAAAGACCACAACTTTACACAGAAATCTGCACAGATTTGCATCTGCAGAAGATTCGTATTTTGCACATACTTAATTTCAGCGATATTCGTCGCCAATTCGGCGGAAATGAACTCAAGAAGAGAGAGAGAGAGAAACCACTTTGCTATCAACAGATTTGCAACCACCACACGCATGCATCATTGGGTCAATAAACTTCAAAGCGGCCGAATACTTCCGCAGCCGGAAAAGTCACCGTCGCACGCTTAAAATTCGTTCGTTATTTTGAATCGAATCATATTCAATATACTACGAGCGACATGCGTCAGTTGTGGTTTGCGACATCATCATTTTGATTGACAAGAAGAGTGCTTAACAGCGCATAGATTCGCTGGAAAACTTCTCTTCTTTCTTTCTTCGCTTTCGCAACAACATCGCCGCATTTCGAACTTTTCTATTAAATCTTTGGGTTTTGAGCCGATTCGAGAGCAGCACTGAAGGTGCCATAATCGATTGTCCGAAATATTTTGAAACGAAATTCTCATTTTTGTAGGACGCTGGAAGTAACAGAACAAGGGGGGAAGCCAAAAATGAAAAAGCAACCAAATTTGTATTCAAGATGTAAGGGGAGGACAGAATGTGCAAAAAACGTCTCATTGCGGAGAGGGAAGGGAGATGCGCGATGCTCAAATTAGAAGAGACGACAGCCGCGTCCACTCAAATGCTAATTAGCGAAGGCGATGAAAAGAAACGTTACGACAGATTACTGTTGCGGTTATCGGCGGCGGTCATCACGCTGATGATCACCTCCGCTGGCCAATGTCCACCGCACACAGGAGCAGAGTAGAACCCCCTTTTGCACAAGTTGGTGCGCGGAAGGAGCGAACTGGAAGAATGGAAAGTGTGAGGGAGAAGGTGCAGAAGAGGTTACTTTCCGCGCTGTTGGCCAAATCGGAAGCCAATTATTTCTCGTCGGGCCATTGTCATCGTGGAGTGTGGCGTCTTTTGTCATCGTCCGTTTGACCCAAACGCGGTAGGCGACTAGTGTCCGAGTTGTCCCGTTGTGCAACGTAAATAGCATGTGCGAACATGAATAAGTCAATATGTGCTCGTGCTAATGGAGCAGCACGGTTACTTAGCACATGCTTCATTACTTCTTCGAGACAATCACGACATACTTTGGTGGGACTAAAGCGGGGACAGTCGACCTATTACAGGTGCTGTAAGTAAATATTGTAGAACAGAGAAGGTGCACGAGGGGAACATAGCGAAGTGGCCGGATTGGAGTGGCTCCCGTAACTCTCGACACCGATATTTGTTTTCGCTCGAACGGCATACAACCGAGAATAACTTGCAAACAAGCTCTCTTCACTCTAGGTTTGAATTGGAGCGCTTTTTCAAACAATTCATTGCGTTAGCCGCGCGGAAGCTGCTTGCCTGTATGCGAAGCCACTAAATGAAAAACTTGGGAAAATCCACAAACTGAATCGTTCGGTCGCCGACTGAAACAAAATGTTTAAAGAAAGCAGCTTCATTGCGGATTCGTTCCCGATCCCCGGCGGCCAGCGGTCAGTTAAGAGGCTTCTCGGGAGAAAAGAGTAAACGACGTGTCAAGTTACAGCATTTAATCCATATTGTCGAACAACCGACAAGACGACCTCTCGAGACTGTAAGAAGATTAGGGAAGAAAAAAGTGCTTACTCATTGCGGACTAAATGTTGACCAATTCTTTCAGTTCCAATTCGTTTCTTTCGTTCCGAGTTCTGAAATCCTCCGAATCGAATCGTCCATCAAACTGGGATTACTGTAGAAGAGATAGACAGTTAAACGTTGCAAATAACCGCGTAGATTGCGCAAAAAGAAGTGTTCCCGTAAAAACCAATAAATCAGAGTGGCAAGTGAGTACACTGATGAAGACCAATGGACGCCACTGAAGGCGCGAGATGCGCGATGACAGTCGGCCTCTCGCGCGTCTCTTCTCGTTGACTTTTTCTGCTTACCGTTACCCAGCGTGGGGAACGCGTAAAAGGCTGTCGTGCGACAAGACTCTCTTCTCGGGTGGACGGACTCTCCGCCAAAGGAACGCGTGATGTGGAAGCGAATCGTCGAATATGATTTGCCGCCGAAGGTTATCCATCATTATGTGACCAGTGACAAGTGCGAAGATGTATAGTGACAAGTGAATGGTCTCATGCCAACGCGCTGTGATTCTAATAGGCACTTAGTAGAACCGGTAATTATACGTGGAGGGAGTGGAAAAAGCTGCATTTAACCCCGTGAATGAGGAATCGCTCATTGATGGACTTCAACAATCTAGACAAGTCTTGTGGGGAAGTATTTGCAGAGAAATAAATGAGTATTCGCTCCAGAGGTGTTGTCATGGCGACAGCCTACACGACCGAGTGTGCAACCGAATCTCGTATGCGTACCCTAATCCCCGTCAGTTATATGTATTTAACCATGCAAGCATACGTTGCTCGCCTCCGTTTCGGATCGTCTCGGCAATCCGCGGAAGCTTCGTCGTCTTTTCGCATTTCGCACCAAGAAGTTGGAGATAGTTCGAGTCCGACATCGACTCAGAGCTTCGAACGATCGATCATGGCTCTCAATCCCAAGGCTTCCAGTGTCATCGAGTTCATCAGCATTCCTTTTGCGGAGTTCACGGGCACGTTGCTCTACACTTTTCTCAGTCAGTCATTCGTAGTCTCTTAATTGATCAGTTTCCGTCCAATTTAAGGCAATCTTCTCGGAGTAGCAAACGAAACATCGCTTTTGTCGGTCAGTATTTTCGAGGGCCTCCTTGTTTACATGCTGTCGCTTATTATCGGGCCACGAAGCGGAGCACATTTGAACCCTGGTAATCCCTTGCTGATACGGTAATGTCCTAACTATTGAATGCGCTTTAGCGTTAACTATAAGCTCCTTTCTGATGGGCCAATGCCGCTTGATTCTGGGGATTTCAATGATATTCATGCAGTGTTTCGGCGCGTTCTTCGGCGCTCTGCTAACACGAGCGGTGCTCACTTCCTCCTCGTTTCTCGATGTTCTTCACTTTGCGAGAATACTCAAAACTGAGCACAAAGGGCCGCTAACAGATGAATCAGTCTACATGGCCTCGAGCAGTGCAGGAGTAAGTGTGAAATCACGATCTTCTCGCTAAGAGACGTTTCAGGACTTTTTCTTGGAGTGCCTCTTGTCGATCGTATACATAACTGCATACATCGTTCCGATGAAAGCAACAGCAGATGGCTTTGCAGTTGCATCATCCGTATCCGCTGCAAAAGTACGAGTTAACGCTTCCCTTGCACCCCTTACATCCTTTTCATTCAGGCTATAACATCTTTCATTGGTTACCGTACTTTGGGTCAATCAACAAACATTGCGAGGACTTTGGCCAACAATGTGATGATCTCCATCTTTACGTTGGATGACAGTAATTGGGCGTTGTTCTACTTGTATCTGCTAGCAGGCATTTTAGCTTCATTTACCGCTGTGGTCATTGCACGGTACGCTGTATTGTAGAAGGTTTGTGCTTACAGATATGCACATTTAGTTTGCTGACGTTGACGGACAATACGAGAAATTACAACCGGAACAACTGAATTTGTCTCGAGCCAAGATAGGATAGAATAGAATACCACCATACCAGGATAGAAACCACAAAATGCCGCCGTTTCCGAACAACAAAAAGTATTTCTTTATTAGAAATCTTAAAAGAAACCCGTATGAAGTCGTTTGGCATAAAACTAAAACCTTTCAATAAATACCGTTTCCTTGTTATCAACGACACGATCATCGTCAGTTGCCCCGAGTGGGAACTTTTTTCTTCTCACGGGAGCTGTTCTCTGCCTTTCTACCGTGTTGCGAGCACTTCGCCGTTTAGACGATAATTCCGAACTTTCTTTTAAAGAACTCGCCGACTGAACAACGTTCGAGGGCTCCAGTGTCAACGCCAACTCTTTCTGCGCTCTTTGAGACGACGGTTTGTCAGGATCTGAAAGTAGGCGGTTGCATTGTATGATTCGGGATATCAAAGTACCTAGAGCACTGCGCTCGTGTGCAGATAAAGATTTATGCGAATCCGAACTGCTTGTGGTGCTTTGCTGCGAGTCTTTGTCCTTTGGTCTTAAAAGATTGAGAAGTCGTTGTTTACTGCTGATGTAGGATTTGCTGTTATAAGATGAGTTCGGATCTTGCGCGCAGCAGAAACTTCTTCGCAGAAAGCGCACGAGCGTGATTCTAACCTTTTCATTGAGCACCACGTGCAGGACAAAGATTAAAAGACCCTGAAGGGAAAGAAAATCAATTAAGATTACGTAAACGAATGCCGAGCTGACTTGTAATGAGTTGAGAATAGTAAAAATGTACGCAAATGCCGGTTCGGCCGTGGTCACTGCTGTCAGGTACCCAAAAATCCAAGTAATTCCTAGAAGGCAGAGAAGCGTCGCTGATCCCTTTAGCCATCCAACAACCCGTTGGCTCGTTGTTCGATCACGACTTCGCACCGACAGTACAACTTTCAAGGCAATGAAGAGGAAAACGACGTTGACCTAAAGAAATCAACCATATCTAAAGCCGGCGCTAAGATTACTTACCACAATAACCACGGTTATAGGAGCTACGAATGCCCAAATCGTTGGAGTTGATACGTCAATCCAGCAACTAGAATTTAGAAAAAAACCTACTACTTGTAAAATTGCACTTTCACTTACTAATTGGACGTTCCATAATGCTCCCAGGAAATTCCTGCGCTTATAGCGACGACGACAGCGGCCAGCCCGTAACCAATCATATAGTAGACGATGATGCGGGTTTTATCCGGCTCGAAAACCTAAAATCTTTGCTCTTAGATCTCTGCTTAGTTTAGAATTTTACTTGTATGAGCATCAAATACAGCTGATATCCTTCCAGTAGCATCCACGTGAATGCAGAAAGAAAGAAGTAATGCAGGGCGATAGCAATTCCCCGGCAGACAGCGATGTCTTCCGAGCGGTTGATGCCAATGACAAAGAGCAGTTCCGCAACGAGAAGCGTAACGCAAAGATTACGATGGATGGTTGTTCGAACATTCCAAAGTGCGCTAAAATTACCCTTTGATTGTATCCTTCAAATCTTCTGCAACTGACCGGAAACATGAGAAAACCAAAACTGCTAACGTTAAGCAAATGATTGACAGGGCACACCCTATTATTGTAATAAAATCGAGGGCAACAGCAGCCGAGCCTGTCAGTGCTTCCTCCAAGCTCCCCGTAATGTCCATCAAAATGGCAAAGCTGCAAAATCGTTACGTGAAATTGTTTTGTTCAGACCGCTGATACCTTGTTAAGTGGTTGCAAGAGCAATCTGTAAAGTTTTCATTAGTCCTAATCAAAGTGCATCCGTTCTCGCTCCACAACCTGAAACCGAAATGATGACTGAGGAGCAACAGTCCATGGCATACATTGTATTGGTGTCCCAGAAGACGCATCTTGGATTTGCAACACCACTCTTTTTAATGTGGTAGAACGTAAAAGTGGCAGGATTCGATTCCGGGAGAGACACACTTTGCGTTGGATCATTGACCGATGCTCCGACCACATGGCTGTTTACAATCGTTCGGTTGTCGGTTGTCAGAAGAGATCCGATAGATGTAAAGAGATAGTACCCAAGACGAAGAGGATTACGGTCAAGCGAAGCTGTCTTCTGGAACAAGAATGTTGAAAGGACTCCGTGCGATCGGACGTACTTACCCTTGATGGAGCAGCAGCAAAAAGAAAGGGTTCGTTGAGAACGTTTTTTGGCGACGGTCGTGATGCCTCTACAAACAAAAGCAACAATCGCCACTTAGTCATCGAACTTACGGAGCACGCTGAACGACGGAAGACGAATAACAGGCGATTTTGAGAAATTGGAAAATGATACAGTCGATGCTTCTTCAGGAGCATCCATTGGAGCATCGCTGGGTATGTTAACAGGTCCCGAAAAAGGGGCGATGCCCATTGGGACACTCCTTCCATGATCATCAGCGGCAACATCGATTTCCTCTGATCTATGAATTTCTATTTCCATCGCTAAATATAACGCTTTTGCAAACGTTCTTGACAGATTACGGTCTACCCCAATTTTTGTAGTCGAATTTCTTTTCATTTCCCGCAATGAAAGTGGCCAGCAGAATGGCGCTTTCCTCAAGCGTCCTCATCAGCACCGATGCTCTTGAAATGCAAACTTTTCTGTCCAAACCATCCCACACTCCGCGAATAGAGGAACTTAAAAGATGATCACCGGAAAGACCGATAAACTGAAAATGAAAACTAGAGAAACGGAAGGAACTGAACCAAACCTGTGTAAAGTTATTAGCTTCTTCCCGCCGTCTCTCGGCATCATGGACTTCTAGTAGCTGGTTGCGAGCGAGAGGAATCAAGTTTGCATGAACATCAACGCTTCCCACCACATCGCCTCCGTAAAATGGTCGCTGACTATCTAGGCCGAGTTCATCAGCGAGATTCTGAGCTAATGAGAGAGCTGGATCACCACGAACAACCGCATTTCTCAACTCTCCAATCCACTTATGAGTGCAGTTGTTCGTATTTGGCTTTGCTGACCACGTCGCCGTGTTGCAATCGCACTTATAAACAACGAATCCTGCAAGACGGAAAATTGGAGCTGCACTCAAGTTAAAAACTGTATATACCATCGACTTCTTCTTCGTCTGGACAACGAACAATCGCTTCGGAACAAGCGCGCGTCTCTGGGAAGTGCAGAGTGTTCCACGTCACTTCAGGACAAAACGGTCCCTCTCCGAACAAATCTTTATTGTCACTCAGGGAACTAAAATCAAAGATTCAATCAAAATGCATTCACGGTTACCGTATAGAGTCGGAGACTTCGGGGTCAGAAAATTGGAAAGTGCTCAAAACTAGGCGCAAAAACAGAAGGGTGGACATAGCGCGAGTCATCGCCTCATTTCATGTAACCTGAGAAAACAGCTGGCGATAGCGCTTTGAGAGAAACTGCGCAGCGCATTTGGACGGCGTTGGAAATTCGAAAAATCAACAGAAAACTGGTTGGAAGTGCGATCAGTAGGAGCTGATGGCCTCGCGCAACGGCGTACGCCGCTCTGACTCATCACCGCTGACTTCCAGTGAGGGTTCAATCTGTCTCATTCAATCGCCTCATTTCATCGCTTTGCGATTGCCGAAAGTTAAGAAAGAAACATGCCTGGTTCCTTGAAATACTCGCGATTCTCCCAAGTCCCTTGGGAACGGTTCTGTGGGCCTGGGACTGTCGTCGAGAGGAGAGAACTCGCACACCCAGTTTTTGTGCGAATCACATTGATCGGTTGCCCATATATGTGCTTGAGACGACGAATTGTAATATCCGCAACCGACTTGCTCACCGAACAACGAATTTGGAGGTCTGAAAGATCCAGCCGTTGTGTTCGCATGGCAACTTTCCACGCATACACGAAGTCTCCAACTTTCACTCCATTAATCCAAACTGAGTTATTCGAAGATTCGGTTTGAAATCCAATCCAGTATCCGGCTTGAGTTGTGTTCTTCCGAACCATGTCGATTCGAAGCAAATTGTGAACGTTCCTGCTTATTGGTCCGGCAAGATCTCCTCCCTTAGAGAGACATTCCTTGCGCGCGTTAGTCCACGACAATCGTTCGCCGATGTTAATGTGATAGACAACCGAATAGCAGCGGCCTTGAATGTAAATTGTATCTTTGGGGCATTTAGCCAGTGGCTCTAAAAAAGATTTTGCTGCTCTAAAAAAGACCTATGCTGCGAAATGCATACCATCTGAACACCGCAATCGATAGGACAGTATTCCACTTGTGCATACGCTTTGAGAAAACATGCTTTGAACCGTCTTCGCCTGACAATGTCTCAACCCCTGACACCTAAAACTGTGCTATAGCGTGCAAAAGCGGCTGTTTGCAAACCTCTGAGTCAGAGTGATGAGGGCGAAAGGATCGGAACAGACTTCGGTTGACTCGATTCGATTGCTTTCTCGTTGTTTACACGGAGGAAACGCGGTGCCATCCTAAAGAAATGTCGCTTAAAATTTCTCTTAGAAGAATACGGTAGCATACATTTCCGTAAAATGCATAGTCAACGTTGATGACTCCTCCAGTAATGCAAGAAAATTCAAATCGTTCTTCGGGACAAACTTCAACTTGAGGAGCTAACTGGATTTCTGTAATGAATCTCTGATTGGAGAACATCAGTAGTTTACTGGTGTCGATACCTTTGTTTTCGATATTCACGTCGCAATAGCGACCTTTGTAACCGTTTGGGCACTCGCACTGGACGTTCCAACTGCGATCTGAGCCATCATATGAAAATTCATCAAATCATCTCATCTCAACTCACCCTCTGCGCTGTCCCGTGAACAAACAAAAAAGTTCAAATCGGAACACAACTGCGAGTGCCAAGCGCGAAAATCCGACTCCGCACTCAAAACAACGCAAATGTCTACAAGAGTTGTTGGGAATGCGCCTCTCATCTGTTGCTTATTACCCGAATTGTTTTCGTATATGTTCGGTTGTCCGTAGTACCAGGAAAAGTCTTGTATCAGATGATGGTTCGGCATCCATACAAATACCGGTTTTGTCCCGTTTAGCACAGAATGTCCCGCCGTCCAAAATCCGATGTTGCGAACTGAAAAACTGACTTCACGAAAATCCGTTGGATGATGCGGTGTTGGCAAGAAAATTACCATTTCTGGTTTTGTTTCAACTCACATGCTTTCGACAATGTAGCTGTTTTCTTGATGATCAAATTCGACATCCAGTCACGAATTCGCTGGGACTTTAAGTCGACCAAATGAGAAGCCCGCGTAGCACATGTCTTTTGAGCTTCATCCCAGGACAAAGGACTTTCATACACATGATAACAACTGCGACCAAAGTAGAATTCGTCTTCTTTGCAATGGGCGGCAAGAAATGTGGCTGTAAGAAACAAACAATATTATAATATTGCAGCAGAAATTGAAAATAAGAAAAACAAATCAAGAATACTCACGGCTTGCAAGAGAACAGTTCCCGCCGTTTACACAAAGGTCCGAGTCACTACATTGTTGCGCGTTTTGAGCAGAAACCAGAACAGCACCTAAAATGAAACAAATTAAGTGGAAAATTTGTTTTCAGATGATACCGATAAGAATTGAGAGGAGGAAGAGCCTGCGCAACAGCATAGGCCTGATCAAAAGAAATTCATACGAGCAAATGCGCTCCCGCAGATGACGATGAGTGTTTGTAGAGGAGAAGCAGAAAAAGATCTGAAATCACAACCCAAGTGTATCTATCTACTCTGCTGGGTTAACGGAGAACGCGCGATGTATCAATCACTGGATAGAATCAACGCGGAAGCATTTAACAGCGCATGCTAATCAGATTTCAATACAGAAATCTCTGCGGTGATGAACATGAAACGAATTAAGTGTACTTATGCTGATGAAAAGACATCACTCGGGGACGAAGATCACAACGACGCGGCCAGTGTGTTGGTGGACGGAAGCGGGCTGGACAAGAAGACGAGAGGAGCAACCAGACTGCATTCTGAGTGGAGAGGATATCGAAAGTCCGCGCGCGCGCGAGAAAGATGAGTCAGAAAAGAAAGTCTCCGACTGCTCGGTGTGCAGAGACATGAACCGGTAAACTAGCACGAGCGGTGGACGTCGGAGATCGCCTACAGATAAACGAGAGCGAAAGAGAAAGAGATAAATACCGAAATGTGACCGACGCCTCTAGGTGTTACGAAATCTCTTTGCAACGAAATTCCCTTCGCGCAAAAACTTCTCCTTGATCTGCATTCCCGAAAATCCGCGGGAAGATCCAAGGTCAACACGACGAGAACACAGCGTTTGTTATTGGTTCAAATTAGCACAGAATATCTGAGTTAGTGGTGACAGAGCGCGCAAACCTTGAATGATAATTGGGTCACGGCTCAGAAAGCAAACACTGGTGCCCCTGAATTCTGTTCGTTTCGCTCCTTATGGAACTCAGCGTGAACACGACTCTCCTGCTTCTGACCGCTTTTGTGGCGATTCCAAACCTTCTATACCTATTCTCTTCGCAGATCGGCAAAACCTTCGAATATCGTGCGGAACTCAGCGTCGCGGCCGCATGCACTCGCTTCAACTCGAAATGGATCGTGATAACCTCAATCGCCGCAAAACCAACGGAAGCGATCAAGAATCTGAGCGCCGAACGAGACTGGAGCGTTGTGATTGTCGGAGACACGAAAGGACCCTTGGATCCGCTGCCGGTCGAATGGTCGCAGCTTCCTAATGTGTGCGTTCTGACTGTGGAGAAGCAGAAGCGACTACACTTTAAACTATTGAAGAAGATTCCCTATCGAAGTTATACGCGGAAAATGATTGGATACTTGTATGCCGTTAGATATGGGGCCGAGTGGATTTATGACACCGACGACGACAACCATCCTATAAGTAGGTTTTTCCGTGTTGCCACATTGCAGCATCTTCGTTCTGTGATTTAGGAAGAGGTCTACAGCAGTTTGACACCGACGGATATCAGGGAATGGCGTACGTCAACGTAACCCGGAAAGGCAGCTTCAATATCAGGTGAGATGGAGGCAGCAAGTCTAGCTATTCTGTCGATTTCAGTGACTACGTATTCAATCCGTATCAGTACTTCGGACAACCGACAATGTGGCCACGCGGACATCCGTTGTCCCAGATTCGCGTAATTTTGATGACTCAAAAGATCGCAATGCAGAGTGTTATATTCAGACCAGGAACGACGTGCACCAGCATCGTTTATGCCAATCACTACAGTATCCCGCGATTCAGCAAGGTCTGGTTGACAAGGATCCTGACGTGGACGCGATCTATCGACTGATCAACGCAGAAGCCGTCGGTGGACTTAACACTTCGTTTGCTGCTGTCGCTCCACCAATAATCGTTGGACCGGGTTTGCAATGCTCAGCAAAAGCCAAGTTTACAATTTGATTTTAGGAATATACTCACCTTTCAACAGTCAGAATACTCTTTTCCACAAAAATGCGTTTTTCGGGCTGTTCCTACCGGTTACCGTTGCCTTCAGAGTAACCGACATTTGGAGGGGATACTTTACGCAGAAATTGCTTCATCTCACTGGGAATTATATTGGCTTCTACCCTGTAAACGCGCGACAAGTGCGGAATCCTCATTCATATTTGAACGATTTCAAGGTGAGCGCATCCTCCGCGTACAAGAAATATGAAAGTTTAGCTTTAGGAAGAGAAAGCGCTGTATTACGAGGCTGATGAAGTGATTGAACTGCTAGCACGATGGAAATGCTCCGAGGAGAATTTGGCGGATTGTGCCCTCGAGTTGAGTCGCTTCTTTGTGGAAAAGAAATTCTGGGACTCAGAAGAGAATGATATACTGAAGGTAATGTAGGTCGATCGCGGACCAAGATGGACAAATTCATTTCAGACGTGGCTAAATGATCTCAAAGAGCTGGGATACAAATTTCCTCCACTGAGCACCACGACGAACTTCACCGCATCGAATTGTCGAAGATCCTACCTCAATTTTGACGTTTTGACCTCAGAGCAGCGGCAACATCGAAAGAATAAGAATTTGGCAGAAATCGTGGATTGGTGCAATGAAGCTGCAGACGTAGAGCGCCAAATCGCTGAAAATGTCGTTTATCCCCTCGAAGAAAAAGTCTTTCCCAACGGAATCGACAAGCGAGTGCTGATAGTAACAAGCAACTACCAAGTGAGAAATATTCTTCGCGGCTGTTTCCAATCCTTTTACTTAACAGTTCATTCCGTCCGTTGGTCTGCTTGAGAGAATGTACGATGGCTACTTTGCGCACGTAATCTTTTGTGGACCATTCTACCCGCAATTCGTCTATCCGCAGAAGTAAGAAACGTTCATTGTTCAATTGAATTTAGTAGTTCAGCAATGACGATTTTCCCTCAGCTCGAAAAGTGAGTTTCATTCACTTGTACGAAAAAGAGATGCACGAAGGATTCTTCGCCTACTACTGCACAACAAAGGCAATCGAAATGCGACTGCAGAACGTGGAAGGGTACTGTAGCATTACCTATATTATCGTTGAGTGAACAGTTTTAGCTATATCGTCGTTGCCGATGACGCAGTTTACAATTTCTGGAACAACGTTGAGTTGAGTCGCTTTCGTTTGAATGGAGTGACGAGGCGAAAAGGGACCTGGTGGAAAGGACCTTTTGGCGCAACCGCCATAAACGCCTCTCTCCAGGATGTGCAGAGCCGTCTGGAACGTGGTGATGTCGGTCTGCTGAAAGCATGGAATGCGTACAAAGAAGGAGTAAGCTGAAGATCAAACAGGATGCATCGATTAATCGGTGATTCTCAGGTCAAAGGCGACGGCTTTGAAGTAATCGCCGAGCGTGATGTCTGGGGAGTTTCCGACTGGTATTACCTTCCAGTCGCAAACGCTTCCGTTTTCTACGAACTATCGAAAGTCTTCTTCGACAACGGAGTTTTCCACGAAATTGCCGTTCCCAAAATAGGGGCTGGAATCGGATGGCTTGACTTCTACTTGAGCGAGAACTTGTGGGTGATGATAGGTTTGCACATGTCTCAATGAGTTTTGCGTTCAGAGATGTGCCCAACAGTCTTCATGTATGGTTCAAGCGGAGTGCGTGGGCCACAATGTATCACGAGAACCTCGTGTACTTTCACCCGGTAAAAGACCGCACAAATTTGTCATCATGTTTGTTCTTTGATTCAGATTAAAATGAGTTCGTTCGGAAAAACGATGACGAGAAGATTTGAATTCTGTGCAACGGTTGTCTCCGCGTTCGCGAAAAATTTGATCGGATATCGGTTGACTTCATATGAACAAGCGAACTCTTCAATGAACGAAACAAATGTATTTCTATTAACTATGACAACGCTTCACAATTGTTTCTAGGAAAACCCAATCCTCAAATGCTGCCGCCAGATTTCTTCTTTCCCGCGTGGCTGTCTTCACTTCTGCAATGTTCAAGAACTAACCGCTAGAAAGGTAATTTTTCAACAATTCGACTAGGAGATATAGGGGGGACAGGAAGACAAGTCAAGCATGCGAGAGGGGTATTTCGACTTTCTTGGGATTCTTTTTGCAGATGCTGCATAGTCCGCACAAACAGGCCATCAAGAGAATCGCGATCAGAGCGACAACGAAAGTAATGAAAAAGATCTTCTGAATCTTCGACCACTCTTTCTGGTCCAGAACATATCGCTCCGGCAAACCACTAGTCAGAAGTGCGCCTTCCTGAATCGCAGGCGCACTGTCCGCAGAAGTTGCGTTTCCAACCGCGTTTCCAGCCTAAGATAGATGACTTAAGAGCACGTCCAAGGGAACATTACCGCAATCTCTGAGTCGCTTGACGATTGGACATTTGCCACAGTTGTGTAGTTTTCCGCAATCACAAACACAAAAAACGCGGAGCAAAGCATCAAACGTAGCATCTTCATGTTCGAGTGCATTTTGGTTGTCAGGGACAAAGAGTTATCCTTTTTGTTGTCAAGAGAAAATCCCATTTTCAGATCTACGAACTGCTCACGGCAACAGAGACTACGTGCAAATTGGATTCAAACGAAATGCTTCAGTTTGTGAACTGCTTCACTTCACAAAATGCCAATTCCACGATTGACGAAACATTTGATGATTCCAAGCTCCTTCCTGCACCGGGATCCACACACAACAGCAGCGAGACCGAGGGTATCTCGATTAAAGACCTGAATTTGACAAACAGCTTGGAACAATGCTGCTACAAGCGCTCTGTTTACCGCGCATCCGCTGGAAAAGACTGTGTCGACTTCTGCACGGGTCGATTGAACGTGGAACGATTGGAGAAGCAGCGATACGTTACTTGCGTTGAAGTTCTCAACGACATAATCGAATGCTATGCACTTCAAATTCACCGTTGATCTCAAAACCTCCTGAAGCGCAAATCCACAAAAGTTGAGATGCACCGAACCAAATGAAATAAAGCGTTTAATTATTCTAAAAACCGAAATTCTCGCATTCTCGAGTATAAGCATGCCAGTGTTCCCTGTTAACATTCACGAATAGCACCAACGGACCAAACTACACATAAACGAATCGAGCGCGATAATTCACTTAACAGTAAATGAAATTGCGAGGTCATCAGATTTTCTGGATTAATCTTTGGCATCGAATAAAAAAGTTCCTCGCAAGTATGCTTTAAAACGTCCCGAACGCTTTGAAATTTCTATCAGGTGGATTGCGTGCTTTCAATGGAGATTCGTTTTTACGTTTCTGTCACGAGTGAACTCTCGGAAACCGTCAATGTTCGATGCGATTGGAATGCGCAGGTGCAAGCGCGAGAATGCAGATGCTCTGGCGTTCGACAGATGCGAAATGTTCTGCGCTTTTTTTGAAAGATTCCAACGAAACCTTAATTCGACCAATTTTCGTTCGTGCGGACCGCCACTAGTTCGCTGAAACCGATTCTAATTAGTTTTGAGACTAAAGAAAATTGTGTTTTCATACCGTTGGTCTCAACGCGGGAATTTCACAACAAGTTGACTTTAGGCGATATGCTCAAACTCCATTTCTACAAAAACCCTCAGCGACGACTTTTCGCGTTTGTTCGCAATGTGAACCTTCAACTCCACGAGATTCGTGTGAAAGAGAATCGCTTGCAAAAAAAGTAATTCATTCGTTCACCTCCGGTCTCGCTGTTCTCAAGCACTTTCTCCTCCGGTTTTCGTCATTTCGCGTCCATCGAGTGCAACTTTTGTGAGAATAATGTTGTTTTCGCCCGGGCGCAATTAATCTAACTACGGCGCGCAATTATAGCGAGGTGTATCCAATGCTTAACGCAATTCCGTTTCGTGACCTAAGAACAATTGAATGTTCCAGGCGGCTCAAGGGTGCTATTTTGGCTTTTATCACTTTTATGATTGATGCATTCGTGAGTACGATGCGTTTTTTTTGGAGCCTTCGCGTCTTCATAAGGTCGTTACCATTTATCTGACATCGAGGTAAACTGCTTTGTGGCGCGAAACGTTTGCCTCGGCGTGGACAATTCTTCTCTGTGGTATCTGAACATCGATCCGCATCTAACTCATCAACGTTATTTGCGTTTTTCTGAGTCGATAGGTAAACGAAAAATAATTATATTCGCGCTTTTGTTTTTAGTGCATTTAGAGGCCGCCGCGTTCAGGGCACCGGAGAACTCTAAACACAACTCTTTTAAAACTCTAGAATGAAATGCCCAATACCTATTAGAATCGTATTGCTGCTGACGTGTATAACTAAACCGCTTAAAACCGTTCATTCAAAGTTCGCGTTTCTTGTAAAATTCCTTCGCGGCTTATATTTCAATAATGTAAAATCCCATGAAAAATTTGACTTCACGAGTAAGGTCGCGAGGGCTGAAAATGGGGGTAAAACGAAATTTGAGACATTTTTTGTCCATTTAAGGGAAAGCGATGACGTGCACTCGTTCGTTCTCACAGCTTTGCTCTTGACGACTAGTTAATAAGCATCTCTTTGTCGTTTGGAGGGAAAAGTCGCTTGTCGCAGAGAAAGACTCTGTCATGTGGCTCTTCAGTCCGTCCGAGACCCAACCGCTTATGTCGCCTAACTCGTTTTCGATCTTTCAGTTCCAACGCACTCATCTTCCATATTATGACCGCGGACGACAATGTCGAATGCATTGAAACGACGCAAAAGATCCGAAACATTTTGGTGATGCCGTCGGCCGACCTCTTGTTAGCTAAACACGCTGGTCTGAATGAAGCTACCAAAGAATTGATCAAATTTGTGGACGATAAACTCGTTGAATGCAGAAAGGTTTGCATGCAAACCTTGAGACGCTTGCAATTAGAAGAAATTTCCCGTTTCAGATAGTAAAAGATTCGTCGCCTGTCGTGTTTACTGCGAATTCGTTACAAACTCGTGCTGTTCCCATAGAGATCGGAGTTTACCTGACAAAGATTTACGAAGAATTGGGAGTTCAGAAGACGGAAAGTTTTGTACAGAAGACCAATGAACTTCTGTCCGGTGAAAACTGTGCTCCACAAACAGGTACGGTAGCAAGAGTGTGGAGATGTCCCGTTAACAACTCGATCGTTTAGCCGAACTAATTAGCCAGCTAGATGATACTCTTGTAAAATGGGACACGTTCCTTCAGGATGTCGACCACGAGTTGGAACAAGTCGTCGGACCTACGAAGTCTCATCGCATTGATCAAACCGAAGGTAAGAGATTCATTTGTTCGTTCAACACGCAAATGTGGATTCTGTAGGAATAGCTCTCAAGAACAAGTCAAAATCCGTGAAAAGCGGTAACTTGATCTCTTACATCAATGACAGTCCGTTCGACATGGTGTTCATTGGAGTAATCATGTCATTTGCAAATCCTGATACGGCCGAGTACATCATCAACGTCTACCAAAAACAAACTGAGTTTCACAATAACGGCTGCGATATCCTGCTGTTGACGAAAGGAACAGGAACAGGTGAAATGAATGAACGAAGCGTCAACACAGTCAGATCTTTAGACGGTGGCGGATTTCTGAAGCTTATCGGCATTCCATTCAGAATGCTTCTCAACGAACAAGAAGCGATGTCTCGTCTTCTGCAGCATCGCGTTTCCGCTCTAACGCTTGCCGGATCCAAAGCTCTTCACCTAGTAGAAAAATTGAATTTTCTCCAAATAATCATAAGACTTTTAGTTCGCCGAAATCGGCTGCGGTGAGGATGCGCTCAAAATCGATGCAGAACTCAGGGAAGGGGAGACCGCAACTGAGATCTCGCTCGATCTGGCGATTGCTGGTGGTTCGGCACTTGTTAACCACGAGGGGAAAGTTCTCTACAGTTTTGTTGGAAAAGAGCCGAAGGACTGGCCCGATGTGAACACAATCTTGGAGCACGTAAGAACATCAAGAAAGGCTTTGTGGCTGATTGATCATTCAGGTGAAAAAGAACAACGAACACCTCGACAAGGCGTCTTCGCCCTCGGCCGAACTGCGTTCGACTCCAAAAGACACTCCGCCCAACACGGAGACAGAGCCTTCTGCTTCCAAATGCTGCGTAATACTGTAGAAACCCAATGATATGATACGGCTACAACTCGCAACTGATGTTTGCACCTAATCAGTAGAATAGTGCAATGTTAAAATATTGATTTTGCAAGTTTCAACGCTGAAGGAATAAGGGAGAACGCAAACCTATTTTTATGCGCATTGATTGCCTAGATGATCACTTGGAATCGCAGTGAACGACGTCGTCTGAGAGGGCGGAAAGAAAAAGTGGGAAACCGACCGGTTCGGCGTCATCGCGAAAAGTCCGACGACTCCATCGTCGGTGTCATCGATGATGGAGAGAATGAAGCGCATAAGCTGAAATGCTTTATATTTCCACTGTATTGAGTGTTGGTCCGGGCGAGTCAGTGGATCGGATTGGGATCACTAACAATATATGTTTTGATTTGATTAACAGAAAAGAAGATCGTTTTTCCACGTATTTGTGTTTAAGCGAACATAGTTCTCCCAGCTGCAGTTCGTTTGATTCTTTTCGCGCCTTGACGGTCCATCAATGATCCTCTCTTTGCTTTTAGAGTTGTCGTTTCGTGGCCCGGTAATGAAATGGTCGAGGTGAACACTCATACAAAGCGCGTAAGTTGGATTTCGTTGAATTCTGAGTAGTCGGAAATTACAAATTTAGATGCTGCGCGTTTTCTTGCCTCAATTAGTTATCGTTGCACTTCTAATCGTTTATGTGATTAGCGGAGCTTACGTTTACACTCTCATTGACCCGAAATTGGCTAATGAGAACTTCACTGACCTTATTCTGTTCACGTTTTCCACCATAACGACCATCGGTATGGTAACGCTCAATGCGCAAAAATAGACCGTATCTAGGATATGGAAACATTAGTCCGTCGACAGAAACAGCCCAGCTCTTCACGATAGCCTTCGGCACTCTGGGTATTCCCCTCGCTCTACTCACTCTCGCTAATATGGGAAAATACCTCACAAAGAGCTACTGGATGATTCTCGTGTGTCTTGGAAAGGTGAAATTTGAAATTTCCTACAAATTAAGAGACCTGATTTGCAGAATATCCCACGAAGGCCGACAGGCGATGCAAAACTTCCACTTAAAACCATTATTTTCCTATTTTTCGTTACTTTTATATTCGGTGCCGTTCTCTTCCATCACACTGGACGGAAAATCACCATGGATGATGTCTATTTCAGGTTTCACTGATGGACAAACTGTTCTAATTTCCAGCTTTAATTTAGTGTGATCAGCTTCGCCACAGTCGGCTTCGGCGATAAGTTCCCAAAGGCGGGAAGCCCTATGAGACTCATCTCTATGATTGTCTACTTGACTTGGGGAATGATTCTCACGGCAACCTTGTTTTCAGTGCTGAGCGCTTATCTCAGAAAGGTCAGCGTTCGAAGCGATGGCTGAAGTTTACTTGTTCAGGTTCACTACCTGGGAAGACGTTTCCGCGGAGCTCGAGACGTCCACGTTTGGTTCGGTGGGAAAAGCATGAAGGTTTCGCAGCTGTTGGAAGTGGTCGCAAAGGAGTTCAATGTAGGTTTCTGAAGGATGAGAGAGTTGTGGAGAACGTTTTGAAGGCTTCGCATAGACAAGTCGGCCGCGTGCTGCACGATCTCGATAACCTGATCACCGCCGCAATCGCGGAAAACGAAGCAAAAGCGAAACTGAACGCGCATATTCACATGCAATTGCCTCACGAAACGCATTCTCCCTTCGCGAAGATCAAGTAAGCGAAGTTGAACGATCACTGATCGCAGAGCGTTTTCAGAAACCCCCTGTCAATGTTCAACAATCAGCCCCGCAGCGACATCGAGGAGGAGGAAGTCGAACTGTGACAAGGAATGCTTACTCCGAAATAAACGTTTGAAACACGCCCCGTTGTTGAGTAGAGCGCCAGTCAATCGCATGCAACAATTGCGCTTTGGTGATGTGAACGGAACAGAGAGCATCCACGTGGTGCCTGCTCAGCGAGTGCTCTTAAGACAGACGCGCAAGTGGATGCTCGCTGTCGTCGATGCTCGATGGTCGGAGGGAAGATCTATAAAACGGCCGATCGAATGATCAGTTGCGATCCGACATGTCAGTTCTCGCTTTGCCTTCTATCCCCTCGTCGTAGTTTGACTTCTGTATCCTTCATAACAAGCAGACAGAACGGAGAGCACCTCGACAGTTGTTGACCATTTCGTTCTTCTGACGCGAACGAGATTTTGTCCTCTTGTTTTTCGTTTTTTTCTCGCAATGCAATGTCTCCATACGCTTACGCGCTGCAGTCTGCTTTGAACTCAATGGCTCAGTAATACGCTCTTTTCATAACCTCAGTAGCATTTTTTGTCGCGGCGGGACCAAGAGATTCCTGGTGCTATTTCCGTCACATTTCGCGTCAATGCGATTCTATCGTGATGGCGCATTGAAATCCATTCAGTTCATTTCAAGATATGTCGTCCGTCGGTCAAAGAGCTACTGTCGCCCGGAACCTCCTGCGCCGTTTGGCAAAGTCAAAACAGTGTTGCCCTCATCATGCTGCTGGTGGCGATGGACCCATCTGCGTCGCTCGGAAAGTTGGAAACAGCGCGAAAGGTATGATTCTTTTTATAGTGCAAGAGACACACAAACGATTTTAGCCACCACCGACTACGCTTTCGAAATGGTTTGCTCCACACTTCGCTTTGGACGCGGAGTTACCGCGGAAATCGGATACGACATGCAAAACCTAAAAGTTAACAACACGTTGATTATCACTGATCCATGGGTGAGCAAAACCAGAGCCTTCAAGTTAGTAGAACAGCGATTGTTGGCGTGAGTTTAAAGAAAACTTTTTAGGGAGGTTGCGGATTCACTTACTCGCCAGAAGATTCCTTTCACCGTGTTCGACAATGTGAAGGTCGAACCTTCCGACAAGAGCATGAGAGAAGCGGTCGATTTCGCGCGCAGCGTCAAATCCGACAGTTTCATTGCTGTTGGAGGTGGCTCCGTTATAGACACCGCAAAGGTGATTTGAGACAATCTCTGGATTAACAGCCCGTTTCTCGTTCTAGGCTGTCGCTTTGCTCTCCAGTAATCCCAACAACGATTTCCTGGACTTTGTGGCGGCACCCTTTGGCAAACAATTGATCCCTCAAAACCCAATGCTTCCGTTGATTGCTGTTCCAACTACCGCGGGAACCGGCAGTGAAACCACAGGTGTCGCAATTCTCGATCTTCCTGAGCAAAAGTGCAAGACTGGACTAAGACACAGATGCTTGAAGCCTCTGTTGGCCATTATTGATCCCCTGAATGTTATGAGCATGCCCAGAAACGTTGCCATCTACAGTGGATTCGACGTGCTTTGCCACGCTCTTGAATCGTACACTGCGCGCCCTTATAATGAGGTTAGCCAAACACTAAATCCTGATTTGACCAGCATTTTCAGCGCTCTCCGCGTCCTCAACGTCCTGAGTTGCGCCCCGTGTACCAGGGTTCAAACCCGGTTAGTGATGTGTGGGCGCGTGAAGCCCTTACGGTAAGGCCACAAACGAAGCACTTCAGCATCTGTTTTCTCTGTAGATCATTTCCAAGTATTTCCGTCGCGCGGTCAACGATCCGGATGACGAAGAAGCCAGAACTGAAATGCTAAAGGCCAGTTCGTTTGCAGGAATGGGATTCGGAAACGCAGGCGTTCATCTCTGCCACGGTCTCTCGTATCCCATCAGGTAGAGGAAACGTTGAAGCACTCAAATAAGAACAAAAAACTCATTCAGCTCGCAGGGAAAGTCGTACGTTGACAAGGATTACGATCAAAGCGCCCCGTTGATCCCGCACGGTCTCTCCGTGGTCACCACCGCTGTTGCCGATTTCTTGTTCACCACCGATGCCGATCCCAACCGTCACGCTAACGCTGCTCGTTTCTTGGGTAGTGACATTCCTGTACGTTCCAAGCGCTCGCTGAACCTTTCACATAATCAATTTCAGATTTCGGCCAATAACGACTACATTGCCGAAACGCTCGCTGACCAGATTCGTGGATTCATGAAGGACTTTGGTGTCCCTAATGGTCTTTCTGCTCTCGGCTTTGGCCGTGGCGATGTCGACAAGTTGGCTTCAGCTGCTATGAACTCGCTCAGCGCCGTTCAGATTGCTCCCAAGGACACTGACAAAGACGTCATCTCCGGAATCTATGAGAATTCTCTCAAAGTGTATTAAATCACATTGTATTAAAGCTCACAGACGTGTAAATTGTTGTCTCTCGGAATAAGTATAAAACCGACAATAGTCACAGGGACTAAATATTGAATTTGAGTTGACTGGGTAACGAAACCTACCATAACCTCAACACATTGCAATTTGCTTTCGATGACAGACTGGAATCATGAGAAGTGAATAACCAAGAAATGCTACCATTTGGACCGTTCAATGCTTAAATGTTAGCTTGCCAATCTGCACGTTAAAGATCTGTTGGTTTCCATGCAGTCCGGTCATTATCAGGTCCGAGGTCTGACAACCACAAAACCAAAAACCAACGAATTGCGGCTTCACGTCACGCTGGTGAAGAACATGATTGAGTAAGAGAGAACCTTCTTTTAAAGAAGAAATATCATTGATAGCACAATAGACCTCACTTTGCATCGAGCACCAACCAACAAAGCATTCTACTCTTCGGACTTCCTTCTTCGTCTTTCTGCTCAGAAACACATTTTTTGGGTCACCGCTAGACGAGTAACCAGCTCTAACAGGTGTCGGACTGACCGATTGATTTGTTCTCAAAATACCACATAAGTGTCAATGAGATAACAATTACCACCGAATTTTGTGTGAATACGGAATGGATTGAGTATATGTCAATATGATCAGTACAACGACACACCGAGAGTGGCGCAAGATAAGGAACTACGCCGCGGCGTCATACAAAAGGCAGCTGGAATTTCCCATGCTTATTCCCAAAAGGTGCGCGCATCCCGTTCATTGAGACGACCGACGGCCCTTCATGTTGCTCAAACTCTGTCTTCTGACAACTTTTGTCAGCTGGACATGTTCACTGAACATCTTAATGTATGGGCCGACCTTAGGTCACAGCCACGTCGCTTTTATGGGTAAGATAGCCGATATTCTCATCGACGGAGGACACAAAGTGGTAATCATATTGACGTTGTGTCCTTTGTGAATTGCTTGTTTAGACCATTTTGAACGCTGTACTTGATCCCGATGTGACAACCGTGGCCACTCAGCGAGCGGAAACAATTCGATTCACAGGAAACTCTGTGGATTATCCTATTTTCGCCAACTTGTCTTCAAAGACTTCGGAAGTGTTTGACGTGGGCAGAAAGGGCGTCAACGAACTCCCAAAAATCACACAGATGCTGACAGTCCTGTGCAACGGTTCGGATTCTTTCTGTAGTTCACTGTTCTATTCGTTTCCAGATGTTTTGGAAGACAAAGAGCTGCTGGAACGCTTAAAAGAGAAGAAGTTTGACATCGGAATGACCGAATTCTACGAGTATTGCGGCGATGGACTCTTTGAGATTCTCGGCATCGAAAAGCAAATTATGGTCAGCGCGTTCCCGATGTTCGAGCCGACGCATCGGGCATTCGGACTTCCTTCTTCTCCCAGCTATATTCCAGGTAGATCTTAGGCTCCGCTTCTATTTGGTCCTATTTTGACTCAGAACTGTTCACTCCTCTCAGCGACTCGATGACGTATCGGCAACGAGCCATCAACTTGCTTGTGAGTTACAAAGTGGACCAGCTGTTCGATAGTCTCATGCACGACCAGTCGGAATTATTTGAACAACGGTTTGGAGTATGTTCGCGTGTTTTGTTCCTCTTATACAACGCACTTGTGGTCTTTAGAACAGAGAAACCCTGTTATCAGTGCGTCAGCGCAAAACAGGTGCTGCCTTCATCAACGCCGATGTGAATCTGGAATTCGCCCAGCCGATTACACACAAAATCCATTACGTTGGTGGGCTGAAACCCGCCGCAAAACATCCGCTTTCACCAGTAAGGAATGCAAATTAGACTTTCACTATAATTGATTAGGAATTCGCTGCAATCGTGGAAAAAGCGAAGAAAGGATTCGTTGTATTTTCCTTTGGAACATTTGCAAAGTCTTCCACTTTTCCGAAGACGATTCGCAACGATCTGCTCAAAGCCTTTTCTCACTTCCCTGAGTACGAATTCATTTGGAAATACAACGACAGCGAAGAGGAGGCATCGGTCGCTTTTAGCGTCCCCAACGTTCACGCGTTTGCGTGGTTGCAGCAGAATGATCTTCTGAGCAAGTCTGATTTCATCTGCATTCCGATATCTCTTGATTTGCAGATCATCCCAAGTGCAAACTTTTCATCACGCATGGCGGCTACAACGGAATCTTGGAATCCGTGGAAGCCGGCGTTCCTTCAATTAGCGTCCCACTTCTAGGAGACCAACCTCACAACGTCGCAGTCTTGGTTGCCAGGAAGATTTCGCGCTTCTTGGGCAAAGAAAATTTGAACGAAAAAGGAATGACAGAAGCTCTTGAAGAGGTCCTGACGGACACTCCAAGGTAATCAACGTGCAAAGTGTGTGTCTCAAGTTGCCCTTAGTGTATACCACCAAAATGTGAAAATAATTGCGCAACGAATGAAGCAGCGTCTAATGAAACCTGAAGACATCATTCTCAAAACAACCCAATTTGTCGGCGATTTCGGAGTGCTTGAAGATTGGACCCTCGCGACTGTCAACCTGAGCTTTTCGAGTGTTTACATGCTTGACATAATTGTGCCTCTTGCGATTGCGGTTTCCCTCGTTCTTGTCGCGTCCATCAAATTGATTTTGTTTTTAATCAGAACGCTGACCATCAAAGCGAGTAGCAAAGCGAAAAGCGAATAAACTGATGCAGAGTCTCAGAGTTCGGTGTGCCGTTCGCTCTCCCGAAGGCATTTCCCCTCGTCTCCTTGAATGATGATAAAGAAGTAAATGAAGAGAAAGATGAGGAAGAGGACCGGATACATCACTTTGCAAAAAGTGTCTAGACCGCGGCCCCATCGGTGGTACATTTTGCTCTGCGTAATCAGTCTGTTGTAGTCGTGAGCACTGAGATTCGTTTTGGAATTTTCCGCTTTCTTAAGCTGAAAACACAGTGACTGAGTTCTTGATCATTATCAAGCGGAGCTTACGATCATCCGGCTGTTGTGTTCGAAGGAAATGACGATTATTGCCTGTAGCATGGTGCTGAACACAAATATCGTTGTAAAGCCAAACCAGATATCGATTGCCTAAACGATCATGATTCTTGTTGCTTGACTTCTCAAAACTCACTTTAATGTACGATACTTTGGGCAGAACTTCTTTTGCCGCGTTGTTTTCGGCGCTCAAGGTGAGGAATACGGTAAGTGATACAAACACGCGCCCTTCCACAAATTCTTCCGGGAGCCAAACGCTGATCCACGAGAAAAGAACGCATGTCGCAGTTGGGATGTAGGTCTGTGCAAGATGAGAGCCAAGGTTTCGTTTCAAATAGAATTTTGCTTCCACGCATGTGAAGTTTCCTGCAAGCGTTGATTGTGGAATCTCTCAAGAAACCCTTCCTGACCTGATTTTCTTGCTCCGTTGCAAGTTTTCTTTTCGTGGTTGAAAACAAACAGATCTGGAAATTGCACGTTTTTGTTCATGAAAATGGCGTCTTCCTTCTTTGAAAACCAATAAAACTGAACTACGTCCTTGGTGAATCCGACTGAAACGATTCAAGTGATGGTCAACTTAGATCCACATTACTTACTCGATGTTATTCTCACCGAGCACGCTTGGTTATCGTGAGGGTATCGACATAAGATCAATTGACAGCTTGGTTTCAAGTAGATTCTGCAAGATTACCGTAGCGAATAAAAAGTCATACAAAATATACCGGGACTCCAGGAACATCTCTCCATTGGGGAAGATCAGCATGTAGAAGTTCAGAAATGTGACTTTGTGGAAGAGAGAATCCTTTGCGTTCGCGAAGAACGGATCGGGTCTCCAGATTTTTCTGGAAAAGCAATTATCTCATTCTCTTCGTTGAAATCGGAAATCCAAACTTCAAGAATGTCTGCTCATTGATCAGTATGGGACGAGGAAACCCGTGCGCAAGTCGCGGATCTCTCCACGTCATTCTTAACCACAGATCCATATCGTAATCCTGAATTCAAGTTGTTTATATTCTCGCACATAGGTGAGCTCTCACCATTGTTGGCAACTCGAAGTTAGACATCGACTGCACATGAATTCCAACGCGGACGTCGACAGACTGACCGGCAAACAATGTCGGTGGAGTCCAAAAACGCAACAACAAATGAGAAAAGCAAATCGCTTGAGACAACTTGCCGTGGGTCGTAATTGCTTCTTTTCAGGACTGGTAGCACAAAAGATGAGGGAAACGGCTTCTCGCCGGTCATTTTCATACGAACGAATCGTTGGAAAATGTTGTCAATCTCCGTATCGTTCTTCAATTTGGCCGCCAACTGTTTCATGTCAAGGTTCTCCACAATGGACAAATCGATTCCAATTGGAGCGCCGTCAATGTTCTCATTTTCTGAAAAATCTTAAATCGAAGATTCTGAGTGAGAGAGATCTTACCTTCCAAAACCGGACTTCTTTCACTCGATTCGAACAGATCCAGGGGGACTGAAGATTCACAAATCTGTGAAAGGAGAAACTCCACTCCGCCAAAGTATTCGAATATCCACGCAGGAAGAGAGGCGAATTTGACATGGTCGTTTCCCCGCAGAATAAGCGAAATGGAGCCATCTCCATCGCTTCTGTGAATCTGCAGAGAGTGAGTGTCGCGGATTGATCAAAAAGGATTCGGTACCTCGTGCGGAGACGAATGATCTGCAGTTTCCCTAATGCGACGCACTTTGTTCCTGAAACAGCTAGAGTAGTTATGGCTGAATGCCACAGGCATACAATTGCTCGTCCGGAGTAGTTTTGTAGACTTTATCCTCAGAAAAGAGAGCTTCCACATCGCTGATTGTAGGCATTAGCCTCTTGCGGAACGGCTCGCACGTCCATGCCAAATCGAGTCCAAGTCTGCCAAACAGTTCTGCGTCATCCACTTGCACTCGTGATGGCAGTGATTTGCACAGCGCGGAGAGATCGAGAGTCAGTTTATTCTAAACGCGATCCACTTTTCGATTCATTTGCAAAGAAAACAGATACCTTGCACTTGCGCTTCCTTGTTGTTACCTCTGAACAGGGCACTGTCAACAGTTTCTCAGGCGGACTGTCAAGGTGGTTTCTCTGAGCAAAACATGAACGTAGGAGACAGAAATGGAGTGCAAACTCACCAAATCAACTATCCAATTCCCGCATATTTCTGTCAAATTAAGAGCCAATTTTTCAGCCTCTTCTGGATCACTTAGGATCGACCGATCAGTGAGCGAGTTCGATACCAAGAAAAATATTACAGTAGAGATGATGGATAACGCCCGCATGCAAACGAACTGACTGCAAAACCGTATCTTGAGTGAAAGAAGAGATCTCTGATCTGTAACACATGAAAACGGAATTATGGAATTCAGCAAAACGTTCATCGCGAAAACGATTTTTCGACGATTTTTAATTGTGAGCGATCAATCACAGTTCGCGCGCACAATCGATGATTTGAAGAATTTGCTCCTACGATTGCAATTACCAACTGCGCGGAGACCTTCACTTTGCAAACCTGACCACGATCTAATTCGATTAAAATTCATGTTTTCCTTTCATGTTCGTCGTGAATTCATAGTCAGCGGTTCAAATGGATCATCCTCTAGTCATGATCTAAGATCACGCTGTTCTTTGCTTTAAGCAAAGGTGACGAAGTAGACGAGACACTTGCCGCAAGAGCATGGATCACCGATCGCACGGACCGCCTTCGCAACTGCGCGACTTTTGATTAATCATTAATAAACACCCTTGAACCGCCGACGTCAGAAGTTGTTATAAAAGAGGGAAGCAAGTCAACGTGCAATCATCACACTTAAAAACAAGGAATTATTACATTTGTCTCCTTTTTCTACTTCTGTTTTCCTGCTCCCTGACACGTTTTCCATTGTACTGGACAGATGAATAAATCAGTGGAGCCGAGTAAAAGGAAACGAAGAACCCCGAAAGAGTTTTTCACGAAATACTTCTTTGAAGGTACAGTAATGCGCGACTTTCGTTATTTCCAATATATGATTGTAGGTCAGGATCTCGACGAGAGGCACGTAGAAGAGTTGAAGAACATTCCCGATGACGCGCCGTTCGACCAAAAGATCTTTCTGAAGTATCGAAAGTTCATCGCGTTTCTTATTCCTTTCAGCATTGCTCAGGTACGTCGGCAAGGACATACAGTAGGACATTCTGTTATATCTATTGCAGACAGTATGGTGGCTGACAGCTCTAAGACACGACTTCCTTCCCCTTTTCCGATCTCACTGGCAAATGCCCCTCACTATGATTTTCGGAGCCACCGTGGCTGGAATGACAAGCGAGGGAGGTGGTGCAGTGGCCTTCCCGGTTATGACCTTTGCACTCAAAATTGATCCTGTAACGGCACGAGATTTCTCGATGATGATACAAACAGTTGGTACGTCCTGCCCTCAACGAGGTGATAAAGTCAATGTTTTATAGGGATGTCAATGTCTTTATTTGTCATTATTTTTATGAGAATCCAAATTGAATGGCGTGCCATCATCATGGCAACTTTTGGAGCAATTCCAGGACTTCTAATTGGATTGTTCTTCGTAAGTTTTTGTTCTTCATTGCAACCTGTTTTTCTTCCAATTAACTGAATTAATTTGTTCTGTTCAGCTCGACCCTCTATTCACACCTGCAGTCAAGAAAATGATGTTTGTTTCAATTTGGTGCTCTTTTGCGATTTCTCTGTGGATTCTCAATCGACAGAAGAAGCGACCAACAAACACAGCAATTCAGAGCTTTTGTCTCTGGAAAGCGTTCGTTCTCATTCTAACCGGCTTCGTTGGGGGTAATTTTTGACGGTAACAGTTGACGACAAGGCCATAGCTTCGTTCAGGAATTTTTAATTCATTTGCCGGTTCCGGGGTCGATATTTGTGTCTTCTCCGTCATAACATTGCTGTTCCGAGTTTCGGAGAAAACTGCTACCCCGACTACGGTAGTTTTAATGGGTACTTTAGTAATTCTACTGAGACGGTTTGATGTTTTGTTCTTCAGGACTGAATTCGCAGTTTGGGTTCTTCTGGCGAGCGGTTATGGAGGGAACCATCGATCAGCTCGCGTGGGACACCTTGAAGGTCTGCGCACCCGTAGTCGTCACGTTCGCGCCTCTTGGAAGCTTTCTGGGTTCTCACTTCCATAGACTAGTAAGACAATGCGTTCTCTCGCTAATCTCAATCGGTGCATCAATTCCAGATCCTCGCGACGTTGATTTACGTCATCGAAATTTTCGCCGTGATCGGGTTTCTTTTCTCCAAACCTCACTGGACTCTGATCGTGATTGGAGGCTTCATAATTTGCTTTGGACTCCTGTTCTTCTCGCTGCTGAGTAGAGTGGGGCAGCATCTGGTGGAAGGGGAAAACAAGGGGAAAGTTACCAATGATGAGCTCGTAGAGTTTATTGCTGTTTAATAACTTCTTTCATTGTTCTCAACGACTAATAACATTCGTCTTCTTCAATTTCTTCTGGCATTGTGGTGTCCTTCCAACGCGGAGTCCTTCCGAGTTCACCATTCTAGTCTAGTTGGCTTTTTGATTAGGTGTTTGCTCAAACGTCATTTGTGCGTTGCCACTTTGGCAATTGTAATTTGACGAACATTTTTACGTAATAGCACGATAAAACAAGTGGGCTCACCTGCTTAAAAGTGAAGGGAGGGAAGTAGAGATGCTACATATTTGGGTCAGCTGCCGGATGCAAATTGATCTCTGCTTTAGGTCCACAGGTGTTTGCTTCTCTTCGCTCGCTGCAAGCGGCGTTTCTTGAAGTAGACTGCAGAGGACTTTGTCCGACACGGTCATGGCTGCAAGTATTGTTTCCCACCATCTCCTTAATTCCCTTAACGGCATTAGCGCTAAGAGAACCTTAAACTTTTGCAAATTGAAAACAAAAAACCAATTTGCTCTGTGAAGCGTTTACGGTCATTATGTTCCTTCTGCGATGCGGTCAACAGTCGCGAAGTTTGCTTCGAACATCTCTCTTCTTCCCTCCATTCTGCTCATGTCGTTTTACAGCTGATTGCAGGTAAATTATTTTCTTTTCTATCGACTGCACAATGAATCTCGCTGGACTCTTCGGAATTGTGCTTACCACGCTGCTGGTGTGCGCCCACTCGTTTATTCTCCAGGAATTGCCACTGGAACGATCCGAACGCACGCTGCGTACGGTGGGCAACTTGCACAACCGCAAGCTGATCCGCTCGTCACGCGCTCTTCGCGATCTGTTTCGCTTCAGAAACGTAGTTTTCGTCCCTTTCGTCCCTATTATACTAACTACAAAGCATTTTCAGAAACGCTCTGACTATCGCGACGTCGAGCTGCCCGAGTACCCCTATTCGCGGTAGTCGCCGTTTCCGCTCCACTTTTCACTGGTGTACCAACACGTCTTCTCCGCTGTGCGATCTCAATGTAAACGATTACCCACTTTGCAGTATGCATTCAGTCTCTTGTAATGAATACACCTGTTGAAATGAGGAAGATGAGGGGGACAGAACGCATGTTGTGAAATCAGAGAAAGCACTAAGGGAGGGGCGATTGCAGGCGCCGAGTTGTGCTGTCCTCAAATTCAATCTTCCACGATCTGCGAGCCAGTAAAGGGCGCAAAAAGGATTAATCGAAAAACACTTAACCGAAATGACTTTGGGTCGTCTTCTTCGCCCCCTGTCGGTGTTCAATTCCCTCGGTTGCTCAGTTAATAATCGGCCACGGGTGTAGAAACGCGTGCGAAGGACTCAACGCGCGAGCAATTCAACTAGAAGCTTAATTTCGTTCGCAAGCAGAGGAGATAGGCCAAGACGTTCTTCTTCTCGGTGACAACCTGTGGCCCTCTTGCGGCTTTGCGCGATGGCAATTACGTCGTAGACGCGCGCCAGAACAAGTGGACGAAACATGGCAATGGAAGTCAATCGGTGCTTCTGCCCAGTATTATGACATGCTTGTTCGTCTCCTTTCACTCGTCTCCTTGCTCTTTGCACTTCATACTTATGTCGATTGCAAAGACAGCCCGATACATCCCACTGAAACTTCGGTTATTCGTCACAAAATTGCTATTCTCATATACCACTCAAGAAATGGAGATTACGGGAAAACGGAGCGGCAGGTGCAGGTATGAGCAACGCGGACGATCTGCGTTCTCTCTCAAAAGGAAAACTCCTATTGCAGCAGGCTTTCCACGAGGTGCTCGGTGAGCCAGTAGTCGAGAATGGAACTCATTTCGAGATCACTGCTAAAATCATTACGGCCGAGAGCGGAGATGAGAACAGGTAAGTTACAAAAGCGTAGTCCGACTGAGTTCTGCCGCCAGGTTGACGAACCGACTACAAGTAACAAAAGATGTCGTTTGCGGTCAGCTGCTCAACAAATCCATCGCGGTCGTTCTTCTCCAGCATGGCCACAGTCATCCTGAAGTCTCCGGTTCAATCTACGCTACTGCCGCCTATGCTCTGGGATTTTATCGTCTTCCCACGATCGGCGTAATGATCCAGGATGCTGAGTTTTCAAGAAAGGTTACAGAACTGCACTCAAAACTCACTCTATTTCAATTTAGACCGTTTACCCGACGTTTCTTCGCACGTCGCCTCCCTTCAGCTATGAAGCGAATGTGATTACGAAACTTCTGAACTCCTTGGCTTATAGACAAGTTATTGTTATCCACATAAACGGCGATGTAAACGGACTCGAATTTGTGACCGTTTTCGAAGCCAAACGATCGAAATTCAAGATTCACGTAAGTCGTCCAGAGTTCAATATGTAATTCCATGCGTTTCCAGGTTCAAAAGTACATCGAATTGGATTTGGCGAGCAGAAATCTGTCAGAAAGCATTGAAAAGCACTTCGAAGAGCTAACTTCAAACATCATTGTTCTTTATGCTGAGTAGGAGAATAGATGTCTGTCTATATATCTCTGCATTCGAGCATTGCAGGTCTTCCCCAACGGAAAGAATCCTGGAGGCAGCTGAGAAGTTTACGGGACCAGGAAAACTCTGGATTGTCACAGAAAGCGCATCAAAAGCGCGGAATTTGCCTGAAGGTATCCGTTAATATTCTCGATATTCCACAAATGCACCCGTTTTTTAAGGAATTCTATCTGTGAAACTGCGACAAAACGCTCTTTCCGCATTCCGTGACGCGCTGATAGTAATTAAGAACGGAATCAAATTTTTGAGTGAGAAGGGAACGTCGGTGCATCCACCAGAGCTCTGCTCAAACTCCACCATCATCGAAGACGAATGGACTGCCTCGGTCGGTATGCAGTTCTACAGGTGAGCAGTCAATGAATTCCCGATGCTCACTTTGTCTTTCAGGTATCTGGTGTCTCACATCGTCTACGGCGATAATCAGATCAGATTCAATGAAAAGGGCGACAGGAAATCGGTTTTTTATGAAGTTGTCAGTAAGCGAAATGGACAATTGCACGTCGTTGGTGTTATGGTCAGTTGCTCACTCATGTCAGATCAATCTCTGATTCAGAATGACAACGGTGAACTGAGTATCGATGAACGCTTGATCGAGTGGCCTGGTCAGGGTCCAAAACCTTTGGAGATTACATTGCCGAAGCATTTGCGAGCGGTGACAGTGAGAGATCCCCCTTTTGTGTACACGGTGCCTACAGAAGACGTCCACGCGTGTGAACAGTTTCAAACACTGACTGTTGATGGAATAGATGTGGTTAGCGATGATCGATGATGTTTGAAAGTGAACTACTCCGTTTCTTTAGCCTGGACCGTGGATTCCCTGTCCGATGAGAACGAGTGCTGGAGGCAGAGAAATGTTCTGCTGTGCGGGTTACGCCATCGACTTGCTTTCAAACCTTTCGCTTCCCGAGACGCAAGTCCGTTGAAATTGAGTCTTAGCTGACAGTTATTCTTTAATGCATTCAGTTTTAGTCGCATCCCTCGATTGACACGGGATTTACATTCGATATTCACCTCAATGAATCCTACGGGGCAGTTCTACTGGGCGATAGTACATACCTTCTCAGCGGAGTCATCGGAGAACTCGACACAGATTTAGCTGATCTCGCAATTGGGGCGCTGACGATCAACCCAGAGAGGGAAAACTACATTGATTTCAGTGAGCCTTGGCTTTATCACGGAATACGCATCTTGGAGAAATGGGTGAAAACGAAAAAGCAGCAAAGTCAATCAACCGTCTCAAACGTTTCAGAAGCCTCGGGATTCACCAATGGAATCGTTTTTGCAGCCACTGAAAGGAACTCTCTGGACAACACTGTTTGTGTCTGTGTTCCTGGTCGGAATGGGAATCTACATGTTGGATTTGAAGTAAGATTGCGACCTTCTTTTCCTGCACCAATTTTCTTTTCTTGTTGATCGCCATTCGATCGGTTCTACAACGTCGACAAAACGCAGCTCGATCCGAACGATCTTTTCTGGGAGCGGAGCGACGACGACCGAGTGACGTTTGGAGAATCCATGTGGTTTGTGTGGGGCGTGCTGCTGAACAGCGGTGTTTCAGAGAGTAACCGTCTCGTTTCATTCTTGAGTGGTCATTCGGAAATTCAGAGACTCCGCGAAGTTTTAGCGCCAGAGTCCTCGGAATAGTCTGGTGTGGCTTCTGCATGATTATGGTCGCTTCTTACACAGCCAATCTCGCTGCTTTTCTTGTTCTCGATCAGCCAGAAAAAGGCCTAACGGGTGTTACCGATCCTAGGGTTTCTCACGATTTCTGTTATAATACCGTATTCTTTCTCAATTGCAGCTACGAAATCCAAGCGCGAACTTTTCGTTCTCAACGGTTTTAGAAACAAACACATATCAGTATTTCAAACGGCATGTCGAACTGTCAACAATGTTCCGCAAAATGGAAGGACACAACGTTCGAAACGCTGACGACGCCATCAAAGCTCTGCTGAATGAGTTAGTCCACAATGGCCACTACTGACGCCTGTTCCCTCTGTACTTCAGGACTCTTGGGGCGTTCATATGGGATTCGACACGTCTGGAGTTTGAAGCTGCGCGCGACTGTCGACTGAGAACGCGTGGAACGCTATTCGGTCGTTCTGCCTACGGCGTCGGTCTTCAGAAGAATTCTCCGTGGACCCCACACATCACGATGGCAATTCTCCGACTCGCCGAGAGCGGAATGATGGAAAACCTCGACTCAAAATGGATTTCGTCGACTGGAGCAAGTGGATGCATTCAGGAGACCCACAAATCACCCGCCCGATTGGGTCTCACAAACATGAGAGATGTGTTCATTTTGGTATTTGGCGGAGTGTTAATCGGATGCGTTCTGAGTGGAATTGAAGTTAACAACGGAGCAAAGAAAGCGTCCAATGCGTGAGCACCGAATACATGAAATTCGAGAACAATATTCACTTCAGGAAGCGAGAGAAGTTGGCTCTGCAATACGCACTGAAATGGCGGCGCCTTGTCAGAGCGCACAAACAGTTGATTGAAAGTTATCACGGATTGCCGCCGCCCCCTCTCCGGAGCAATATTTCGTCGTCTGTACGTTTTATCGCATTATCTATCTACACCCTTTTAAAAACTACTGACTCAAGCCGTTTTCAATCCGATTTACTTCAGGGCTCGCGCAGCACTCCGAAATCCGTTCGGTACGCGAATGACGTAACTACAGGAGGACCTTTCACCATCCAGCCGATCGTCGCAAAAACAAATTTGAAGTTTAGGACGATCCCGGTCAGAGTGTACTGCAGTCGCTGTCGTGTATGTTGTACGAAAGAAGAACTTACCGTTGTTCCCTAAATTTTAGAGTCTCGTGGATACGGTGCCTCATCCCGTCACCGGCGTCTTCGTTTACGTGTCAATGGTAATCTTCATAGCCTTGTTTTTGTGGCCCTGCGCTCCCATTCCGTGTTTTCTGACTTGTTTTGCCGATTTCATCCACAAGTGTCCAGTATGTAAGCACAAAATTGGTCGGTATGTGCGGGGCCGAGGGCCGCGATTCTATGTTTGAGGACGATGTAGTTGAGAAGAGATGACGTTCATTAAATTATTTACATTACCAAATACATCGCTACAAAAGGTTTGTTAGAGATTCTATAGAAATCCATGTGGGTAAAGCATTTCTGAGATTAATGACGGACTTGACGGTCATTGAGCAAATGAACAAAACCGAACGCAGTTAAGAAGAAAGAAAATATCTCAGCATGACATAAATAAATGAACTGCGTTCAAAGTGTTTCTGAGTACGTATTACATCAAGTCATACTCGTAATGCGTATAGACATTTGCGGAGGTTTGCGTTCAATCGCGCTTGAACTTTGCACCTTCATTAGGCTATAAGGGCGTCGAATACTGCTTGACGACCTTGAAGTAGACAGAGGTGCTGCTTTGCTAGTAGCGGTAGAATAGTTTCCGTTGGAACGATCGAATCCTGTGCTTGTTGTGGCAGAACGTCGAAGACCGGTTGATGCAGGGATGCTACTTCCTAGAAAATCAGTTTGTTGTGTGGCTCCAAAGGAGGTACTCACTTGGTGTGGAGCTACTTCCGATCCCGTTGCTTTGTGGTCGGTATTTTGCAAGTGACGGATCGAGAGAAGGCGATACTCTTGAAGCAGACGAACCTGATGTGGGAGTGCTTTGTTGCTGTTTGTACCGAGTAGTCAACGGTGAGTCTGCACGAAAGATCATAGACGCTTGATTTAGACAAAAAACCAACTTGTTGCAAGCGGTAGCCGCGACTTGCGTTCTTCGATGGGTGGAGGACCTTTGGGCATAGGACTGGGCGATCTCTGGGTAACAACAATTTGAGGTTGCGGTCGGACGATCGCAGTTTTTGGCTTTTGAGTTCGCGATGTTCTCCACATTGAAGGCGGTTTGCTACCTGCGCTTTCAGGAATTCTGCTCCTAAATGCATACGTACAGGAACACACTTGCGAATTCCTGTCTACCCGATGGGAGGTTTCATTGCACCAACTGCATTCTCTGTCTTCCCCGTTTCCTCCTTCTTAGGAGATTCTTCCACGGATGGCTCCACATCGGTCCACAGCCTCTTTTCTTCCGCCAACTTTGCTTTGTTCGCTGGATTTGATCGGTGCACAGTTTCAGTGCGCGACAGCTCGCAGGCGTACTGTAATATGCGAACATTTTGCCATGGTTTGTAGAGAGTAACGTACAGTTTGAATGAGTTGTCGAGAATTTGGGTTCTCCTCGTTTGCCAGTAGTTGCCGAACAAGCTTTTCCAAATCCAAAAGCGGCTGTTCGTCGCCAGGAAGAACAAGATACTCCTTGATTTTGGGCAACGTTCGACAGAGTTGCAATCTGAAAGGGAAGTATATTCAAGTTCCTATTGCTTCCTATGTTACCTGATATTAGAGACTTTGTCGTTTGCCATGTTCAGCACATGCCCGAGAATATGCTCCTTGAAGAATTCGAGACTGAAAATGTCGAGAATCAAGGGGACGACATCTAAGAGCAGCCGTCGTCGTTGACAACTTTCATGTTTCGCAATCGCTGAAAGTAGATGATAAAACCGCTTCTGATTGCTTTGGGAGATCCTTACTTTGACAGAAAAAGTCAATGACGGTCTGGCGACTTTTGCTCATCGGGTGTTCGCGCATCATTAGAAACAAAGTGTTAGCGGCGGCAATTCGACATGGAATCGCTCTCTGCAAATTACTTTGAGCAAAAGACAAAAAGCAACTATGTTACCGCTGTTAGCACTTCTTGCTTCAGCATCGGCAGGAAACTGATGTAGAGATCGAGGGCGGGCACTAGATGACGAATGCACGAAATGTTGTTGAGATATGATTCGTGAGAACGCCAGGAGCCGGTTCCTCGAATCAGTCTGTTACATCCTATCACAATTCGATCAAGCTGCGATCGATTGATTTTCTGCAACATAATCAATTGAATCTGTGTCCGGATCAGCTCTCTTACGGGAGCATTCGTGTTCTTTGTCGCGCACTTGTACAGATACGGAAGAATCTTGTGCAGATTGACCGTTATTCTGTCCACTACTTCGCTGGCTCCACCGCGGATGAGTTCGATGAAGGGTGGAATAAGAGTGGGTTCATCGGGGCGAATTGAAACGATTTCATGGAATCCGGCAGCAATCGCACTTCTCACTTCATCATCGCTGTCTGAGGCAAATTTTTCAAGCATTGGCAGCAAACGCTCGTTGAAGTGTGTGGAGCCGAACATTTGCATGAAACACTGCAAGAGCGATGTAATCAAGAGTTCAATCAATTCGGCGTACCGGGAAATTGTAAGCGCACATGCGTCGACTGACCAATACGGCGACGTTTCGCGAATCAGCCAATGATTCCGTAATGGATTGATTCATGGAAAGTCCAATAATACGGCAGTATGTATCCAAAAACCATTTTCGCTCTTGTTCAGAGAGCACGTCTTGGAGGGTATCAAGCCAAGGACCAAGCTGGCGTGCAACAACTCCTAAAGACTCGTCCTTTAGGAACAACGCCTGTTCCGTGCACTTTCGAAGAAGCGGTACGACTACAGTTCGTCTACTTTCTGTCGATAAATTATCTTCATGGATGTTTTAAGTGACCATTCTACCTTTTGTGAAATAAGGCAGACAGATGGCGATCGTATTCAAAATGGCTTCTCTAACGCCTGCGTCGTCGTCTTTACACAGTTCGATGAGACATGGCAGCAACAGCGACACGCAATCAGTTGAGTTGCTGAAAACGATGAAGAAATTGCGAGGAGAATATTGAGATAGTGAGCTTACTTCAGCGATTGAGCAATGACCGACAACCTTTGAGCGATTGAGGTGCGAACAGTTGGATTTGGATCTTGGCAGAGCATCTGAGCACACGGCGCCAACTCCTTTCGCACGCTAAACGAGAACATTCTGTCCACCATTCGACCAACCTACAGTTCTGCGCACCCACTTTCTTTTTCAAATCAGACACATGTCAGGGAAGTGCCACACAGACGTTTCTTTTTCGTCTACTCGTTGGTAAGATTGACCAAATACTGGTTAGTTAGTGTTACTATACATTCTCGTTTGCCGCACACGAACACTGCGACGTTGCGCAAGTAATGAGCGCGGAAGAACAGAACGCGACGAACTGGTAAGCGAAAGTGGTCGAGGAAGACGATAATTGATTCATAGTTCACAATAGGATAAAGCAAGAAAACGCCTACTCACAGCATGCGCTCTAGTAGCAAAAGACTGCAGTGCTATAAGAGCACCTGTTTTTGAAATTTAAATGAAAGTGTGTGTTGTCTTAGAGAACTTACTCTTGAGGCGAAATGATGGTGCACAACTTCTCCACCAGCTTCGTGGCAATAACTCTCCTTTGAACTCGTTTTCCCGGATCAGCCTGGCTCACCGCCAGCGGAACAATCTGCAATAAGCGGGAGTTGGTTTCGGGTGCTGAATGAACGCCGAAAAGGCGTTAATAGAGGGCAAAGATAGCGGAAGAAGAGAGGCACAACACATCAAGCACTGAAACCGGAATGATCCCCTTAGGAAACGAGCTATTTACATCAATAGTTTCGCGCGCGAGCGATGCCGTTTGCCGATCGGCTCAGAGCGCAGTTCAGCGAGAATGAGTGCAACAAACCGGCAGGTACTAGGTATAATCGAGCCGAGTACAAGACATGCCCCTCTCGACGATTTGTTCACTCCTTTCTCTGCGCACTTTGCTGACGCAGAGTTTCCTGCTTTCCAGCACCTCGGACTGTGCTCAAGACGAGTGGTAACGAGTCGCTCATGCGCGGGTACCCTTAGAGAAAGGGACAAAAATTGTATAAATTAGAAAGAGGAAGAAAGAAATGGCATTCGCGCCTGAATGATAATTGCATCGAAAGCTTTTGTACCCCATTTAACAGCCGCCGCTTGGAGTAGCGGAAACTGACGTAGACTAGAAAATGAGAGTTGTTTTCTAAACGTGCAATTAACTTCCAAAGCATCCTTGTGCAGTCATTATGTAGCCAAAAATTCAAGACGCAAAATAGTGAAGACAAACAACAACAAAGAACGTTTGACGTTGAACGAGTCAAACGAAGAGAAAGCGGCAACTTTGCAAAAGTGTACAACAAACGATTGCGCAAAGTAGCAAAGAAGGTCGTTTGTGGAGGGTCTGCAAAAAGGGATCTCAACAGAGTAAATACACGTTGTGAGCACGCGTCTCCTCCACTTTGCAATTTTGTGATTATCGCGGGTTTAGAGGTGAAAGAACATAACGAAGACATGTTGAGAGAAGATGGAACTTACAAGGTCTGTGACGGCTTGAAGGGGGATGTGGTCAGCGATTTCCACGAGCGTTTCCAACCACGCGGCGGCAGAAACTAAAACAGTTTAGACAATAACGCAACTGCAGTCCACTCCGTGGCGAGTTTTTCGATGGTCATGTGTGAAGGAATGTAGTCACCCACACCATTCGCCCATATTTTATGCAAATTTCTTATAGTAGAAACGAGTTTTCTGCTCGTTGGTCCAGTGACAAAGCAATTTTGTACGAAAACAGAGTCATGGTTGATCGCATATTGGCCCCTTACACGTCATCATTCTCCAGTTATGATTTGCAGCATTGCTTTGTACCACCACTTACTGTATTCTTTCTGGTTCTCCAGATTCAGCAAAATGTAGTTGAGGAGTTTTTCAGTTAGATCCCTGTAAAGCGAAAAGAATTCAATATTCATCGGTTTCTCCTGCGGATGAGGCTGACTTACGCAAACTTTTCAGTGTATCGCTTATCGGTGATGATACTTTTGAAGACCACAGCCGCCTCGCAATGCAAATCAAGGTTGGTCGCTTCCTCTTTTAGTACATTCTGAAAGGGATTTCTGTTCAGGTCATCCGTCCGAGGGGGGAGAGTCATACCTGAATCAGCGGAATCACTTTCTCGATGCACTCTTCGCCATCTGTGTCGAGGAGTTCAGTCAATGTCCGTATTACAGAGAGTTTTTGTACTTCCTTCCCGGTTCTAAACAGATTCCAATCACAGACGCCAAAATGAACTAATTTACGTCAAAATGTTGATGGCCGAATCGATCGCCGATCGCATAATGTCGGCGAGTTCAGGATCTTCGACAGACGCGAAAAGCGAATTCCAATCGATTGCGTTGGACTTTCTGATTTCTTCTTCCTCTTCGTCATCGTTATTCAAATCAGCTTCGTTGCTGACCGCAGCCGTCACTTCTTCAGCCATTGTGTCCGTAGTTCTACGCAGATGCCCTTTACTGATGATTGTCAGCAGCGGACAACACGGTCACGCAAGAAATTACTTCAGCACAAACTCATAAGCTCACGACAGTTTACAGCGGTTATTTGAAGTGTGCTCGCACTTGACACGCTGTAAAGGCCACAACTCCTTCCAATGACTCAGGTAAAACATAAAACAAGCTGAATTCAATTGTGCGCTCTTCGATTAACCTGATAACAGCAAAGAGGGTTAGATTGAGTGTAGGAGGCAGATGTTTGATGTCGAGGAGGAGATCAGTGCGGGCGAGTGATTGAAATGCCAAGGGAGTGAGCGAGGAGGCGAGTTGTCCGATTCACCGCCGACGGCTGGCGGAATGTGAGCGGTCGGGCGGTGAGGGAAGAGTTGAATTCAACGACCGAACGCCTGTCCTGTCGATCGGCTTTTTCTCGACAGCGATCGAAGATGAACAGATCGAGTGGCTGACGCTGAACGAAAGAAGAGCTTGAACTTTATCTCGGAGTCTGCGTTACCGACCCTCGGCGATCCTCACTAGGCCGTGTTTTGCGATCTTTCGCTCATCTTATTGTCCGTTGCACTTCATTGCTGTGGATGTAACAACAAATCGTAGAGTTCAAGTCGCATTTTTAAGCCAGATCACTGGCATGCACACCGCTTCACTTCGTGAATGAAACACCAAAGTCGCTCGCGTCATAAAACGAAACGACGCAAACATTGAAAAACACTTTGTTGCACCCATGCCACCACGATCCGCATTTTTTGTCTATTTTTGACACAGGTGGAAAACACTGCGTCATAACTGACAAGAAGAAGAAGAAACGCTGTGTCGATTCATTGTAATGCATCACTGATGTGTGAACATTTATAGGAGAATCTTTGGTCGCGCATATTTGTTCATTTCAGTCAGTCTTGGTGAGGTGAGGAAGGACGATCGCCGCTGTTCTGTGCGCTCTCTGCGGAGGCCAGTTGTTTTGCTGTCGCTATCGCGATGTGCTATCAGTCCCGAAATCCAACGGCCGCTCTTTTCCTAGTGGTCACCATCGCCGGTCACCGCGTTTCCCTCGTTTTCTCGCACCACGAACTCCTCTCTGGACTGATACGTTGATTTTCTTTCAGAAAATGATCAAATTCTCGCTTTTGCGTCTTCCTATTCGTGAAAGTATCCATACTTGCGCGCGGTCGGTCAGCTCGTCTTCGTCACCTCGTCAATCATCGCTTCAACCTCTCTTGCCCGAAAAGGTAAATACAGAACAAAATGATGCTTTCCGTTCGCATGCTTCTCTCACTTCGAAAATCCAGAACGCCGCAACTGAACAATTGCAGACCGCCGTGAGATCGTCATCTCGATGCGCCGAAGCAGCCACACAACGAGCACAATATGTGGAGCCTCCGGTTGAACTTTTGCGCGATGCGCAGGTGCCACTGGTGCAGTTGTATGGCCCAGGCCCGAGCAACATGCCTGATTCCGTGCGCCAGTCGCTTCATGCACCTCTTTTGGGACATCTGCATCCACACTTCTTAAATGTAACTATTTCTGCTTAACTAACTCCGCTCTTGCTTCAGCTCTCTGGCTTGAACACTCCGCTTTTAGCTTGATTTGAGCTTGTCTGTCAAATGTAACACACTTATTTAGATTATGAAAGATGTGCGTAGCGGCTTACAGTATGCCTTCCAAACACAGAATAGGCTGACTTTTGCTTTGAGTGGCACTGGCCACGCTGGGATGGAGTGTGCGTTCGTAAATCTTTGTGAACGTGGCGAGCGAGTGCTGATCGTTAAAAACGGAATTTGGGGCACTCGAGCGGTCGACCTCGCCAAGAGACTCGACTTCAATGTGAAAGTCTTGGATGTTCCGGAAGGAGAAGTTGCGCATCTCGATGAATTCGCCAGAGTTTGTTCCATGACCGTCTCTAATGACCGCCAACGTTTTAATTGCAGACAGTCCAAGAATTCCAGCCTGGTGCAGTCTTCGTTTGTCACGGCGAAAGCTCCACAGGAGTCGTTCATCCCCTCGAAGGTTACGGAAAAGTTTGTCAAGATTCTGGAGCTTTGTTCATTGTTGACACCGTTGCATCGCTTGGCGGCGCTTCGTTCAATTGTGACGACCTTCTGGTTGATTGTGTCTACTCTGCCACTCAAAAGTGCTTGAACGCACCTCCAGGACTGGCGCCCATGTCCTTCAGCGACCGTGCAATGTAAGTCGTAACACAAAAATGTAAGTAACAGTCGTTACAGTGAAAAAATCAAAAATCGCAAAAGTCGAGTTCCATCGTTCTATTTTGATGTGTTGGAAATTGGAAACTATTGGGGCTGCTTTGAAGAAGCTCCCCGCTATCACCACACAGCGCCTATTTCCACCGTTTATTCTCTCCGAGCCGCACTCGCAAATCTTGTGCAAGAAGGGATTGAAAAAAGCGTTCAGCGTCACGCGGAAAACAGTCAGCTCTTGTACAATCTTCTCGAGTCCAATGGATTGGAGTTGTTTGTTCAGAATGCGGTATGTTTGTAATTACATGAACTTTGTTGATCGATTGGCATCCTTCAGGACATCCGACTTCCCTGCTTGACTACCGTGAAAGTACCAGAAGGCACAGCCTGGAAACAAGTCAACGACAATCTCATGCAAAAAGGTCTCGAAATCTCCGGCGGGCTGGGTCCCACCGCCGGTAAAATTTGGAGAATTGGAACTTTCGGAGACAACAGCCGCCGCGAGAAAATTGAAAATGTTTGTCGCATGTTTGTAAATGAACTCAACGCGGTCAGAAAGTAGACTCAAACATTGCTTGTAGTGTGTATTAAACTGAAAACATGTATTAAATCGTTTCGGGTTCTGTGCTCTATTATTGTGACCATTGCACCTATCAGCCGTTCTCCCGCGAGTTGTCGCGCGGAAACTTCAAACAGAATGTGTTCCGCTCGCCAATGAACCGGGCGTTATGGGCGCCACGGGTTAACGGAAAGAGCGTTTGTCATTTCTTATCCTGTCTCGTGGTCCTAGGTCGACTTTGACGCTAATGTAGGTCTTTTATGATTGTCGTTGTTCCACATCGCACTATTTGTGGTGATGCGAGACGTTCTTGTCATATGTGTTTCACTGTTCCACGCTGCACAAGAGCTCGGCGGATATTTTGATGTGCAATAATCTTTTAAGCATTGCTTTTCGCGTTGCAAAGGCGGATGTGTAATGTTTCTGGAACGCACTCTTTTGCTTCCCGTTTTCGCTCTAAAAACCGTTCGCTCGTGCTTTCTCCCTTCTTACTGCAGCTCGTCGTAGCCGCTCATTCTCTGCTGATGACTCGTTAAAATTCAGATATTTAATGGAAGCAGAAGGAAAAAGCGGCTGTCCAGACGCAAAAACAAACGGAAAACGGGTAACGACAGATGAGGAAGAGGAGTTGACAGAAAAACCAGAAAAGATTACTTTGAACAACAATGAGGTTGGTTTTGCAACGTCTGCACAACAGCGAACCTATCAGTTCAGCAGGAGTATGTCTTAGTCACTGATGGCGAAGATGGAGAGAGGATAGAATTGCCCACTGACCCATTCGATCGGTCTCTTGGTTTTCCCACTCTTTCACACGCTTTTCCAGGAGCTCACGGGTTAAAGTACAAGAATCCAACGACTTTAGCTTCTCGAGCATTGATGTTTGTTTTCCAACTTCGCACGAAAGATGAACGTTACAACATTCGTTTTCCAGGGTTGACCATAGTGGGTCAAAGTTTCTGCCTCCACCAGATGGTTGGGCCGACAAACTATTCTACGCGATCTATCAGACAGCAAATGTTCATCAAGCAGCAACGCCAGCACGCGCGACAGCAAAGCACAGTGTTAGTGTTCGCACTGTAGGACAAGTGGTCGATTTAGACGATCTAAGAGGTACGTTTGAACCATTCTTCAATCTAGTGCAACGGATGTTGAACTGCAAGAGGCAGTACTGTTCAAAAAGTTTGTTTACGTGTGTTGAGAAACGAGTGAGTGAGAGAGACCGAGTGCGAGGGAGAGAGTGAGATTATTGTTTGACTGTTAATTACGATCATATTAAGCTGTGTGAGTTATGTGGAACGTGTGTAGGTGATCAAACAACGAAACGCAGAAAGATTATGGACGAGAGCGACTCGAGTGATACCGAGATCGGACGAAGCGGCTCGATCGGACAAAATTCTTTCAAAGTTAAAAGAGTGGAATTACCAGAACAGCACACTCCTGTTGTTCAACGTTCCGAAGAACCACGATGCATCGACCTAATTGTGTTGGGGTTACCGTATAGGACATCGGTCGACAAACTGAAGGAATATTTTGAGCAATTCGGGAGTATTGTTGCGTGCGAGGTGAGTGTTGTCTAAAGTCCAACTGTGGCTTTAGTGGTGATTGTATGCTGAGAGTAACGAGTGACTGACTGTTTGCAATGAGCTTGCGATGCCGCGCATCGGAATTGTGTGCTACGAGAGGACATTAATGATCTCTCAAAACCGAATGTTAGACGCTTTATTCGCAAACTGTTGCGAATCTTTTGACCGCATGATGTGCTTGTATGCTGGAAACTTGCAGGCGTAATCACATATTTTAGTTGAAACGTGATGGTTCTGGAAACTCAAAAGGGTTTGGATTTGTACAGTTTGGATCGTACGATGCACAGTTACGAGTGCTCTCGAAACCAAGCCACACAATTGACGGTCGTAAATGTCAAGTTCGAATACCCAGTTCAAAAGTGGGAGATCTGCTCGTGTTCCTTTCTTGCAACTCATTCCCTCCTAGACCAAGGACGCACAAACGGCTATGGACTGCAAACTGTTCGTTGGTCGTGTATCCGAGAAAACGACTACGGAAGATCTGAAACGTTTTTTCACCTTTGAAGCGAAGAAGATCGTTGCTGAAAGCAGTGTGGTCGACGTGTTCATACCAAAGCCATTTCGTTCGTTTGCGTTCCTGACGATTTCACATCCATGCGTAGTTCGTGGATTGATAGAGTCCGCAACCATTTACTGTGAACAAACCAAAACGCAAATGTTTCAGGATCGGAGATTTTGTTCTCGATGGAGTTTCAATGAATGTTCTTGCCGCTACTCCGAAAGAAGCGGCCGGTGATATGTCACCAATGTCTCCTCGATATTCCTCATCTCAGCCTAGTAGATCGGAATCACCGTATCGGACACCAAACACCGATTCACCTTTATCGGTATTTCGGAATATTCTCGTCTTCCATTTACTTAAAATCTTGCAGCACTATTACCCCGAACCACCTGAATCTTACTTTTCTTGCCAAACTCCTGGAAAAGTGGGCGGCAGTCTTGCCAGAAATCGGTTCAACGGCGAAAAACGGTTTACACCCGGCTACATGCAACTGGCACCTCAACGATTGTCTTCCGGTAGCACTTCCTCTTTGCCAACTCCGCCAAATAGGAATGCGCCACTTCCGAATCCCATGTCATCTCCGCCATTTGCCAGCAATATGTATGGGAGCAGCCAGGCTTTAGCTTCAGAAATTGACGCTCTCAATCTTAACAATCCGGACATTGTGAATGCAGCTTGGCAAGCGTTTTGGACAACTGTCAGTCAAGGAAAAGCTCATCGGTCGCCTCAATGAATGGTGATCGTCTTGTTTAACTGTACAGATAGAGATTGTGAAGATACTAGTTTAAAATATTTTATGTAAAGATATGTTTGGCGGACTCTGCAGGCTCCACTCGTCAGATGGATTATTATAATTTAGGGACAACGGTAGAAACAGTCGCATTCACATCCGCAGCCACTTTTTGATCTATTCTTGTGTGTGATGCGTACAGGTTCATGTCCGTTCCCACAGGTGTCGATTCCACACTGACAAACGCACTCGGGACAAAGTTCTAAAATCTGCACCATGAAAAGGCTTGGAGATGACGCAAATACCTCTCGATGAAGAGGAAACAGACGCTACATTGTGTTCAATTGATAAGTCAGCTGCGAAACTGCAAACCTCCATTTTCCACACAAGATCGACCAAAGTCTGATTGCTATTATATTGATGCCAACAGCGGAGACCTCGATAAGTCAAATCAGCTGCAATCCCGTGTTCGAAATTGTTTCTTGCGGTGTTGAGGCGATCCTCGATGCACGAATGCGGATCGATTCGCACAGACGGAGTTGAGCAACAGATAGGATCCAACCTGATATATGAAAAATGAAAGCCGGTATGTTTCCAACGTATCACTCACAGTACTGCACTTGTGGCATTTTCAATCAGATAGACGTGAAATCCTCCGAGCCATTGCGACCCTGCGCAACCTTCTGGGAGACCATTGCATTGTGGAACGCTTTGCAACGCTTCACAGGTTACCTGGAAGTTCAAATAAGCATAACCTCGCTGAGATCTTTAACCTCTTCCTCATTTTCGTAAATCCGTTCACACTCGATCGACAGAGAGCCAAGTGTGTCGTTATGGTAAACGGTTCCCGTCCGTCGAATGGAAACGATTCGATACCCTCGCTTACATTCCAAAGTGAAATCGGTTTCACTTTTAGCCGCTGGAATGTTGGCGATAAGAAGAGGAAGAAGGATGAGTGCCGGAAACATTAAGCGATTGTGGAAAAGTGAATTCGCGCAAACGAAAGGGAAGATCCGTGAACAATGGTGGACGTGACCTAAATGACCGGCTCCGATCAATGAGTCAGCACCAAGACTGCCCAAGCACGCTGCAATGTATATGCGGTGTTGGTTGCACAATGCAACTCAAGCCAATTAAAACAAACATTGATTTGAGTACAGAGGGAACATGAGTGCCTCGGTTTGTTTCATGCTAGATTGACGATTTAAGCCCCATTGTTGTATTCATAACAAAAAGTGTTATGCAAGTTGATTTTATGCAGATGACCGGACGCTTCCTTACTTGACTTGGAACTCTTACACGTTAGAAATTGGCCACCTCAAATCGATCATCAAGTTTACCTCTTGGCTTTTGCAATCCGTTATGACTTTGGTTTAAAAGCATGGATTTGTACGAATCAAAGTTTATTCAACTCTGAATGTGATGAATGTAAGACGCTGGTACAAGTCACGATGCACATCGCGCCAGAATCCGGCACTCCAGCTCTTCCTTGTTGACTGATTATTGCATCAGCCAACAGCAAAAAGATTCAAATGTCAAAAGATCACAGATAAAGCACTCAGTCTCATAATCAGGTTAAGAGCGTTCAGGACGTTGATCCGCATGGCAGTTCCCAAACGAAAAGTTCCCACATTCATCTGGACGCGCGACATCGGATAAATTCAAGTGTTAATAATGTGAAACTGAATGAATATTGTTTTCACGATTCTGCGCTTTTTACTATCCCAATCACTGAGTTGGCGCAACATCTTCACGAGGTGGACCATTTTGGAAATTTTCTCATTTTTGCAAGATCTACATGCAGCCGCACGCACGCACTGAGACAGCTCTGTCTAAAACGCGGACGTGGAGCGCGTACATGTACGTCTACTTTACGGAACTCGGACATGCAACAGGTGTCTGCAATTACTGACAAAAAAACGAGACTGTGGAGCACAAGGTGCCGAAGCTGTTAGTTAGCGGTTGTCGTCGTGTCGAGTGGTTCGTGAGTGCGTAATAAGCCGCTTTCTCGACCTCCGTGTCCTCTATTGCTGTATTTAAACAGTTTTGTCGTGCAGTATTCTACGTTCGCTATACCAAAGCCTCATTTTACAATCTTCTCATTTTCTTTGCTTCAGAATGTCGAACTCCCGCGATACAAGTGATTTCTGCGTGTACATGAAATATTTGTTCTCCGGAAAGCGTGACCCGGTCTTCGAGGCGTCCATCCCTCCTACGCTGTGGGTCACGTTTCCCCAACTTTCAACCTATATCCGTGCCAGCGAATTTGTCGCCACACGACCCCGCGATCAGTTTACCTCATCGTATGAGCGTGCTTTGGCTATTCTCACTCCGTTGACCCGTGACGAGTACTTCCGGATGTTGGATTTCTACAACAAGCCTGCTGTTGACGATGCCGTTGATGATGTTCCTTGAAATGATCTTCCCACGCCATCAAAATATATTTATTTGGTATATTTAATAAATATGTTGTTGTTTATTTGTGTATAGATTGATAATGACAACAAAGTCCCAAAAATCAGAAAAGAAAATTGTGAGACTTCGTTGATAAGCGAGTTTATTTGTTGTATTCTTCAGTCAGCAATTCGAAGATTGCATTGGTCCCATGTGCATTGCTGTCGAAAGGTTTTCACACCGAACGCGTTGCGTTGCGGAATCTCCAGCAAATAAATAATGATCGGCAACGCAGTCAACCGTTCGATTTCAACAACGAGGAGTCTCCCGTTTTCTGCCATGCGCTCGGCTATTCACTTGCACACGAAATGTCGAGTCACCGGTGAGTTATTTATCCTTGTTTACCCCATTCATGCAATAATTTTGATACAGACAAACATTATTTGCGGAGCAAGGTCTTTCGCATAAGCGTACCGGATGAGAAGGTGAGCTGGGCGACCGAGTGGTCAACCTACTCGCCAATTGATTATACAGCGAAGGACGCGTGTGGAAAACCTTGGTCGGACGGCGATGATCTGGACCAAATAGAATGGAATTCCGTCGATGGAGACGTTGATCGGCGCTCGCATTCTGGGTGGGCTAAATTCAGTAGAGGTATATGTAAACGGATGTTGGATATTCAGAATTTATGAAATTGGTGTCGACAAACGACCAATGAATCCAGCGGGACGTTGCGGTTTGAAAGGACGCGGTTTGCTTGGTCGGTGGGGTCCAAATCATGCTGCCGATCCTGTGGTAACGCGAATGAAAGAAGGTCAGCTCCAATTTATTGCCATTCAGAGAGGAGACACAGGTTCGGAGAGTTTTTTGGTGAATTTAAACATAAATTGCATTTGTTTAGGAGAGTGGGCTCTTCCTGGTGGAATGGTTGATAAAGGGGAGCAGGTTTCTCGCACGTTGCAACGCGAGTTTACGGAGGAAGCACTTAACGGTGTTGATTGCTCAAAATTGCAATCCTTATGGAAAGATGGGAGCGAACTGTACAAAGGTTACGTTGACGATCATCGAAATACGGATAACGCCTGGATGGAAACGATAGTAGTAAACTTCCACGATGAAACAGGAATGTTAGATCAAGTTCAATTCAAGGTTCCTATATTCGTCTGTTATGAAAACTGGGTTCTTTCCTTTGCAGGCCGGCGATGATGCAGTCAATGTTCGGTGGGCAAATGTTGAACCTGGCCTGCGGTTGTATGCATCACATGAATCGTTTATACGAATGCTTGCTGAAAAGTTTGATGTCTCTATGTGACGTTCGCAGTGATTATCAATGGAAAATCCAGTTTTGCGATTTTAGTTGCTGTCTGCCTACGTGAGATAATACCGACCTATTCTGTATTTTGTGCGACAAGTGTACCCTTACATCAGATAATTAAATCTTTGATTGATCAGTGAGCTGTGATGCGTCCACAACACATGATGTTTTGAAAGGAGAACCTACTAGGGGGTGCTGTTGAAACACAAATGCGCAGCCTTAATATATAGTTAAGCACTGGAATGTACATGTCGGACAAGATTTCACAAAGTTACAACAAAATAGGCAAAATCTCACAACGCGTATTTTGTGCATTGCAGTTGCTTGCCGCATGCAAAACGAACCGAATGGGATGTGACCTTGCTGCAAGCGAAAAGAGTTCAATTGCACGCATCGATGATGTCACCTTGCCTGCTACGCTCGGTTATGTTCTCGATCAAGATCAAAATGAGAACGTGCAATTCGCGAAGATCACAGAACGATCAAAAATGGGAGAACTCATTAATCCAGCGACTCCATCGTAGCATTCAGACATCAATAATTTAATCATTGAGGTCCCGCCCATGTGTCCGTACATAAATAGGCGCTCGTAGAAGGCATTATCGGGTAGTCCTCTAATCGATACCACCTGTTCACCGACTAGTTCAACAATGATCTTCGTTGTTTTTCAGGAAGAATACAGTGTGCACCGATGCCTCGGGAAACGATCTGCAAGGATGCCATCGAAATGATCGGTAACACTCCACTGGTGCAACTTAACAAGGTGACAGAAGGCCTCGAAGCCACCATTGGTAAAATAATCTTCAATCTTCTTGGTGATCGTTCTCATTCTCTTGGATTTCAGCTGTGAAAATCGAATACATGAACCCAGCATGCTCTGTGAAAGATCGTATCGGATTTGCTATGATTGATGATGCGGAGAAGGCTGGACGAATCTCTCCAGGAAAAAGCGTTATCATTGAACCGACTTCCGGAAACATGGGAATCGCCCTGGCTTTCGTGGCTGCCGTCAAAGGATACAAATTGATTCTCACGATGCCCGCTTCTATGAGCATTGAAAGAGTACTATTTCCTTCTCATTTAATTGCTGATCGCCCATTTTAGCGGACTCTTCTCAAAGCGTACGGAGCTGAAGTTGTCCTCACGGATCCAGCTACCGCTGTTAAAGGGGCGATGGAGCGTGCCTTTGAACTCGAAAAAATCATCCCGAATGGAGTGGTTCTGAATCAGGTACAGTTGATTGGTTGGATTTGCTAAGTAGGGATTCTCAGTTCGGTAATCCTGCAAATCCCGCTGCCCACTATAAGACAACAGCCCAGGAGATCTGGAAACAGACCGAAGGCAAAGTCGATATCGTCTGTTTTGGAATCGGCTCTGGCGGAACTATGACTGGTGTTGGTCAGTACTTGAAAGAACAGAATCCGAACATTAAGGTTTATCCTGTTGAACCGTTTGAGTCTTCGGTTATCAGCGGGCTGCCTCACTCACCCCACAAAATTCAAGGTGCGTGGAATTGCTGTTTTACTTTGAATTTGTGGTGTAACTATTAGGAATGGGGACTGGTATGATCCCAGAAGTTTTGGACACATCGCTATTCCAAGAAGCTGTGCGCGTTCATTCTGATGATGCGATTGCGATGTCAAAGAGACTCGCCCTCGAGGAAGGTATTCTAGCGGGAATTTCCAGTGGAGCTAATGTTTGCGCGGCCATCGAGGTTAGGAACAGTGGGCATTAAGGTTTTTACCATTAATTGCAGCTCGCCAAACGCCCCGAAAACAAGGGAAAACTGATTGTGACTTCATTGGCGAGTTTCGGCGAACGTTACTTGTAAGTACTCTGTCCTACTACCAACAAACTTTTTGTGTTTTAGGAGCACAACGCTTTACAATGATATCAAAGAGTCGTGCGAACTGATGAAGATGACAACCCTTGCGGAAAACATTGACAGTTTGGGAGAGAAGTACGGAATCCGAAACAGCTAACTTTTTATCACTTGTAATGTCTGTTTAGTTATGTATTGAATAAAATTGTGTAAACGATACGTGTTAATTAAATGTTTGTGCGAAGTTCAGGGATGAGTGTAGAACTGTTTTGAGTTTTTGCATGGTTATCTTCTTTGGTTGTGCAGCGCTACAGTAACTAAATTTTTTCTTGGATATAGTTCACCAGTTTTCATTCAGCGTTTTCTTCGCCGCAAAGCGAGCGACATCATCGGAGCGAAGGTGTGGAGCATGCGTCTGTCTTTATTGAAGACTCCATGCGGCTTTCATTTTTGATTTTGATCGGTTAAAGTGTCCTAGCGCCAGGATGTTCCAAATCAGCATGTTTTCTGGCTAGTGCAGTAACTGATGAACTTCTCTTTAGCGATGACGGTGAATGAAGGAACAGTTTTCACAACTTAATACGGCGTAATATTATAAACAAGTTTGTAAATTCAAGGTCATATTTGTTAGAGCTTCGTAGTTCCGTATGACTTCTCGTTGCCGGTGATGACTTTTCGTCCAGAGAACGAGAAGGTTGAATTTTCGCGTAGTCCAACGGGGACGTGCGACGAGCGAGATTCTCGACGATTTGATGGATTTCGCGACCTTTAGTTTCAGGCATAGTGCGAATTACGTAGTAGATGCAGATGACCGAAGGGATGATGAACAACGGAATGAAGCTCCACACATTGAATTGCTTGTAGGCAGGGAGAGTGGCGAAGCCGAAGATGAAGTTGTTGGCGGTGTTCACGGCGAAAACCATCGACTGCACGAGTGATCGGAACCGTTGTGGAGTAAGTTCGCTGGTGATGAAGAAAGCGATCGGACCGAGCGCAGCCCTAAACCATTTTGTTATCTTCAAATCTTGTTTCTGTTCGCGATTACCCGTAAGTGATACCGTATGCCACCAACGAAACGATGCATCCGTAGCTGAAAGCTTGATCGACGGAGGCGAGGCGGTCGAATACAATGTACCCAGCGAGAGAGATCGTGTTCAAAATGCCGAACAAAATTATCATTGGACGTCTTCCAAACCTGCATGAAAATGCGTTAACAGGGACTCACTGGAGAGAGACTCACTTATCCACTGCAAACATTCCGCACAGACTTGCAATGAAGTTCGCAGATATGAAACCGAAAGAAGAGTACTGGGCCACGGATGAGGTGAAATGCGCTTCGAGAAGATCTGTTGAAAGGTAGATGATCGGCCAAATGCCGACAACTATCTGAACAAGTCCCGTTACAGTATGACATAAACGATTTAATCTCTACCTGAAGTGAGAATACTCCGATAAAAAACGCCTTCCTGAGATGCTCGGTCACAAACACTTCCTTTATAGCCCTAATCAATGGCATTCCGATTTTGTCGTCGGATTCTTTCAGCATCTCTTCGAGCACTTTTTCGTTATCCTGGCGTTCTCCTGTAATGTACGTTATTGTGTTGCTTAGAATTGAGTTAACCTCGATAGTAGATTAGGGATTCCATAGCGAGATGGCGATTATTTCTGTTGATAAGCAAATATTTTGGTGTTTCCTTGAGAGGTAGAGTGACAAGAATGGCTAAAACCCCAGGGAATGCGCCAAATCCGATGAGAGCAGCCAAGTGTTTTCCCAGAACAACGTCCATTCCGAAACCCATTCCTAGGACGTTTGTAGCGATGAAAGCGACTTCTGAGAGAAAGCTTGTAAGGCCACGTTGTTTGGTAGGCGTTGTTTCCTGTAAATGTGCGTAGAAACAAAGCCACAGATGCCTAGCCACCTGGAGAAAGAGAATAAGTGACCCGAAAGAGAGTCCACACGACGAAGAGGCGAAAATTCTGCTGAAGAACAAAAGTTCTGGCCAGCGGAGAAGAATGGATGACGTGGCCACCAGTGTGCCCAGAAGACTGACGATGTTCGCAATGAGAAGGGAAGCTAAATGATGATTGTCATTGGCGATTGAGGCGTTGATCACAACTCTTTCGTCCGTAGTTGTCGGTCAAGAAAGGCGTCATGAATGTTCCGAACAAATAGCCCAAGAACCAAACGTTCAGAATTCCACTCCAGAGCCAGGTGAACTGCCATTCTGCGAGGCCCATCGGGTTACCCCGCTGGACATACGATTCATTGATGTAGTCTTTGAAGCTGAGGTACGCAGTGTTCGGATACGAGTTCGAATATCCTTCCTGAATGCACTGATCGCTGAATTCGTTCGCGCTCCGTTCCTACCTGGAAGTTTACAAGGCATGACAGACTGCCAAAAAGCAAAATGATTTTGACGCCATTTCCTCTGGGATCCAGCATTTTACTGCAAATGCTCAAGTTACGAATACGTTTTCCTCGTCTCCTTACCGTGATTTATATACTAAACGACGTAACCAGAAAGGAGAAATTAAAAAATTTGCTGAGTCCAAGGAAGACGACTGTATTCTTTTTGTTTGTATGGAGTGCAACCATCAGAAGGATGAATTGAAGACGAGTCGTTGGAGATCGGCAACCTAAATGCTGGTGAGGTCAGTCAGTAGCCCTAATGAAGTACTGAATTCTTATCATGTGACAGAGAAAGGGAGAAGAAAGGCGAATAGCGTCAATCGAAGGTGCTTATCTAATCGGACGTCGAGAAAATCGGAAAAAGGTTAGAGTTGATACAGGTCTAACTGCCCGTTCCACTCAAAGAGACAGCGAAGATCATTTAAAAAGCGAACCAGGCACCATGATATCACTTACGTTTGCCAATCGACCGTTGTTTACTTCGCTTCAAAGACTAGCCATTCCGACCCAACTTTTTGACTGAATATGGACTGAATCTGATGATTTTTGGCTAGATTGCGACTGCAAACTGATAAGCATTTTGATCCCAACAGTAAATTGAAGTACGTGTAACCCTAACGACTTATATTGTATGCGAAGAATAGCCCAAAACATACATATTAGACTATCCGTTTACATTTCAGTACCGTCTTTGAGTTGTCCTGGTGTAAGACATTAAAAGTGATAAAAAGCACAGTTGAGAGAAACTGCTTTGGAGACAACAGATTACATGGCATGCCTGCGTACCCCACCACTCACCCTTTGACCGAAGATAAGGACGAAACGCAAAGAAGCGTTCACAGGAGAGTGAAGGAAGAAGAACACAACGTTTGATCTCTTTAAAAACTGCTTTTTGTGGTGCTGCCATTTAGCATAATGTGCAATTGCATATAATTAAGCACTGAACGATTCCACAGTTAAAGAAAATCTTTTTTTTTGCCAGCTCGTGCAATATTGACAAACGCAGCTAAATGACAAAGCCGTTCTGCTGAATCGCTTGAAGTCAACTATAAAAAGTTTTCGCCGTTTGATAAAGCATATGCAAGAAACGCTTCACTACAAGTTGTGTGGAGCTGTTCATTGCCTTCAATGAAAGCTGCAGAAAATACAATGCAAAGAAGGAAGAAGATAAATGCTCCCCAGACGTGCAGAACTCTTTGAAATGTGGATTCAACGATTATGAAGAGATTCCGCAAATGATTTAGATGGTCAGCTCCAAGTGCATTTCAGTTTGCATTACCGCTTTTCCGGCACGGGCTGCAGACACGCTCACTGTTGGAATTTCATTGTTTTGCAGTAGCACAGAATGCAAGTTGTTGATGTCTTTTGAAGATTTTGAACACCGCAGCTCAACCTCTTCACTCATCACAAACATTCCATCATATGACCGATCAAAGGAACGGTAACGGATATTTTGACACATGGATTAGACGCGTGAGGTCAACGATCATATTTATCATTAACTTCCTGTTCGCCGAACTTCCTGAATGAGAAACAATCCGTCACAAAGCGAGTGACGTCAGTGGTTACAAACGTTCTAAATCAAGTGTGCCAGTTCAATGGATAGGTCGATGGGTGTAACCGTTCTCGAACTCGTTTGCAGGAATTGAGAGAAAATTTAATTTATCACTCAAAGCAACAGACGCGACGTTTTTTTTCTCAATTTAACGTGTGCGCCGTCTTTCCCTGTCCTTTGACGTATCTCGCGTACTTTGAGACCACGTGGGTAGTGGAACAATCTGTCTGCACTCTTACCTGATTGTCACATCTCAGTGCACCATGCATGGGTTGGTTTTTGCTCAGCTAAGGAAGTATTGTTGCCCTACAATCCCGTAAACAGCACGTTCGTGGTATCAAGAGTTGAAACGTGACTTTCGAACATATTCTGTATACTGTAGTCGGCAGACGAGAAGTTCTTATCGTCCCTCCTGTTTGACGAGAGAAGCAAACTTTAGACTGTCGCAAACGCACGTCGGCGGCTTCGTCAGAGATGCCCATTAAAATTCGTGTGGCGGTCTTGCATTCAGTTCCTACACGCAGATCGTCATTGTTGTCGCGCAAGACGCGGTGTGACATGCCGAGGCGCCTCTTTGCCTGCGATCCTACAATCGCCAAGGACAAAAATAGAAAGCAAACAAGAGAGAGAGGGAGAGGGAGAGGATACAAGAAACGAGGCCCCTATCAAGGGAGTTCTTGGTATTGGAGGTTTTATTCTTTAAACAATCACCTTTAATTAGCTGATGTCGGCGCTTTGATGAGTAAATGCCAATCTATCTCGTTTAGATTACTGCTCACGTGAACCTGGTACTGTTATAGGTCCAACGGTCGCTGCTTTACAACCGTCGTTAAGTTTATTAGCTCTGCTCACGACTTCATAACCTCAGTTATTGTCACCCCAGATAGTACAAACGATCGCTCACTTTGTTTTCGAAAATCAAAAAGTTCAAAGGCCGGCCGGTTGTTTTTTTGTCTTGATCCCCCCAGACAAGTGATCTGCTCACAGACTAAAGTAGAGAAACACTGCACAATGGTTATCCTGATGTCATTGGAGTCTGTAGCCTGTAAACTCATCTTCGATATCTTTTAAATAGAGTTACTGTTATTGATTTCGACCAGCGATACCATATTAATCGTTTTATCGTTGTCGGCACCTACTTCCGCCTTTTTGTAAACTGAGTTTACGATCCCAAAGCACTGAAATGCCCTGAAGTGTCGCCGGTACGCGTAGAAAAGCGGTAATACACAAAACTGGTGAAGAATCGCGATGTCGAATTTACGACAGAAAACTCTCATGCGAATGGCGTGAGATCCGCTGAAGAGAACGCGGCGTTGATGTTTAATCCTCTAATGCGGTGCAGTTTTGTTTTTCGCTCTTGTCTGCATCGCACCGATGACGCTCGGCGATGACTGTTCCTTTTGTCGCGCGTCCACTGCAAACGGCGGCAGAAATTGAATTACAGCGTAAACACAGGAGGTCACAAAAAATGTTTACCAGGCTCGCATCTCATGATGATGCAATCGATATCACCCGATCGCCTCCTTCCGTTGCAGCCTCGCGCCCCCCGGTTCTAAGGGCGTTGTTTTGATCTGTGATCTCCCGAGGCTCTTTGTCGAGAATCGAGAGGCACCGCGATTTTTGGCCTGCTTTGTGCTCGTTCGTCGTTGTCAAGGAAAGCAAACGGGTAATCTGTAACCTTGATCGCAGACCAGGTTCGCCGTCAACAGGTGATGGACCCAGCTTAGGTACAAAAGATACGATGTTCTTCTTCAAAGAAATTACGGTATTGCCACGAGCAACAAACAACGTGACTGGAAAACCCGTTGAAGTGCGCGTAATCTCTGCTGTGCGGACATTTTAACAAATGGCAAGTAGAAGGAAGCTCCGTGATGGCCTCAATGCACCCTTCATGTATGCGTTGTTGTGCGTACTTTGCAGGCAACGTTGCGGTCTTTCTGGGAACTAACCTTTGAGACGTTTTAGCGAGAGGCACGCAAGAAAGAATTAAAAGAACATACAACCGACATTTAGTGTAATGCAGTCGGATGAGGCGAAGAGAACAAGGCTTCTTTGATGATCAGTTGGATGTCAGACGGTCACCCCATATTTTCAAACTGCACAGGTGCTCGGCAATTGAAAAACTGCGACGGGTGATGCAAACGAATCTTCTTAAAGTGTGTGCCGAGCACCCAACACTCGGGAAAGCGCCGAGTCTTTGTGACATCGTAAAATACTGTGTTTAATCTCCCCACGTGACATCGAGTGGAAGCAATCGATTGATTGAACACACGTTTTGGGTGGATTTTGCAGAAGCGAACGCAGAACACGTTTCCCTAATAGCATAACGACGATCAAAACAAAACGCAATAAATCATTTCTTTGAGAAAGCAGCACGTGATTTCGAAAGCCGTTGTTTGCTGTAACAAGCCGTGTATGTGTTTGGATACTGTAGCGATTGTTTTCTATCTCGGAATTTTCTTTAAGTCGCAAGGGAAGAAACCAGCTTTGAATGCAAATCGTCTCCGATGGTCGGGCGGGCGACACTTTCTGCCCCACGTGGGGAGGGGTGTTCCCCATCGGTTCGCCGCCGATCGAATATTCTCTGTTCTCTCTCAAATCGGTGCACTAACATACTTTGTCCCTCCCTTCGAGTCGTCTAATCATCTCTCTGCCCTTCTTATATGGGCGAACAAAGCCTGTATGCACCTCACAGCGACGACTGCCGATCGGCGTGCTCAGTCGACCCACGCTTGCGGTGGGGTTTCCCCCGCATGCCGTCATTCGTCTTCCCGTTCGGGTGCTGCGGTACCCAGTTTGTACCCGCAGGTGTACCGCAGCTGCGCACTTTGTTGGTGACTTCGCTTTTACGATGCAGCTGAGAATACGGTATGTTGAGACGGAATTCTAACTGAACTTAAGCTGCTTATCCTCGCCGCACCGCAGACGTGCGCATAGAGTATCGCGATGGTATCACGCTAGTAGCAACTGGCGACGTAATCCCAATCTAAACCGATCTGCATTCGTATAAAGCTTTCGTTCAATCAATGGCGCGCGCTGTTGGTGCATTTCGTTCCTCGAACCGCTGTTCAAGCCGCCACCATTGACAACGAGCTCGCGGCTGCTTCCATTGCTGCGCCGCACGCCGCCGTTCGCAAAGCAGATATTTAGAAACTATGGCGGCGTCTGGGCGCTCAGCTGATTTGTGTTTTCTCTTTAGTTTCATTGTTATCTAAAAGGAGAAACCAGTTGAATCCGTTCTAATGCGCTCTTTATCGTTGCAGTACTTTTGAGCATTAGTATAGCGTTGCGGCGACTCTGTTGACCGATCGTATCACAGACAGTAGTATATCGTGTACTTTGTCCCCTTGGAGACGATCGGTGAGTAAATAAAGGTACTCAATGCGGGCACTTCTACTTGTAAACGTTTCACAGATGCGCTATTTACTACAACACAGCGCACGGGTCAGATGAGCTGCCATATCTTCATTTGTTGATAGTTTTTGGGGAGATCTGGTCTTTGAGTGATTAGATATGAAATTGGAGAGCAAAGTCTGCGTTTCTTCTATTTGGTTTGTCCGCAGCTACGATTGCTGAGAAGATCTCTGGACAGAAAACAGTCGATTCAATGCAGATGCTCTTTCGAACGCATTCTGTGATCGTTTCTATTCTTTCGTTCTGCACGTAGACACTTTTATTGTGCTTGGAATTACTGTAGACTATTCCATGACCGTTGCTGCTCTCTGTTCCCCACGTGACCGTGTGCAACTTGATAACACATTGTGATTAGCAGCTCGTTCGCGCTTATTGGTGTTACAAGTTGCAACGGAAATAATCGAAATTCGATGTGTATCCTGGTTGTGGTGATCACCGTCTGTGTCCATGTGACGTGTGGGGAAAGAACAAAGTCCGCGTCTCTCAGCTGTTCACCGTTGATGTATTTGGATGAACTGGTGTGTTGTTGTCAATCCGGTGGCCGTTCTCCTTCTCAGTGCACCTCTCCATTCATCAGACGGGTTCGTGACGTCGTCTTCTCTGATCTCAACGCTCTCAGAGCTATTGACGGTGATCGAGCGAGTGATATCAGCGTGCATGTGCGTCGGTGCGCGACGACTATCAGCAGAGCGTGGGAGAGGGAGGCGCTTGGAGGCGAAGCGTGTGGAATCAGTGACCGTTGAAACTTGATATACGTCGAACGGTGCCGATATTTATGGCCCTTGTGCCATTTTACGGCCTGAACGGCCGCAATGTTGAAACCGCGTTTATTTTTGGCGTGAATGCGCGCTGTTTCATGGATTCGTCATATGATATGATTCCATTGGAACTGTACGCACTTATGCCTCGTGCTCTCTGTATTTTGATTTAACGGTCTTGTTCTTTCAGATTTATTTGACTCAATCAGACTAACCGGCGTCGGAATTTTTCATCCTTCCTTCACTCTAGCTGTATAATCATCTCGACCATCTCCTCTCGGTTGAATCGTTGAAGTTGAAAGAACTCAACTTTCCAGCGAGTCAAGTTTCTCTCTCGACCTTTTCCTCTTCGTCGAGAGCTTGACCGCTTTTGACCAAGTCGCTAGGGCCAACAGCGGCTCGCGACAAGTACCAATTACGGAGTAGCTTTTCAAAGTGTCCGTGTCCAGTACACTGGCTTCTTCGCATTTGAATCGTCACCGATTTTTGCAATCGCACAGAACCGCGAGACCGCCTTTATTGCAATATCTCTACTTTGAGAATTTCTCAGAAGTGCCGATTTGAATATTTTACTTCGAAAGTCAACACTTTCCGATAATTCGCCGTTGCAGTCTTGCACAGACCTTCCGGTTACTTCACTAAGTGCCTTATCAACTTCTCATCATGAGTCGTTTGAGTCTCAAAACGAAATCTATGACTGTGAAGCTTGACGGAATTAAAGAAGTCAACACTCCTGAATCAGCTTCTTCAGGAGTTTCGTCTGCCAAGTCTGAGAACCCCTTTGTGTTCCCAGTATTTCCTTCGCGTGCATCGTCGGAAAATCTGATTCGCTCAGCTTCAGCAATTGACGCGGATACTCCTACTACTCAGCAGGTACCCCAAAGCTAAACACGTATGTGATCCAACAGAGCGACGTTTTATAGAAAAACCTTTGCCTTAACGCAATTAGCACGGTAGATGTGAACGTGTCTTCCGATGAAGAAGTGGAAAGTCCGCATCCTGCTACGGTACAGAAGAAGCTTTGCCAGTGTGCGTCTTCCCGACAGGCCGAGACTCAGGATGATGGGCAGATGATGCGCAAGCGAACCACGAGCATGTCCACTTCTTTCCCTTATCACATTCATGATATCACTATTGATTATCAGATCTCCCACGAGGTGAGCAGATGAGATTAAATCAGTCTTCATCTTCCATTTCAGGTCATTGGTGTTGGAGAAAGTGGTAAAGTTATGGCATGCTACCACAAGCAGACGAATGAAAAATTCGCTCTGAAGGTTTTGCGAGATGGGCCTAAATCTCGGCGTGAGGTTGAACTCCACTACCTGACCAGCATCCACGAAAACGTCGTAACCATAACAGACATTTACGAAAACGTCATCAAAGGGACCAAGTACCTTCTGGTTGTGGTCGAATTCGTTGGTGGTGGCGACCTTCTCACAATTTTCGAAAACCAGGGAAGTAAGCCGTATTCGGAAGAAAGTATGTTTTCCTTGTTTTTCATGACTTAAATGTGCAATTTTGTTCAGAAGTTGGAAAAATCATCAAACAGATCGGAGCGGCCGTCAAATTTTTGCATGATATGAACATCGCTCATCGCGACATCAAACTTGAAAACATCCTTTGCACGTAAGCGCCGATTTTCAGAAAGAAACATAGAAAGAAACGATTTTTGCAGTTCTAATGATGAATCTTGTGTGTACAAACTTGCTGACTTCGGCTTTGCTAAACGCCCTGAGCGAAATACGTTGATGGAGTCACCGTGCTGCACACCGTACTATGTGGCCCCAGAAGTTTTGGGTCGCGAGCGATACGACAAATCATGCGATATGTGGTCCGTTGGCGTTGTTATGTACATCTTGTAAGTTGATCCTCCCTTTTTCTCGACTTTCTATGTAGCAATGAACAATTTGACTGGGATTTCGATCTTTAGACTGTGTGGCTATCCGCCGTTCTATTCGATGAAGGGATTGCCTCTGTCGCCAGGCATGAAGACTCGCATCACTGCTGGATGCTATGCGTTTCCACCGGCTGACTGGGACCATATCTCGCAAACTAGTAAGCTATTAGAGTAAAATTGCAGCTAATTGGTCTATGTCATGGGGAAATAAAGTGATTTTTAGTTAAGCTAACCAAAATGCGAACTAAAATGTGCAAATTTCAGCGAAGGAAGTAATCAGACGTCTGTTGAAAACTGATCCAGCGAATCGTACAACAATCGACGGACTAATGGACAGCCCTTTGGTCAGCGGAAGAAAGCCGGAGGAAAGTGGTGAGCAGAAGATCGTTCCCACTGTCGAAGTGAGCGTTGGAAGTGGATGCGACAGCCCCGATGCATCTGATATTCGCGACATTATCGAACCACTGCAAACGGTGCCTCGTTCAGTTCAGTTCCTCAAGGAAGGTGTCAAAGCTCCCCGGCTTCACAGTATTCAGGTAGGATCATCTACGATAACGAGTAGGACTTTTGTGCTGTTTTAGGAAGAGGTTGGACGCGCTCTCGACATGATGAGACTTGGCAACGACAATATTTTTGTCAAAAATCCACAACAGTCATGCAACAATTTGCTGGCTCGTCGTCGGAGTATGCTTAACCAAAGCACTTCTCCTAAGGTCATTGTCTAAATTTGGTCAGATTGTGATTTCACTCGCGTCCCCTCGAAAGTGTCATGCTTGGTCAACGTATTAGGTGTAATTTACTAACTCATATTCATATCTCCTTTATGTAGCATGCTGCCTCCAAAGAAGTATTTTGTGTGTTTTGGACGTTTTAGTTCCTCATTTTGTGTAATCTTTTGATTGTGTCATACAGCGGTAGTCACGCTTATCGAATAAATTGAATGGGTTTGGCATAACAAGACAATTGATGCGCCGTAATTACCGTATTTCGATTTCGTCTTTCCCTTCCGTCCGTGTTACATAGTGTACTGTAGCATCATAGTGTTCTACGGACTTTGACCGATTTGCGACAACACAGCATGTGCTGCAATCAGTCATCTAGTGTCTATTACAGATTACGCATTTGTTAGAGACGCGTACCCGCCAACAGGCTCTTCAAAAATCCATAAGTGAGCGAAAGATGTGACAATCTGACGCGTTCTCGCCAAAATCCAGTTTAGGGTTTGCGGTTAGTTTTCAAACGCTCCGTAAAAGGCGAAAGGTTCCGATGGTCGTTGAAATAACGCAACAGATTGGTTGGACGATAATTTGAAGTCTTTTTCATCGGCCGATTGTCCTTTTTGGCATTAATAAGTTGGATCAGAAAACGACTTCATTCTGCGTTTGCCAGTTAAAACAAAGGCTGCTTCTAGTAAGCAGACAAGCTGGTGAGAATTCTCCCGTTTTGACTTTGCATGAACGCCTTAGTCGACTAAGCAGTTGTGACGCTTTGGCGAAGCATTTACTTAAGTGAGATTTTGTTTAATCCCACTATTCATTTCAAACCTCTTTTGGTTTGCTGACTGCGCCAGTGATGTGAACTGGCCTCGTGATTGATTCATCCCACTGGGCGCCTCGGCTGAGGCCCATGACGAAGCAATTCGTTCGAAGGATCAATGTGTGGTCCTTTGAGGCATTTCGGTGGAGTTTGCAGTTCGATTCCCTTCGGCGACTCTTGTCATTCACTGGAAAGCATCAGCGAGACACCAACAACGGACTATAATTGTGCTATATCGCTGTCGTGAGACCCTTGGGAGATAAGTCCGCATCAGATTTGTGGGCACAGCGTTGCAATTGGCACCTCTGTGCAGCAATCGTTCGCGCGCTTGTGGTCGAATTTAAAACTAGATTTGTTTACTTCAAATCTCATTTTAGAGCGATCATCAGTGGGAGCGTTTCGCTTGGATGTGGAAAGGTCATTGTGACCAATTTACGTCATTTACATCTAAGGAACGGAGCTAACTCTTAACAGCAGTAGCTCTTGATCACAGCAACTCATTTACGCATTGGCGTTGTCAATTGTCTCAAAAAGCGTTTTCGCTTGCGTGTTGGTGGTTGGGTGGTAATTGGATTACCACGCGCAGAGCTTTCAACATCGCTTCTCGTCGCAGCAGCGCCTCGTTTAAATTAAGCAAAAATTTGGATTTGTGATTCTTATGCTTCTTTTCGCACTTCATGCAAATCGCCTGTTGAAACGAATTAAACGGCGGAATTACGACGGACGGATGTGATGGAGCCGGGGAAAAGCATGTCGAGCAGGTCATTTAGTTGAGGAGGCGCTTTGTCATTTCACGAACGCAATAAAGAGAGAACGCTCATTAAAATGTTGCAAGCGAACGTCGGGTATCTCGGTTAATGCATTTCAATTTATGAAGGCTCTTAACGTTCGTTCCTTTTCAGAGTCGCGCTCTCTCATCGTACTGCTCTGCTTTTCCTGGCGTACCACCAGTTTGTCGTAAATCAGTCCCGGATGGCGTCTATTTACGAACGCGCGAATACTCTTGCATCTTCTTGGGCAGCTGCATGTCCCGAGTGGCCCTCATCTTTGGGCCGACGGCAGTGTTTAACCGCGCCATGACCTTTGCTGTTTCGAACGCAATTTTTAGTTTTAACCGACGTTCACCGGTGTAATTGGAACTGACGGCAGTGCGCCGGTTGTCTGACTAATTGCCAAATAATGTCACAACTTGTAATGAATTTTTAATGAAGACGATCAGTTGTCGTTTCTTGCTGAGTGGTGGAGACCATGTTTTCCGAAGCGACGCACACAGCGGATCTTCAAAGTGGCAAACGTACAGCGGTTTCTCACATGAACGTCGTGCTTTTGAAATGAAATATATTTTGAAACCACGCTTAATTATTGATTCTGATGGACAACTTTAATTCGGCAGTTCTTTTCCACTCTCTCGCTCATTCGGCGACTTGCTCGCTCGCGCTTCGCTTTGCTTCGCTACGTCCAGTGGACTGGCCCAACTGTTCTCCTCGCGCTTTTGTTAGTGTCTCTCCTTCTCGCGCAATCGCACTTAACGGAGTTCCCGTAGCCTCCGCGCGCGACTTCTCTTCCCTCGGCTTTTTCTTATGTAATCGAGGCTGTTTACAATTTGAAAGAAGACAGATAATAAGGAAAACGCGTTCCGCCGAATGCGCAATGTAAATGAAGTAGGAGCAGAGCTCTGAAATTACGCGTAACAAACGAAGAGAGAGGGCCCTTTGAGTGGTCGCCTCCCAAAGATGTCAATTGAAAAATCATTTATCAGTTTTGAATAACAATGGTGGTGTGCGCGATTCGGGTTTCCGCCGTTCTCGTGCACTCCGCTGCACATCGTCCTCTGTCCACTGCCGTTGCTCTCCTTGGTATATGTGCAATTTATTCAGATAAACATCAAGAATGACTTGGAATAAACGGAAACGCGTAATTTGAAAACAATGACGGCATGACGCAAACGCGGGAAGTGAACTTCGATTCGGCATCGGTTAGCGACTGTTTGATGTCACTCAATGTGACACTTTCGTGTTTAGCAAAAACCTTCAAGACATAACATACTGCGATCGGTTCGCAACGACTTTCACTGGAAATGTCTGCTCTCAACCATTCTCGTTCATCTATGCATTTCCTATGCGATCTGGTGCCATCTTAATCACTATACTTACGTTGCTCAATTTGTTTTCGCGTAGGTTTCGAGTTCTTAGAATGTTCCAACTAATCTCAGGTTCAATTTCTAGCTATGCTCATGGACCGTGTGCTCATGGTTACAATTTCATACCCATTGCTTTCGGAGTCCTTCTCTATGTTGTCTATCTCATGGAATGCTGGCATTATCGCAGCAAATTGGACAAAATTAAAAAGGTAGACGAATCCTTGGTTCACGAGTGTATAAATTTCACATATTTCAGATCAACATTCGCGATGCCAACAGCTACATACAAAAAATGCGAATGGCGACGCCGATTGTGTGGTGGAAATGTGTTTGTTACCACTACCTTCGCAGAACACGTCAAATAACGAGGTACTGTAACGAAGAACGACATGCTTATGAAGGGTATGGTATTGCAGATACCGTAATGGAGACGCAATAACTGCAACTCAGGTATATTATGAACGGGTCAACTCACACACTTCTGGGAACGTATTTCTCTTCGATATTTGCGGTAACAAAGTAAAAGAGAGGAGTTGTGTAGATCACAACTATTTGGTTTTCGTTGTAGGATATCTCAAAAAATCTCAAGGAAATTGACAAATACCCAGTTGTCCGAATCAGGTTTTCTAAAGGCTTCGTGTTTGCGTGTGTGCAAGCTGCAAACGAGTTTGAGGAGCAACGAATGCGATTCTTTAACGAAAATGAAGTTCGCGATGACTACATGGAGGTATGAAAAGACAAACGCAATCATTAGAGTAATGATTTTTGATCGTCAGGTCCGAGAAGGTCTCGATTTCGTTGACTGCGATTTTGATGAACAAGTGATGGCATTCTCACACACGAATCGCAAATATCCGTGGTACTTCAATCCGATTGTATTTTGGATCGTTTCGTGCTTGCTCCTGAGTTGGCCACTGCGAATGTTCGCCGAGTGGAGCACCGCTCATCTGCATTACCAAGTGACCAAATTGTTTGGAACGAATTATCTCAGGTGAGGTTGTTGAGAGCCTGTGGTGGTGAGCTAGAAAGGTGTTTAGTCCTTCAAGCATGAACTATACAGGACCACTAACAAGAACATCAACAATGGAGAGCGGAGAGCTCGAAATGGCTGTGAGACAAAACTATCTGATTGTTCCCAGCTACAGTGAAGCGATTTTGCTTGATCCGATCCCCAACCATCGGACTAATCAGGTAGACAGTACGCATCCCATGCGCTGCTGACCTTGGCTGAAATGTTTAGCAAATTCTCGATCATCCACGACTAACCATTCGAAACATGAACCATCCGATTAGACATTGTAATGAGCCCGTTATCCAAAACTATGGTGCGATCTCAGAAAATCCTCCACGTATTCAAAATCTCTTTTTGAACCGCTGTACGTACTCCAACGCTCTCCGCTCAAATTCACTTCGCACTCCAGGACGCAGTCGTTCGATGACCTTCTTTGGAGGGTAAGACTGCATCTCTTGGTCACTAAATGCACTCAAAAAATGTTGTAGAAATGCTCGATCGGCTGCTCATCTACAGCAGTGCAGCACTTCTGCTGTGCCTTTACCTCGAGTTGCTCAGCTGAAATGTCCACAACGCTCAATCTCGATTGGAGGAATTGCAAACGGCAATTGGCGTCAGGCTATTTCAATACAGGAGGATTCCGCTAATGAGGACAGAAGACCGCTTCTCGAGCCGTTTCGAGAAATATCCGATGAGGCACCGCCGCCGTATGAGGTACAGTTTGCGAAATAAGTGGTAAACACGCGCTTCCGTTTTGTAGGTTGCTTTGCGAATGTGTGCTCCACTCTACGAACGCATCCGTCAATCTGCTAACTCGATATCATCTGTTCTTCATTCGCTTTCGCGGTCGAATTCCAAAGATTTCCGCCAGTTTGGTTTTGATGGCCCCTGTGGCAGCAAAGATTAAAGTGCTCTGTACATACTGAATTCAATGATAAAAAGAAAGCATTGCCTTGGGTTTTCAACAAGGGTCAATCCGACCATGTTGTTTGCATACAGGAATACAACTACCTTCACGGGTATCGGTAAACAAGTAGAAACGCGACACTCACCGATGACCACGGACCGACGGTCACCTAACCGGTCGCCAATTGGGCTAACAACAGATTACTTTTGCGCTGTTGTAGCTGTACGTTCAACGAGTGCTTAAACCAGCTGACAGTAGTGGTCAATGCTCGTTATTTGAAAGTTACCCCCACCGTAAAATGCAGCATTTTCTCTTCTTTCTCTTGCTGAGTATATATAATTCGTCATTGGGATTTCAAGCTTCACTTCCTTTTGAAGAGACTAATAGCGGGGATGAGGTAGGCTTTAAGAAGACTCTCTTTACGTTCTTTCTTTACCACCTTTTAGGTAAAACGAATGACGAATTTTGAAACCTCGTTGGAGCGACTGATTCTCGATGAATCTAAAAGAAGCGAAGTTGTAGCGCTGCTGCTTTCCAAGTAAGACAGACCATTTGCATCATAACAATAGTTTTAAGGGACAAGTCAGCGGTAAACAAACTATTCGAGCTTTCATCCGTCCTCTCGGATGATGACATTGACTCCAACGATGCCTCATTAATACTGCAAGAAGTTAGTTTCCTCAAGTGAGCGTGTCTAAAGCGGGCATTTAGTATTCTAAATTTGAAGAAGGAAAACAATTCGAAAGAAAATTGAGGTTCACTGAAGCGAAGGAGACGGTGCCGCAGCAGTATCAAGAAGTAAGTTCTTGTTGGCTAGATGAAGGACGAGACAAACCATCACAGATTGTAAACGATCTGATAGCGATTGAGAACGATTCGTCTCTCAGTGAACGACACAAGTCTCAGCTGCAAATTAACGTTATAACGCATCTTGAACCCTCCGTGCAAGCGATTTTCAACCATTTTCTTCCTATCGTCAACGGTAACTTTCTTTAATCTGGACGTAAACTCATGAATGTCATAGAAACAGTTGCAAATTCAATTTTCACATCTCGACAGACGATGGGGAAGACTAGTCTCGGTGCGCCGGAAATTCATGACGCTCCAGAGCACAAAGTATTTCCCATTCCCAATCACCTCAAACAGCATCCTGGTTTGTTTTGAACAAAAAATTGGAAAGCTAACAAGATTTGTAGAGCGCAGAAACTATCCGCGTCAATTAGAAGCAGCCACGTTGTATGATCAAGCTCCCACTTACACAGAGTTCATTCGGCCCGTGAACCAGCCACACGCTTATACCACATCCGTGCAGCCATCAGAGGACGCATACCGCACGGAGTTTGTCTTAAAGTTCACAGTGGCTGACATGTATTTGATTTTAAGGGAACGTATCCAAAATGACGCTGACCTTCTCGATTCACCGGCGCACTATGGAACACCCACAGTCAACGTTTTTGTGCCACGGGATTTTGAATTCGGAGGAGAAGTTTCCAGATTCAGTCTCGGCGAAGATAGAAACACAAAAACCCGCTACGTTCTCCCTTCTCTCCAAACTCCACTTCGACCTCACGGCAACTGTACCGGCCCTTTGCTGACTCGATTGATAAATCAGTTTCAGCCAACACCCAATTTCCGGATCATGTTCCTATCTCTGCAAACGAGAATGGCGACGAAATTGGGGGTTCTGCTGTGGTCTACCGACCGGAACTCTTCCCTCTCACGAGCAAAAAGGATATTTTAGAGGAACGTTTCAGAATCGATCGAGATGGACGCTACAGAGGTATACCTCACAACGCTGGTCCGATCACCGCGGGATTTAAGGAGTTCCCAGGTAAAGCGCAGAGTTCAGGATATGCACCGTGGCGTCCTTGTAGGCCAGGGCCGGCCTCTGATCCAACATCCACAGAGCACAATATGTCCAGACGCTTCGCTCCAAGAGAAGTTTGATTTCGAGAGTAGAAAAGCACAAGGATCGCTTAAAAATCGATTTGAAAATTTTCGTAAGTTTTTTACACTAATGTAAGACGCCGCTTTTTCAAATCCCTTTAGAGCAAACAACAACTTCGCGTCCAAATGTGTTGTTTCCAACCACCACCGTTTATGGAATTAGACCTTACTATGGCCCTGAAAGACTGACCGGAAGCCTAAGTCGACCTCGGTCATATTCAAATGAACGAATTCCGTATATCAACATTGATCTCCAAAACAATTGATCTGTACATATATTTCTTTTATTTTTTAAGCTATTTCACCACCAATAAATACATTCACATACTCTTCTTCAATAAAGGGAAAAGCCTCATTGCATTTTGCGTTGTCACGCGAATAACTTCTTTCACAGGGATGTTCTTGACATCCGCGATCAGCTCAGCACTGTAATGGATGTTCATTGGTTCGTTTCGCTCGCTCTTTGATGGTCCAAGCACCGGCGAATCCGTTTCCAGACACAACTGGTCAATTGGAATGGCACTGATTAAAGCGCATTTCTAAAGAACTTTTCAATGCATGAGTTACTGACTAATCACTTCATACCTCCTCCTTTTTAATGCCGAATGATGGAGGGATGGAAAAATAATAACCAGCGTCTATTGCAGGCTTGGCACTCTTCACATTGCCACTAAAAGCATGAAGAAGCACTTTCTTTGCTCCATGCTTGATCAAGTGTTGAATGACAGGCCCTCCAGCAGAACGTGAATGCACATTTCTAAAATCGTATATATTGTGAGCACGCAGCTGTAACATAGCACACGAACAAAGGAAGGTCGAAGGAATGAGCTAGTTCGATCTGCTTGGCAAAAATGTCACGTTGCACAGCTTTGTCTTCGTCGGCTTTAATATAACGCGGAGTGAAATCCAATCCAACCTAAAGAATTTCTATTTCATTCGAATCAAACAATTATAAATGGTACATACTTCACCAATGGCAGCAAGGCGATCGGACTTTTGGGAAATAAAATCCTCGGCACCCTCGTAATGATCAAATGACGCACTGGCGTTGCCCTGAAACAAAGCACATCCGTCATACAGTCAGGCTAAGACAATGTACCCTTTGGACGGGATGAATTCCAAGTGCTGGGAACGCAAAATCCGGGAATCTGTCCTGTAGGCTGAGAATATCTTCAAATTGATCGAAAAACTCGGCGCAAACCACAGCAGCGACAACACCTTTATCCATAGCACGCTTCACTACGTCGTCAATATCAGATGCGAACTGCGCATCAGCGAGATGACAGTGGCAGTCGATCATCTGCAATTCGTCTGTAATAAATTCCATACAACTCGAAACTCGATAAAACATTCTAAGATTATTTGACGAATGACGCGACAGCCACGAACATGCGAAGTATAAAACAAATAAATAGTGGCTCGGACAAAAGAAAATCAGTGGTGAAGCATTCCTGTGGCGGTCTCTTCGGCGCATCTGTTCCACTATTAAGACAGATCAGGAAAAAGCTCATTTCTATTGTGCGAACTTACTATTTGACCTTCCTAATAATCGTAGTCGACATTTGTCACCACAAAAAAACAGCACGATGAACTCACCATAATAGAAGGATTGTCGGTTAACTCACTGGTTTGAATTTAGAATCAACTATGTAAACCTCCACAATAGTTGGGTTAAATATGAGTTGCGGCTTTTTTACTAGGCATACTCCGATCGATTGCGTGGACTTTTGTTAACAATTGTTCAGCTGTTTCCATGTATTTCAGTCTGTCGATCGTGCATCATGAGTAGCTCAGATGATGATGACGACATATACAATGTTCGGTCTCTGATGAAAAAGCGTAAGACTCAGGAGTTGAAGCAACGGAAAATTAAAAGGGCTGGAAAATCACAAGAAAAGAGAAAAATCTCAGAAGGTAAATCCAATCCTTGGTGTTTATTATATGATTACAGTCGGCAGGCTTTGACGAAATACTGGACAAATGTGATAATATACTCAGCGGCGACAGGGAAGAAGACGTTTTGACTGATATCGACGACATGGATTTACCGATTATGGAGCAGATCCGTCGCAAAAACATCAAGCGAAACGAACAAGCCAACCAGCGAAGAATCTCCAGCGGCATTCCAGCTAAAATACATGAGCCCGATATAGTCACGCTAACTTCGTCCGATGATGATTACGACGCGAGAGGGAAGATTAACAGTGCATCCGCGAACAAGAGAATCTGTGAAAACGAGATCTCTCATGGTTCCGACGACAACGCTTCAACTTCAACAAGCAGTGTGAAGAAACCGAGATCAGTTCTGCCTGAAATAAGCAGTTCGGACGAAGAGGAGGAAGCCCTGCCCGTGAGATATCAAATCACTGACTACGCTGGCACATACTTAGCTACCTTCTTCTTTCCCGCTGTGAGTCATTGAGTCTTCGCAGCTAATTGTTATAAGGTGAGGTTTGATTCCAGAACCGAAAAGTAATAGAAACACGAGAAAAGTTTGAGCACAAGTTGCGTGAAAAGCTGCCTTATCTCTACTTCTTCACAAAAGATGGCTCTAATTTCAATCCAAACCGTACACCCAGAGAACTGCAGTGGAATTTGGATGACATTTGCACTATCCGTGTCAGACAATCAGGGGAACGATGTTTCCATATGTTTGAAGAAGACGAACAAAAAGCGGTTGAAGATGATAAAAAACGGAAAGAACTGGAGAATACATTCTTCCAAGTAAAATTTCAACTGAAGGACATACAGCGTCCCTACATAAAAGTCATCAATCCTGTAACGGATAAGTGGCTTCGCATATTTATTTATGTATCGTTTGCAGGCGGCGCCATTTGTGGACATCAAAACAGATTTCTGCAGGGAACACAACATGGATCCGGCCAAATACTACTTACTGTTCGACAATGAGAAGCTCCCTGATCAGGCCAATCCCACAGACTACGACATGGAAAAAAACGACGTGATCGACGTGCATGCGATCTGAAGTGCGCCGAAGACCATTTGTATCATAGCGGCTGAGGAATAAATTGAATTCTCACACCTCTGTCAAAACTCTGATGTTACATCCGTCGCGTTCGAGTGTTCGCTTATCTCCGTTGTTAAGAGGATTTTTTTTATGATGATGTTATGCACACTTTGTGTTTCAGGATCTTTTACTTGGCTCTTGTCCCAAAATGCAGTCAATTCGTCTCGCGTTTCGTGCACATCATACTTCTGCTAACTTGCTATCAGAAACTGGAAAAGAAGCCTTCTTACGGAGATTCACAGCTGCTGAAAAGAATGTGCCTGCCTCGAAACATAAAATCAGAGCTGCTCGTCGCGGTGTCATCAAGAAGAATGACAGCTCTGTGCTCATTCCGCTGGTGGAATTTGAAAATAGAATTTGGATAATATTGACGCAACGTTCTTTCCAACTGAAGTCGCACCGAGGCGAAATATGTTTTCCAGGAGGCAAAATCGAAGATGGGGAAGATATTTCACAGGTATCACACATGTTTTCTAGCTGAACTCTTCTATTATTTAGGCTGCTTTGCGAGAAGCGTATGAAGAAACTGGAATGGATCCATCGGGTGTTAGCGTGTGGGGAACTATGAATCCGGTCTTGAATCGTTATCTGACGAACTCTGTTACCCCCGTTGTCGGTTAGTACAACTTTAGTCCCATTCATCTAATGATTAAAAAAATCAATTTCAGGCGTTTTTGACTCCTCGAAATTATCGGAACTTGCACCACATTGTGCTGAAGTTCGGTCAATCTTCATAGTTCCTGTGGACGAGATCTGTGCTAAGAGTGGCTACACGAACTTCAAGTACAAAAATTTTCGTTATGTTCTGCCTGTGTTTATGTCGAGTGAATACCGTATGCTTGCGACATCGGACAGCTGTGTCAGTGGTTACGTCGAGCCGCCTTCACAGCGAATTTGGGGTCTTTCTGCAGCTGTACTTCATCAGCTGTTGTTACATTTGGTGCCCCACTTGTATGATTCGAAACTAGCTGTACCATTTTGATGCGATGTAAATGTGGGCACTTTCGCGTTTCAGGTGCCATTGTTGTTGAATTCGGTCGATAAATTTCTATTCCGCTCGTATGAGCAATGAAGTTTGAGTGAAATACGCGCCCGGTGACCCAGTGTACGCCCAGCTAAGTGAGTGGTGCCATTGTTTGGCACTTGCCATTGAAAAACGTTGCCCCAAACAACCGGAATTGGAGGGCCGATGTCTTGGCAACGGGGCTTTGCCGACCGCTTCTCTGACGGCGGATGCGTATGAATCCATTATCAGTTTCGAATTTATTTACTTTGCGCGCGACAGGGAAAGGTACTGATGTTGTCGGTGGATGAGATTTGCCGTCGGTTGTGGAAGACGACTAATTCGCCTTTGCACAACAAGTCACCTTCCCGGAATGATGGTATGAAACAGGAAGTACGTGTATGTGAGTTAAAGTATTACAATTGTGCTAATTCAGAAATGTTCATCGGATCAGCAACCAACGTGCAGTCAAGACGATTGTCGTCTTCGCAATGTCATTCACTTCCACTGCGCCCAGGATGGGTTTGTGGTAGAAGGAGAGAGCACAGAGCACTAGCCACTGTTTCAGTTGCCACTTCCATTCAGCGAACAAAGGGGAAATGGATTCCCATTTCGTTTCAAAGCATACGAATCCTACTGAGCTGCCTGACTTTGCGTGTTACGCGAAAACGGTAAATTGTGCGCTGGGATGTGAATACAGCAAAAAACGAAGTCATTTCCACTGCAATTTGTGTCAAAAGGTAATAAAAACAGAAATTGGATTGAACTGATGCGTTGCAGGCGCTTATAAGAATCGAAAAAACGGAGGAGCATTGCTGCATTGTCCAGCCTCTGAATTCAACAAAATTTTCAGTAAGTATGTCGGTTAGCACTTGCAAGACCATTAAAATGAGTGCCTCACAGGTTCCCTTCGTGCAGCAGAGACCGGAAGTACAGTGTGGAAGGCCATTTTGCAAATTACGTAAACGAATCCACTTTCACTGCAACCACTGTGGCCAAGGATTCAGCGCGGTTCAAAGGCTGATTCCCCATTTGCATAAACATCGAAGAAATTCCAGTTACCCTGGTACCATGAAGCAAAGTTCGTTATTTATGGCGTCAACAAGAATGAAGTGAGAACGAGTGAGATCATAAACAACCTCAGATTTAAACGGATTGAAGCAAAGTTTTTGTTCTGCTGATTCGCAAATTTCTACACAAGATCTCGAACGTGTTATTTGAACTAATTTTGTGCAGACGGTCAATGTAAACGAGCGTAATGTGAAAAATACTTATCGCATCGAAGTTCACCAAGCAATTTACATTAATGCATACATATTATAGTACGAATCATATAGTTATCAGATGAGTTCGTACAGAGTTGAAATTAGTACCTCTCGGTTGTCGCGTCAAACTCTCACGAGATGACATTGAATACGCGACTTTCCAACATTGTCGAGAAATGCTCATCGAAGCATTGTTCGGCAGTTGGCTCGTAGCCTTCCCTAAAAAATTCCAAGTGAAGGAGAGATCTCCTCTTACACTTTGCACATTTCTTTTCCTTGGATACTTTGCACTTCATGTTCGCAATAGCACAACGTGCAAACAAAAGAACAATAGCTGCGACATGCTCGGGTCTGACCGGAACCATAAGCACCTTGTATGCGTATCCGTCGTTTTTGTTCCAAAACTCCGAAATGCGTTGGAAATCTTCCAGCTCAAAGAAATGATTTTTGTTGGTTGCGCTCACGGCGAGGTATTCCGACTGAGGCTGCAGAAACAAATCAACAAGCGAATGCCTTCTCCGCGGTGAAAGGGGGTTTGTCCGTTCGCTGAATAGGTCAATGAACATTGCCACGTTTCTTCTAGACTGCCGGATGCGCTCGACAAAATCATCTACGTAGGTAGCGGGGAAGTTCAAGTACAACATGTCAACGCCTAAATCAAGGTGAATCAATTGAAACGTGGTTGGAATGTTCTCCCAAAACTCGTAAGAAAACATTGGGCAATCATGAATTAACTGTAACGCACTGAATCGTTGTGGCACAGGCGCGTGGACTCGCTGCGATGAAACAGGAAAGATTTTAAATGCCAACATCAAATCGCATTCGGTCGCTTCAGAACGATGGTAATGTATACGTGAGGAAGGGACGTTTGAACAAAAAGTTACGGTTTCTAAAGAAGTGAATCTCTTCATCGAAGAATGGAACAGAGAGGTTCGGTCAAAAGGAAACGTTGCAATCGGATTTCTGAGACGTTTTTCGACGTAGGAGATCTTCCTCGGGTGTTTAGTCATGGGATAGTGACAAACAAAGAAACGAACTGTTCTGCGCTTCTCCAAGTGCTCGACGACCGTAGCATTCCAAACGTCATTGTCGAAATTTTGCAACAGGTGTAAACAGTCGTAAGGAGTACGGGCTACGATTTCTTCGACTAGTTCCGGAGGGAGCACAACCATCGTTTCCTCGTGTCCGCGATTAAATCAGCAACGCATGCGGCCTTTTATGGTATACGTTACGATGCGCATGTGCAGAATCTCGCATCGCATTCGTCGCGTTCGAAGATTGACGGCAAACCAATACAGACTTATGCAAAATTTTAGGGGAAGCCAACGAACGCGGCTGAACCAAGAATACGCTGACATTTGAAGCATTTATCCACGGTAGCATGCTTCCACCGTCATTCTGTTTCCAGTCTCATTTCTTTCCGAGTTTACTTTCGAAGATTTATGGCGTCAACAAGAATGAAGTGAGAACGAGTGAGATCACAAATGTCAAAACAACCTCCGATGTCAACACAAAATTAAAGCAAATCAATGATAAGACTTGAAGCTTGTAACTGATTAAAGACAATTCAAAGATACAGAGAACAAGTAGAGCCGGGGAGAAACAAACTTATACATGTTTGCTTTGATTCGAGACTTCACGGAAACAGTCGCTTGAGAATCGACGACAAAATTGAATGTATTCATCATTGTGAAGACGAAGGTGTTGACAGTGAGGCGAAGTGAACCAACATTTCGATTCGATTCGTAGACATGGCTGCGACCGCATAGTAGCAGAAATAAAGTCCTCGATGCTCTTTGAAGTGCAAATCTGAATAAATGTTACTGTATAGGATCGTCCCTCCTGTCCCACCTCGTCGCTTTTTGAATACAAAAAGAGTTGTCGAAGCGGCAAATCAGGCAACGCCCGCAAGCGAAAGAAAGCAAAGTTGTGTTCGTAAACTGTTGGTTCCCACTGAGATCGGAGCCAAATAGTTAGTCGATGTAGAGAAAAAGCTGTAGCCAGAAGAACACGGTAACTTTGTCGCACGGCTGTTCCATACGAGGATGGCGGCAGCGTTGCAAGTGAAACCGCATTCGCTCCTTGCCACGGAGATACGTTTGCCGGACTACTGGAGTGAAGTTGTTAAAGTAAAGTAAATAATCTTCGCACAACATACCTGTCAAATATGATGCCTCGTGTTTCTCGCTTTATATCAGCTCCATTGTGTACGGTATCCAAGAGATCCCACAAAGCTGTAAACAAAGAACAGCCATTCATGCTGAACAGGTGAAAAATGATCGGCACCGAACTCCCGTATTGGTCTAAAATCTTTTCATAAATTTCAAGTGCCAAGATTCTATAAGACGCGAATGAGCGAATTCGGCCGATTGGAGCAGTAAAACGGACGACAGAACATCTAAATTCTAGTATAAGCAAATGTTAAAGGAAAAGAAACAAACTGGTGTTCGTAGATTTGAGAATACTTGGACAGATAGCGATCTTGGCAGCCGGCCCATCCGAAGAGTAACACTAACGGAGCCAACTCGTTTTCATGGAGTTTCACGTTGATTTCTTCACCACCATTATCAGCAATCTCCAGCGAGTCATCGGCATTCCCTATCGACAATTCATTTGGATCTTCAGTCATCGAGAATCGGGCTAGAGGACTCCACAGCAGGCCGACAAATCAATAATTGTTACCTAAATACAATGAGAACTACCAGGATCTTTCAAGCAAACTAATTAAGAATAACGCTAAAGGCAGTATTCGCTGAGAAAGAAAGTGAAAATCTATAGTTGAACACGAGGAAACACGACCGCAGTAACGTTCAAACGGCAAACACAATTGAATATCTATACTAAATGCGATTTCACCAAATACGTTCGGTATAAATTTCACTCAAATCATTCGTTGTTGCGAAACGACCGATCACGAAGAAGAGCAAAGTACCTGCAAATTGAAATCGATGAGCCACAGACCACACACATTGGTAGTGCAAAAAACTCATAGAAGTCTAATACTACATACCTCCCATAAAACGGACATGGACACAGGCGACAACTACTAAACACTACAAAATGTGAACAAACCACAAATTAAGCAACACTTCATAACCTTCTAAAAAGCATAAAGCGAAATTATATTTCTTTTAAATGAATAAGATATTTAAATACATAATATAATAGTTAGATTTATACCACGTACACCTTAAATTGCTTCGATCTATTCAGTTACGTTGGCACGAAGCCATCACTCAGGACATTCTTCGGCTCTGATCCAATAAAATACATTAGTGCCGGAATCATGAGGGCGATCAATGCCACCAACAGCCAACACCTGAAATAAATATAAGTTAGAAACTCTAAGTTCCAATGTACGGAAGAGCTTCTGTACAGCAATGGAAGCATGCAAAGCAAGCGATAAAGCAAACGTCACTTTACCTAACGATAATAAATCTTCGTTTTCCTTGAATTAGCGCTTCCGATCAAATTCCTTGAAATTCGAAAGCAAAGACATGGCTTTCTCACTTCCAGTGGAAAAGGCGTTACAGTAACACAGTAATAAATACTATTGAAGCGGTCAAAAACGGGTATTCATGTACAATTAACAATTTACCAACAGCAAAAATTCCCTGAGCATAGACAATAAATACACTCAATTAGCTAGGTAGATGACAGGCAATGTTTGAAACAGACAATCCTAAAGAAAACGCACACACGCGTTGTTTAGGCACGCACTAATCATATCACATGCATTAACTGGGAACTCAGCTTTAGAATCCTAAGGCAACCCGTAATAACAAATAGGAACACACATAAGACGTCAAGAAACCCCGTTCAATTGAAGGAGCGTAGAAAACCCGTATAAATCGTTGCAGAAAACCCAAAAATTAAAGAACTACATCACCTGCTTGAACTAAATGAACTCCACTTCTGAGATCCACATGACAGCTGGTCATCAGTGATGCAACCTGTATCCGCCATTGATGGCTGCACAGGGATCTGATCAGTATCTTTCTGGCGCTCAGAGAACTAAAACAGCACAGGCGTCTGATTATTGTAATCAACAAAATTACCATTTTAAAGCAAGACGTTGTTAAAAGGCGCTGTTCTTGTTCGTACAAAACGCGGGATGTGTCCAACTGTTCAGCGAGCTGCGAAATCTTTTTGTCTTTCGCTTTTACTTCGTTTAATAACTTTTTATAGTCGACTGTTGGCTGAGGGTCGTGAGAATACGACGAATTTTCCATATCAGTGATAGCCGCATGAGCTTTTTCCAGATATTCATAGAACCTTCGCTTTTCTGACTCCATCTTACCAGTCTGAGAAGCCAGCTCACCTATAACATCTCATTAATTCAATAAACAATCAATGAAAATGCCTCTCAGTTCGGATACAGTCTTCTGAAATTTGGCGGTAGAAGACACCGCATCCTTCAGTTCTCTTTCTAGGCGTATCACAGTAACGGACATGTGCTCGGATTGGATTCTATCTTCGACGGATGCTTTAGAAGATTCGTATAAAACCAGAGCGCTGCTTGCTCTGAGCAAATATCATTACATAATCTAAAGAATGAAAAAAAACTTACTCATTCTGAAGCTGAGCAATCTTTTCCTTTGATAAACGTAATTCTGTACTTAATTCCAAAACTTGCCGCTCTAGGTCCTCCTTCTCTTGTAAGAATTTTGCTTGAATTTCTTTTATTTTAAGTTGTAAACGCTGATTCTCAGTTTCTAATTCTATGCGTTCATCAACAGGAACAGGCTCAACTGGTAGAGGTTCTCTATAAGTAAATTAAACAACATATCGTTGACAAATCAATCATACAAAGTTGAGGAGTCATGGCCGCTCATTTCCAAATCTCTGTTCAAAGACAACGGGCCTGAAATCAGTGTGTCAGCAAGAAGAAGAACAAGAATTAAGCAAGTCAACTGACGTATCAACGCGCGACTGAGTGACTGGCATTGATTAACATAAACCAGTTCTGTGGAAGCACATCAATATACTTTCTTGATCGAGATGACACCATACGTATCGGCGGGGGTTAAATGCAATGCCACAACTTACTCTGACAGCTCATCTCGCTTCTCAAGCGAATCTGTTCCTTCAGCAGTTCATTTTTTTCATCTTCAATGTCTCCTAGCTTTCGTTTAGCTACCATAAGGTCATACATAATCTAGAAAATAAATTTAATGAGTTGCAAGATCAGCGTACAAACCTGTTCTGTTTTCACGCTTTCCTGAGTCAGTTTCTGTTCCAACTCAGACGAATTTAATTTCACTTGTTCAAACTGAACTTTAAGAACCTCATTTTTTCGTTTCTCATCGTCAAAAGCAAGAGCGGTTGCTATGTAACCATCTAATCTTTCCTTTATAACCTTATTTTCATTCTAAAAGAATCTTGATTAAAAGATCACAATACGCATTCGTACCCTGAGAGTGTTGTTCTCTTTCAACTTCAGCCGCCAACTTTCTGATTCGATAAGATTCTGTTCAGAAGCTTCCAATTTTTCACTTAAAACTTGTAACTGGGTTGAAAGAGTCAGGTTTTCATTTTTCAAATGCTCTATTAATTCATCGTCCTAAACATTCAAACGTGATAATTACTTAACTACCAGATCCTACTGATTTGTTGTTTTTAATATCCTTGAGTACACCTTTACAGTGACTTATTTCGCTCCTTAATTTAAGTATTTCGGTGTCTTTGCGGTCAACAACATCTTCGTAGCAATGAATCTTTTCATTAAGCTGTGAAAGGGATCGCTTATACTTGCTAATTTCTTGCTGAGCAACTTCAAGATCGACTAACTTCGCGGTTGAGTCATTTAAGCGAGCAGCTAACTGCTCTTTTTTCTTATTTAACGATTGGACCTAAAACTAAACATTAATGAAAGACTAAGGTGATGTTGTACCTGTTGTTTATAAGATTCGACTCGAAACGTAAGCTTAGAGCACTCACTTTCCATTTCACTTAGCGAACGCTGATATTGGGAACGATTAACTGCTTCAGTCTAAATTTACAAATACTCACTTAATTAAATATTTTTCTGTTGATTCCTACATTTTCGTTATGATTGACGTTATCCGTTTGGGCAGGAGGCATGTCGTTGTTCATTTCCGTTACTATTCTCATCAACTCCTGCTGTACAGACTGCGGTAGTTTCAAAGAACGCAACTGACCAACAAAACCTGAAAAAAATACCGTAAAGTGATGGTAAAGGTCTACGTACCGTTTGAATTTGGTCCAAGGGTCGCAGCCGAAAATACTAGAACAAGCAACTTCCCAATGTGCGTTTCGTCGCAGGTTTCAACTGAAATTTGGCGAACAACATAAATAGAACCATATGCATATATATTCCTAACCAATCTTCGATGCATCAATAGCCCATTTTTCCGATTCACGCAAATTTCTTCTTAACACTTCATCGTAGTAATCGCCTAGTTTACGCACAACTTTTCGTAAGTTGCTGACTTTTACACGAAAATTTGCACCATCATCGATTTGTGTTGATTGCAGCCAATTACTGGAAAAGAAGTGAGGATCACTGAAATATTCGGCATGAGAAAGTGAACAAACATACGGACAACCTACATGTGGTGGAGGCATAAGGCAGGGTCACGTCCGGAGCAAATTGAGGTCAGAGTTCCTTCAGTACCGAGTGATTTCATCTAAACACTAGCCTACATTTTGAACTATAACACAACTTGCCATACCCAATTTACTAGTATATCATAGAATTCAGTAGTCATAGAATTTATAGTGCTCATTTGGCACGTATATTAGTGGCTAGGTAAAACCCGGCTTCTGGAATCGGATCGTTGTTAACACCACGCTTATGAAAACATCGGAGAAAGTCACGAGGAATACATAAATGTTACAAAAGCGTTCACAAGCAGTTTATAGATGCTGAATAATCATCAGAGATCACCAAATCGTAAACCGCGAGAAGATGAACAAATTGCCGAGACTGAGACAACCGGGAGTTCAGAAGGTTGATCGCGCCGAGACCTGTAGCTGCACTCCGCTGCGCGCACCGCACCGTCTGCACCGATGAAAATATTTATTTAGACGAAAGAGTAATGTACGCCTGGGAGCTCGTGGAAAATAAATGAACCATTTAAATGATGTAACCAACCGACCGAACGCATTGTAGTCGACCTGAATGTTTCATTTCGCTATCACATCAATTTAAAACATATGTATACAGCCACAGAAATGTAATACAAATGTGAACTTGTCAATTGAGAACGAAGCTCACATGATCATCAAACTTCATCCACGCATCCACCCATGGCAGGACTACTGATGACATTATTCTCAGCTGAGATGCAATAAATTGTTTTTTCTTCGTTTGTGCGAACATAAGCACGTCGATTGCGGATAGCGGTTACATTGTTTTGTCGCCGTAGTCAAAGTTTGTTTTCGGAAGTATTATAAGCATTTGCTCAAAGGGTTCTCGTCGTGATGCTGAGGATTGAGCTTCATTTTATGAGTTTTTCTTCCACTATCGTGCGTATCGTGCGCTTTGCCACTATTCACGCCGTTCGGCACTGCCCTTTTCGGTATTCTCTGCATCAGTTTGATCGCCGCGCGGATGATTTGCCATCGTAAGTGCCAAGTTTTTTTTTGCAGATGAGAAGAATTGATTCTGCAGAGAATTAATGGATTGATGTGATGATAAGATCGACGACTATCGTGAGATCGACAAAATCGTTGACACAGCATCGATTGTATTCGGCTCCTGTGCGCAAAGAGACGTTATTCAATGTTTTACGCAAAAAAAACCAGTTGCTGGTAATGGCAGTTTTTCAATAATTTGCTGATGAATCACTACGAGAAACCACAAGCTTTGCATGTTTTCATCGTGTTCCCTTCGAATTTCATGCGATTTGGTGAATCTGTTTTTTTTTCGTTCGATTGATCTGCTTCCGGTTAAACTGTTACTGAAGCGATTTTGGGAACATTTGAGCGCTCTTCAAACTGTGAATAGCTTTTTTCGAATTACTTCTACTGAATCGCGATCACAAAACAGCCCATGTTTGGACGACAGAGGTGCTGGACGATGAATGATGGGGCGCAAGTGTTGCTGAGTAGTAGTTGTTCACGGTTCATTCTATTCACGTTTGTTGCCGCCAATCGGAGTGATATTGTGAAGGTACCCCTTAAAAATCGAATCGTTACGCCAATATAATTTCGAACGTGTCGCCCCAAGTTACTTGTCGTCAGTCACTGATGTCGCTCGACGGACGAGCGCATGGGCAATTGGTGTTGGTGGTGGTGGTGGTCGCAGAGTGAATGACTCACTCTTCTGCGCGATTGTTTGTCTGTTTTGATCGCTTCCATGAACCAGCCAGCCGAGTGTCCTGGAGGGAACGATGACGGAGAAGGCCGCGAATGTGCACACAGGCACAGTGACGGCGATATTGTCGAACCTTTGAATCAGAGCTCAAAGCGTCTGCCACGCGCGATTCCCACATGCTGCGCATGAATTATGCAAAGAGAACTCTTTTGAAAACTTAGATTATTACTAATAATAATTGTGTTGTTGCAAGGTGAGTACTACGCGCCAACTCGCTGTTCACCGTCACGCGACGCCAGTTTCGCTTTTAGCGTTATGAAGAATGATCGAATATCTATCAATGCGTCATCCGATGCGTACACTTCAGACGCTTCTGATGATTAGTTAGTGGGTGTGAGTAGCTCCTGGTGAAGATTATCAAGAGATCGAATCAGTGGCGGTTTCGCGTCGCCTTCTCTTTGCTTTGCGTTGCTCACTTTGCGGTGCGTCGCGCGTTTTATCATCGGCATTATCAATCGGTGATCACTGCGCGCCTGTATGTCAACTGTCGCATCGCTCAGCTGCTCTCCACGTACGCCTACTCTCTTGCCATCGCTTGCGGCGACTTTTCTCTCGGCTTAAATACACTCCACCTTCGACGACATCGTCAGAAGGCGGAGCAGACGAGCAGAATCTCGCTCGTTCTCTTTAGTGAGAAAGAGAGCGAACGAGAGTGAATGCGAAGAAGAGAGACGAACGAATTTCTGAGTGTGTTGTATGTGTATGCGTGTGCGGTGAGTGTGCCCCGACTGGCGCGCTGAGTCAGCCCCGCTTCTATGTCTTTTTTCTCTGCCAGCCAATATTGATGACGACGCGGCGGCGATTATTCATCCCGAACCGCTCCACTCATCGTTTACTTCTGCTTCTTCTTCTTCGTTGCCGTTTTCGACTCTCATCTTACAACTTCTTATTCGATGTAGACGTAAAATTGTCGCATTGGAAGAGCTTGAAATTTGAATAGAACTAACTGGCCTAACATAACACTACTGACATATGAAAAGTGATTTTCTTGCAGAAGGTGAAGATCACTGTACGCGGAAGGAACAGTTGCACACATTCTGCTATCGGCATTAGTTTCGACGATTGAGGGGATCGATTCAAAGTGATTTTGTTTTGTGAAAACAAAAACAATGAGTAATCAGAACTGGCTGAGTATCTTTCGATCCTTATAGTGATAAGTAAAGTCGACTGCGATCGTTCGCTTACGTGTTTAGGTTGCTTTCAATTGTTGCAGCAGGTGGTCCTGCTTTTCCAATTAGGGAATTCGACCAGAAGCTGATAGTATTTACCTCTGCGCCGAGATCGCATCGCATAGCAGAGGAGCAACTAGCGATGATTGCGTATACATGTGAGGGATCAAAAACAGCTTCTCCATTGGGTTAGAGCGCATCTAATTGAAGCGTTATCGCCTTTCGCGCAGTCATTCCTTTACGATACTGCTATTGCAATTATTTGATTCACCACACACGTCGTTGCAGAACATTCCTCGCTGCAAGATTGCAACACTTGTTACACTCTTGCATTTCCGGTGCTTCCGCAAAAGTACAAATTCTCGTTGCAGTCGCGAATTGTGCTAAACGCGAAAGATAGCGCAACACGGGCCGCAACCGAAAAGTCGCATCTTCTCGATATTCTCACCCGTCGTCATTTCTAGGAGCGACGACTAAACTGCACATCCAACAGCCGACTACATCGTCTGTGTGTGGTCGCGGTTTTTGTGCGCACCCAGATAGATGTTCGTCACAGCATTGTCGGGGACTCCAATCTCCGATCAGCGCGATTTTTCCGCTCGGCACCCACGTGTCTGCTATTTGTCCACCGTTCTCGCCAATGGTCTTTCTTTGCCGTCCCTTTTAAAGGTAGGGCGATTCCCGTAGTTTACAGATCTCTTTGAAACTCTTGATGAGAGACCGTTTGGTGGCTGGATGAGTGGGACCGTTTTCCTTATCACATCGATTAAATTCTTTACCCGAGTATGAATAATACAATGCACTCTCTAAACGAATCGAACGCTTGTGTTTCTTATGAGTGCCTATGCTCTATTGCAACACTCATTGCTTGCTCGTGTGTATTCAAAGGGAGATCTTTGCTAACTCTCCAATTAACACAACGCGAAACTTCTCTTCTCGTAAATAAGTCAACTTTGCGTTTTTCCACGCGTGTTTGAATATTACGCGACGTTCTTATAGTGTAACCGAATGCGCTGTAAGTCAGCTCGTAATCATTTAACGCCAATTAATCATTGGGTCATGAGCTTGCGTTGAGAAGGTAAAAAAGTTCGACGCGCGCGGTTTCGTTTCCTGGTCGAACGTCGTCTTGCGCGTCGCGTAGTTGCGCGAAATTCTTTGTGGCTGATCTCGCAAAGTGATTTGTGCTGCCTAAAACTCACTTGGAGAAATTTGACGATTCATCACCGACGAGGTGATAATCATTGTGATTGTGCTGTTTTGGAAAACTCCGTGACATTAGAGTAGGTAACACATTTATCGGATTAGTGGTTGATTTTTTGGATGACCTTCGTTTCATACTGAAATAAGCCGGTTCCTCGGTGGATGGCCAACTGCCGGTGCGTGCTTTGCATGAATCTCGTTCGAACCACACTGCCGATCAAGAGTGAACGAGATTGGGAGCGAGAGAGAGCAACAAGTGGCGTAGTCCGGGCACTGTTTGTGCTCTTGCAGTAAATACACAGCTCTCCACAATGCTAGAGTCGCTACTGTCAGCCTCTTTCATTCTGGTTGACGAAAAGGCCCTTCCTTCCGATTTCACTTTTTGAAAGGGACTCTGCTGACATAAGTGTTGCCGGCAGCTTCATTGTTCAAATTTTATGTCCCCAAGCGTTCGCACTACGGAAAGCGATGTACGAACAAAATCCTAGTTGAGTGCAACCGGACAAGCGTCGGTACAAGCATGACAGGATGTCAATAGTGGGGCCGAGCACGAGGCAACAAAAAGCAGCGGAAGGGGCAAATGTCGCGAACCTGCCTGGTTGCGCTTTCATTCGTCGTCAGCGTTCTTGTTTACACAATACATTTTGAGCGCAGCAGCTGATGCTACAAACACCGATTTTCACTTTGCCACACTTAGAGACAGCGTCGTAGCCTCTATCGGGTGCTGATTCATCTTTTCGAGCGGCGCAAATTTCCCATTCATCGATCGGCGTTGAGTCATGTTTTCGACCTATAATTTGCGAGCGTAGACGGGTTAGGCGTACCGCAGACGGGGGAGTGGTTGATAACAGGTGGAACGTGTCCGAGATAGGCAGGCGGTTATCTTTTTAAAAGTGATTGTTGGTTTGTGAAGCAACGGTCGATCAAAACGAAAGAAAGAAGACAAGAGGGAATGTGCAACTGAACGGCGTCTAAGCTTATCGGGAGAACAGAGCCGGTTTATGACGTATTTTATATGAACTAACGATGGGGGGACAGGAGATGGTGCTGATGATGGAGGCGATAGAAAAAGACTAACGAATGTCAAAGAGGTTGAGTTGGGGGCTATTCAGTTTTTGATCATAAGCGTTTGGTTTGCAGCCAATCATCATTCTGAATAGGAGAAGTAGTAGTAGTGTCAGCAGCACGAGTAAAAAGGCGCGAAAAGGAAGGACATCGAACTAATTGTTTGTATGTAATTTGTTTTTCGCCGAGTCGCTTGTTTTGATAGACATTATCGACGTCCGGTCATGAATCCAATGAATTAGGAACCGAAGTTGACGTTTTCCTGGATATCTGATGCAAGCGCTCTCGGAAATTAAACGTCACAAACGAGGGCGGGCTGCCCTTCCGCGGCGCTTCCTTATCCGAGTGAGTAATCAGTTCACGAGAGATACTCGATTTCTTTCGGCACTTTAGCCTGCTGCCCGTCTGGAGATATCCTCGCTGGACGGCATTCACACTCTTTGCGTCATATTGATTCACCGCTTTTGGCGATTATTATAAATGCTCTCCGAGGGACTGAAGTATTTGGGATTCCCCTTAATATTCTCCGTCATTGGTCTTATTTTAATTCACTGCCGAGCGAGTTGCACGCGGAACGAGCACCTATAAGGTGATTTCCTCAAGTGCAAACCATTTTTTAACGCCAACATCGCGTGCGTATTTTTTTTAATTTCGCGCCAATTCATTTATTGCTCGCAAGCGTGTTTCGTTGATCGAACCCCACACCTCTTCTCCATTTGATGTCATCGTGGCACGGTCGCTTATTCACTCCGAAACGTTGACCATTTGTCGGCACAAGGGAGAAGACCTCCCGTTCGGCTGGCACATGCGGAGCGCGCAATCTCGAACGGACAAATAGCTGGGGGCAACTCTCGAACACCGCTCGCTGGGTCAGCGAAAGCATCGGAGGCATCTTCTGCAACCTCCATCGATAGGTAATTCTTTGTTCCTGTGAGCTCCAAAGCATGATTTATTAGGAGGTTTAACGCGTTAGCTCCGGCCATGGTTACTGTCGACAATATATTAATTAAAGAGCGGCTAGCGAAAGCGCATCTCTGATGTGAAACGATACGCTTATTAGTCTATTAACTGTTTCACGCAGCCGCAAACTCTAACTCTAATCTGCAATCTGCAATGATAATTTGCTAATTGAATTAGAAAATAAGGCAGCCGCCGATTTATTTCTGAAAGTGACCTTTGGAAGTGAACAATAGGCTTGTAGTGTAACAGAGCGCCATCCTAAGGAAGTACTCTTCTTAATTAACATTATGTACGCATGAGCAAAGATTTTTTTGGGTCCAATGGTCTCCTTGGACTTTACAACGGTCGCGCAAAATGTCGTACCTCTCGGCACGTCATGTAAGATTCATAATCCGCTGATCCGCATTCAGTGGATGTTGGCTTGTCTTTCAATGTTGGCGGACGTTCTGTTTCCAAAAACGCCGGTCGACACGCTGTATTAACAACTGAGCGCATTCGCGTCGGTTGTCCCTATTTCCGTCCGACGGTTGCCACCGTAATCCTGGCACCTGGCGTTCTCGCCACTCACTCAGGCGATCGCGGAAAATGCCTTTTGCCACCTGGAAAACAACTGCGCGTGCAATGAACTTTCAAGTTGCGTGAGCTCAAAAATCTCCCAAACAACATCTCGAATAACAAACACGTTTATCGATTTCGTTCTGTTCGTAAATACAAATGCGACCTTCTTTGGAACAGGTCGCCCCGCCTTTGGCCTTTTCGCGTCTTAACTCTGCTCTGTCCTCAGATGAGTGCATCAAGTATCTTATCTCCCCATTTGCAGATGAGTGCTGGCGATCTCCCGGTGGCAACATCGGCGTCCTCTTATCAGCAACTAAAATCCATGCTGACGCTGGATTTATCCTCCGAAACGCCAGCAAAAAAGAGGAGGACGACGATGCCGTTTGGAATCGACTACGAGAAGCTGCAGACACAGATAATCTCACCTTTAAGTGAGTTCTTCAATTCGCACAAGATTTCCTTTTCTTTTTAGTTGCCAGCCTTCACACAGTTACGACGCCGACTCCTACAAAGATTTTCGGACAACAGGATGTTTCTCAAGCTCAGGCGCAATACGCTCAAGGGTTCTTAGGTACGTTAGTTTGATGTGTTTGGTTGGCAATTTGAATCTTGAATTGCGACGCATTCTCGTTGATTTTCTGTGCAGCGCATTATAGAAGTCAATCAAAGTTTGCAAAAGCCGATGAATCGTTTGATCTTGTAATCTTCTTTCTAATCCTGATTAAACTAGTTTTGGACCAACCAATTAGCAGGAGTTGGCTCGACCTTTAACAGAAAAAACGAACATTGAAATAATCTAGAAGCTTCGGCTGTACGTGAGACAACACTCATAAGGAATTTCGTACTTTCTGCATTGCAAACGGAGTAGCCGTTCGAGGAAAAGTCAATAGCTGTTTGTCGAATCTTCTGCCGAAATAGGCACGTTGCCGTGCCTGGCACAAACATAAGTTTTCGTGCTGTTGTTGTTGATTCAAAGTAATAGCACAGGTTGCGCACAGTCAATAGAACAACACGTTATGCAAATGTGACAATTATGAAATGCATGCAAGCAGTAGGGCGCACGTATTTGCAACAAAACAGTCTGCAACTATTTCTCAATTGAAATTAAGCAAATCGACGGCGCTCAGCAGCTGGGTCTAGATATACGCACTTGCTCAATGCTGAAAGAGACCGTTTTAACGGCAATGCACCGTAACGCGCGCTCTCCGGACAAACGGTCCGCCCGCGTTGAGATGGAAAGGGCAAGGGAAAGGTGTGCGATTTGCATTTACATTGCTTTGATGTAACTGTCGACGTCTTGAAAATGGCGCTCTCGCACTTCCCTTTGTCTTTGTTAGAATAAATTGTGCTCGCAAAAGGCGAAACATAAATGTTGCTGCCGAATCAGAAGATGTCAGTCCAGTTACAGTACTGTTTTCATTTCAGATGCGCTCAGCCACGTTCAGAGACTAAACAACTTCATCCCGAATAACATACCGTCACCAAGTCTTCTGAACCCTCTGCTCACGTTCCCCACAACAACTCCGTCGATCACTTCCAACCCGATCACCTCATCTAGCGCTCTCCTTCCTCCGGCCTCACTTCACGTCCTAAAAGCAAAGGCGACTTCGACTGCCTGCTCCAATACTTCTTCGTCTAGCAGTGCTGCCGCCGCTGCCGCTGCTGTTGCTGTTGCGGCTGCCGCTGCTGCTGCCGTGACTAGTACGGTACCAAGTGTCACACTCCCGAAGGTCCCCGAACCTTCTTCGTCCAAAGAACCCCCAAAAGTGCCAGAAGTTTCCGTCGCTCCTCAGGTCTCCGTTTCCCTACCTCCAACCTCTTCTTCATCACTTGCCACATCGACAGCGAGCTGCGCTGCAAACGATATGTAAGTCAAACTCGGAACTGCCTACTGTACTTCCCACTCTTTGCCTACAGTACTTTCTACAATGACGCACAACAAAGACCTAGGCGCAATGAGTCACATCTGCGGGCTTAGGATTGCGAAAACGGACGAAAGGCCGCGTGTCGCTATTCAAATCAATCGAAATAATTTCGTTTTTCTAAGACCCTCGGGAGAGAAATTCAAAGACGGTTTTCTAAATAGTTGGTGATAATCCTGGAATTTTATGTTGATACACCCTTAACCGGAAAAACGGTGACTCATCAGGTAGCATCTACTTGGAGCTGTTTGTTGTCTTCAGAAACGGTACAAACAAACCTGTTAGTTTTCTTGTCGCTTCTCTATTTGCTTTTTCTGGGGCGGGCGGAGTGGGCGACTTGGGCAACTGAGATCTGTGCCTGATGCTAACGCACCGACACGCCGGTAACGGAGCGATGAGTCACATGGGTTCGGTCGGCCGCTCGACCGCTCATTTATCGCCGGTGCACTTTGGCGCGGGGTTGTGACCGTTCCACACTCTCTACGCTCGCGAGTTGCCTTCTGGATAGACGAATCGGAATGCGCAGGTTGGCTCCGCATTTTCTCCGGTGTAATTATGTTCGGATAATTGTCTCATCGCGTTTTAAATCGGTTAAGTAAAGTGAATTCTCGCTAGCACTCATTTCGAGGAATGAGTTTTCCACTCGCCGCGCTCGAGCTCCCTCCCGCCGTCTGCTCCATATGCGCGTGTTTTGTTTGATTGTAGCTTGCTGGATTAGTCATCGACTATTGCCATGTGCGTATGTTACCTGCGTGAAAGGCCCGTCCTATTTTGTTGTGATTACTATTAGGGATTGACGTCAGCAGCAAAAGATTTTATGATATCTTGAAAACAAATGAAATCCCTCATGGAAGAGCAGATTAACTGTAGGAAGCGGTGAAAAGGATTGCCTCCGCGATGGAAAGTTACGAAAATCCCGCACGGTGTTTCGAAATTCTCCTAATAGCGCGTGCAATCACGACTACGGTAATGGGGACCTTGTGCAAATGCGATCGCGATTGGCGGAGACCGCGGGCGGTCCCAATCGAATACTTGACGCGTCCCTGCGCTAACTCTTACCATAATCAATGCGTTCAGAATTCACTTTTAGCTTCTTGCTTCGTGACTCAATTCTCAATTCTCAAAGAGTTTCACTTGAAGTGAGGTTAGCCCAACTTGGAATATGCGCTCATTAGATTGTTTGATTCAAGCAAGAGACAGGGTTACTCGTGCGGGATCTATTTTTGTCTTCGCGAAGAAATCCGAAAACAATTGTTTGTTGCATAAGCGGAAACTCGCGGAACACTCGGATCCAAATCTTCCCTCGCGTTATATTTTGAAGAAATGCGAATATTTTGTCTCTTTGTTGCGATGACGCCACCGTATGCGTGCATCTTGGATTCTTCCACAGACAAAACGCGGACTCTCTGTTGCAATAGGCGCCACGAGCGCTAAGGAGCGACATCGAGGGAGCAGCTCCGCCGGCGCCTATGAGTCATCACGTTTGCTGTCTGCGTAATTCCCAACGCACACCGAACGATCCGTCCAACCTTTAATCCAAAACAGCGCCGTGATTCATTTATATCGCGCGATCGCGCTCTAGCGCGCGTGTCTGCATGTACATATAATCCAGCTTTGCCCAAATACAGCAACAGTGACTAGCCTACGGCCCAGCTTTTCGCTTCTTCTCATTCCTCGACAACATTTGTGCCATTTAGTTACCGTATCACTTTCAGAGTACGTTACATCGAACTGATCAACATGCAGAACTCCCACCACCATGCTGACTCTACCGGCGGACTTATGTCGCCTTTCTTGTTTCCGTCTGTGGTCCCGAACTCCGCGGGAAACTCCATGCTGCCCAACGCGAAGGGCTTCCCTCCCGGCATGCCGAATCCCAACATGCTCTCGCCTCAGTTCTTGAATCAGATTCAGCCGCGGGATTGTGACATGCCCTCGTCATCTGGTGCATCTATAGGCATGAGCAACATGTTTCCGAGCATGCCGTGCCCTATGCCTCCTGCTTCAATAGACGACGGATCCATGGACGGAGCGAGCTGCTCCTCCAGTCGGAGTCAAGAGGATCTGAGCTTCATCGGGTAAGCTTTTGAGTGAACAAGTTGAATTGCTATGATGAAACCTTCGAGAGAAGGCGGAAGTCTGGTCAGCGAGACCAACATACAAGGGGTTCCGTGGGAATATGATTCACGCGCAGCACTTCGTTAATTGCGGCGACTGATGGATGAGTCATCTTGCGTTTTGCAGAGTTGACCTCGACGACCAAGAGCGAAAAAAACTGGAAAGAAAACGCGCGCGCAATCGACTTGCCGCTACAAAATGCCGTCAACGGAAGCTTGAGAAGATCCAAGAGCTCGAAGGTTTGGTTAGTCATGAGCGGACGCGAGGAGCAAATCTCCTGCAAGATATTGACAATCTGCGGAAGTCGATAGCAGGTCTGCAAAACCAACTGAAGCATCACAGAAGTCAAGGCTGTGTGCTTGGTATAAATGATCCTTAATGAGTCGCGTGCTAATGTCGGGTAGAGCTATGGAGACATGGCAACGCTTTGTGGTGTCAATCTTGTCAATAGTTGCCTTCCTCCTTCTCTTCATTTGTCTGAATTGCTAAAGTTGTCTTAAATCTTCGATCCTTTGCCTTTACATTCTCTGCACTTACTTCTTTCATTCAAAGTTAGCCTGATTGACCAATTCTAGTCAGCCTCTAATCATCAAACAGTACAATCATTGAGCGAACCTCACTGGAACCTCATTCTCCAAACTGACCTGTTGTGACCGATCAGTTCTTTTCGTAACCGATACTTGCCATTTCACTCACCGCGTCCATAGATGTTTAGGAATAGATTCTTTGTTTCTCGTTTCCCCGTAGAGGAATGTACATAACTGCAGCTATCACTCTATCAGCCTCCTCTATCACATAGAGCTGGCTGTGTCCCCGACTTCGGATGTGTCATATTCTACGAAAACGCTCTGTTTCCGAGTACCGCGTTTGATCTCGGCGGTTTCGGAAAACGAACAGTTTTGGTCTTCCTTGAAACGGTTGTGACTTTGTTTTTTCTTTCTTCAGTCGTACTAACGTGTAACGATGAAATAAAAATTCTCTTGAAGCGAAAGTGTTTTCTCGTGTGAGAATGTCGACGGAAAACAGAGGTGTGCGGACGTCGCCGGATGTGCGCTTAAATTATTTATGAGCGTGGAATTATTGTATGATTCAGAGTTGCGGTTGTTTAGATGTTGTTTCCCTCTTTTCCTCCTCTATCGATTCCATCAAGCGCTCGCCGATGTTGCTCAGGAGGGAGAAGAAGAGGAAGCCGCCGACGATGATGAGGGACCCCGCAAGGAGCAGACTGATGGCGGGCTTCGTAAACAGAAATCCGACGAGTGCGGCCGCTTCGAGTATGTAGATGAACACCGCCAACACCTGAATGTGCAGAGCTTAATTTGGTGTCAAACGAGAAGAAACAGACCAATCTGTGGAAATGAGATCCGAGGAAGCTGCCAAACGGAGCAAAAGTGACCGATACGGGCACGGTGACTTTCACGTAGTCCCAAGCAAGCTGAGCAATGTTTCCCATCATTACTGCTCTCCAGTAGACTGCGATTATTGAGTTTATTCCTGCATAAGCAAGATGAGCAATTGCGCCAGTCGAACTGATTGTAATGTTTACCCATCAGGACTACTGTAGTGGGAGTGGCTGTCTTCTCGCTGATCCGGAACAGAAGAGTGATCACAGAGAACGTACAAATATCAACTCCAGATCCAGCCATTGAATTGAGGATTCCTGTTCAAAGTGGCTCTATACACAATCACCAATCGCTTGAATCAAACCTCCAACGAAGCCTGTGGCAACCAGCACAACTGCTTTCCACATGCAGAAGTGAGGAATTTTGCTGTAAGTTGTTCGTTTCTTTTGTCGATTCAGGATCCAAAGACTTATGGCGAACGCACACCAGCACGAAACGAACATCATCTTCTTTTGTGGGCCAGTGAAGAAGGGATCGAGCTGAACGCAAGCGATTGAGCGGTAGAGGGAGCGTCAAGTGGTTGCTATTACCCAAGTGAATCCCACGATAACTCCAGGAACCGCTCCAACTGTCGCAAGCACAATCGCCCTCCACTCAATTTGGATTTGCATGAAGATGATGACAAAGAGCGAGAGGGTCATCGCTGAAAAGAACAAAGATGAGAGGTATCTTATCCATCCACCCAACACTCGTTCCGTGGGTGTCTACCCAATCCAGACTGATATTTGCATACACAGCAATTAATTTGCTTTCTTTCGTAGCGACAATATGGCAATTGAAGGTGATTCCGCTCAGAAACTGACTGCACCCGTGCGGCGTTTCTTGTTACTCAGCTTCAATCCACCGCAGTGGCTCCACTGCAACCCCAAGGGAACAAGAACAACATACCAACTGATTGAATCATCAGCGAGAAGTCTCTCGCAGTTGTAGGGTCAATGTGGAGAATGAAAGTCATCACAGGGAATGCTACCGCTCCTCCACCTTCACTCGTCATCCCTGAAATTAGCCTGTGCGCAACTACAGCATTCTCAACAAATAACCAACCTGCAACGGTAGCTCCAAGGATCATGGTCACTGGCATGTGCCAATGAGTTGGATAAAGCGAAAAGAAGTCGAATTTCCAAGCGGTCAGCCACCAGACCGTCTGCAAATACAAGCGCTAAAGAAGTGCTTCTAGGGATTTACCTGTGCGACAAAAAATGGAATGAGAAAGGCTATGAATTTGCGGTACTTAATTAAGAGTATCTCGTCAAATGTGGCGTCTGTGGAAATGTTCTCCTTGCGTTCTTTAGCGCCGTCTTCCAAGATTTGACCTGAACAAGACTTCCGTTTGATAGAGAAAACAGCGCAACCGACCATCCAGAAAGTATTTTCTGAAAAATTCGTGCGCAGTTCGCCCTCTCGGTGTCTCCAAGGCGTCTTTCCCGGTTGAAACGTTATAGGAAGCTAATGACTGCTGAACATTCATGATCTGAAATAATGATGATGTTGGATGGAAAGAGCAACATTGAATGCGGCGAAAGGCATTTGCCGGCTGTCAGCTCGCGAACGCACCGCCAAATGCAGATTTCTTTGGAACATCTCTTTTCTTAGACTCTTTTCCGTGTGCGCAACCGGTCGCGCGATACGAATCAAGCTGATCGCATTCAGAACGAACATCTCCGTCGAGCCAGTGAAAGTATCCGCAAATTGGCCGCGGATCAATGATCTCTAGTGCAATTTCAACAGATTGGACACTTGTTCTTCCGTTTTGCGGAAAGAAGAGGAAATACTGGTTTTCTACATGTTCGGACATCGGCTCTGCGACCGAATAAAACATTTATTTACACAAATTATGGAAGTTCGGAATTGAACTACTTCTGCTTCTTCGATTCCTTTTCTAACCTTTCGTGTTCCGTCTTAATATTCTCCAGAATTTCGTGGATCCCCACCATCAGTGATTCCATAACTGACGATCTTTTGTCGGATTCGTCAGTTTTCTCATTTCGCGTTTTGTCGATTTCGTGTTCAAGCGCCAATGCCTTTCCCAAGTTGGTTGCCAGTCGCCAGAACTGAAAATAGTGAACTTGACGGCTAATCGTGAAAAACTCTTACCTCCGATGATTCTTTTCTCTTGTGGTCATATTCTTTGTCGTCAGGTTCGTCCAATTCAGTGCTGAAGGCAAAATGGCATCCACAACAGATGAGAGCACATACACTTACTGGTGTTCTAAGCGATGGCTCAACCTCGAAGAAGCGTCAGATCTTAGATCACTCATATAGTTCAAATTCAAGCTGCTCTGTTCCATTTTCAGCATGTCGGGATCTGCATAGCAATGAGTAAAACACTTGAATTACATGATTACATACCGTCGCCCAACTTCCTAATTTCCATTGATTCGGGGAATGGAACATCGTCCAGGCTGTCTTCGTTATCAGGCTCAATTACTTCTATATCCTTTGCGATAACAGCTGCAAGAAACGCCAGAATTGTGCAGATAGCGAAGAAAGTCTTACTTGGCAACGAATGAGACGCCGACGACAGAGAGTCCTCTTCAGTTGACTGTTCCTTCTGTACAGCGCAGATCTCTTCGCGAGCTGAATTCTGTTCGTTTGCATCGAGTGACGGGGCATCGTGCAGCAGATATGCTGGGACTTGTGGCACAGGAGTGCTCGGAGGTGTCGGCACAGAGGAGGCATACGATCCTGCATGATCCCCGGAGGCTCTGGGAGTCGGGAATCTTTCATCTTCATCTTCCTCTGCGTTTTTGTTTTTGTCGCTCATCAGTTTCTCGAACACGTCCGATGTTAGAGTTTTCGCCAACTCATGCAGTTGACTCAGTTGTTCGCTATCCGTACTCGTCTGAAACATTCTTCCTGGCATGATATCTTCGGTATACTGCGCTTACCTTTTGCGACGAGCACGCGGACGGTGGAGCGGTCGATGCGTTGTGAATCTCCTCTTCGGATTCCGATTTCGCTTTGGGAGTTCCTTCGCGTGCCTCTTTCACAGCTTTCTTCGCATCAACTGGGCGCCTGGACTCCGCACTCTGAATCCTGTCAGCTCCGCTCGCAGCACTTGTTTTTTTGCGACTCTCTTGTTCGCCTTCGCTACTAGCGACAGGAGAATTGTTCCTGTGTTCTGAAATGAAAATGAAACTTTCAGATTGATCCATGTATCCAACCTGTTTGAGACTCCACACTAATAGGCTCTTTGGTTCCCACAGTGCGACTTTCTATGCGTTTTCGAAACTCTAGCGACGCTACGCGAAGAAGAGGCGTCAGCGAAGGGGGCAGCCAGTGCTTTCCAAGACTGTTCTCTTTGAATCTTGATAGCAAAGCGTCTGCCTTGTTCAACAACATGTTGCTCGTCAATCCATTGGTCCGTATCTCATCCTTCAATCGTTGTGATTCATTAGAATGCATTCAAGCAACATGTTTTACCCCAAACTCACGAGACCAAGCCGTGAACACTGTGCATACTTTGACCGACTCGCGGGCGATCAGCGCGGCGTCGCGTACCACTGGAAGAATCATTTCGATTTGTTTGATCAGAGGCTAAATAGCGGCCAATTATGTCTAGAAATATGAATGCAGCCAAACACGGTCGTTCATCTACTATTCTGAGCGCTTTTAAAGGAAAATTTGTTTTCAGCACACAAATTGAATGTCTTTACCTGAATAGACTCCTGAGTGTACTTCTCCAACAACTGGTGAGCAACTTGTCGTTCACTAATGAGCATGTATCGTTTGTTTATGTTCTCCACGCACTGTTTTTCCGTTTCCTAAACGACAGGTTCAGTTATCAATGAGTGCAACACAACGTCTGTCTGCGCCATCTGATTGCTTTCTGACTGCTTCCTCTTCACCGTCCAACTTACCGCTACGGTATAAGAAATTGGTTCTATGAGACAGCGGGTCATTTCGCTGAATATGTCCGCGTAGTCGCGCATCGGAAATGTCAGCAGCCTGCAACCGATGAAGATGAAACAGAATTTCCAGAAAACTGACCTGTCGTTGAACGACTGCAAACTTTTAGCCAATAACTTTAAAAAATCGGTGCGAATTTCGATTCCCATTTCCATGGTGCGCACATGAGCGGAGTCGTGTATATGCGGTGACAAACTACGGTGGACTCCTTGCGGTGACATGGTTGAACCCAGTTCGCTGGGCGATCGTGCCTCTGAAGCGTTTGTGATTTGTGACGAAGTGAAAACGCGGGTTTACCAAGCAACTTTGGTACTTCGGTGTGCATGACTGGATCCGGGAAAGGGAACGCAATGCGTGAAGGATCGGCAGGAACGACGTTGAGTATTCTATCTCTGAGTTGATTTATTTCGAGATCTCTTCGATGGAGTTCCATCTGCAGACGGACAACTCGCTGTAGAAGATTGTTGTTCGTCGATTGCGTGTAATCGTCTGCAACGCAAAATGATAGATTTGGGACGTCAGCGCGCGTTCTACGACTGAGTGGAGTGCCGAGTATTGTATTGCGCCGGTTGGATGGTAGATCGACTGAGCTGTTGGCACTGCTTGTGGGCGAGGGAGTGCCGTAGAGTTTAACTGTAGATCGGCCATTTTCATGTCGTTTCGGCTCTTAATTAATTGTTTTGGTGACGAACGAGTGACGAGCGAATTACTCGGAATCCCTCTGGTTACGCTAGGATCGATGCTCGCGCTCCGCACTCGCGAAATCGGTGAGAGTTTGTCTGTAGTCAGGAAGAGCTTCTTTTCTTTCTCTTCGTGCGATTTCCCGTTTTCGGTATGCAATCGCACCTTACGAGGCCGAGGCGGGTGGTGCGAGCTGTTCTTCGCTGGTATAGCCGGCAGGATCTTTCGCTAAAAGGGTGTGATTACACAAGAAAACACTCTTTTACCTCTTTTACTCCAACGATGGGCAGAGAAATGGAAGCGTCTTTGGGTAAAATGCAGTTTTCGTGGCCTTTTAGCACCTGAAACACCAAATGATATTGTCAATTAGCGCAACTCACTTTTTTGATTGTTGGTTTGCACGTGGATTTGGGAAGCTCGAACACGTACTCTGGACCATAACCAAAACGGATCGCGTTGTTAGGTTTCAGCTCCACCATGCCGTAGACTGGTTCACCGTTCAGTGTCGTTCCCGAGAGAGTATCCAGGTCTTTTAGGAAGTAGGCTTGCGGCAGTGGATGGTATTCTATTTCTGCATGTTTTTCTGCCAAATTCGGGTCCTAGAAAGATTACTGTGCTGATTGAAACACTCGAACGTCACCTACTGAAAGCGTGATGTCACAGCCGGAGCTACTTCCGATTGTAATCACCGTCTTTTCGAGCGGGAGCGTCTCCATTCCGTGCACGGAGTATCGTCGCAGCATGACGGCAAATCCTCAAAGCACGACACGGTGAGCACTGAAATTGCGATGACTTACGCGAGCGCTGGAAGGTAAATCGCTTCAAGCACTCGCGCTCTTTAATTAGGTTTTCCGAGTAAATGTGCACCAACGTATTGAATTACGCTCTGCGCACGACGAGTAAGGGGCCAATTTATTAGATTAGCACTAAGGAACAACTACGCGCGACTAATAGCTATTTGAGCTCAACCATTAGAGAGTCAAAAAGCCACGTTGATAAACGGATGTTGAGGATCCGTGCTGGTAAGTATCCGCACGGGAGCATAAGTCTCCATTTTACAAGGCGTTTTTAGAGCTGAACGCATAACTGGCATTGCCATTGGCAACGACAATCTAAATATACTTGTTTTCGACAAAACAAGAAATATTTTCACTTGGCTCGCGTGTTGAGCTCTCATCTCAAACGCAGAAAATGCCGCATAACGACTCGAACAGACACCAAGAATGCGTTCGTCACCAGGTGGAAGAGATCAGTGCCTTTTAGAGGAAATCGCAGTGGAGACACACACTCACCCGTTATTATTTATAGATTCCTTTGCGCAGATGGCAAAGGATGTAAAGAACGATGCCTTCAAATTAGCCTTTCATTCCGCAAACACAATTATAGTCCATTCACAAAAACTTTGCACTTTTGGGAAATCTCTTTGAGACAATTCGCTTGTCTTCCGCCTCTCTCAAGAACAAATCAAAGTCAGTTCGTGCTCCTCTCCTACGCTAGCTTCGCTTTTCCCGATTCTTTGATCGTTTTGATTTAGTTTTAAGTTAATTGAAACGCTCTCGCTTCTATACGATTGGTTCAGAGAACCAGAAAGGAGCTGCTGATCTGATTGATGGATTTTAAAAGAGAGTAAATGTATTTGAAACGCGATAATTCAGAATTTAGCATTCTGACGACTGCGCTCTCTCCACTGAGTCAATGTGGGGTTGTTTGGAGTAATAAACACGACCAATCTTTCCTCCGTGGTCCCTTGTCAACTTGACGGCTTTAATAAACGCAGAGTGCATTATTTCAGTATTGTTTGTCGTGCAGTTGGATGGCGCTCACTTCTCTTCTTGATCTCGAGGGAAAACGACGAAAACTCGGTAATCCGCGTGACATTGAAGGAGGTGGATAGTTTGTTTTGATGCTTCAGCCTACAAGCAAATGTCAATGATTCTCCTTGCGCTCGCTTTACACATGGACTTTTCCTCTGAGTGAGTATCTTCCCACGTATAATCACTTCCTTCTCACTTCTCAGAGAATGCGAGGAACTCCTTGAAGATGAAGTTGATAGCTCCGAAATTGCCACATGGTATCGACTACAATGCTGGCTTAACCCCGAAGCGCATACAATCAAGATCCACGATGGGCGTGATTTGGAATCTCTGAGTCGGCATAAAATTATCTTTCTTATGCTCAGATTCGCAATGCTCCGAGTATGATAAAAGTGTTTATTGACGTACAAGCCACAGTATAAGAGAAAACATTCAAGCCTTCATTGGAATGACGGTAGGAAGTCCGCTGTTGTGGGCAGGAACGACCAGCATACGGCGAATCAGGTGGATGAAGAAGAAGAGAAGCAGAGCCAAGAAGATGACAACCAGAGTCATGGGACCTACTGTGAGGTTCAACGAGAACGATTGAGGATCGATGGTTTCCTGCTCATCGTCGACAATCAGAAGAACTTCCGTTTGGTCGGACTTTCCAAAACGGTTGTCCGCAATCTGTTTGCGGAGAGTTGGGTCGAATTCCGGTTCAATTGGAGGCGCCGCCATTTGCATGAGGGGAACGACAAGCGGGCTCTGATGAAATGGTTCGGGCAGAGGATGCTTCTTGTCGGAATCGAAGATGATGTTGTTTGTGATGTAGTTTGTTTCGTAATGGGTCAAAGGAGATTTGTCCTTTGTTTGTCCACGCTCCCTCGATTCCTCTGAGCTGCTGCTCTCCGATTGAGGGATGTACGAGGGAAGACGGTGGTGAGGTGGTCGACGATGCTGCCAGCGGCTGTGATGATGCCATGGCTTCCTGTGCCAGGGAGGCAGATCTGATAACTCCATTGAACTGAACGGCTGGTTTAGTGAAGTGCGATCGGGAATTTCGTTGGACGTCGGGACTATCACGACCACAACGTTTCCTTCGTCATTCTGGTCGCTCTTTTCGTTTTCAACGGAAGTTGTTTCCGTTGAATTGTCCGCAGGAACAAACTCTATCTCAGGTTCTCCTTGACTGAGTGGCGGCGTTTTCCATGATGAAGGCTCTCCAGAGAGGTCACCTCGCACTACATCCATGAAACCGTCCTCTATCAAATAGTCGTCTTTGTCGATCGGTTGGGCCAGATTTAGCGGCTTGTTTGGATGCTTTTCGAACTTGCGCGATTCATCCAACCCACCGTGCTCCCACGAACCCGTCGTTTCTGCACTGGAAACCTCTCCCGCAGGGTACTTAGGGTATCCGTAAGGTTTCATCGCATTGAACTTTTGCTCACTGAGTTCCGAAGAAACCTCCTCGAAACGATTGCTCAAGGGTTCCGGAGTCGAAGCTGCCGTCGATGGACGAACATCCACGAATCTACCGAATCCGTCGTGTCTCCAATTCTCTTCGCTTCGTCCGAAACCGCTGTCGCTGTCGTCGGTGGGGGTGAAATCAAATCGAGGTTTTGCGTAGTGGATGATTTCACCGGAGTGACGTTCCATTGAACTTTTCAGTCGGTCGCTGGGTTCACGAACTATTCCATCTGAAAATTGTTTGAAGCATTTACTTTGGCTTAAGGTTTCTATTTGGAAATACCTGCGAGGACATGACGTTTCATCGTGCTCTTGGGGTCTGAGTTTCTGCGACTATTCAGTTCAGGCTTAGATTTAAGTTCTTCATCGCCGTTGAAGTCAATAGAGTACGACATGCCGCCGTCCGTCTTGCGTTCGTTGCTTATACTCATTTCTTCTGGATCACCAGTGGAAGCAGCACGTTTCGAACGCGGTGTCGATGGCTAAAAACGTGTTGCACATCTCCATTTGCTCGAATTAATGTACCTTCGGCTTCTGCTGGTGACCATTTGCGGATTTGCCGTCATCAATGTTGATTTCATAGGCCATACCGTCTTTTCCCTGTTGGACATGATCAATGTGCATGTCCTTCGATGCGCCTTCCGAAGCTGATTTCGCCGAGTCTCCTGCGCTTCGTCTCTTCAAACATTTCGCGTTCTCCTGATCCAATTTCTGACTCACTTCTTCAATCGACGACAGATTTTTGTTATCGTTTTCATTTCCGCTCTCTAAATTCGTGTGAAACGTTTATCTGCATTACCGTACCCTACTCTCTAGCGTTGCATCCGTGACTGCGGATAGCGATTTTTCATTGTGACTAGAAACGGCGAAGACCGCACAATAAAATATAAACAGACCCAAGAGAAAACGCATCTGAAACTACCGTAATACAGAAGAGCGCAACGGCGAATTGCCGAGTTCCGATGCCAACGATTGTAGATAGCGATAATTTATATAACAGTTGTGTAGGCATCGGCATCGCGCGCTGTGGAATTCCTGTTTTCGAGGGTCGTTTGCTCTGTTTTCAGCGCGTATTATCCTTTCGAACAGTGCATTCACCGCGCGATGAGTAATGCTAGTTTGTCTCCCGCATATCGCCGGATTATCTCCCATTAGTGTTGCCAAAACAGAAACGAAAAGATAATTAGCGATGGGAGATCGACGAAAATCACGTACTACGAACATCGCACACTGATTCCGATGATGCCGTAAATAAATCGGTGCGAGTGATTGCTTGTGCGGTTTGCCGTTTCTTGCTGCAACGTTCTTGTGTTCGCCCTCAAGCGACCGACTTTAATGAAATTTTCGACTTTTCTGGAGACGCAGTTGAACGTGTCAACACGTTGATCACGCGTGAAGTTGAGGCGTAATGAGAAACTTCTCCACCTGACAAGTGTTTACTTGCAAAGTTGCTTAGAAAATTCGAAATCACTCGATTTATAAATACCGAATGTAGGAATTTGAATGCAACAAAATTGAACTATGAATAGAAGCGACCGTGACGTTCTCATCGCACAAATTAACGTCTGTTCACGAGTGTTTAGTGAAGCACGTTTTAGGTGCATTTTTGCATTCTCGCCCACGCATCAACTTCCATTTTTTGTTGATAGCAACTTCTCTGCGGGTAAATTGCCTTTGTTTGAATGCTTTCCGTTTTGTGCCTCCTTCATTCGAGTAATTCCTGTCACAGCAGTTGGAGACCACGAAATTTGAGAATCCTTTTTTTTGAGGGGTGATGTCACCTTGAAATTTAAAATATTAACTGAATCCGATTGCAGTGGGCTAAGAGTCGGATAACGCAAAGCGAAAATTAGTTTTCCCAAAATCAACGTGGTTTGTGTTGGAGGCGCAAGCGGGGGCGCGCCAATCTTTGGCTATTTATGGTGGACTTCTGCCAGAGTCCATCTTTTGGATCGCTATTGTGATGGAATCAGCGACCGGCAATGCAGATGCAGCTGTAATCGGATTCGTGCGGCCAAATTTTGCACGCGAATGTCTGTTTTCAAAAATTTTGGTTCACAATTGCGTGTGACGTCCGAACGGGAATCTCTCACCCGAAAAGATCTTTGAGGCTCTTAGTGCATTCTTGATTTTGCCCTCAAAAGCGCATAAAATAGCGCCAATCGGAGTCCACGAAGGTGTAACCCACTTCCGTATTATTGCCCTTCCGACGAAGCGCGTAAATTTTCAATTTCCTCGCGCGGTGCCCTTCTCTCCGAACGACAGACTGGTAAGCAAAACGAGGAAAGCGGTCGGCGAGAGGAACGTGAGAGAACTTCGAAGAACACAGGTGAAAAGGATTATAAATTATGGCAGAGAATGTGAATCTACTATCAACGTGGGCGATCTTCTATCGAATGTAGCTTCGTCGGAGTGACACACGCCAACCTACTCACTTCCATGTTTCATTCATAAAACCGCCACTTTATCCGCCAAACGAGCTAAAAGTGAAAAGAATAATATATTTTAAGTGCTGAAGCAAACAGATACGTTGGATCTTTCAAAGATCATTCATTCATTGACAGATCGCTGAGGTTCTTTTAATGAAATTCTACTGAAGCAATTAGCCAACGCGAACGAGTTTTCGATGAAAAGCCTCGTCTTCTATCTCCATCTGTTCCTCCTTCATTTAGCGCAATAGACCATACGATTTAATTAAGCATTCATTAAATCTTTGATTTAACTTTTCAGTGCAAACAATCACAACGACTAGAAGAATCTCCGCCTTCCAAGCTGAGATTGTCAAAGGCGGAGCGATTTGCAGGAATTTCCGTATTTATTCACTCGGGTTTTGCACTCTGCCGGTTTCAGTGTTCTTCTGTGCATTCTTCGTGAAATCAGGGCCTGCCGCCGCCGTTTCTGCTCAGTCGACTTTCAACCCGTAGGTGCTAAACAAACTACTCCTAGGACGCACTTTGTACAACACCCATGAGAAAAGCCCTATTTGCGTGGCAAGTGCGCTCTTTCAAAATACTGTTTGAAATAGTTCCCATGAACGGAACTCATTTGCCCACACAGCGTTTCCATGTCCTCTCTCCTGTTTTCCGCTTGTTTTCGAGAGAAATTAACGAAATTTTGTCGCGTTGGAAGTTTACTGTGGCCAAAACACTTGGCGCTTCAAAATGTTGGTCGTGAACCCTTCGTTAGACGCAGAAAACACGCAAAAAATAGAAAGGGAGTGGCCAACGTCGGTTTTGTCCAAAACGAGACACGTGACGTCAAAGCTAGCTGGTCAAGCGAATCGCGATTTTATTAGAGGGTCTCCTTACACGCGTCATATGGCCTTAAATAGGATATCCGACATCAGGCCGTGCGGTTTGTTGCTAACCCTTCAAAGTTTTTAAGATTTTTAAATGTCACTGCATGTCGTTTAGTGTCTTTTATGTGTGAAAACAACAAAAAAAAAAAACGATTATGCTTGTGTCAAAATCGCTCAACGCTCTCTCGATCTTTTCCGTTTTGCGGCGCCCAACTGAACAGAAATAGAAATCGCCCTGTGCACTGCTTAATCGTTCTGTTTTTGCATTAACGACTGCTGACGTGTGCAAGATCATTTGAGTTGGCGAAGAACATGCGAAACGTGTGGCGAGAGACGAAATTCTTCCCCTGTCAATTTTTGGATACTGTGACCTCATCAAGTGCTTCTTCGTGTAGCAGAAGTCGCCCGACTTCCGCACCACTTTACGATCTTTCTCATATTCATTCTTGGCGCATTACGTGAAAGTTTTGATTGTGCTGCAGCTGTTTTTAGAAAAGACGGCAAGTAAGCGTCCATCATAGCCAATCATCATAATAGCGTTGTTTTTCTGCTCCAATTTGATATAGCGCCGGTTATTATAGTTTCATTGTCAGAACCCACTCGAGTTGAGCCGTGTGACGTCTTCTGTAATCGCATTAGAATTATGAATCCATTTAAGGGAATCGTCATTTCTTGGGTTAAATCGAGACGTCGTCTACTCTTCGCGATTCGCTATGAAGAACACACACAAGCAACTCTTCGTGACTGTGATCACCTTCGCTGTGCTGGTACAAATTCTCTTCTCAAGGTAAGTTCAAAGGTTTAAGGGTTAAACAGACAAAAGCGTTTAGTGTGACAGCAGCGTATGTCTTGAGAGTCGGCGGATCGGTTCGTCCCTACAACTTTGACCATCTCAGCTCGCGACCGCTTGGAAGAAGCTACTTCACGACGCCTACAAAACGACGTTTAGTCGTGCGAGTGCCTTTTGCACAAAATCCAGATAACGAGCAACTCAGCCGCATCTACAAGTCCATGTTCACACATTCGAAGCAGAAGAAAATTGGCGAATTTGGACTTCGCAACTTCCTCGAGGATGTCTGAGCTGAGGAACACAAAACAAGCCTCTTTCAGCACCTCTTAGGTAGATAATTCTAAAAATCGTTTTGTTTTCTGATTCTGTATGACCTGCAAGGACCGCAAACTTGTTTCTATGTTGTACAATGCAATTGGTCTTCTCAGACGCACCTTCGCGAAGTTCTTATCATACGGGCTCGAAGTTCGGCTCTATTCTCATTCGCTGCAAATATCTCGAATTTTCATTTCCTTAGAAAGCATATTATCGTTTCTCTGTGCAACTCATCCTTTCTCGATCTCACATGAATAAATCATTGAATCCATGCGCTTGTGTCGCCTATATACGGTGAAATAAAACGAATCTGTCATGCACAGCTCCGCACTTCCCATTTTTAACTTTTGCTTTCTGTCTACACATTCATCGCTACGTGCAAAAAGCGCATTTCTTGCAAAGGTCAAAAGGAAACGAGCAAGCGTCTGAAAGCTTCGGACGTCACATAAATGGTTGTTTTATATTTGAATCAAAGATTCAAAGTTTTCACAAACAAACTCGGATCCGTCGGCTTTCGCCAGCCACTTAGAGTATTGGACTTCGAGCAGATTTTCGTATTGATTGAGATTCGGTGATCCGTTGTCGATCACAATTTCGTCGTAGAAGCGATAGGTTCGATTGAAGAGCAGTTCGTGCATGCAGGAAACGACGCCGTGATCGAATGCAACGTCAATCGTTAGAGCGTGCAACTCGCGTCTTGTGCTGAAAACACTTCTATTTGATATCAAAACATTAGTCGTTGCGCATTAGACAAAATATGTGCAATTAATCGCTGAATCGTTTCATATTTTATTGTTGGATGTTTGTTGCATGACGAAGCATTTTGTGGAATCATCGTTGGCAAATGCTTGAATTAGAAACATTCCACGAATTCGTAAACTACAACAACAATGACGGTAATTTCATCTACAGTAATTGACACGTCCGCGGTGCTAACAGCGCATAAATTATGACTTCATGTCATATTCATCGAAAACATATCGAAAGCTATTACCACGTGAATGCGATTTGACTTTTGGTCAGTAGACTCTCCGTTCCGTGACGCAGACATCACAAATTGAATTTGAAAAACACGTCAACTTACGAAAGCTGCTGGAGATGTTCCACTCCGAGGATACAGTATCCTCGACTATCAGTGCGGTTACTGTAGCAGGCCTGTTGGTTTGCTTCCTTCTTCATGTCAATCAGATAACGACTGATGCCCATATAGGGCATCTTATCGGCCCGCGACTGTCGGTCCATGCACTTTAGGGGGAAGCCGACTCCGGGGGCCGAAAAGTCAAAAGTGCGAACGTGTGAAGCAATTAACACCTACATTAATTGTGGGGTCTGTGGCGAGCGTCGCCCAGAAAAACTCGTTCGCATAGAGACCGCGATTCAACGAGTCCATGAATGTCGTGACGTTCAATTTCTGCAGCACGTAATCGACGAACACCCTGCTTAATATGACGTCCGCACATCCCCGCGCCATTTGCAGCGACTTTGTATACAAGTGCAAGTCTGGATGCAGCTGTTGCTCGCAAAACAGTCATCTAAGATTACCGTAATTCTCCTGGAAAATTTTGAGATTGGCGAGAGACCATCGGCCCTGTTGATACAAGTGTTCACGGTTGTTTTCTGCCCAATACACGTCCAAATGAGACACTCCGCGTAATTTCTTCGTCACTGCGATGATGTATCCGTTTGTGTGCAGAGGCAATGCGTCTTCCTGAACACAGTGCACACCATGTAGTCAATATCGACGGAAACATTGCCCCACTGAAGCGAAGATCGCGTATTTCCATTCGAAGTCCTTCATTCGAGTCAGACACTGCATGTGGGCGTTGGGAATATACTGGCCTTCGGGGCCAACGCTAAATTCCTGCTCGAGAACGTGCACATTGATCACACAAGCACTGAGATTTCTCATCTGCGTCTTGAAAATCGGTGGCGCCTTCAAGTCAATCACAAAACAGTACTGATTGTAGGGCGAATAATTCATTGCCAACACCTTTTCGATGAACAGATAATTCTAAGCAACCGATTAAGAGACCAACATGACGACGGGATTGTCTTACCCTAGTGACGATCTTCACGTAGAGCAACGGCCAGTCAACCTCCTTTGGGTTCTTCGGTTCAACGGGGAAATAATTCCGCTTTTTTAATGCCTGACACGAAGTCGGCACGCTGAATGTGTCAACGCTGAGCTCTCGGCGCTCCCGATAATTTCTCAAGGCAACCTCGTTGAACTCCACGAATGATTCACACTTAAGAACTGTGTCGGGCGGTAGCGGAGTGGTCGTGATCAGTCTGATCTCGAGTTAATTCGATTTAAAACGCACTCCGAAACTTACATTTCCATCATGTAGTACAAAAACGTGAGAATAGGGATGATCACCAATATTGTGATCACGATGGTACGGTAGTATTGACATCCTTGATTTTTCGCCATTTTTGAAAACCCTCAGAAACATAAAGCAACAGAAAACAAAATGAACATCTCTGTGTGGAGTGTGCTAATGGGCGACAAACCAGTTTGTCGTTTCCGAGGAGCAGTTTGTGGACACCATTGAAGGATTCCTGAAGAACGAGATAAAGCGAAGAGTGTTGTATCGATGGACTATTCTGTTCAATGCGGTGCTGTCGAGGAGAATGACGTCATCGCCGACCGACGAACCATTCATTCTTCAATTGAGCGTTCCAATTGCATCACGGATTCTTGTTGCACAGCACTTGCAAAGGAGTGATCTTCGGCGATCAACACGTGTTATCTTTGAAAGTCGAAATAAATCTTTGTTGAGCTCTCGGTGACATCAGTCATTCTTCCCGTACGGGGGCCGCCGATCGAGTCGGACGGAGATCACACCGCCGTCGAGTGAAAAGATGTTTTACAACAAGTTTCGGGTTTAAAACATACATAACTCTGGCACATTCAACGCTTCGGGATGAAAGAACAGACGTCATTAAGCTTAAGTACCAACGTTGTGCTTATAATTGCTCTCGAAGAGCATCGAAGGACGTCGGCGTTGTCTCGACTGCGATTGATTGCTCCAAGATGCATATTTCAGGAAACCTCTAGAGGGAATGTTTTAAATTGCGATTGTCGATGTTCGTTCGCGTCTTGGTCTATGCGGACGCAATCTGCTCGTGCTGCTGTTTGGCGCATCCGTTGGTGCGGTCAATCCCTGGTACCGTATACGTAAGACGATATGCTTTCGATGATTACCGCTGCTCACCTGTCAATCTCTGCTCATCACTGCGCAACCAAATGTCTTCTCACAAGCTGCAAAACAGGCATTCCATCGTTCTTAGGGCAAATCCTCAAACTTGCGCCCGTCCCTTGAGCAGACCAATCCATCAACTGATACTTAACTGCTCCTCTGGCATTTATTCTCTGTTTCCTCTTCCTTTTTTTGCAGAAAATTAAAAAATTGACGATCTGACAGCGTTCTAATGATCATGCTTCCTCCGCGATTCTTCTTGTGAGTTTTGAGAGTTTTCGAACTTGAAGGGCGTCTCTGACCGGTCGTTGTTGGTAATATGGTTCCTCCCTCCATCGTTCTCTCAATGCTCAACGTAGCAACTGTAATCCAATTTCTATTTGTGTGCTTCGCGAATCATGCGCCCTTCTTGCGCCTCGACACCTCCCTCCTCCAACGAATCTTTGGAGAGAAGAGCGACTTCCCGTCGCATAACGCTTGGAACTCGGTGGCGGGCTCGTTCGTTCGTCGCCTTTTTCGTGGTCCAGCGCCAAATGACTCATTGCCCTCTTAACAGCGGGGCTAACTCTAATAAAAGAAGCGGTGAATCGCATACAACGTTGCGGAAGGCTGCGCTTGAACTCGCAAAATGTAGTTTACAGGCTCTTGCCCACTCACCGCAGCTCCCAGCAACGCGCATCCCATTTACTCGCACCCGCTCGCAGTTTTTGCATCGTTATTTACAGATTAATGTTGTATCAACGTGACTAGTTGAGATTTGACGAGTTGTCGTTCGCGAGGTTCGTATTTTTGCTTATTGCGCTTTTTTCCTGCGTCGCGAGGTCTACACCTCTTTACCCGGTTATTATGTGATCATTTCACGAAAATTTTTAGGACGTTCATGAAGCAGTGGAGTCCATCGAAGTAATGCGCCGTCCTCTACCATGGATATTAATCTTGCTTCCCCTTATCTCTACTCGTGCCGTCAAGGAAGATTCTCGATTCGCCGTATGTTTAATTTCGAATTAACTAATTTAAGTTACTTTGTTTTCAGGTCTACTGGAATGCTCCAACCAACAACTGTCATCGAATGAATATTTCAATACCGCTAGAAAAGTATGGCATCCGAGTGAATCGTGAAATGCAGTTCCAAGGAGAGGAAATAGTGCTATTTTACGAACAGAAGTTCGGATTGTATCCATATTATAATCGGAATAATGGTTCGTTCGATGAAGTCAATGGTGGATTACCACAGGTAAACTAATAATGTTCTAGTCTTATTTTCTAATTTATCTCTCATTTCAGAAGGTGAGCATCGGTGATCACTTGCGAAAAGTCAAAACCGACATCGAGAAGAGCATCCCATTCTCTGGTTACTCAGGATTAGCTGTAATTGATTTCGAAGACTGGCGCCCGCTGTGGAGTTTAAACTGGGGAACGAAAAGCGTATATAAAAAAGAATCCGTGCGCTACGTTCTAGAAAGGTATCCAACTCTTAGCCGGAAAAGCGCCCGCCGAATAGCTATTACAGAATTCAACAAAGCCGCGAGGTACTGCTATCGTTTTCGAGATAGAAGTCGTATTTATTTTTGCAGTTTTCAGAAATTTCATGGTACAGACGCTGCGCTTAGGAATGCAGTTGAGACCAAACGCGAAGTGGGGATTTTACGGATTTCCATACTGCAACTACGACGCTGGACAGAAGGGTGACACTGAATGCAACGCGAAGTTTCAAAGACACAACGACAAGTAAAGAATCGCCCCCAAAATTTGTGCTTATTTGAGATTTCAGACTGGGTTTCCTCATGCGTGAGGGGAACACATTTTACCCATCTATTTACTTACATCGCGAAGATGATGAAGGACTTAACTTTCGATACATTCAAGCCATCATGAAGGAGTCAGTGCGAACTCGAAAGCGACTACGTTCTACTGGGCCGATTTACGTTTATACTAAAATCGAATATGACCCATACAGAGAGTTGCCGCATCATTTCTACAGCAAGGCTGACCTATGTAACAGTTTGAAGCAAACCAGCGATCTGGGAGCTCTCGGAGCTATTGTATGGTCATCATCTAAAGACATGGCACGTGAACGATGCGAAGGACTCCAGTCATATGTAGATTCAAATTTTGGGCCGTACGCTGACATGGTGATGAAACACGCGAATAGGTATGCATCCTGTACATAATCATCAGAGAGATTATTATTCTTTCAGATGTGCTCGGAAACTGTGCTCAAGGCATGGGAAGTGTGAGCTTGAAGCGCAGCTTCAGTGTTCGTCCTTTAACGACTTATTATCGTACAAGTGTGAATGCGATTCACCTTTCTATGGGAGGAACTGCCAGAAGCACAAACACTTCCCCTGGCTATTCGACTGGAAGCGAATATCACGACTTATTTAATAAACTGTATATAGAACATATCCATAACTTTCTAGATTTACATATTGCCACTCTGTGCTCTAATAAATTGACTCCAAGTCAATAAACGTGCTTTCCTTTTAATTTCTTCAGGAATGTTGTGACAATTCACGTTTTCACCCTTGGGGGTTGGATCCACGGCATCCATTCATCTCGTGTCGTTGGCTCCGGAATTTTCACTATCACTGCCTTGTGACTTTACCGACACGTTGTTGTACAAATGCAGCAATCGCCTAAGAAAACCAAAAGATGCTGAACGTGCAATCGCAACTTACTGTCTTTCTAACATCTGAGTCAACGAGTATTCCGATCGTTTCTGTTTGTATGTGTGTTTTTGGCTTAAAGTGACCTTACTGATTGAACTTGAGATGCAAACATACCGTTTGTGGTGAAAAACAGAGAAAATTATCCAGACGAAAGCCGCGACAGCGTAAATACTGACTATTATCCAGAAAGTCTGCAAAAATTTCTCCCAAATCTCTTCACGCAGTTCCTGAAAATAGCGATTTAGGCATTCGCGGAATGTGACTCGTTTATACATGGTTTTCTAGAAGTTTTGCTTCTTTTGCCACTCGGAGTTCATTTAGGAACAAATTTTGTTGAAATGACGTTTCACTGAAACTAATTAGGATGATTGAGTTTTGACAGGTTACCGTACTTTTGTGAGTCCGAATCAACGACATCCATCATGCGAGGAAGTGACGAAATAACGGCTGCAAACCAAACTAAAAACAAAACGCAGTGGAAAATCTTAATGTTCTGGTTTATCGCGGAAACCCCAAAAACTACCGATCTTAACTGAAAGTCTGCCAACAGACGACCATTAGTGAGGGAAGGAGATGACTGCAACACGGAGAACCAGTTGCTTTCCAACGGTAACACTGTTAGATGGCTAACACGATCGTCAATGGGGTTCGCGTCAACACCTTTGCGAAGGAGGAGAGCTGCGAAAAAGTGCGCGAGAGGAGAGGAAAACGCTGCCGTGCGCCGAATAAAGGACGAAGCATAGCCGCGGTGAATAAACAGAATCGGAAACGTCAAATCAAACAAAAATCTATGTTTGCACATCACAAAATTAACTAATCTTCTGCTGTAAATGAGAATTGAACCTGTTCGCGACCGGCTCCATCAAACTCTTGAAAGGAAGCGTGCGGCACAAGTCCACTATTATGGAAAAGTGATTTGCGGCCACGCAAGTGGGTGGAAATGAGAGAACACGTTGCGCTTTGCCTGGGAAAACGAAATACGATAAGTGATTGAAGCGAAGCTGAAAGTCAAACAGAATGAGCACTTTTTGCAAAAGTGCCGCTTGATGTTCTCTGATTGCTGTTTACGCGGAGCGGTCAAATTAATTGTCACTCTTATTAGATGCGGGAGAAAACGTTGACATCGCGCACAAAGGACAAATTTGTCAGTTGGAGACGTTCGATCGATCAATGCAAACCGGTTTCAATGGTGCAACATTGGCGTGGATTCAACGAAGCGCCGCAAATCAAGGACGTTCTGTGTTAAATAGTTTCTCTTCTCGACGCAATATGATTAACAAAAACCAAATTTTAAGATTGTTCAATCGCAGGGTTACTGTCGCTTGTAGAATCGAACCGCGGTGACGTTGTTGAAGTTCAACTTCATAACGAGGAAATCGCCTTGAATGCTGTAGACAAAGTCTTCTGCTTTCTCATTGAGGTCGAGAGGAACGTGATGTTCGGTTAAGGTATCTGCGGCTGGATCGTAGATGAAGGTTATCTTATGCTGGGTGCTGTCCAAACTTTCGGCCTCGAATTCCTTGCCCAGCAGGAAATTTTTGTAGTCAGTGTTTTTCTTCGATGTCAGATTCTTGAAGCGGAAGCGATCGGGTTGGGTTCCATGAGCGAAAACCTTGGTTACAGTCGCAAAACTGATGACCTAAATAAATGAAACGCTTAGAATTAGTAGTAACAGTTCTTCTCGTGCCTTACGCATCAGCCAACCAAATCCTTTAGCAACGAGGTAGTCTTCCAAGTTGTCACTGTGGTCAAGTTTGAAGTGACCGATGAACTTTTCGGGTAGATCAGTTCCAGCGACAACAGGAACACAGAGAGCGCAAACAAGCAGCATCGAAAGCAGAAACATCCGTTCCATGGCTGATCGACGAAACTGAGAGCGTTACGAGGAGGTCAATTTATAGTCACTGGTGACGCCTACGACCGCGAAAATTGGGAGATCTTTGCACAAACTTCAATCCTGTGAGGGCAACCCGAACAGAAAGATCAAAGTTACACCGTTCTTCGTGCAAAGAGAGCGCGGACTCCATATGGGGTGCCCAAAAACCTTTTAGAACATGTAAAACACTGTGCCAAACCAGAAAAGTATTTGTAAGAAACAGCTGACAAGAGTGTGAAACAGTGAGCCAGAGTGATTCCTAATTGTTTTAGTCGATTTCTCCGTGACGACTACAAACTTCAAGTATTCCGATAAAGAATCGCAATTACCGACGTCTAACATCTATGTGTTCATGTCATTCCGATCAACTGATCCCACAACATAGCTCTATCCTCAGCCATGTTCGTAAAAGCTACACGGCGAGCTTATACTTCGCCGGTGTCCCAAAACGAATAAACTGAAAGAGAAGTGCAACGTCAAATTTCCGTTCGCCGCTCGATTGCGCGGACGTCGTCGTTCCACGTTTGGGTGAGACGCTGCCACATTTATCTCCTCGTCGTTTCGTTTGTGCCAAAGGAAACGTTCTCTTTCGGGACGGCGAAACCTCTGCGTTTTACAGAAATGGCATCTGGTCCACGAGGAGTTGGTGAGATCAATACAGTGGAGGAAAAGAAATGTTTATATTTATTTACAGGCGTTAAGCGACTGATGCGCGAAGCGATTGAACTCAAGAAACCAACCGAATTGTATTATGCGAAACCGTTGGAGGTTTGCATGCCTGTTATAAGATGTTATTCAAGTGTTTTCTTAAGGAAAACCTTTTCGAATGGCATTTCACTATTCGCGGACCTCCTGATAGCGACTTCGCCGGTGGTATCTACCATGGACGCATCATCTTCCCAGCAGAATATCCTATGAAACCGCCAACTGTTATTTTACTGACAGTGAGTTCTCTGTTGCTGTATGTTATTAATTGATATTCATTTCAGCCGAATGGACGCTTCGAGTTGCATAAACGAATTTGTCTGAGCATTTCTGGTTTTCATCCTGAAACATGGCAGCCATCATGGTCGAGTACGTTCTATTAATGCAATTTATCCGACGTAATGCGTTATTTCAGTTCGGACAGCGCTGCTAGCACTTGTTGGTTTTATGCCATCCGATGGAGCTGGAGCAGTGGGAAGTTTGAACTACCCTCCTGAAGAACGCCGCAAACTAGCACAATCGTTGGGTCCTTGTTTGTTACAATGATAATTATGTGAGCTTGGTTTAGAAGTGTAAGCTGGCGCTGTGAAACATGCGACTGTGCTATGAAGGACGTTCTTTTGCCGTTGGGTTCATCGGCAGATGAAGAAAAAGATGTCGCCGAGGCTCGTCAACTAGGATCACAAATTACTCTCACCGAGCCTGCGAAGAAGGTGAGTACGAACGTTGATGATTGTTTATCTACGTATGTACTGTTCTTAGGATGACAACAGTGAGAAATCCCCGGCCCCGGAAGACTCTGCTCTGTGCTCCACAAATTCTTCTTCAATTGGAAATGAACCTGCTCAAGAACGCGATTCGACTAATGAGGATGTTGATCCGATGGCACGGCCACAACGTGTGGAGAGTTCTATTTCCTTTGGGGCCATAGCACGGATTGTTGCCATTTTCTCCCTGCTTGTTCTTCTCTTGGCCATAGTCGCGCGTCGTGCTCTAAACTAACCCTTAGGTAATGTTCATATCTGTTTCCCGGGTCATCTCCTTCTCGACTGGTTACACTTCTATGCGTTTAAGATTCACTACCGTCTAGTCCCAATGAGAATTTCATTTTATGTATTTGAACATTATATACAATTTCAATCGAATCCGTCTTCGCCTTTTTGACAAGTGTTTGTTGTCGTTACGCGTCATAGAGAATTCTTGCACATTGTAGCATTTTTTGGCTTGGAACCTGGTAACCTCTCTTTTAACTGACATTGTCAGTGACGATACCATGTCAGTTGCGATTACGAGTGCAGTGAGACAGCGCCATGGCTTGCGGAGATCGAGCGGCTGATCGAGATGGGAACTTTGCTTCGGAATAGTGCGGTTTGAATAGAATGGCGCCAAGCAACTTTGGATTATATTTACTTTTCGATCTATCCACAAATGTGACAATCAGCAAGTTAAGTGTTCATCATAAAATCTCGCTTGTTGTAAGTACTCTTTGTCGAGAGGACGATCATTTGCGGTCGCCGAAAAACGCCAATATTCGTGCTGCGACTTCTTGCAAAGCCGAGAGCACCGAGTCGTGGTGTGTACTTCCTCCAGGTGCATCTGTAGATGAAATGTTCAACACCAAAAGCCAGAATAGATAACCCGATGGCAGCCACAAAAGCGATTAGGAACGTATGTAAGTGAATCATAGAAATGGTAATTCGTGAGTCGCTTGTTACGGGAACGGAACGCCCAAAAGGACGATAGGTTGCGTTGTACCGTCTCACTATTGTGCCGTGGCTTGAGATCAGAACATCTAACGAACGATTGATGAGCTCAAGTTCGTAGATGAAATCTCTTAACATGATTGTGGAAATTGCGACGAACGGCAACAAACAAACTTGTTGACTGCAAATGCAAGCATTTCAAGTGCGATCGTCCTGTCCTCGATGAAAATAATCTTCCTTTCCTTATCAATAATGTTCACATCGTAGATGGCTATATCGGTCGTGTACGCTGTAAATCCAACATATTTTCCCTTCGTTAGGAAGTCGAGTAGGACATCTTCGTCATTCGTGTTTAGACTTATAACCCTGAAGTTCCCGTAGGTTAGACGCGAATTTTCAACGTACCTCATTTCGGAATACAAACGCTTCACACGATCACATAGTGTCGTTCCAGCTGCATGCGTTTCTGGAGAGTAACCTTTCGGAGTCACCACACCAGTCCACTCCTTTGCTTCCATAGCGTTCAAAACGTTGTTGAGAGTGTCAAACGGAGTTCCTTCACGAAGCGGTACGGTCAGAAAGCTTTTCATTTTGCTCTTAATACAAGAAAGTGTTAAACATGTCTTATTCATTTGGACGGTTCGAAAGGGTTGATGACAATGAATTTAAGGATGCATGTAATGGCGAGACTACGGTATTTAAATCACATGAGCTACTGTGGACGGATAATTACGATGCTTGTCTCGGAAGCGTGAAATTGTGCCACTGATGTTTGTATGACAACAGTTCGAGAACAAACACTGTCACTGCGAGAACGGATAGACCAGCGTACATGATGAAAAAATTCAGCAAATGAATTATAGAAATAGTAATTCGACTGCTGCTTAAATTGTTCGTTGATTGACGAAACGGTCTAAGCGCAGAATTGTATCGTTTTCTGATGCGACCATAAGCATTTTGAGTAATCAACAGAGCTCGGTTAATGGCTTCTCGTTCTTCCTTGAATCTCCTACAAGAGAAATACAGCGCAAAGAATCAGGCTGGGTCTACCTGTTCATTATGAAAGCGAGAAGTTCCTGATGTACCCCTACATCTCCAACAAACAAAATGCGCTTTTCTAAGTTGTAAATGCTCACGTCGTAAAGACTCTGATAGGTAGTGAGACCGATGAATGTGATGCGTTTGTCATGTACATTGTTTAAAATGAAACGTTGATTGTATCGTTCTTGTTTAGAGTAGTAAACGAGCCTGTATCATTGTGCTCAACAATCACGTTCAATGGTCAATCCCACCTTCCCGCCTTTCGAAGCCGCTCCACACGCTCACACTCATTCGGCCGACAGTAATACAATGGATCGTAACCCCCTTTGACCTTGAATGCCGTGAATCCGTCATTTTCCATGGCATCAAGCATTCCACTCATAGTATTGAACGGTATGGAACGGTGTAAAGGAACAGCAAGAAAACCTTTCATTTTGCTCTGCAACCTTCTCTTTTAGCTTGTTGCTGCCTTCCCTTTGAATGAATGACGCACTGACCTGATAGTAAGTGACCATAAGAAAGCCGAACACAATCCAACCGCCGCCGATGAATATTGTAGTCACTTTCGGTCGAAAAAAGAAATGATCCTGATTGAAGAAGAGAATAAAGAGTCTCCAACACCAAGTATGGAAAGCACTGTCGGAATGGCATATGAAGCGGATAGCCAACGCTGTGACGAGAAGACTTGCAATGATCAGTAGGTAGATCTCGGGACGGAAAGTGTGAAGCAGAAAATCATCCGATTCCAACTTCTCCACTTCTTTGACGAGATAACCGTACTTCAAAAAGTTGATTGGAGTTGTGAAGAGAACGTGGTCATAACGTTTCTCTATCATTCGCAGCGCCATTATCGACATGTCCAGACTTCCGTTTTCGATCAAACCAAGGATCTCATCAGTGTCGTCAATATTCTAGAAACCATGGAAAAGAATGATCGTTTGTCAGCCAAATACCTGATGAACGAGTTCGTAATCGATGTTGGCCAGTTTGAGGACGATCTGCAGAAGCTCCGCATCGCTTCCTGGATGATTACAACGCTTCAAACTCCAATCCTTGCAATCTTCAAACGTGACTTGTGGAGGGTAGTCTTTGTATCCACCAATCCGCAGCTTCCGAGGTTGCATGTAAACAAGTGAAAACGGAGAATACGCAAGAAAGCGACCACAAGGAGCGTTGGTTTCTGAGCCTTTGACACCGATATCGCTCTTTTCAAGCTTCCAACCACGTTTTCCTTAATCAATTGAGTAAATAAGGTTTGCTGAACCACCCTCGAGAGTATTATACGTCGTTGAATTATTTATTTTGATCAAACAAATAGGTTCTCGTACCTTTCGTGCAGCGCGATCATTGAAAGATGAAGCCGAGCCAGAGATCTTTTTGCAGGACGATTGAATGTTAGTACCTCGTTCGGGGTACTTCAATGACTTCGTCTCCTTTCGGTTCGCGATCGAAGATAGAATCCGACGCAACAGAAGTTTGGAAACAACAACACAAATAACGAAGTAGGAACTCCTTCATTCGCCGTGTTTAACAAACTTTCCTTCTTTCCCGGGACATCCGTGAAACGTTCGAAGCCTTTGAAGAAATGAATAAGTCATTACTAGTTGTCAAGGACGCGGAATCCCTTGTGGCGATTTGGGGAGAACGACCCTTGACGGCTTTGACGACATAGAGTTGGCAAATAATAACACGACCGACCCTAAGGACAAATAACAACTTCATTATCTTCAAAAGATCGACGCAAATTCTGAGCTCATCTCACTTTGTGATCATAGTTAAATCTTGAAAACGAGCGGCCACGACTCTTAATCTGCGGATGGGCAACCACGGTCATCTTGAATTGGAAACGCGATATCAGATGCTTCGAGGGAAGAAAGGAGTTTTTGTTCAAAGCGCAATCCGCACAACCAACAGCATTGTTTACCCCACAGCCAGTTGTCATATTGGCACGCTCTGCTCGAGGATTGTTTCAATTTGACTTGAGTTGCATCTGCTGGTAAACCCAGAGCGTCGTATGAACCTCGCTGCAGCCGGCATGTGTACATTGTAACCAACGAAGCAATCAACTACGGTGTCCTGAGGCCTGTGAAGAGAGTTAATTGAGTGATATTTGTTGTGCTAGAGGCAAAGTCGTCAACAAACCCACATCAGCTGGCCCTCGGCTTCGCAGTTGGTTGAGGTGACATATCAAAAAACGCATGACTTCTTCCCGCCAAACGATTAATTTGCGCTTGTTTTTCCATTCGCACAACCACAGAATGCCGCGCCTTCTTTTCTTACTTTTCTAACCAAAGTGTCAGTGGGGAGTGTTTGGGGTCTCTTCATCGGGGTGTCTGTTCGAGATGAGGGAAAGGCGATAGTGGAAGATACGCTCTCCGGCCAAAGTGTTCGTTTGGCCCCTTTAATTGAGGCGTGCATTCGTGCAAATAACAAAGTTTTGTCAAAAGAATCTAATCTTGTTTGTTTCACGCTCGTTTCTTCCATTCGTTAAATGCAACTTCACCCACCAGTAGCTCGGCGCCTTCTTTGCTCGGTCGACTTGGTCGGCGCCTTTTTTACTTTTTCAAACGGCCCTTTTACTTCAGAGCGACATTCTCAAAATGCTGGAATTTTTGCGAACGAAACTGAATATTAAACATGAGCTCGCTCGAGCATTGATCGCTGAATTTGTTGGCACTGCGATCCTAGTGGTAAGTTCATTGCGAGATAATGCACTCAAGAAGACCATTTAGCTCGTGATCAACCTGGTGGTTGCACAGGCAGTTCTGACGCATGGAAAAATGAACGCGATGATCAACATCAATGTTGGTGTCGGCCTCGGAATTGCATTTGGAATCGCCATCTGTGCTAGAATCTCCGGTAAGCGTGCGAAGTGTGCTGAGGTTAAGGAAACTCTTTCAGGAGGGCACATCAATCCCGCCGTTTCCCTGATGTTTGCAACTTTCCGGATGATTTCTCCACTCAGATTCCTTCTCTATACGATCGCCCAAACCTGTGGAGCTTTTGTTGGAGCTGCAATCGCGTTTTTCGTTAGCTACGGTAACGTTGTTTTCGAAGACTAAAAAATAATTGTTGATTATAAGACGCCATCAACCATTACGACGGGGGAAACCGCCAGGTGGTCGGTCAAAAGCCAACAGCTGGAATCTTTGCATCATACCCAGCAGTTCATTTAGGAAACCTTAATGGACTCTTCGACCAGGTGAGATTGGTGCAATTGTCGTTGGTAAATCGCGAGATACAGATCATTTCAACGGGACTTTTCTGTCTTTTCATTGCGCATGTCACCGACCGTCGAAATCACTATCCCAAATGGGTGCAGCCGTTGGCCATCGGAGGGGTGTTCATCATGGTTGGAACAGCTTTCGGATTCAATGCCGGATATCCGTGCAACCCGGCTCGCGACTTCGGACCTCGACTCTTCACTCTCATCGCTGGTTATGGATGGAAAGTTTTCACGTAAGCAATCAAAGCGATCTTGTATCTGCAAGTTTTGTTTGCATTTAGACACGGCGCCTATTGGTTCTGGGTGCCTATTGTTGGTCCATTTGTGGGCGCAGTGCTGGGCGGATGGATCTATCAGATGACAATTGGTTTCCACATTCCCGAAGATGAGGAGATAGTGACGCGCTACGAAGTAGTTGGAGCTCGCGAAATGCAACCTCTTACAAAATCGTAATGTGATGCACCAACTTCCACGCCTCTTTGATTGAATTTCATGTCCCGCCCTGTATCCACGCACTTTCTGTTGCTCTACCTCGCCGGAAAGAGAAGCTTCTTTGCATTGTTGCCGAGCAAAACATTACCACATCATCCGTCTTGCTTCTATTAACTACCGCCAATAGTTCCGTGCTAATAATAGTTGCTTTCTGTCATACCTTTGCTCACATTGGGAAAGACGCTCAAATTGATCTTCTCCGCCTCAAAAACGTTCTGTCCTGCTGGTTTGCACGAGATAAGCAGAATTACCAGCAACGGCTGACAATGAGTGCTGACATCAATTTATTACGATACAAAGAGATCGCCCAGAAATAAATACAATTAGGTGCGGTGGTGAACGTTGGAAATGCGTCAATCCTCCTCCTCCTCTTCTGCCTACTCCTCGTCGCTATGTTCTCCTTCAGATGCCACTTCATCCCGGTAACTGATTGCTGTACGCCTGCGACCACTAGGAGCGCGGCGAACGACTTCTTCCTCGTCGTCCTCCTCCATATCCTCCTCATCGGAGCTGTTCTTCTTCTTTCGTGGTTTCTTGACTGGTTTCTCCGTAGTTTCAGTCTAAACTCATAAAGATCAATAACAGCTAAGAAGTCGTTTCTCCTAAATGTTCATCGCACACTGCAAACGACTGTTGCCGAGGCACAACATTGTCTGAACTACCTTTCGCTTTCTTGGAGCTTTTGGTTCAGCTTTGGGTTTCTTTGTTTTGTTGGCAGCCTCATCGGCTGCACCGTCAGCAACGTCCATTTCGTCTTCAGATCCCGCTTTAGAACTGATATTCTTCTTTGCAATCGACTTACGCGGTTTTGGATCTTTCTCTTCTTGACTTCCTTCGGCCTGAAATAAGTCAAAGGGCAAAATGCTACCGAGTTTAGATCTTGTTTAGACTCACCTGCTCGCCGTTCTCGGCTTTCGATTTCTTTTCCTTCTTTATTTTCGGCACGTACTTCTCCTTTAAAGCTGACCAGGACGGCTCGACACGGATGCCATCAGGATGTGGGTGAATCTCCTGAATAAATACGTCCAGACTATGGTCGGTCGATAAAACATACAGTTAATCCAAACTTGGCTGATTTGCGAGCTCTACCAGACCCTTCTTTGTCTTTCTGGCTCTTCTTTATTGCGTTCTTCATGGAAGCTTCAATGTCATTCTTTTCCTTTTTCTCCTTAATTTCATTTTGTTAGTTCAAAGGGCCAAAAGCGACAAAGTCAGCAAACCTGTTTGTCAAGCTCCTCTAAGAAGTTAGTGATATCCGCTTGCCACAGGTCGGCCCAGGTTTGTGATTCAAGGCTGCGCACCTCTACAAGTTTCGCTTCACTCTCCTTCAGGAGTTTGTTCTTCTCTTCTTCGGAGAGCTTGATCATCGCCATTCCGACGAGATAATCGTAGTCAGAGAGTTTGGTATCCACCTGGTCGCCCTCCGCCTCTTCTCCTTCCTAAATAAATTAATGCACGAATGCAAATCGAAAAGGCAAACCTCGCTCTCCTCGACCCCGATCTCTCCGTGCATTTCCAGCTCCTTTTTCTTTTGTTCCTCCTTCCACGCCTTTACCGGATCGGCGTCGAACTTGTGTTTCACGAGTTGTTCAACAATTGCTGCTTTCCGTTTGTTCTCCATCACTACCTCTCCGTTAATCTTCGCCATGATGAATCGGGCTTGGTTAGAAAGACGTCGACTTTGAGCACGAAGCATGCCTTCCAAGAAGGCCTTCCGTTGGATGTACACGTTCTTGCGCGTTTCAAAGAACTCTTGGCAGATCTCATCGGGAGCGTTGAATTTGCGAAGACACCCGGAGGCGTCAAAGAGAACCATTGAAGTGGTGTGGATAACGCTTTGGAGTTTGAACACCTTGTGAAGTCCTTCCATCTCGGCTTCGCGGAGTTTGTCTGGATTCATTTTTATAACAAACTTAACCGTCTGGTCGGTGTGGTATTCTTTGAAATCCGTGATTATTTGCGGAGATTTGTCCGTGTTTTCCATCATTGGCTCAAGAACCGATTCCTTATAGTTTTGAGTCCAGGTCTTAACTGGAAGTTCAGTGATTTCGATTGTTTCGTTGTTGATCACGGCGATTTCTCCACTGCTGACATAGCGCTGTTCATCCAACTTGGCGATAGTGCCTCGGAAGTGTTTGTACCAAGGAACCTGAAAGCGTTTTTAGTGAACGTCAGTCACCCGTCGTTCTACCATCTTTTTCATCGCCTCTCCTCGGATAAGACGCTGCATGTTTTCGACGATTTCGCGAGGGTTGAAGTTTGGAACCTTTGTGGACCATCCAGTTCCGATTCCTTCAGCGCCGTTTACCAAAATAGTTGGAATGATCGGACAGTACCTAAAAATTCATCGAAATTGTGTGAACAACTTGGTGCTCCTACCATTCAGGCTCGATTCGCTGATTTTCTTCGTACAGAAAGCGAAGAACATTCTCGTCAGGCGATGGAAAAAGAGCTTTTGTCACAGGACTGCAGGTAAGCAAGAATGAATGAAACTATGGCAGTAACAGTAAACTCACTTGAGTTGCGTAAAGATGTAACGAGGGCTAGCGGAGTCTTTTCCTCCCTGAAGACGAGTTCCGAACTGACCGATAGGCAAAAGGAGGTTAATGTTGTTTGATCCCACATAATCCTGGGCAAGATTGACGATGGTCATCATCAGCGACTGTTCGCCGTGGTGATAGGCGGACATTTCACCCACGGCTCCAGCAAGCTGCGCAACTTTAACCTCTTTCTTGTCTGCGCGCTTGAAGCATGTGAACATAACCTAAAGAAAACATGTCAATAGATCGCCGACGGGGCGGTCTTATCTACCTTTCTTTGGCCAGGTTTCAGACCATCGACAAGACTGGGAATCGATCGCTCGTTGTCAGTGTTGGAGAACAGAATCAGTTCTTTGTTGATGAAATCGGTGAAGGTGACCGCGCGAGTATCTTTGTCGTAGAGGTAGTCTTCAATGAGACCTTGCTCACGCCGTTCCTTTCTGATCTCCATCCATCGAGTTAGCCAAACCTTGCGCTCTTCTATCTTCTTCTTGCTGAATGCGAGGTCGACAGCATCGTCGTCACCGGGTCCACTGTACTCAAACTTGATGCGGTGTCGAATCATGTCAGAGAAATATTCCTTCGCTTCTTTGGAAGTAGACGTTCCCAAACCTGAAATCATGAATTGCATATTGCTGCTATACTGAAAGGTTCTTAGTTACCCTTGTAGTACTTGATACGGTAAGTCTGCCAGTTGTTGGTGTTTTGGCGCCATTCGACATACTCTGGGATACTGAAGAAGCTGAATTCTTCCCTTCCTTTCGTGGCCTGAAGAAGAACCGGATTAAGCACAATGTTATATTTCGCTCGCGAACCTTGATGATGGGAGTGATGAATTCTTCAATAAAATTGCGCCGGATAAGCGCCGGCCACTTGTTGTGAATGAAATTGATGACAAGACCCTTGATGTGGGATCCGTCCTGATCCTGATCGGCCATAATCATGATTTTTCCATATCTCAAACTCTTCACTTCTTCATCGGAATCGTACTTCAGTTTGTATTGCAATCCGATGATCTTTAAGAGCGCATTGACTTCGGCATTGTCGCTGACCTACAATCAGTCGACCCGTTATTTTCTGTTCAAATACAGCAAATCTGTCTTTACCTGCTTGATGCTCGCTTCACGAACGTTCAACATTTTACCACGCAGAGGAAACACTCCAAAACGGTCGCGTCCCACAACGCCGAGTCCCGAAACCGCAAGTGTTTTGGCTGAATCTCCCTCAGTCAGAATCAGGGTGCACAAATGAGAATTGCGCGTTCCGGCGTCGTTGGCATCTTCCAGTTTCGGAATTCCCTTCAGTTTCGAAGTCTTCTTTGTGCTGCATTTCTTGTCTTGTTGTTCCAGTTGCTTGAAGTTCACCCACGAGATGACACTTTCGACGATTCCGCACTTCGCGGCCGCGTTGAAGAACTTATCGCTTAGTTTACACGAGGAGCCGAAACTCTTCGATTGGAGCGTCATCGTTTCCTTGGTTTGCGAGTCGAACGTCGGATTCTCGATCAACGCGTTCACAAACACCCACATGTGGTTCTTGATTTGAAAAGGCTTCACTTTGAAACCTCCTTTGGCGGTTTTCTTCTTGACGACTTCGATGATTTTCGCGACAATCTGGTCGGCAACATAGTCGACGTGACGACCTCCCTTCGTGGTCGCGATGCTGTTCGCAAACGAGACTTGCTGGAATCCTTTGTCACTCACTGCAAGCGCGACCTCCCAGCGGTCGCTGCACACCTCATGCACCATTTTCGGAGTTTCCTCGCCGTCAGCCGCGTTCTTCATGTAGAATTCCACATACTGCTTGAACCCTTTCACTGGGACTTCTTTCTCGTTCAGGAACACCTTCACTCCTCGGGTCGATCCGGCAACGTCGTAGGCTCGTCGGCACATCAGAGCAATGATGTCGTCGTCCAAACAGGTCATCTTGAATTTTGCCAAATCGGGAGTGAAAGTGATCTTTGTAAAGTCTTCGCCAGACGATTTTGAGATTTCACAATCGCTGTCTTTGCTCATATTGTCGATCCACGTCTGTTTGAACTTCTTTCTGTACTCTTTAGTGGACGTTTCCAGGGTGAATTTTGTACTGAAAATGTTACACAGTTTTGCTCCGAAACCGTTTCTTCCGCCTGGAATCACGTTTGGGATTACGGTAAAGAAAGCGAGTCTCACCTGTGACCTTTTTCTCTACGTCATTGTAGTTCGAAGAAGTGAGAAGCGTTCCGAAAATGAGTTCGGGCACGTAAAGCTTTTCTTCTTTGTGCATGACAACGGGGACACCGCGACCGTTATTGTACACGGAGATTTCGTTCTTCTCCCTAAATTGGTGGTTTTAAACCAACATTTAACACCAGGGCCGCCCTTACTTGTCAATGTTAATCCTGATTGTGTTCATCTTTGGATCTCTCTGCTTGTTGTCGGCCGCGTTTACAAGAATTTCATCAAAGATTTTGTACAAGCCGGGTACATATGAGATTTCGCGCTGCACGATGGTATCCTGTTCAGCGTCATACACCCATTGCAGCTAGAAGTGCGAGTTAGGTGGAAAACTATAGATTGTAAGCCAACTTCTCTGTCAGTATACTCCACTGATCCAACGTAGGTGTCCGGACGAAGCAGAATATGTTCAAGTTGTGATTTCTTTTGATAAATCTGCTCGATGCTCAGATGCTTGTGAGTGCCGTCGGGATTGTCTATGTTGGTGAAGACGTTCATGAAGTCATCGTCGCTATCGTCCGCGTTGTCTACGAACGGAACAGTTCAAATAGTTCTTTTCGTATTAGAAACAAACTTTTTTTCTTGTTTGCGGTCTTTTTCGGAGCGGCCTTTTTCTTCACCGGCGTCTTCGGCATCTCATACTAAACACGACAGGTGAGCACTCTCACCCAATGCAAATGCTACTTACATCTGAAGCGCTATCGCTGCTCATTGCAGTTGGTGTTGCTGTACAAGAAGCAAAGCTGCAAATTTTTACTTAAAAATGACCACGGTAAAAGCAAAAAAACGCGAAAAAAGAATTCGATTTTGTGGACAGAGAGTGCGAAGAGAGACAGAGTCAACGCGCACAAATAATGGCGGGCACCGAGCAGTCCCGCCAATCCTGCCGCGAAGCGCACTAGGTTACTCTTAGAGGTCATCTCTTCGCGAACGGTTGGCTGTTTTTGTGAAGCCCAGGGTCAATCTTTGCTCAGTCATTTCATGCAGACAGTAGAGCGTAGATTGACCAATGGACAACACGCCATCGCCATCACACGCTGATAGTCTCTCGAGAGGTAGATGAGAAGACCAAGCGTATTCACTCGCGACCTCTAGTTGCTTTGCAATGCGGCGTTCCGACGCATCCATAAAGTTTTTAAGATTTTGATCTCCAATCCATTCAAATTCTGTTTACATGTCTGTACTTGAGTCATGCACTCGAGTGCAAAAGAACCAAAACTTGCACTCTTCTACATATTTATGGTTGTTCGCGTGATTTCTACATTCCAACGAACTTGATATGCGGAAAGGACGTTTGAAAGGAGTCAGCAGCGCCTGAAAGGTGCTTACAGCATTTAGAGTCACCTATGTCGGAATCAGCATTTATTGTTCAGCATGTTATGTACACAATTTAGTCGAAACACACAGAAGTTAGTGCTGAACGAAGGCAGTTGAATGGTTCTCTGGCTCGGCCACGGAGGTCAGACCAGTGGGCACTTTCAGCACCCGGCTCATGCGCCTTCTCCGTCCTTTATTGCGTACCCAACTCTCGGCACGAATTAAGAGGTTGCTGAAGGCCGACCGGTACCTGGAGCTCATGAATATGTAAAGCCCAAAATCAACGCTACAGTTGATGAGTGACATCATGTCAAGAAGTTCGCCGACGTTTCTATAGATGTATTGATGAATATCGGCTGTGTACACTCCTGAAACAACTTTATGGCTCAATTCAAACGTTGTTTTTGTTTTCCGTACCGTTCAGCAAAGCGAGAAATCCTTGAGGCAGTTCCGTGACGAGGAAAACGGTCAACATCATAATGAGCATATACGTCGTTCTGTCGGGCACCGTCGTCTTCTTCATGTGCTTCCGGAAACTCTTCGAGTAGAGGTAGTGGCGCTTCTCATCAGTGGCTCGCAGTTTCGCGACAAGCGCAATTGTAAACCACAGGAGAAGCACACAAGGCACCGCCTGTAAACGAAAGCGTCATTTTGAGGCAATGGAATTTGCAGCGACCTTCAAGACGATTGCGTTCAGCCAGAGATTGACTTTGAAGAAGAAACACGATTGACGATCGATGTCCAAAGTGTAGAAATGCGGTTTTTGTGGTTCTTGTGTGAACGGATTCGTGGAAATAGAAAGCGAGAGCGAAGAGAGAGTTGTTGCAGAGTCTGCTTCGAACCCCACGATCGGGTTGTACTCGTAGATGCGATGAAGCAGCATTGTTGGAATGCAGATAATTGAAACGACTACTGTTGTTGCGAGAAAGATTGTCCTGCAGAGATTCTTGTAAGTGTATGTGGAGACAATTTCAAGCAAACCACGCAGTTGAAGGCTGTAGCCACTTGCTGTGAATGTCGCCTAATGCCTGCCATCGAATATAGGCCAGCGCCGCTCCCATATACAGAGTGATCGCATGCAGGGCTATGCTGATCAATACGTGCGCTTGCAAATACACCATCCAGAGGTAGGTGTACCCGATAGAAGACTGAACATAAACAATTAAGTGCGAAAATTATGGAAATGCATCTTATTAAGTCTTTAGCTGCAATGTCTTTAAGCTGCAATTAAGCTGCAATGTCTTTAAGCAGGATAATTGCAACAGTTGGCTGATCTCCGTTGACATTTCCACTTTGAAATTAGCATTTTTATAGTCTACGACTACAGTATACGACGCTTAGTCGCATAGGGCACGTACGTTGCTTTTCGTTAGCATTCATCTTTGCACAGATGATATCATAGGTGACGCAATGCTCATAATTGCATTTCGCGCGCTGCGGGCGATTTTCAATCGACGCAGAGAAGAAGCAAATTGTGGCGTACCTGGAAGAAACGGAACCGTATCAGGTAGATGAGGTAGGAGATCATAGTTATCACATCGCATATTGCGACAGCGGTCAGAACGCAGTTCACGGCGCATCGTCTCATTTGGGGTCGTGTCAGAACCGCCATGTGAATCAGATTTGTCAGAATTCCAACGACACAGATGAATGTGCAAGCATAGCGATGGAAAATGGTGTAAACCCTTTGTGAATGAAAATAGGTTCTTTGGTTACGAGCGAGGGTCTACTTACGTGTTGAAATCCTCGAGTCCTTGGAGGAAATTCCGTGTTTTCTCGTCGTTAACGTCGAAAAGTTCCCGTTCGTTGTCGCACATGTTTCCTTTCAAGAAGATTGACGAAGTAATCAGTTGCGTTCAGTCATCGAAGGCGCTCGAAGTGTCTTTGGCGGTTTGAGCGACGAAGAAGACATTCTGAAAGGAAGACGATTCGATGAAGAAAGTTGGTTTTGCACCACGCAGGAGTGGGTGGGAGCGTTTTGGGAGAGATATGAAATTATTGCACCGGAAACAATGCCGAAAATAGGCTTCAATTTTGGTGAAGACGACGCAGGGCAGCAGTGCCTCTCTTAGCGGTCATCTATGGGAAAGCTTGAGAATCTGGAAGAAGTAAAGTTTGAAGCGGAAAACAAAACGCAATCAAGAGTAATTGAGAGCTCTGAGAGGCGCAAAGATCAAAGAAAGAGCCTTGCTTGAATTGGCAAACGATTTAATCTTTAAAGTGCTTGAGGGTGTCTACAGGAGGACGATTGACCGCGACTTTCAGAGTCGGTTTTCCCGGAACTAAATTTCTTCGAATTGTTGGCGCTTGCGAAAAAGACATCAATTTGACGATCACTGACAACGTTACTTTAGAGATGCCATCGAGAAACGGATATCTTGCAATTTGTGGTCCACTCACTTTCTCCGACCGCATGCAACTTGAGAATAATCGAAATTCAATTACAAGTGACAACGCCGCGAGAGCGTCACTCGCGGAGAACGTTTCCTCAAAAGAGAAGGTGCGCACACAAATTTTTGCCCAAACCGGCAAAATGAGCCAATTTCATCTGCCAACCCTGATTAGTGTGAGAACAAATGATGTTCTAGACAAGGACTACGGTATTGAAGCGCGACTTCAACAAGCAAAGACAGAACGCGGTGGACCTCCAAACGTTGATCGAGTGTGAGAGGTGATTCTCGATTCTCATTGATCCTCCGTTTCGGTCCATCGGTCCCAGATTTTTCAACTTTCAACGACTCTCGTTCCAACTGATCAAATAACCGAAGTGAAAAAACTCACATGTTTTGCTGAACCAATTAGGCGAGAGTGTGAGACCAAAACCGGAGGAACATTCCACCCACCAGGGTCCTAAGTGTTTGTCTAAAAGTTTGTAAATAGGACCGAATTTAATGATGCCCATGAGAGTTGTCGAACCCGTGAAAAATTATAGACATTCTTTTAGGAAGATTTGGCGCTGGCATGTCGGACACAATTCCCAAACCTAATCCAAATAAATATCTAAACAAAGTAACATGTCTGGGCGAGAAATATCCGAAAGAAGAGTTGAGAGACTCCGCATTTCAAGAATAAGCTCCATCCGATTTATATAAACAACAAATAGACGCTGTTGGGAGCAAGATTTACAAACGAAAAAGTCGCAAAAAGCCCTAGAGGGTGATGGGAGGACGCTTGCGCAAAGATCAAACGGACTCGACATTGCATCGCATGTATCACTTGTTAGTGCTCCTCCAACGATAGAGAGCACATTAATTGCGTTTGCTCATTCAAAGGGCTTCCGAAGTGCGTCAGCTCACTCACAAAATAGAAACCGCCAGATGCGCGCAGAGTCCAGTTTTCGTTTTTTAACGCAGCTGCGCGGCACAATGAGGAGTATAAAACTTCAAACAAAAAAGAGCTCGTAGAGGGATGAAGCGCATCAATGGAGGTTACAGAATCCCACAAAAATCTCAATTTTAAGAAAGTAATTCGGCGAGTCAAAAGTCTTTTGGCCGCAAAAGTCACGCAGCATGAAGACTTTGAAGAATGAAAGGAACGACTTCAGTTTTCCAGAGTGCCCAAAGTGGATTAGTGATTACATTGCAGTAGGCGTTTCTGGTGTCTTTCTGCGCGGAGTTTGGTCAACACTATCTGCGATGCAAAGTTTCACAAATACAAAAATGGATGAAAATCGGTGGCTTGGCGCTCATGGCTTTCAGTCGTCATTGGGGCTGGAGTCATATATCCTCACAGTCTATAGATTAATGCTTTTTACTGCGACAGTTGTTTGACAAAATTAGACCGCGAAAAGTGAATAGCTCCAAAATGTTCATCTGACGAAATTAATCACAATGACGGTGTAACTTCCGACAGCGTGTCGCTCTCACTCATCAGAGATGTCTTTAATCAAAAGCTATGGGGCGAATTTCAACTTTCAGGTTAGTCTTCAGTAGACTCGCTATCCTTGATCCCTCATCGGAAATTTGAGAACCAACTTTTGAAGCATCGCAGAGAATGCATTGATACAAATGAATTTAATGAGGGAATTTCGAAGGTTCAACTTTGTAGGAGGGAAAACGTCACAGAGCAGCTTTGCGGAATGTTTGTCAACAGCCTTAATTGGACGAATCGGAGGAAAACGCCGTGAACAGAAAACAACTCGCTGCGCCACCGACGCATCCGCCTGCGAAACCTTAAGCACAACAATGTGATTAAAATCTCACTGGTAACGACCGGAGCTCGCGGATAAACGCGCTTTGCATCGGGAGACTTAGCGTAAATAACTATCGTAGAATTTAAGGACTACGGTAGGTTTGCATTCCAGCCTCTGAATCGCACTAAAAGCATTTGCTGACAGCGCAATCTGCAATATTGGTTTAGAATGGTTATGGCCGAGTCCACGCACAGGTCTACAAAAAGCGTTTAACGAGATTTTGCTCGCTTTTTTAGTTAAACTACTTTGCATCGTTATTTCTCCAAACACAAGCACTGTTCCTACTTGAACGTAGTTCCGTTCCACATATGAAAGCATCCACGTACGACATTCACGTCAGCGATTATGAAAGGTGCATTTGACCACTCGACGTGGTGCATCGCGCTGTTTGGAGATCATAACAGCGCAGCAATACTTTTTCGCTTGAACTAATCTCATGTTTGAGTTCTGCTTAGATACAGAAAAGGACAAACTCGTATTTGGATCTCAAATTTTAGAGACTGGTAAACAGAAAACGTTCGGAGAATTAATAACTCGTAAAGGAGTTGTTTTCGAATAGACTAAACTTTCAGAGTTCACGGAATGCGAAGAGAAGGTATTTGAAGCAAGCAATCCGTTCTAAACAAATTAGCGCTCGCGAGTTCTCTTGACGCTGATTTGATGAATTTTTACTTTTTCTTTGCAACAGAGGGCAATAAAGGTGCGGAGAGTGTAACACCACTGGCTCATAAAGCGAAGGGTTTCATGGTTTTTGTGCATTTGGCAGGAGCGGTGCAAGCTTTTTAAACGAGTACATCTACATTCAATGCATACGGCTGTTCAGCTTCTCGTTTCTTTCACTTTTGCTCCTCTGGAGACATGGAAATCTACATTTCGCAGATTGATCTTGTTTTCTGAGTGCTTTGGAGGCGATTCGTGGACAAACCAACAAACATAGACCGACCAACGAACAAGCAGCCATATCGCAATGTACGAATGTGCGAAGTTTACGAACATATCTCATGCTAGTGCGGCAAATGGCCGATATAGAGGAGAATTCCCGCGTCTTCCTTTCGTGTTATGTAAACTGCAGACGGTGAACCAACGGATTATCGGATTGTTCGCTTACTTGTAAAACGAGTTCAAATGTTTCAGAACGAGTTCTTCCTTACTGCTGTGAAGCGTGCAAACATTTTGTTTCCATGTTTTCCCCGCACTCGACTCGCCTTTGAAAGAAAGTGAAAAGAAACTTGGAACTTCCATATAATCAACTTCGTTCATGTGTACTCGACTTTCCAGGCTGCTGTGAAGCAACAGCGGTCGCTATTTCAAGGGATACAGTGATCTGTTGTGATTTATAGGACTGCTGGATGTCTACCACATTGTTTGCCTATCTTCTAAACTCTTCATTTTGCCGTGCAGGCAACTATGATAATTCCAGCTATGCGAGGTGATAATCCCTCTAATCTCGCTTCCTTTCTGCAGACTCTTCTTCTTATAATTTGCCTTCTGAGCTTCGGAAGAAGTCAGAAGTGCGTTGAAGATGTTCAACTTCGTCACATCGAGAACAGCAATCTTACCACGGAATTCTCCATCGAAACGGACACTAAGAAATGTTCCGACAACTATCCTAAGGTGACTCGGTCGTGTACGGACAGCGAGTTGGACGTTTCATTTCGTTCGATCGCTGTGGTCTCCCAGGGATCCAATGTGTAACGTTTTTCAACTGGACCACACTTATTACCTCCTTTAGACTGCCCTACGTAAACCTTAGCATCTCCGTGACGGCCCACACACGTGCAACCGACATTTTCATTAGGTTGCAATGTTTGTACGCTCCAAGTTTTGACGACGATTACTGCCACAACCACTACCGTCAAATCAACGAGTGGGGACGAATGATTTGGCCTTGCCGCAGCCTGAAACTTCACGAGCCTAACAAAACGGAGGTGCGCAAACTCAGTGCTAGTATTTCCGTAACAGTGCATTTGAAGGTGCCATATCGATTCGCGTACTCGTGCTTGCGGATGTTCGGACTTTCCCAGTATGCCGTCAATGTAACAATTTCGCCTCAGATGTGCAGGTTAATTAAAATTATTGAACTAACCGAACACTTGATTTCAGTTCTCTGTACTACGTGACGATTCCAATGGAGTCGCAGGTTCATCCAGAAATCAACGAAGTATACTACGATCCTTCTCGCACTGATCGGTCTTGGTCTCCACTGGTCATCATTGACACAAATCCACCCGATGTAGATCCTCACACTTTCTATTCATGAACCTCTGATTGGTCGTTTCAGGGCGTCTGGATTCGATACACGGAACAAAAAACTTTTACACACAACGAGATCAACGTCACAATTTACAAAGAAGGGAGTACTTCGGCTCTGTATTTTGCTCACAGTCGAGTTATCAAGAAACCAAACACGGGCTTCAAGTGGAAAAACATAGAGAAGGGTAGCTACGCTGTGTACGTCTACGTTGAGCGTCATGACTGCGCTTTATCTTGCCCTCATTTCCCATCACCATACAGAAACTGTACGGTCTGTCCCCACACTCAATTCAATTTCACCCTTAGTGAGGACAAATTTTCTGCTCAAAAACGTGAAGAACTCTTGTTGAAGGAAGCAACGCGTCACTTAGTATTCAGTCTGTCAGGTACGTAGCACATGCAGTCCTACTACTTCTAGAGTTCCATTTCAGGCTTAGTAGTGCTGGTCGCACTCGTACTGGTCGTTCTCGTAGTATATATACGAGTCATTCGCCCTCGCAGATTAGCTCGCTTACCTCCGCAAAACGTGGAGCTGCAGAATCGCCCGAAAGTGCTACTTATTTATTCCGACGATTGCGAGGAACACAGCGAAGTAGTTCTCGCTCTTTCAGAGTTGCTCAGAGATTACGGGAATGCTAGTGTGTACATTGACCAACTCGATCTCGTTGATCCAAGTAGGCTGAAATCATCGGGATTTCCACGAAACAAACTTGTTCAGAAATACGACCGATGGCGTGGTTCTATGAAACGATTGCTGCTATGAACTACGTTATTTTTGTTTTCTCGGAAAGCACTCCTCGAATCCTTGACAAGGAACGTATGCTGTCAAAAAAGCACTATCCAGACATGTTTTCTACGGCGGTCGAATCCATGTTTACGGTACACTTTCCACGTTATTGCAGACAATTTTTGCGTCAGAACATCTATTTTGAGTTAGGAGCCAAAACATTGCGCAATGAGTTGTCACGATGCCAACTTTTGAACTTCTAGGATGTTCACCAAAACGACAACTGGAGCAAATATGTCTTTGTCCGAATGTGTTATTCTCCGACGTGTTCGATCCCCGAGTATCTCAACAGATTTCCGGCACGACGGGTGACTCTTCCAGACGAATTCGGAATACTCGTCGGTCATCTCCACAATGTTGGAGCCAACGCAATAATCGATCACAATGCAGATCTCAGCAAGCTCGTACTTGCGATTCAATCCTTCCAACAGTTCAATCAGAAGCAGACAAACTGGCTCAATGAAAGGTAAATTCAAAAGCAGACCAAAAATTGCTTGCAAACGTCGCAATTCTTCAGATTCGTTACTGGTATTGAAGATGAAAATAGCACGCTGCTCCCGCAAAGCGACATTCCATTGAAACCGCTTCCACAGATACCAGCACGCGAAGAGCAGATTAAATTAGCCAACGACTTGATGATTGAGCCACCACCAGAAGATAATGAAGAAAAGCCGTTCAAGGATAGCGGACTGGCGTCCCTACCCACGTTCGCATTGATTGGATCACCCGATGATGACTCTTCCGACTCGTCGTCAGTGGCGTCATCAGGGTAAATGAATTCAATACCGGCCGGTGGTATTGCGACACTGTGATAAAGTCGTGTTCATTATTGTTCATGGCTTTGTAAAATAATATCAACGATCAAATGAATGGAAATACGATAGAAATTATGTATGGCGGGAAGCAGAATTGGAAGCCTATGACTGACTGCCATTGAACTGAAAGCAAACATAACTTTGTAAAGTTCTCACATTCGAACTCGGCTGTTTATTTTTATGATATTATAAGTTATCCAATACAGATAATTTAAATAGTGACATCCAAACGGAAAATCTCTTCGAACGTTTTAATAGCGGATTTACAGGTCACAGCAGTTTCTTTGGAATCCCAAAACGATATGGACCTCGGTCTTCAAATTGAACGAGGGGGGGACGACGGAATCAGCTGATTTCACTGCGCTCGCTTGCCGCTGTCTTCCTCGCGCTGATTGAGAAGTATTCGAACATCGATTTCGTGGCCTGAGCTTCGTTCGCCCAGGATACGACTTCTTGGAAAATCGTAAAGTGATTACCGAATGATTTTCTGTTGTGGTAAGTCAGTATATGTGAATTTCGAAGTGCAAAATGACAATTTATAAATTATTCCAGATGATAAGATGCAAAAATAAAGAAAATAAAGCGGAGCGACTGGAGACCAGTGCTGAAGTCTGCATCCTTTTGGATCTTCATCTCCGCTTCCTTTGATCCAATCACCATCAATCTGAAGTCTTCGCCGGGATGTCCACTCCAGTTCCGCCGTCTAATGAGAAGAAACCGTAGCCGATCTGGACAGCCAAGAGTAAGAAGCAAGGAAGAGATCCTGGGTTTCTGGGCCTCGGTAATCGGTGATGGTCCTTTATCGTGGATGGGCCTGATCGTGGATTGGCCTGAAATGGAATTCCGCACTGATATACACTGAATCTATAACCCGCACAACCGACCTCCTATGATCGGGAATTGAGCTCTGCCCCGCTGGACGCGAGGGAAGAACGCAAGAAGCAGTGGCAGGCGTACGAGGCGATACGTCCCAATCGGCTGCCTGCTCTAGACGAATCGGGCTTTAGTCACTTCCTACGATCGCGAATTGAGTTCTGCCCCGCTGCGAAGGAAGAAGAACGAAGCAATGGCAGGCGTTCTAGGTGAGTTAGTCTAAAATCGTTGACATAGCAGCTTCCACTGAAACGACAAAATAATTTAAGAATGACTTTGGCGAATAAATTACTTGTTTCTTCCTTTTCTTGTTATCATCCACGATCAGGTCCATCCACGATAAAGGGCCATCAACGATTACCGAGGCCCAGAAACCCAGGATCTATTTCTTGCTTCTTACTCTTGGGTGTCCAGATCGGCTACGGTTTCTTCTCACTAGACGGCGGAACTGGAGTGGACATCCCGGAGAATACTTTAGTTGATGATGTCAGGTACAGATGAGGCTTCGGTGGGCTTGTCCACAACGTACTCGCGGCTGCCCGCCAATGTAACCTAATCGCGATTGTCTGTGTGCACTGTCTGTAGTTAATCCGAGCAGAGAAGTGGGAGTAATTATCTGTTAACATGGGCCGATGTCTATGTAATGCGACTTATCATTTCTCTCTATTCTGTTTGTATCAATTATCGTGTTCAAGCGAACTGAAAGACCTGCCCGAGGTTGAATGGTGGATCGCAGTTGATTAAGTAGTCTTCATGTCGGTGCCATGGCTCCCACAGCGAGAGCGCTGAAATTTCCTACCCACGGAATGGTACTTGCGAATCGAAATTCGTTGTTGATAGAAATTTAGCCGCGATTGGGGTATAAACTTGTTAATTTCTTGTGTTTCTGGTTGTTGTTTTTTTTATGCTTGTTTAATATGCAGATGGTACTGGAAGTTTAAGTGGAAATGTGGTTGAAAACTATCTTTAATCATTAGTTTTCTTGTTTAGAAGCCATGAGACAGCTGGTTTTCCCGAAGTATTTTGGAAGACCATCGATTGGATTGGCTTTATTTGGATGCACTAACCGCCCATTCTATCAAATTTGCGTCTTCCCGGACCGTGCTTTGGGACGACGTTACGAAAGAAGTATCCTCGAACAGGTTTGGTATCCGCCTTCAAGTAGTTTTACTATGCGTGTTTTAGGTTGGAACATTTGATCCATTACCGAATATGAGGAATGAAAAGCTAGTATCTTTAAACTATGGAAGACTCAAGTATTGGATTGGAGAGCGAAACGCCCACATTTCTGTTCCAGTGTTAGAGCTTTTGGGTGAGTGCCCCAGATCTAGAGAATTAATTGTCTCAATTGTGTCTTTAAGGTTTGTCCGGTTTGTTTCCGATCCACCCCAAAACATATATTCGCGCAAACAACAATAGAGAACTTTTGGAGTCGGGGCACACACCGTCGGAGTCTGGGCAGGCGATGGATGCAGATGAAGCCGCTTTAAGTTCCGATTCATAGATCAATTGAATAAGTCTGTTTTTGTTGTATTCTTGTTATTGGGTGGATAAACCTACAATCACTCGAAGGTTTGAGTGACCCAACGGTTTGAAACCGGTACTGACAATCCCATATTTGTGATTCTGATCCATTGTCGGGTCTTCAGGTCGGGCTTTCAGAGCAACATGAACGAAGTTCAGACCAGCAGGGGCAATGCTGTTGACGATGCTCGAGATGATACAACTGCAGACAACTTTCCAACCAGTGCAGCAAACGACGATCCAAACTATGCAACTGACGATACATCAGCCGATGTAGCAGATGATTCTTTTGCCGTTGGAGCGGACGATGGTGCTCAAAAGAAGCAGAATTTCCGGTGTACGGAATGTGCGAAGACTTACAATTCAGGTTTCAAGCTGAAACAGCACTTTCGTCACAATCATATAGGTATGCGTCGGACGCCAGTTGTTTTTTTTTACTCACACTAATATTCAGGGTTGTATAAGTGCGATGTGTGCGATATTCAATTCAATACCGCTCCTGAATTGCGCAAACACAATTCTTCAAACCACCCAAAAGTTCATCATTGTGAACTGTGTTCGTACAGCCATCTGAGGAAGTATATGTTAACCCGTCATATCCGACATTCCCATGATGCGCGTGCTTTAATCTGCGATCTGAAGGGATGCAATATGTCATTTTCCAAGTACAAGAGATTGCAGCATCTTCGCGATCATCATCCAACCTATTCATTGACCCCGAAATCTGATAATTGTACTGAACAAAGTGACCTCTCTGAAAAAAGCATAAATGGCCAGAAGAATGAAGTTTGCAGCGGTAGTAGCGAAGATTCACAACCGTCGACCTCTCAGTCGCACGATGATCGCATTGTGGAACGATGTATATTAAAGGAGCAGAAAGGATTATATTCTTTGCAAAAAGAACAAGGTAAGTCAAAATACCATGTTCACGTGCTTGAATTTTTTTGCATTTTAGATTGGCTGAAGTGTACAACGTGCGGCAAGTTCTACAAAAATAAGGAGACACTAACAAAACATATACGGACCGTACACGACAAGGTGTGGGGCGCCTCTTCTAAGAATGAGAAGAAATTCAGTTGTTCAGTAGATGGCTGTGTACGAAATTTTCGAACACCACAAGAAAAAGATGACCACGAGAATCGTCACAAGGGTGGTATGTTTTGTTTTTAAGTACAGTTCAAACGACCGCTTGCAGGCGAGCCCCAATACAAGTGCAGTTGGTGTGAGCTCAGGTACTATGCCCGAAGAGAACTCGCAAGACACTTGAAGACTGTGCATGATTTAAGTATTAAAGATTTCAAGGAGGACGCGTAACTTCGTCTTTCATTCCAATGTTTATGCTTTCTTTGTTACTGTTGGTTGTTGTCTGTTTTATAGGCCTGTTTGTACTCATTGTTGACTGATAAAATATATTGTTCTAAAGCTTTATGGGTGAGAAACATTTTATTACGTTTTGATGATTAACGAAAGAACTGGTAAATGTAAGTAACGACAATGAAAAATAAATCAAATGTCAGCAATTACGAAAAGAGTGTTTGGTCGGTAAACCACAACCCGCTTGTAGACTATGGTAACTTGCTTCGGAGAGTCGAATGTCATTGTAAATGAATCAACAAACATCGGCGCAAATCGAAGTCGTTCTGTTTCACTTTCCGCGCATCATGAAAACGAATTCTATAAAAAAACATTATAGTTGCGAACGCTGACCCTATAAAATGTGATTTACCAGCGAAATTAACTCTTCCGTCACCGTCGAGATCTGCTTCTTTGATCATGTCGATTACTTCGTCTTCACTCAGTTTTTCACCCAAGTTGCACATAACGAAGCTTAGCTCTCGAGCGGAAATATAGCCATCGTTGTCCTTGTCGAACACCTGTGCAACGTTTAAAGAAGTCAATAACGAGGAAAACGTTACGAATACCTGAAACGCCTCGCGCAGTTCTCTCTCGTTTTCTGATTCAAGCACTTTTCGACTCATCATCCGCACGAACTCCTCGAGTTCAATCGTTCCATTACCTAGAAGCTCGATAGTCTCTTTATCACGCGATACGCCCGTCCTCACCGTCCTCGTCAATCTCATTGACCATATCTTGGAGTTCCTGGCGGGTTGGATTCTGCCCGAGCGACTCCATTACCGTACCCAGTTCGTCCGCTGTTATTCTCCCATCGCCATCTTTGTCGAACAGTTCAAACGCCTCCTTGAATTCCTCCAACTGCTCTGCACTTACAGACTCCATCCCTGAAACAAATATTCGATTGCGAGCAAGAATCGTGTTAATGAAAGCAATCGGCCCGCGCATTCTACTGCACAACAAACAGATCACAACGTTCAGATGGCCTCATAATGGCTTCACGGGGAAGGTTAATAACTGCGAAATGTATGCGGATAAACGCGGCTGGTAATCCCCGCTAATGATTATAATCCGGTATCACCGCGTGGGCAGCGCCCGGTGACAAAGCGGTCGGGAACATGAAAATGAAAAGGCGCATAAAATGAAAAGCGAATTTTTACGGGATTAAAGACTTTTCAAAATTCCCAGCCCTGGCGTCTTTAAGCTCCGGAGTCTCCCTATATTCTAAAGTTTGGTCGCACTCAATCAGTGATGAACGAAATCGAGAAAAACAATATCAACAAAGACACGCTCCTCTAAACCAATCTACTCGTTAGACAAACAAAATATGTTTTAATTCTTCTTTAAAATCGCTAGGAATTTTAATAATATCTTCGGAGATCCGTCGCAGATTGCGAAATGGAGTGAAATGATTGTGGTGAGAAGATTAACACCACACAGACAATTAAAGTATTGTTTATTATAGTTTGTCGAAGCAAGAGGACCACAAACAAAAAATCATCAAAGCGTCAGTTGGCTGAAAGAGGCAAAGATAAGAACCGATTGGAAAACAGGTATGTTACGAGGGAACGAAGCACACGCTAAAACACGAGACTCTTCGCGGAGGTCACTACTCACAACCTAACTAATTTGTGTTTCTCGGAAAAGAAGAACCGAGGTCCAAAACTGGAAAGAATTTGAAAGTGGTGCGCATAGCTCCAATTCGACCACTTTTCGTCTGACTTTTTAGTCTTGAGCAAAAAGAAAGATAATTAACTTGCTCATCGAAATCCAACTCAACGCTGTTTTGTTTCCCAACGACAACGATAAACGAGTAAACAACATGAGTTGGTAATTAACCGCGTTCGAGACTTTCTTCGTTTTATTCTTTTTGGACCGGTACGTGCCCGTTGTTCCGACGAACAGACGAAAGTCTTTAGAGAATACGTAGTTGCAACGTGTTGGACATGAAAGTACGATGATAAATGATCGAAGTGCGTTGCCGGCGCGAAATGGTGGAAGATGGAATGCGCGAGGGACACCAATCGCAGACGTCAGTCCGAAAGCCCTTTCATCTCCGGACGAAAAGTTTAGCATATCATATGATCGCATCTGCAGCCGGTAGACGAAACTGGCCGACTTGTCATATATCATCAATAAAAAAGCTTATTAATCGGAGATGACGCCGCCGAAATGCAGGCGTTGGAGATGCCGAAACCTTGGCATTTGGGACAGTTCAAGACCTCTTTTTCTGGAGCTCATTTCTAATTTATCGAAGGAAACTCTCAAGACACACTTGCAATCGTCCAACTGACTCATGTAGACTGCGCGAACATCAGCTCGCCTAATTGTGAATAACGACGTCCACAACTATAAATGCCACAATTGCGACTTTCTCTGTCAGGCACTTTCTAAGGCACGATGTTGATTGTTAGTTCGTTTCCAGTTCAATCGGCTGCGGTTGCAAAAAAATTACTGATCGTAGAGCAATCGGAATGCGTGCATCGCAAACTTCTCACCAGCATAATGATCTAATGATCCTTCGGAAACAAGTTGTATGAATTCGCACGTATCGGAATAAAAATCGGAATACACGAACGACGAAAATAACACGAGAATGAACAAGGTGACAAAAAAAGTTTTGAAAACCGGAGAATCAAAGCCCATCACACTCGTTGTTTACTTGTTATTCTCGGCCCGGTGATTAATGGTCGATGATGTTCAGTGGCATCTCATCCAAAGTCGCAAAATATATCAAATCTTTTAGGCAAGCGTGAGCTGTCAACGTTCGTCAATTTTTAACCGATTGGTGGGTTACGTGTGCCTACTTCCTTGAAGGTAAACGAAGACGTAACGCAAAACGCAGCTGAACGTCGAAGGTACTGTTTGGCAACCTGTTGTCATCGTTTGATGGTTTTGTTACACAACACAATCCACAGTCCCCGCTCTCGCGACACCGTGTCGCTGGATTTGATTAAAATACGAAAATCACACCACCCCAAGACATACTTCATTTTGATAAATCTTCATTATTCGAAAGTAAAAATCACGTGATGATTGCAAAAATTATCATATGAAGAACAAACTGCTTAGCGCAGATCGGTGGAACCTTTCCGCGGGCTCATTCACCAGACATCATCTCCATGAATTCTGAAAGGATGCAAAACAAGATTAATACATATAATTCAAAACGCACCATCGAAATCGACAGTTCCCGAGCCGTCAGCGTCAATTTCAGTGATCATTTCGTCAAGCTCTTCCTCTGAAACGTTCTCATCGAGTGCCCTCAAAATGTCGCGAAGATCCGACACGTTGATATATCCGTTGCCCTGAGTTCATCCGGTGTTAGCGACTACCGTAATCTGGAAGATCTTACCTCTTTATCGTAGAGACGGAACGCTTCTCGGAGTTCTTCTTCAAGACCGGCATTGTCGGTGTCGTTAACAACAAAAGTGGCGACCATAGCAGCAAACTCTTCGAATTCAATTTCACCTGAACCGTCGGAGTCGAACTCTTTGATCAGCTGCTTCAGATCGCGTTCTTCGAACGCTTGTCCCATAGTTCTGAGGATCTGGCCGACCTGGGTCGATCGAATGTATCCTTTCTTCTCCTTATCGAACATGTCGAAATACTTGCGGAACTCTGCAATGCTTTACTATGTTTGTGGGGACTGATTGTGGGTTATGCGAGACAATTCAATGTAGAACTAAACGACTTACGCTCAAGCTGTTCAGCAGTCAGCTGAGCAATAGCATCGGTCACAGCGTCGTCGGCCTGAACGAATAAATGTTCGTCAAGAAAGGTACTAAGAACACTAAAAACCAACCATAGTATGCTTGTGTGAGCTAACCGAGGGCAGGAAGGTGAAGATGAATGGCTAGCAGTGGAGGATCGACTCGAATGCGCTAGGAAAACCCAAGTGTCGAAGCTTTTTGGCGGAGGGAGGACTGTTAGGCCAGATTTTCAGTTTGTTTTACAACGTGCGCGATCGAAGTGCGCTGAAGCACCGTGCACGAGCTAAGTCAACTCAAGGAAAAATCCCGGAGGATTTCACCTCCCACCACCTCAGCCCACAGAAACATCCGGTTTTCGGCCATTCCTTGTATTCCTTGTATTTATCCCTACTGCGATTTCGGCAGAAATTTCAAAAAAAAAAGTACACCGCGCATTTCTGAAGCCTATGAGAGAGCGTTCAAATGTCACTTTCGAACAGAAACAAAGTGTGCGGCCGTAGTATGATAAAAGCGTTCAGTTTCCTGTCTCGCTTTCTGGGAAAAAGAACACCAAACACGTTTATTACAAATTGTAACTACTAAATGTTGTGACTTTCTGCGAACGAGAGCATTAAATGAAGCAAACCGGCGAAATCGGACCCATCGGGATCAATAAAAGCCGCGTTGAGAGAATTCATTCCGCTCTGCATTAAATCGGATTCTGTAAAACCAAATGCCCGAGCAGCGATAAAATATTCGGTGGACAAATCCGTTGCCATGAGACCTTTGTCATCGGTCTAAATAAGGAATTACTTTGTGAATAGTACATGAGAAATGATTACCGAGATGCAAACGGGATTTCCAAGTTTCATCCAGTCCTTCAGGTGACTATCGGCAATGGTCTTCGTTGTAGCACATAGTTGATTGGACGAAAGACAAATCTCTGAAAGCGGAAAACTGTATGGAAGAGCACAATTTGAATATACCGAACGGAATACGCTGCGCAGTTATTGATTTCACGGTGTCCGGTTTCGCATGGGAGTAAATAAATGTTCCATGGCCGATCCGATCGGGTTTGAAGTTAATGAAAGCGTCAAGTTCGTCGAGATGTTCGCTCAACTAGGGGTTTCTTTCATAAACTGGCCGACAGACACTTACAAACCTCAGCCAGATGAAGAGTTACTTTCAGACCCATTCCGCGAACTCTCTGCAGCAGCGGAATGTACTGACGTCCATCGATTTTTGGATTTCCACTTAAATCCACTCCAACGATTGTGCGATCACCGTTTTTGACTGAAATTGAGTGATCATATGGAAGCTGTGAGCGGCGGAAACTCCAAAAACGAAACTCACCGTATTGTTCCATTATATCAATGGTTTCCTCGGCATCTTGTAGACCTCTCGCTCGATCAATACTCAGAAGTAACTTTGCAACAATTCGGTCGTCTTTGAGCGATTTTTCTTGAATCGAATTAATTACAGTTTGTATGTAATCCGCTTTCGTCATGTGCTCGGTGGCTTTAGGCGTGGTGCGGAGTTCAAGGTAAACGACCCCTTCCTCTGCGAATTCTTCAATAACATTCGCTGTCGCCTGGACCAAGTTAATGGTTTAAATTTGAGACTCCACTTACTAGTTTGACGGCTTCTTTGTGAGTCATCAATGCATGGACAATTGGGAACAGTTTGAAAACGCTGAAAGTCCCGATTTCATCGATTTGATTGTGGAGACTGACCTGTCCATGGAAAGAATGTCATCGGGTTGCAACAACCCTTTTTCATGAGCGGATAAACCTGCATAGTTTGGGTCAATTTCGACCTTTAGCTTCGCAAGCTTTTCGATAGTTTTTAAACTTAAGCTTCCGTTCAAATGCGCGTGCAGCTCCTGAAATGAGGAGCTTTTAAAGTGCAAACAAAGATGAAGATCACTTACTACTTTTGGTAACGATTTACAAAAGAATTTTAGTTTTTCAATTTCATTACGACCCTTCATAGTGCACTACTTGTCATCAGGTGCCCTTTCGATGACACAAGAAACGTTTCTGCAGAGCTCGCGTTGACCGAATCGATAAGTGCAAAGGACAGAATTGATTTGACCGAATGCTTTCTGATTGAAAAGTGCGATCTCCGCAAAGCGATACCATCGTGCGTTCTGCGTTGTTGAGTTTTCTTGCCTTTGCAACAATCAGTTAGAAACCACATGGTGTTGAATGAATAGTAAGAGCGAATTCGCCGAATTGCTCTTTTGGAAATGCCACAGATCGAATGAAACCGGTTCACCGAAGACTGCGATCGCGTGCGGTCAACTTTCTTGGGAGATGCGCTAGTCGGAGAATTCCTGCGAGGTGCCTTTCTATGTGATGCTGCTTTTTATATTCCTGGCTGTTTTGTGTCTCTTGTCTCCCGTTGGTGCCGCTGGAGGAGGGCGAGGCGGTGGCCGAGGGGGTGGCGGTGGCGGAAGAGGAGGCAGAGGATCTGGTCACTCTGGTACGTTGTTATTGATGATGATCACTAGATTCACACAATGTTTCAATAGGACATGATCACGGCAGTCATGATCACGGAAACCACGATCATGGTAGTCACGACCATGGATTCCATGACCACCATAGTCATGATCACGGTCACTGGGGTCAGTGCTCTTCTTGTGAATGCTCTACTCAAACAGACTTTTTTAGGACATGAGCACTCAAGGTACGGATCGGCTTGGCACGGCGGCAGTAGTGGAAGCGGACGAGACGGTATTGTCGTCAGTACGCGCTTTCCTTGTAAACGTTTGTTTTAGGATACGACCCGTGGGAGAACACACGATCGTCTTCTTCTGATCCCTCTTGTTCGTTTAACCAGCTTGACAGCAGAATAACAAAGGATGCTTACAGGCAATGCACTTCAAAAACTGCTCGGATTGTGTCGTCCAAACTACGGTAGTTACGGCAATTACAACAATAACTACTATGGCAGCGCCTATGGACAACGCTATCCGTACTACAACTACGGATCGACAGCGCCATACTACGGCAATTACTATAACAATTATTACGGAAAGTGAGCGAGATGGCAAAGCGCACCATTGTGGTGTTTTGTATATTGTAGTTTGCTTGAAAAACTTCAATAAATGGAATCACTGCGTGAGAAGAAATTTCAGACAGCTTTCGGCGTTTGTCATGTGCACCGACTTGATTGAAATGCGATGAATCGTCTTTCGAACTTTCGAATCGCGAAAACTTTTGTGAAGCGTTCTTTGCCCCAAGGGCGTTAACAAGCGGGTACAATCACAAAATTAAAGCAACGCGCGTAATTGGTTCGCTACACGAATCAGTTCATCTTCGCCGACTTTTGCGATGTAATCAAAAATAATCTTGTTTTGCGGTAGCTGCGCGATGAGACTACTACATCGCACTCGTCTATCAACAGGCACCTGAACCGACTACCCCCATGGCCAGTTTCAACTTTCTCTCCATTGCGTCTCAATGCTCCGCTTCCGCTCATGTCACCCCTTAAATGCTCTTCGCCAATCAAACCCTTGAAGAAGTCAACGCGTAGTCATCGCTCGTTCTCTTTCAGATGCGATTCTCTCTGTTTAGTGTGGCAATTCTTTTATTCTTTTCCAAAGCGAGCGCCGAATGTATTGATGGCATCCACAACGTTGTTATTGTCGAGTCATTCAAAGACCGTAAGTTAACTCAAATCATCGGATCAGTGCAGACCACACACGTTGTATCATTTAGGCGATCGTCCTGTGATCATAAAAAATCTGGTTGCTCGTGTATACGATCTGGAAATGAAACCATCATGTGCAAACGGGCGACCGGCTGTGCAGATGCCTGGATACGCAAAATTATTGGAAGGTACTGAATGTTTATCGCTATCTTCAAAACCGCCAACAGCAGAAATCAAGTTTGCACATTGAACGCGATCACCGTTTACGTTTGTTTGCGCGCACCGCTCACCACTTGTCCCCTTGAGCTTTGATTCTCATTTCTACAAAAGGTTCAATCTAATCTAGGCCAAGTCACCGTCCCGCGGCAGTACGACCTCGTGAAAGACGGCGAAATGAAGATTACGATTAAAGGGCTTGACTACAGTGACGAAATTTGCACTGATGGACTTAGCAACTACATGGTTATTCCCAATCACTACTGGTGGGAGAGAGTTACAGTTGAGTACTGAAAACAAGTGACGTTTAGCCACATCAAACTCTGTGAATTCATCGGAAACGACATGTGTGAACTGTTGGAAAAACCCGGAACGCACACTGTGAAGGACCTGGAAGAGAAACTAAAATTCAACACGACGTTGAGATTACCGGACCCTCCTTCACTTCTCGGTGTTACGATTCTAGATCTTTTCAACGTAATGAGTCGCCAAATGTCAGGGCTATGATGCAATCGTGGACTTTCAGGGCGAATTCAACATTGCGTTCAGTTTGGAAACGGAGGGGAAGAGAGTTCTTGATTGGGACGTTCCGTCCAACGAAGAATACCTGCAAATCGGAGTGGAAGCCGAAGTGGAAAAGGACGATTAGCTTTACTTCACTGTCTAGTCACAGCTTTACTGACTTTGTATAGTGTTAAATAAAATTGCTCACCCGCTGGACTTAAGAGGTCATAGCGTCATCCGACGTGAAAGCCGCAATCGCATTCGGTTTGATTCTCCTTTGCAAGTGATACTCACGTGATGCTCTTTGTTGACTCTTCGGTTCCGTCTAGACCGTAATTCTCGGCATAGACTTGAGATCTCAAAGTACAAATGAGCGGGGCAGAGAACTGGTGTTTTTTCGTTGTTAGCTGAACTGGGTGACTTTGAACTAGTTGATCGTTTTTTTATCCTATCAGGTCAGCAGAAATAGTTGATCCAATGGATTGGTCACAAGAAAAAGCAGTCGTCCTGTCATAGCGGTCAAAGGGCACTTTCACCCCGCCCCATGCCTGGAAAGCTTTGTTCTTTGATCGAAGAACGGACGGTGCGACATGAAGAGTACGTCCAACCAAGACATAGATCATTCTGCCTACGTGACTTTTGCACAGTTAGCGCAGTATTTATGCATCGTGTCTATTGCTTTTCTCAGTCACTTCGTTCCCAACCTGACCTACGAAGTCTTTTCTTATCTGTACTGCGCATTTTGTGTACTCCATTTAACCAGGACGCGTTGCGTTTTTCCGCCCTTCATAGCGTCAGCCTATCACCACTCTGTGGATTGCGTGCTATGAGGAGTCAGGCTGTGCTGGTCACTAAACAGTTTTGGATATACGGAGAAAAGCTCTGCCGTAGCGTTCGCCGAACTCGAGAACGGCGATGCAAATGCAAAGCGAACGGATTTGCGTTGTTTGTTGCGTCGCTGCCAGCTTTCGCTGTCTTTCGCTCATGCAAATGTAAAGTCGGCTGCTTTTTTGGTTTCACTGTCGTTGATAGTTGACACTCAACTCCTCCAACGGCATCGCTTTTTATCACTTCTTTTCGTTTAGTTTACAGGTCGTTGCTGGACGCGGGCGTTGCTCGAGTTTAAAGGTGTAAGCGGACGGACCGACGCGCTTCGCACCTGAATTGCACTCGAAAAAGGGAGGGAGAGCGCGCGCTTCGATCATTTGTCATGGGTGCGTTGTGAAATTGGAGGAGAATGCTTTATCAAGATGCGCCGATCGCTTTCTAATCAAAAAAGGTGCGAAAAATTGCACCTCGCTTCTTGCTGAAGCATGGGAATGCAATGTTTCGTATCATTCTGATTTTGTGTTCGTTGTTTCTATTGTTCAGTCGTGCATTTTGCTAATAAATAGGAACGCCGAGATAGCTCGTCTTCATCGTTCGTACAGGAAAACCTGTTTACAGTCCCGATAAAACGACGACTCCCCTTCGACTTTTGTTATTGATATTACTGTTTGTTTCGCCTTACGACGCTTTTTCTGTTTTTGATTTGATGCGATGGCGGTGCGGAGATCGGTTTTGCTCCAAATATAAACGAGCTGGCACCGACTTTTTTTGCAACTGGTCAGAATTAATTTTCCATTTAATTTCAGAAATCTCAATCATGTTCCGTATCGAAAACGTCTTGATCGCTGATGAGATCGAACAGGAATGCATCGATATTCTGCAAAGGAACGGCGTAAACGCCGTGAAGAAGACGAAGCAAACCAAAGAACAATTGCTCGTCGAGCTGCCCAAGTACGATGCTGTTGTCGTCCGATCGGCCACAAAGGTAAGTAATGTCCATAGGATTTTGAGAATCTTTCTGAGGGTCATAGCATAATTTTTCCTGTTTAGATTACGCGTGAACTCATCGAAGCGGCCGCTGGAAAGCTTACTCTTATTGGGCGTGCTGGTACTGGAGTCGACAACATCGATGTTGAAGCTGCTACCGAGCATGGAATTATTGTTATGAACACTCCAGGTAAAATACGTTTTCAAACAATTAGAATGCATACCATTCGCATCTCGAACGGAGAGAACAAGAGATTGATAATTTACTTGGACTAACGAAAATAATGCAAACGATCTTTGCACTCGGGACTACGTTAGGGTGTTTAGTATTGAAGTGGGTGTGTACTGTTATATCACCTTCTTGGCAGCGTTTTGTCGTTTCAATAGAATAGAAGCGTTCGTCACCATTCTATGTTGCGGTGTTCTTATTCGATTTGACAGGAAAGTGCCGATTCGCGTTTTTTTAAAAGGCCTTGGCCGCTTCCCCATTGCGCGTCCCAATTGATAAACGCCACCCGGCAGCAACGTAATCGGGAGGCGATAGGGGGAAACTGGTTGTTTGGAGCTCGGACGCGACAAGAGTTGCGTGGCGGTGTTCCAACTGTAGGGTGCTGCGACGAACGTGAAATGAAGGCCAAATCAATCAATAGAGCGACTGTCCTAATATGGGCGCAGCGGCGTATTGGAAATGGGAAACGACGAACGAAGGAAACTCTCCCGCTCGTTGGTTCACAGCGTGTCTCTTCTCTCCAGCCATCGACGCCCGCTTTGGCGATCGTCGGTGTAGTCATGGCTGTCGCTTGTGTAGTGCGTTTGCGTTGCTTTGAATTCCAGGTCCGATGATAGTCGCAACGGTAGTGCTTGATTTGCGGTGCGATCGGGCCCACCCTAACCCCCAACTGGGAAACATAGTCATCTTTCCGAGGTGCATAACAACTATCACAGGGGTTGCACGCGTCTCTTCAAATGCTTCACACTTATCAGCACTTTCCGTTTTCGAGCCCCTTAAGTGTATTCCTTTGTGCTTTAAATCTCTTTCTTCGGCACCTTAAACAGCTGATTTTTATTTTCTGTATGCTTGGCCAATGATTTGATGCATTGGAAGCTCATGCTCGGCCTTCTCACAGGGGTGGGGATAACAACTACACCATGGCGCTAGGGTTTGTCGGTCAACTTTTCGATCCAGCGCAAATCGCCACTTATGAACGACGGTGACCTTGATCCTGTTCCCCTATTGAAGTCCCAAAGAGTCCTTTTCTTCTTCAACTCACTGCACTTCACCATCTCTAACCGCAAAATGCGCTTACTGTATTTGATGTACTGGTAGCTTTTCATCTGGCCAAATTCCGTTTTTTTTCCGAATAGCGATTGATTTTAGTTTTTACTTTTGCAGTGCCAAACATTATTCTATGATTTTATGGTGATTTGGTTTGGTGATGGCGAGAATTACTGAACGCAATTTTACTTGCACTTGGCCATATCTGTGGCGGCCATCTGTGACCGTAAATGACCTTTCCCGCATGTGCCAAGCCTGTATAGAGAAGGACATCACGTCTCTTTATGACCACGAACTGATTCGTTCTAACTACTAGTTTGCGTGTGGTCGTATTGATGTTTAGTCCATAGGTAACTGTTGATTGATTCAGAACGTAAGTTGCAGCCATCTTAATGGCGTCCTTTCTGCAGCGGCATCAGAAAGACGAATCCTCTTCATTAGATCCTACTAGCTTATTAGCATCTCTTTATAACTCAACTGACAATCCTCATGATGATACCAGTCAATCCACTTCTTCAATTTCGTCGGTTAATCCAAGCACATCCAAAGTGGCATCAACTATTTCTTCTTCATCCGCATCAACACCAGCTCGGAAATCACATTTTCTACCTTGTAAACCATGTTTTGCACCGTCCGGTTACGGTAGAATGGTTTTGATATACGACAGCTTATCGAACCCGGGCCACCGGAGGGAGTTTGCGTACAAAACTCAGTTTACGAACATGTCCGGGTCGACGACCGTCTACTACCGCTGCATGGCATGCAGAGCACTGCGGCATCGGCTCCAGCGGACGATGGCTCCGGACGAGTTGCCAGCCGTGCCGTGCATAGCGGTGAAGAACGACCAGTTGATGAACGATCCCGACTACCCCGAGGCGAACAATCACTTTTGCACTCCGCCAACGATCGAAGAGTCGATGGCGCGGCAGAGGAACGGGTACGCGAAACTGATGCGGAAGCTGCGCGCACAGAAGGGCCGCGACGACTCCTCCGGCAAGAGCAACATTCCCCCATTCGAGGCGGTCGAATCGGCGAACCTCCTTCTGCAGCAGATCCAGTCGAACCTCTACGCGTCGGGCGAAGACGCCGGATCCGTGAAGGTCGAACCGGAGTCGGATGCGGAGCCCAGTGAGCCCATGGACGCAAGTGTGAGCGCAAACGCGAGACTCGAGGCGCTCGTGAAGATGGAGGAGGACAAATTCCAAAAGATCAACGGCTCGTCGTCCACGTTGAACGCCGCAATCGAGGAAAACAACAACAAGAAGGAGCTCTCGCCTTCTAGCGCGCCGATGCATATCGCGAGTTTCGGGCCGCTCTCCAATAAGGTCTCCGAGCTCTGGAGGGCGCTGAGTCGTCCCAAAGCCGTCTCTACGCACATCAATGATATCGTCGACAGATTCATTGTCAACAACTGGGAACTTCCTGAGAACGGTGTGCATAATTAATTGATCTCTTGTTCTCTTCATCTCTTCTAAAATTCTAAACTTACCAACAATATCTCAACAACAATACCTGTATATTTAGCTGGAAATTCGCGCAGCGCCGCAGAACTGACCTGTACAAGCATTCTCTCCCTTGCTCGTCATGTGCCACAAGCAGCTGCCTCCATGAAGGCCGGAAAGTGGGCTCGTAAGGACTACATGGGTGAAGAAGTGTACGGAAAGACGTTGGCAATCATTGGACTCGGACGCATCGGAATCGAAGTTGCCACCCGCATGACCGCCTTCGGAATGAACGTCATCGGTTTCGACGTGTTCGTGAGCCCGGAGGTGAGCGCGTGTGTGCGATTACAGTAACCCGAACGCGGACATTCAGGCCGCTGCGAAGCGCGGAATCCGCTGGACTCCTCTGGAGCAAATCTGGTCGCAAGCCGACTACATCACGGTGCACGTGCCTCTGATCCCACAGACCGCAAACATGATTAACCGCGAGGTGCTGGCCAAGTGCAAGAAGGGCGTAAAGATCGTCAACGTCGCGCGAGGAGGAATCATCAACGAAATCGACCTCGTCGAGTCGCTGAATGCCGGCCACGCCGGAGGCGCTGCATTCGACGTCTTTGAGCAGGTACAGTGCGACTAGGTGTAATGGAACCTCGAAAACTCTGCGTTTCAGGAGCCTCCCACCTACCGAGAACTCGTCGACCACCCAAAAGTCGTCTGCACGCCTCACCTGGGTGCAAGCACCATGGAGGCGCAGCAGCGCGTCGCCAACGAGATTGCCGAGAACATCGTCGCCCTCAACAAGGGCACCGGCCTCTTCGGAGCGGTACCGTACTCTCTGCCACCACCGTAACCGCAACGCTCGTTTCAGCTCAACGCATCCGCTGTCTCCGCCGTTCTCGATGAAGCAAAGGCCGAATTTGTCAAGGCGACCATCTCGCTGAGCAGAATCGTCGCCTCGCTCACCGCGAACCCGAAGAACGTCGTCGTCAAGTATCCATCGGCCGCCACCGGCCTCAACCAGGCGCTCGTTGCTGGCGCTGTGGTCGGGCTGCTGCAGGCAAAGGGCAGCGCCGGTCTCAACTTGATTAACGCGGAACTGAACGCGAAGAAAGAGGGAATTCAAGTGACGGTCGAGCCTTCCAAAACCGGAGAGCTGAGCATCTGCGCTGGCGCCACTTCTGTGGCCGGATATCCTTCTCCTTCAGGCGCTGTCATTTCCTCAATCAATGGCAACAAGGTCCCCGTCCCTGTTGTCGCTACGGGTACAATCGTTATCTCCCCCAGCAGTGTCACTGCCTTTGATTTTAAGGATTCCGTTCAGGTAAATTCATTGATATTCTAGCCGATTTCTAATTGCCTTATTACAGAACAAAGTCTTAGCTCAATACGGTTTGATTGGCTGTGGCCGCATCGCTGTATTCGGCAAACTGGATACTCACGAACTCGACGAAATTTCGAAAAACTCCTTTGTTGTTCAGTTTTAAATAACTTATTTGTCTGCTGAGGACATTTCTTGTTCATAACGCCTAATGACTTGCCTTGTATTGGATGCATTCCATACAGCCTTTATATTTGTAGATTGTGATAATAGATTCTGTGCAAACCGTAAGTGGCAATCAGATCATAAAAAGACGCTTATATGTAAACAATAAACGAATTTTCCATCATGTCTCCAGTACTAAAGATAATCCAAGTAATCGTTATATTTTGGAGTAAAAGGCTAGTACTTTCGAGCTAAACACGCGAAATCTCACTAGGATGTCATCGACAATTACTGAAAATGTCAGTTGGCATCGGGGTTGCAGCAGAATTTCTTTGATTTTTCACGCTGTCGACGATTAACTAATTTGCGTACTTTACTTTTGCATGTCGACCATTAGGAATGTGGTAGACGCCGTGAGCAGGTTAGCCTGACTACCTCGACACTTCCGCCACCCTGGGCAACTCGCTTCAGGCTCGTAAGTATATACCTGAGCGATGCCTGGACGCGCTACAGGTCAGCCGGCCTCGCGGAAATTCGCTGCTAAAGAAGTAAGTTAATCTGTGCAACTACGTTGTTCATCATCTTTTCCTCGCAGTGTGCTTATTCACCCACGTCAGGCGGATTTTTGGTAAAGGGACGCATGCGTATGTATGTGCAAATTCACTGATATTCAAATCGTGCTCCAAAACCAGCTAGCTGCCTACCAAACGTTGCGGTTTCGTGTCACAGTCAATGATTGTTCGGACGATCATCGCTGGCGCGATTGCGCGTAATCCTCAGCATTAAAATATGTTTTCCGTTATTGCGGTTAATTCTGCTTGCATCAGTTCTATTACTTTCAACAATTGTTCGTTGTCCTTTTTCAAATGCCCAACAACTTTTGCGGCGAGGTATTCTGTTCGTTTCGCGCAGTCTAAAGAGCCACTGAAGTCCAGTTCTGAATAACAAAGACCATTTTACGATCAAAAACACGATTAATGTATGACGTGTGCGGGAAACGTCCAGAGGTGTGTATTTACAAAATTCTGCCAGCCATCTGCATGCTCCATGTTTTCACGCTTTCTTATCATCTTATCAACGCGCGAGCGGTACGTCAGTGGTTGGTAGGACCCTTGTCGCCGCTTTCATCTTGTCTTCTCGCTCAGAACGCAACGTTCACGTTTTTTAGTGATATATAATGTTATTCTAACAAGGGATTGGGCTTTCCAATGATCAATACGGTTCAACGTGTAAGTCCTCTTCCTTATTCCACAATTCACAGCTTCATTCGAATGCCGAAGCGCCTTTCATTCGCTTTCTTCTGCTGCCAATAACTTTTTGGATGAAAGCATACAATAAAGAGACGTGTGCTGTCAAGTGTAAGGTAAATGTCTTCCAAATTCGTCCATTTGTCGTTTGAGAAACAAACGTTTCACCGGCTGAGTGGCGGTCCATTCTTCAAAATTATAACTTTTTGTCATTTCTTCTTGTTTCAGGCGCGACATGCCTTTAAATTGAATCGACTGATGCAAATTTTTTGATTATAACAATTGTTTTCCTCTATTTGCCCTAGTCCGTTTTCCGTTACTTTAACACCTTTTACACTTTGTCGCAAACCGATTGAAGTGTCCCGATTTTGGCGGTTGTGAAAAGCTTCTCTGTAACGTGAAATTCGAGCGGAAACGAGCTCCTTACATCTTTTGCCTTCTTCCATCGAGATTATCTCTTTCACAACAAACTTTTCGCATTCTCATTACCCGATGCGACAACATCAGAATCGTGGGCTTAGTCCGGTTTCATGGGAATTGATAATCCCTTCGAATATAAACGGTCGTTATTTCAGTGCGAATCGTTAATGTCTGTACAAGAAGCAGAGGAGCGGAGAAAACTTTTCGCCTCTTCGACAGGACGATCAGTCAGTGCTCCACCTCGTAAAAAATGGTACAAACGAGGTAATGCTAACATTTGGACCATTAATTTCATGGAGAGGAGGGAAAACAATAAGAAATCAACACGAAGCAACAACAAATCTAACCGGTTTAGTAAGCTGTTTAGTTCCCTATCAGCTGCGCAGAATCGGCTCACAACAGAATTTACTCCAAGACCGAGTCATATCACGGAGACTAGTCGGAGCGATCACAATGTGGCATGACATACATGCCAATCTGCTGCAGCTGAGCATTGACCGATCATCTTCTGCGTCATCTGAATCAGAAGATAATACATCCTCGTCATTGAGCTGTGAGAGTCTGTACATTGACGAAGACGGTGCACAACCCAGCGTCAGTAAACAGCGCGAAGGTTCCAAAGGTACGAGTCATCCCTAATATGTTTCCTTCAGTTATTACAGATGACGATTCACATCACGAATCGGAGTGCATGGACACAGTCAACGAAATTCGCGCATTTGAGACAAGCACGAAAATGAATGGCAAAATGTCAATTTCCAATCCGGAACTGACAAGCGGCCAACTGAAGGCGATGTTTCCCGAGTTGAGCGAACACTGGAGGTGAGTCTTCTTGATTGAGCGTTTGATAAGAAGGTCTTAGAAGTGAGCCCACTTCTTGTTCATTTTTCCCTCTTAATTTGATGGACTGCAACAGTAGGCGGAAAGAACGCCAATAGTTGAGAAAGAAACAAGGATCTGGAAAAGAGAAATAAGAAGAGAAGAAAGCAGAACCGAACAGAACTGATCAGAGCGTTGCGGAATCAGTGCGCGTGCTGTCGTCGCCGCACAACATTCATTCCATCCAGTCATCAAATAACTGTACATCGGCAGTCCGCGCACTTACGGTTGCTGAAGACTGAAACATTGTCGCACTGTTTTCGATAAAATCTACACGCGGTTGCGTCGGCCTTCCTCTGCGCGCCCACCCGTTCGTCCGTTTTTGCCCATACAAAAGACGTCTCGCTTTGTGCTCCTGATTAGCCGAGACACCGCTTCCAACTAGGCCACCTTTCTTTGCATCTATTTTTAACTTCCAACGCTGCATGAAGCTGCATAGTCCACCTGGGAACGTTAAACAACTCGTTGGCGTTCAGTCCGATCTTCAGAATGTGCTTCAAGTTCTTCCGGCGCAGGTATGTGGCTTTTACGTCGTAAATCTCACCGCGATTGCGTTGATTGGATATATGAAATCACTGCTTATTGGTTATCGAAGTCCTCTCCGAGTTGTTGAGATTATTAGGCAGATTGTAAGATGTTAAACAACTCGCGGATACTTTGCTCAGTTGCTCCAGTGGGTAATTTAAAAATTGGCAGCGTTTTGTATCTTTCGTTTATGATTATTAGATTTTTTGTTTCATGTTTTTGAGCTCTTGCCCTCTTTCATCGTGAACTCGGTGTGTTTATCGGACATGTGCGGTTTTACAAACCGAAAACCTGCAGAGATGCGCAGTTTCGCGATTACAGCTTAGAAACAGCGCGCAGATAGGCAGTTTGTTCGTTCTCTGCAGGTTGCCGTGTGATTTAATTTGCTAATTTTCTACTGCGAATATTAGGTTAATTCAACGCAAAATCGGAGGTGCATAATAGAATTAAAACAGCGTTTATCATAGCAAGTAGCAAATTCGTTTCCTGATGTGGACCCGGCTTCGAAAGACCGCCCCTTTCAATTCTGCTAGTGCTACCTGAGAGCGCGTTCCTCCTTTAAAGGCCTCATGTCCAAGGACTTAGTGGTGCGTCTCTCTTGTTGTGATTACGGAAGGCGCGACTCAAGACGTGAGAGACCCTAAACGGCTACGGCGAAGTTGTTCCACGCTAGCACTCTGCTCTCTGGTTGCTCCCTGCCTGTTGACTGGTTGATCCGTGATAATCCTGAATGCGGATATATTCATTATTAATATTCGCAAGCGATCCTCTCGCTCTCTCACACCGCACATGCGCATCCTTCCCCTGCGGCATTCCTTTCTTACCTTTTCATTTTGTCATTTATCGTTTTTTTCCACCGCTAAGGATGGATGGGGCGCGTTCGTCTCCATTAGCACACATTTAATCATTTTTCTTTTATCTCGTTTGATGAGTTTCACGGGAAGTCAAATTGTTTGAAGGGATTATAAACGAGGCGCTTTTAAAAGCCAGTATTTCCGTATGAGATTGAGATTATCCATTCGTGCGAATTCACTTGAATATCATTTGATAAGTCTAACTTTCAGAATTGAGCGCAGCTTTTGTACTACAGCGATGTACACTTGAAAGTTACTGCTTCGCAGTTCTCAGCAATTCGTCACCATTCAAGCGTTTATTAGTCAGATGACAAGTCGCATTCTTGCGCTACGTAAAAATGGCGAAAGTTCAGTTTTTAATGCTGCTTCATCAGCCACCGTAGATGGTGTGTCAGGTGTGGCTTCTACGAATCGTTGCTCTTCCAGTGGCTCTGTGATGTCACCAAAATTTGAAGTGCATGAAAGATCCGGAAATGGCTTAGCTGATCGCTTTACTAAAAAGCCGTCGTCGTCGAAATTACGAGTTTCGCAGAGCAATTCTAGTGGATGCTCCGAAAAAGCGAAGCTTTCATCGGCAAAATGTGTTTTTCGCAAAACAACGAGCTCTACGTTGCGGAAGCCTACTCGCAGCAAGCGTGATTCAGATGGCTCTCGGTCTGTCACACTGCCGTCCAGTCGCAAGAATTCGGATCGCTCCGTTCCAATGGAACCGAAAATCAGTGGAGCGGCTTGTCGCACTTTAACTGGCGTCTCAAGCAGTCCGCCGAAAAGGAAGCCTTTGGGTCCAAGTCTTTCGTGGGATCCTGAGCACCGTTCACGAAGCCCGTCGACCGCGTCACGTTTGCGTGTGCACTCAGCAGATCATGATACGGAAGAGGACATATCCTCTACTGCGGCTGGCGATCCGGAAGAATGGGTTGAAAAACTTGACCTTGAGCGTTCTTGTCTGCACTGTTCGCTTTCGTCGGCATATAAGACGATTAAGCTGAAAACCGAGATTGAAAGTGCAGTCAAAAGATTAGCAAGACGTCTAGGCACGGGATCAACTTCGAGTTGGCCGCGAAGCCAGAGGGACGACGGTCTGTCATCATCTGCGCGTTACCTGAGGGGAAATGTGGGAACTCCGGATATCGTGGTTTCGTCAATTAGCTCGGATGACGACAACGACACGCAAACCCGTCAAACGAGCAGTGAGCGGGGATCGTCCAGTATAGCAACAAGTGAAACCAGGTAATTCCTACGCACGTTACGGCCATCCTTTCTATTTTACAAGTGTTTTTGATAATTTTGCATATTTGTGTGTGGTCAGAAATTCGCTCTTCGTAAAGCGCTCATCAAAATTATCTATTTTCCTAGTCGTTAATGGAATCTTCATTTCCGTTTCATTTTTATTTATTAATACTCTACGAATTTGTATCGTTCAGTTCGCAATGCAGTACAGCGTCAGCGAGTCCAAATGGCGTGCGCGATTTCAACGACATTTATTACACCAACGAACTGGTGCTCGGACCCAATGCAAGCGAAAACCTAATTTACAAAATTTGTCGGATTGATCTGGAACAATCACGTGATGGTGGCCTAGTGACTGGCGTTCTCATGGACAGGTTGAAATTGCCAGGGTCTTCTATCGCACATCAATGCAACGGGACTGCGGATTCAAATAGTCCGCCAAGATCAAACAGCGTCGATCTGTCGACTCTTCGTAGGGACATTGAATTGTTCAGTGTTAGCTCTGGTGATAGTGATTGCGGATCAGACATCGATTATGAACCATCGTCGCCCGCAGAGTCTGTGCGAACAGTTCGCTCGCGATCCCATGATCCAAGTCAAGATAACCTGCTCAGAAGACCCAGCCGCATCGAGCATTTGTCAGAGATTTTCAGGTTTGGTCCATGGTCGTACTATCTGTGTTCAATTCTCTCATGCCTTATTTCTGAATTCATTTTCTTCATATGTTATTATTTCATGCTCTTCCATTGCAGCGATATTGAAAATTTGTATTTTTCAGAAAAGCTCTGGCAAAATCTCCAGTTGTTAAACGCGCTGCAGCTCTTCAAGAACACGAGTATAAATCGGTAAATAAACATCGTACAAGTAGGTATTGGCTGGATGACCAGGTAATTTATTGTACGAAATTGTTAACTAACGAATTCGCTTTAGATATGCGACTCAGAACACATTTGGTTGCCGTCAACAGGACCAGGGTCAGCTGCGAATTCGTCGGCAGATACCGAATGTTACATAGGTGACAAGGATTGTGAGAAAGTAGGCGAAAAACGGCGTTGTGCTGCTTGTCATATTGTAGCGCACACTGCTTGTTTTCCGCTACTCTCTAAGGTTTGTTATTCTAAGTATTTATGTGCTCAATGTTTTGTTGTTGAAGATGAATCTGAATTGCAAAACAACATTTCGAGACTCAGCTGCTCGAAAAAATCCAACGAAGGAAACATGGAATTCGCTGATTAGACATCACTGGGTTCATCGATGGAAGCATGAAGGACGTTGCCAGCACTGCGGAAAGAGTTTTCAACAAAAAATGTTCCGCGAAAAGGTTCCGAACTATTTTGTAATGAAATACCAATGTTTTATTTAAGGAAGTCATAGCTATAACGTGCTCTTGGTGCAAGCAATCGTATCACAACAAGCGCTCTTGTTTTGCTATGGAACGTATTGAGGAGAAGTGTGATCGAGGGCAACTGAGAGATCTGATTGTTCCACCAAGCTGGTTAATCCGTTTGCCAAATTCAAAGAGAAGGAGTCAAAAGAACGCATTGAAAGCACAAAAAAAGAAAAAGGTACTTTCTCCCTAATGTTTCTTAAGTGTTTCACAATTTAGAATTTTCAGTATCGACCGTTTATCGTGAAACCAATTGATCCTGCGATTGCTGGCCCAAGCCAACCACTGCTAGTCTTTGTCAATCCTAAATCGGGTGGAAATAAGGGATCAAAAGCTCTGCACACTTTGTGCTGGCTGTTGAATCCTCGTCAGGTTTTCGACATAACCGCAATGAAAGGTCCGAAATACGGGTTTGTAACTTATATTTCATAGATGATGAATGACGGAGTATTCGTTTAGGTTAGAAATGTACCGTAAAGTTGTCACCCAATTACGAATTTTAATTTGCGGCGGGGATGGAACAGTTGGCTGGGTTCTGTCAACATTGGATCAGGTGAGTTACACGCGGTGGTCTGTAATTTATGTTGATTGTATAGTTGAATTGGGCTGCGTATCCTCCAATGGCTCTTCTTCCCCTTGGAACAGGCAACGATCTTTCACGGTTTCGAGGAACATAACAATTCATTTTTAATAGCAAAGTTTTAGGTGTATGGGTTGGGGCGGTGCTTTTTCCGATGAACCCTTATCACAGCTCTTACATGCAATACTTCACGAAACGGCTGTAACTTACTTGGACCGGTAATTCCTTTATAAAGATCCTGTACAAAGCTTATGGTAATACACTTAGATGGCGCATTGACGTTCAACCGAACGTAAATCTAGCGGCGATTGAGGGTAACGAGGATTTGAACGAAGCTGTTCAATCTTCACTTCCACTCACTGTAATGAACAATTACTTCAGTATTGGCGCCGACGCTCACGTTGCTTTGCAGTTTCATCACTCAAGAAGTAGGAGTTTGTTTTAGATTTCATAATCACTGATTTTAAGGTGCCAATCCGCAAATGCTGAATAGTCGCTTTAAAAATCGGATAGCTTACGGTGGATTGGGAACAATAGATTTATTCAAGAGGAGTTGGAAAGATCTATCAGATTACATCACTCTAGAGGTTTATAATTGTTTTGATGGCTACTTATTAAGTATTTGTTTTTAGTGTGACGGTGTCGATCTTACGTCAAAGATCAAGGAATTCAAGTTTCACTGCATTCTTTTTCACAATATAACGTTTTACGCTGGTGGTACAATACCTTGGGGCTCCGATTCATCGGACGAGTTTCTTAAGCCATCCTGTTGTGACGGAAAAATAGAAGTCTTGGGCTTCACTACTGCAGCATTGGTGTGCTATATCACAAGTGCTTTTATTGTATCCTTCTGAAATTTAGGCAGCGTTGCAAATGGGCGGCAGAGGTGAACGAATCGCGCAATGTAGCAGAGCAAAAATTACGACAATTAAAGCTATCCCGATGCAAGTTGATGGTGAACCATGTTTACTTGCACCATCTGTTGTCAAGTTGCTGTTCCATAGCAAGGTGAGGATAGACTTTCTTAGATATCTATATTTATTCATTCAACAAACAGGTTCCTATGCTTCGGCGTGATAAGAAGATTACATGCACTCCGGGAATTATAAGAAAAGCTAGCAAGCAGCAGAAACTTCACGTGGAGAGTCCGATACAAAGCACATCTGTGATTATGCAGTTACCTGTAATTGTCGTAGGACGCCATGATTACGATATGTATAGGGACTCTTTTGAACGACTCAAAGACACAGGTACATAATTAAGTCCGTTTCATTTGTTCTATTTTACTTTAGCATATGAAATTGGGATTCTCTCAATAGAATCAGAAGTTGAATTAGAAGAAGCGAGGCTCCAAGTTCAGAAGTTACTTGCAGATCATCCGTGTCTACCGTATGAACCTGGAAAGGACTGGCGTTTTCTTGATTGTTTGTTTAATGTAGCGTTTAGTTAGATCGCGGCCTTTATTTTAGACGTCACAAATGCGGAGGAAGGCACTTTCCGCGTTTCACGTCATCAAGAGCATGTCCACTCCATCTCAGACATTTGTAATTTGGATGAATGTCTCATGGTACTGGATGACGCCTTTCCGAGTATGACGCACCGTTCCACTAACATAGTTTCTGATGTTGTGTTCACTCCTTCTAAGTAAGTGCATATTTGAGTGATTTCTTCTCTGTAATAGTGTTGTCTTGTGGTGTGGCTGTGATATGTTTTTTCTTTAGCATTCTCAGTAATAATAATGACGAAGAAGATGCTACATCAGCATCTGTTTCCTCTTACTCCTACTCCGTTTCGACTGATGCATCCGCGTTGGAAGAGCAGTCAGTATCAGTGACGGAAGACAGTTAAATAGCAACAAGATGTCGTGTTGTGGTTGTATCTATAAAAAAATGAGGTTGTACATTGCATAAACGTTCAACAGTTTTGTTTAGAATTCATACAGCGGCAGCTCGGTCATCACTGAAACATCGTCGAATAAGCGAGACTCTTCGAATCGTTTTAAGCAGTGATTCTCAAGAGACACACCTCTGAGTGTTTTGTGGTCACCATGTACACCGAAACGAATTTGTGCCGCTGTTGGTGTATTTATGACCGTGTCAATATTTTCTCTGTGCTTCGTTCTTTCAATTTTTTGTACCTATTTGTCGCTGACAGCAAGTGGTCGTCAATGCTGTCAAAAAGCAGATGATTAAACAACTGTTCTTTAGAGGCCACCCGCGAATATGTTATTTTTCTCTTCATTGGTTCTTTGTGTTTCTGTTTCATTCCATTGGGCTTGTACGATTGACTATTGTACTCTTCCGTTGTGTCCTTGCTGTTTTCAATCCCTTCGTTCTCCTCAGGTCCTATTATAAAATAGATTCATTGAAACCTGTTTTGTAGTGACTTTCTCCTTCAAACTTTCACAAAGTAAGTTTTCGTGTTCAAGAATAAATTAGGATTCGGAGTTCGTGAAGCGCGAGGAGAAATTGGCCCGGTTTGGTTTCTTCTTTTCGGAGTCATTAGGTTGAATTATTGTAAATAGTAAACGAACGTTTACTGTCGCTTCTTAAATACGTTGTTGTGTCAGCAAGGTGTTCGGCGCGCCAAATGCCACACCTTCGCTGATGACTACAGCTGACTGACCGTTGTGACCTGCCGCTGAGGCGCCAGGTGCTGAGGTCTAAGTGATGTCAATTCATCGTCAGGTTTCCACCAATGAAACAGTGGTTTGGTCATTTTGCCCTTCGCAATCGATCTCCGTTAACAAATGACCATTCCAAGAGTTTTTGCATTTAGCTTTAAATTATTACTGACGATGAGGTTAGGGAATTGTTGTCTGTTAGCGTTTGCCGCTCAACACTCATCTATTCTTGTCGTAGTCTCCGTTTTCCCTCACAAATCTCTGCGATATTCGGGGATCGCGAAATGTTGTATTTGTCGGCAATGCTTAGAACTTTGCGAGCTCTCCCAGAGTTAAATTTATAAACACACTACTGTAGTAGCGCAAAGGTTTGCCTCAAAATTTAAAGTACTCTCGTGTTCCGTTAACGTCTATTAATCTTTGGAGCACTACCCGCTTCGCGAGATACCGATAAAGAATGTCCGTTTCGCCGCAATAGTTCCCGTTTCTCGATGAGTGATTGGCCCATTCGATTGACTTTCATCGATTCACATCGGTTTAAAAGAAGCTAGCTTTTGTCGAAACTATTGTCGCCGATAAACGTCATGTTTTACACGCCGCCCCATTCGTCACCTCTGCTAGCGATCGGCAGAAACGTTCGGATCGGAAGTTTCTAGCGAGTTCTGTCTTGTTCACCATTTCATTGATCTTTTGAGTTGCGTCTTTTAATTTGTTTATGTTTTTATGTGAGTAGTTCAGTTTGTTCTTTGCCTCCCATTTGTCTCAAACTTGTCGCATTAGTGACCACTTTTGGGGCTAGCCCAGAAATTGAGAATTCTCGAGGGTGCAGCTACCCTTCTTTGTGAGTTTCTCCGTGTGCTCAACTTATCTGCGATTAATGCCTAAATCAGGTCCCTTGTGGATTTTTTTGCGTTGTTCTTGCTGCGGCGTGATTCTTGTTCTGATGAATTTGGAAGTTTTCTTTCAGTTTCGGAATTTGCGAAGGATGGGAGTATAAAGAGCAGCTGGCTCGCAACAGGGCTCGAAAAGTAATTGTCTTGTATCTGGCACAGTACTAATATCAACAATTAGTCTCATTTTGGCTAATTTGCGTAGTTTACGATGCCACGTTCATCTGATCGGATAGCCAGGCATCTACTTGATGGCGACAACGAAGGCAGGCGACGGAAAAGGCGAAGTGTCGTCATTTTGAGGCCTCGGTTCAACAGCGAGGGTAAGATTCCCATGTCTGTGCGGTTGCGAGAAAAGTAAGTTTGTGTAAGCCGGCAACGTAATGAAAGATTTGTTTTTGCAGTTCGACGCACTCTCTGAACCCTCAGTTGGTGACCAGCACAATGACATTCGCCGACGAAACAGAAGACACAGCTACTATACAAGACTCGCTGCAACGCATTTCCGTAATTAACGGCGAAGATGGCGAAGTCGAATTGGTCGTTGACGAGGAGAAACCCGTGTTTCTGAACATTCTCGAGGAGACCAACATGGATGGAGTGCGCCACTTGAAGTCGAAAAACAGAGCAACTCGGTATTTAACACATTGGTGCTCTATAGACGAAGTCCTTTTAAGGTATCTGTGGGCGATTGTGATTATTGGATTCGGAATATTAGCACTTATACAAATCTACACACAAATCCTCATGTACTACAGAACTCCAGTAGCGACGAATATTGAAGCTGAATACCCGCCGCAAATCATTTTTCCTACAGTAGCTATTTGCAACAACAATCAATACAGGTATATTGAATTGAAAATGAAAAATATGTACAGAATGTTGCCAGGCTTACTTATCTGACCGGACCGCGGATACAGAATCGACGTCCCAAAGAGAACAGAACACTGAAATCAGTCGACATGAATTCGACCAATGTGTTCGATAAGTCTTTGCAAAACACTTGGGACATGGACGCGGTGAAATTCTTGCGGAATGCCGCGCACTGGAAATCGAGGATGATACTACGGTTTGTAACCAGCCGGGGCAAGAATAAAATTGTTTTCAGTTGTACTTGGCCAAATGGTACAACATGCAGAATATCCGACTTCAAAGCGGTATGGACGCTGACAGGACTTTGTTGGGCAATCAACACGGATCCCTATAATCCTGCGACAATTACTGGAAGTGGTAGACTGTCTGTACACTCTGCTGATGTCGTAGTATGCGCACTTCAGGACCTGGACACGGCTTGAAGTTGCTGTTGAACATCGAGAAGTACGAACGAGTCGAAAGTTGCACTCGTAAGTTTCGGACAACGAGCCTGCCGGGATTGAAGATTCTTATTTATAACCAAACTGACATTCCCGTATCGAGCTTGGATGGCGTTAATGTCCCTCCTGGCTTTTCAATGGATATTCCTTTTCGAATGCAGCATGTGAGATCTTTGAATTTCTGTCCCACTCGTCTTTACTCACCTTCGTTCGTTCAGAGACAAAAGTTTCCGGGACAAAACTGCATCGCTGAGACGGATACCCATCGGGAAGCCGCGAGGGACTTCAATAGTGCCTACAACATTCGCACTTGTGCAATTCGACAGTATCTGGAAGAAATTGAGTCTCGATGCGGCTGCTCTCTCAGACGAGCGTACGATCCTAACCCTAGCGGTCTGTTTTTCGGCCCCACTTTCAACTTATACATCTAAAAATCGAAGTTTTCTGCTTAGTTTGTGATCTGTGAGCCGTTGAGTCGATTTCGAGGAGATCTAATCGTAGTGTAAAAATTGCTTTGCAGAACGAAAAACATGAAAAAGAGACCGAAAAACGAGTTCATAATGGTACATTTTTCAGAGAAATATCCATTTTGCAATGTCGACGAGTACTTTGTTTGCGTTGTTCCTCTCTTGCAGCACGGCACTGACACAAAGTGGATGAAAAACACTTGTTATGCCTCGTGTGAGCAAATGGATTACATTGCCTGGCAGGACATGAACCTGCTTCCAAGTAACATCTTCCCAAGTCTGATCGAGACCTCCGAGGGAGAAGATGAAAGTGACATAGAGGAGTCGGACGAAATTGAAGATGAGGTAACAGGAAGCTTCATTTGTCGATGGGCAAACGCGATTGAAAACGAATTTAGATCTATAAAGACGATTTGGTGAAGGATGAGCATTTTAAGTGTGAAGATAATCAGCTTCTTGATGACTCCATGGTTTGAATTCTGCGGTATTAGTTGGTGTTTACTGAATGTTCACTGTTCAGATTGCGCGCATCAAACGTGAAGCTTACCAAGCTTACGAGAAACAAGCGCGCTATCAGGAGGACATCCTGCTGAGATCGCAAAGAATGATCACTCGTCTTCAGTTGGCCGCAACCAAGTTAATTGATTTGAAGTGGGGTTGGCACAACGAAGTTTTTTCTGGAGTGTACAGTCGCTTGTCCAAGAATGTTGCTTGTTACCAGAACATGACCACAAGACACACTGACGTCACCAATGCGCTAACAAACCCAGCTGCCCATGGGGAAGAACGAAAAGCGTCGCAGATATTCATGGTTTGAGGGCATGCGGGCATAAATCACGTTTCATGATATGTTTCCAGATTATCGACCCCGAAAATCACCGTCTGTACCCTGTTTTGTACAAAACCATAAGTGACTTGAAAAGGGTTTATGGAGATATCGTTGAGAAAACGCAGAAGGAACTTGAGCTAATTGAAGAGATGGTGGAGCGGTTGTATCGCATATACGACGAGGACAACTTCAATTCGCAGTTGGTCGGCCACAACTTAAATCGAATGGATAAGATTTTGCAACTTGTCGAACAGGTAAGTCTCATCCGTTCCGTAATCGATCTGCAATTTGCTCTTTGTAGTATAATCAAGGAAAACTGCAAAGGAAGGCGTGGGCCGAAAAGATGCAGTCTCGAAATATGCGACACTTTTTCGAAGAGGATTTCTATGACGTGCGGAGAGACTTCTGGTTATCGGGACGTTATTTAATCTATCTTTAGGGCTGGTACAATCCGATCGTCAAGGATTTGGACCAAAACATCGTAAAAGCAATCAACGACATCGAGTACGACCTGCCGGCATTCTTCAACTTGACGATGAACGGAACGGGACTAAAGGTAATTTTCTCACAAAAAGATGTTTTTGATCGTTGATCGTGAAGACAGGGTCGATTTTTCTCTTCGGTGATACTTCATCCGAGCACGTCGCTAAACTTTCAAACTTCCTCGACGATATCATCAACTGCACTGTGAATGAAGTAAAAAACGAAAGCATCACTATATTGAAAGAGTTTCGAAATGCGATGCATGAGTTTCAAGTAGGTTGAGCTTGTGTCTGGCTCATGTTGGTGACTGGATTCAGGGTGCTTACAGCAATCTATTCAAAAAGGATCTTCCGGACTATCTTGAAAACTTTGACTTTGGGCCTAAATTCATAAAGTAAGTTTGGATTTTGGACGTTGTTTATGTTCTTCTGCTTTAGGGAGAACTTTGCCCAAGTCAACGTCTTCCTTCACAAAATGAACGTTGAGCACTGGAAGCAGCACAGCACCTACAGTATCTGGAGTCTTGCCTGTAATCAATCTCTTCTTTCGCAACATTTTTTCTTTCCTTCACACCTTCAGGTGACGTTGGCGGCGCTCTCGGCCTTTTCCTCGGCGTCAGTCTGCTTACAATCATCGAATTCATCTATCTTTGCTACAGTTGTTGCCGATCTCGATGGGTTGGACCGCAGGCAAAAAAATGGTCTGTTGATAGAACGCCGAAGTGTGCGAATGAACTGTGAATGATTGCTGGCTGATGAAAGATCTTCAATGGACGCACTGATTAGCTAACTCCTTTAATTGATTTATCGCTCCCTAACCCAACCTTTTAGAATTATCCCGGAAGATCTCAGTTTCCCCTATCTGGCATGCTCTAACTTATAAACAAATCATGTCTGCCGGTGTTTGCTGTACTAACGCAATATGTGAGAGAACTGGAAGAGCAAATTTCGAATTTAGGTTGAGCAGTAAGAGGATGAAAATAAAAGTGATGACAGAGAAGCGCTGGAATGCGTATCGAGATGCGCGGAAAGGTGATGTGATGACTCGATCGTTAATGGAAGACAAGGAAGAACAAGAAGGGAAAGCGCCGAAAGATAAATCGCTGGGCGCTCAAGGGGACGCGGCGACTGGCATCTTAGATCAGTTGTATAACGAGATCGACGATATTATCATCGGTATGAGAACGCTCGGTCCTATTTTAGGTTAACGTTCGTTTGCAGAAGAAGATGGCGACGGAGTTCCCGAAGACGCTGTGGAATTTGATACGACAGGAAGCTTATACGAGCGAGCGCCAACCAGTGAGAGTAGCTACAAGACTGGTGAAGACTGGGATGCAAACCCAGAATCTCGGACCTCTAGAGAAAGCGAAAATGAGCTGCACAGCACACCGCGAAAGCCTGAAGCAGTTGACGACGCGATACAAAATTCCTACCTTCAAGCGATTCACGGTGGGAATCTGTTAGCAGAATGCGGCGAGGGCGATAGACCCTCATCGCCTCATTCGAACGGTACAAAAACTGGTTTCAAAGAAAACAACAATTGCTTTGTAAATTTAAGCTGATTTCCACCCGCATCCTCACTTTCTTAAGCGACAACAGCTGAACCGACACAATGAAACTGCCTCTCCCACTCAGCCGGCATCTCCCCCGGCTTCGCCCAAAAATTCCGAAACTTTCGACGAAAGCGAATCTTCCACAACGAACTCTTCCTCTTCCGCTGGAGCGCGACTTTTCATATCTCCTTCGACTTCGTCTAATCGCCATACTGTCGTCTAACTGTCTTATGTCGTTGTCTTTGCATATGCAGACAGAAGGTGCACACTAAATTATCAGAAAAAGAAACTCCACTAAGGAGTAACAACCAAAAAACCATCGAAAAGTACTGATTCGTGTAATAGGATTGTTTGCAAAGAAGTTGACGAAAGGAAGTGATTGTACTATTTGTGTACTCACTGAGGCTCGCTCGACCACGGGTCACAACGAAGACGCGCACTGACCACTCCGCTGTTACCTTGCTCAATATATAGTTGCTTGCGCGAAGCTTAAAGTCGGAAAACAGTTGCGAAAAGTTGTCGGGAGAGGAGGTCGTGCGAACGACATTACCCTCGGCGTTGCTGGTTATCGCACATGTGAGCCAGTCGGCGGTGTTATTATGATAATTTTCATAGAATTGATCAATACCGGCATGCGATGATTGCCTGGTTTCCGGTTCTGGCGCATCTGTAAACGCCCCGTTCTATTTGCGCCTATGACCCATCGGGGGCGGCGATGCGCGTTTTTATTTTCTTTTGTTCTGTTTTACCGCATACCGATGACGATGTTTTGAATTCAGGGCCTTTCTGTGTCTAAACTCGACCTCCGACCGCTTTTTAATGAGCGATTTGTCATCATTTGCTCTTGCGAGCAGACTCATTTTTTGAGTTTGTTTTGTTTGCACAGTTTAGACAAAAAGAAGTCGTGTTTGTGCGCGCTAGCACTCTTGACCATCGTCGTGACTCGCCTTATACGGTTCGATTACTTCACTGTTTGTAGAACGCCGTGGTCACCACAGTTGAAGGCGCATTGGAATGCTGCGGTCTCAAACGGTCCAGTCAACGAGAGCCATGCAGCAAGTTGCGTTTAAGCGCCCAATTCCGTGCAGTGCGCAGCTGTGACCGAACACCTTTTTGTTTACCCCTTTTGAACTCCTGCTTCTGAGTTGTTTTTCTTATGTTTGTGCTGACGATGAGTGACAGAAATTTGCTAACGATCAATTTTGTTCGTGACAAGTCCAATTTCGCGCCGGTTTCCTGTTGTGCGAAGTCAGGTACCAATGTTTATGAGTGCGATCTGTTGACACGTTCTCTTTTTTGGCTTTTTCCAGCCTCTTTGACGAAATTTTGGACAAGGTAAAATCCAAACAAACCCGCCAAACAGCTGGCGCGGTGTTTGCTTGAAGCTACTGAAAACACTTTGGACACGAATGCCTTGAGTGAGGAACCTTATTATGACCCTCAGGGTGGCCGAACAGCCCTGCCTGTTGCGCGTTTCTTTCCCTTTTCAACCGCGTTGAGAAGAATTTCGTGACAATCATCTTCGCATTAAACTCCGCCCGCCTTTTTCCTTTCGTTCACTGTTCTTCCGAAATACCGTCAGGTCACCGAAGACAGACAGTGGGTGCGCGAGGCGGATCCTCTTTTCCTCTTTTGCGACGTCTTCGTCCTTCCTCAACAATGAACTGCGCGCAGAATCAACTGTATTGTTCTCCTTTGAATTTTTGATGAGTGCAGCACTGAATTGCTAACCGTAGAGCGTTATGGATGCTTTTCGTCCATTTTGCAAAAATTGCTGCCATGGTGCTGTTTCCAGTTGCTGTGGCAGCGTTTCGGACATCGAGTGGTCTCGAGCGAGTTAACCGCATAGCCAGAATTTCCTGCTGTTTCGTTTCTCGTTTATTCTGGATAGAGTGTTTTCCTAATGGAGCTGCGTTCGCGCGACATAGTAGGACTCCAGAAAGCTTCTGAAAAACCGGTTTTGCCTCCTTTACTAGCTTTGTCTTTGATTGACGGATAGGTTCTTTTGTTGGAAAAAGTTGAAGGATTCGTCCGGAAATCGCCGATTGACCAAAACGTGCCCTAACCAGAAATAGACATGTCCTCAGAAATGTGAAAAGAGGAAGGAACGACAGCCAGGTTTCTCTGCGATGACCCGACTCACATTGTCAATCAGCTTAATTGCCAGCGGCGTCTTGTATCCTGTCTCCACCTAGCGTCTTCTGCGCTACGCGTTGCTCTCTCCAATTTCACGGTCTTTCTTCACCCCTCTTTTGAATCGCGACCCCCGAGCGCTGCCTGTTGGCACAGCTGATCGCTAGCTCTGCGCCCCCGGATTGTCACTCTATCCAAAATATTATCTTCGTTTTCTTCTCATTCGTTCTTTGTTCTTTGCGACTCGTGCACCCGCGGTTCACACTAACGCGTCGCGCATGTTCAGACAGGAGTTCAAACTGGATGAGTGAGTGGAATTCCGATCCATAGTGGTGTTGAGCGCAAGATGGTATTCGAAATCGACGACGTGTTGCGTCTCTTCTTTGATTCGTTTCTGAATTGTACTGATGGTCCCTTCACCATTCCTCCAGCTAGTATTTACTTACAAGGTACCAAGTGCACGCTACAAAACTACAAAACTACAACATTTAATTTCAGATCTAAATACCTCGTTCTCTGTGGCTATTGTGGTGGGCTCTTTGTTGTGTTTCACCACTCTTGCACTCGCTGTCCTGCATATCGTTTACATTCACAGTTATGTAACTCACTTCTATCGAAGAGGATTTGTTTTCTTCCTGGCGGGCACTTCTCCGGTAAGCAGAATCTGCGATGAGTCGGTCGGTTAATCCACGGCTACTTTCAGTTTGTGTCGGTGTTGAGTTTGACAGCGATGTTCATTCCAAGGACGTGGTTCCTTGCTCATCTGCTTGGATTCCTCTACTTCTCCATGGCTCTGTGGGTCATCATTTGTCTTCTAATGCATATCGTGGACGGGAGACACTCAGTTGTGAAGAAAATGCTTCAATCGTCTGCGCGAATTACCGTTCAAACGCCTCCGTTTTGCTGTTGTTTACCTTGTTTGCCAAAGCTCGAAATGGAAGCGTAAGTGACAACTCCGCGCTCACTAAACTCCCGTGCTTTTTTAGAAAGAAAATACGATTTTGCGAGCTGATGGTGCTTCAATCGCCTTGCATTCGTCTGGTCGCAACCATCATCTCTCTCATACTCTATTTTGAGTATCAATCTGGCGCCTTCTTGTAAGTGTGCAGCTTGTAGCTTCTAACTGACGCTAGAATTCAGTGCACTGAAACTGCTCGACTTTGTTGCCTTGCCGTCTCTTCTTATTGGAATTTACGGAACCCACATTCTTGTGACTACAGTATCTAAACTCGTAAGGAAGCAAACATTGCGCTGAAAGGAATGAATTTTGGTTTTAGGATGAGTTGATGTCTTACAGATACATCGTTGTTTTCCGATTGCTTGACATATTCTTCATGTTTTTCGGAGTTCAACACGCGTTCTTTGATTTCCTGGCGAGAGTTGGCGTCTTTGGATGCGGCCACTCTCTTCCTTCACTCGAAACGGCTTACTGTAAGTGCAAATGAACTCGTGCGTGATGACCGCGTCCTTTTCAGTTTGGAAGAACCTCGCTGTGGTTGTGGAATCTTTCTTTGTTTCCTTGATCTCGACGGCTTTGCTGAAACCCAGTCGAAGTGCACTATTCGACAAATACCCGAGCTGTCGGTCGGTGGCCTCTTCAGTGTTGACCCGCGAAAGCACCGCATGACCTCAAGGTCATCTTGTAAGAACGAAAAGATGATTATTACGAGTAGCTTCGTCTCAAGAGTAACTTCCATGCACTTAATCGGCTCTAGTTCTGTTCCAAACGTGTATATCATCAAACAAAAACAAAAGAGAGAACAAAATAGAAGTGCGATGTCATTACAGACACATTTTTTTCCCATTTACAGTACTCTGTATTCGTTTTGTCATCAACAAATTGCTTTAACGTTTTACTTTGTCTTCTGAAATCTTGTTTGTACATACAAATGAAGAATGTTGTGACGATAAACTGATTTATTGCTGATTTCGTACAGAGCAACATCGTCTTGAGCTATTGTTTTTGTCTCATCATACATCTATGACGTGTAGGGAATGTCGAGGAGACCGCCGTTTGCGTTTTTTGGACGGAATTGCAGAGCAACAAACATGATCAGACCGAAACTCACGAAACAGAGCATTAGAAGCACTTCGATTCCAAAGAAAGTAAGAAACGTGGAAATCCATGTGGCGTTAATGTCTTCAGTTCTGAATCCGACCCGTATGAATTGAGCTATAAGAACTCATACCGTGAACGTCTCACTTCTTCGAACGCCTTCTTGTCGTTGCCTATATCAACAAAAGGCTGCTGCTGTTCGTTGTCGTTGTTGGATCGTCGCGTGTGCGATTTGTAGGTTGCAAAGCGCACGGGATACCGCGTAAATCCACGTGTGATTTTGTTTCTCACTGGTTTCGCAGTCGTCGTGGACGTTCTGCGCACACCAGTGCTGTTTACTGGTACTGTCACTGTGGAACAAAACTTCCGGTCTCTTATTTTCGCTTAAGTGAGTAAATGCATTATGTCTCGTTCTGCCTGTGGTGAGTCACCTTTCGAAGTTAAGACGCTCGTGGGCGTAAAGTGGACGTAAAGTAAATCGAGCGATATGTTTACTTGCTTCTCCTGGACGATCCACATCTCGTTGGTGTTGAATTCTACAGTACCTTGGTTCAATAGCATCTGAAGTCGAGTAATAGAGAAATCGACGCTTAAGCACTTTACGTCTATTGTTGAATAGTTGTCGATCGGTAAATTATCTTCTGTTTTAGGCCGATAATCAGGCGTCACATTCACTGAGTTCACTGAAATTTCGCCGTTTTTGCTGAAAACCACTTTGAACGTAACAGTGATCGGTTGGAGTCGCAAAGCTTCGACGATTCCGAAAATTCTAAAAGTCATCCATCCGAATTCAATTTGCGCGCCGTCGGCGGGAAGCGAACACGTACCTCAAGCATAGGGACCACATCACATTGACGTAAAAGTTGGCACAAATGCCAATCGACTCGATGGACGTTTGATTCTCGCTCGCTCGCCTGACAAAACAAACAGACGAAATAGCCACCGCGCCAATTCGGACAAAACAACATACATTATGCAAGATTGTCCAGTTCGCGCAAAAGTCCCGTCTTTGCAATCACCTCGAATGACCGAAATGCGCGCAATTCAATCGGCTACAAAGCGACAGCGCTCCATCGAAACATTTCGGAAATTGCGGACTTTCGCGTTGGGCGCGGAATCGTAAATGAATGGCGATTAAAATTCTCTAGAGTGTACGTGCACCCACAGCGAGTGCAAGTGTGCTCATTTGAAACACTCTGGATTGGTGTTCGGATGGGACGCGAGAACGCGAATTGAACCTCATATGCTGAGAGATTGGGATCGAGCAAGCGCTAACAGATAGTGCGCGAGAACAAAGTTAAGTGGCGAAGCTGGTGCTTCACGCGAATGTTGATTCAGATTGCTCTACAGACCACAAGAGCCAACTCCTGTCATTTGGAAGGAATTGACCACAAGCTTTGCTTTGCACAAAGCAAATCGCCGAAAGCATAACCTAATTGGTTGTTCGAGCGGTGGTGCTGCGGGAAATGACGGCAACGCTGCACTACACGAATAAATTTATCCGACATTGTGGAAAACTAAACGATTATCAGATTTCTGTCTATCTACGGTAGATCAATTAACGCATAAATATTGGGGATCTGCGGTATGGACAATCCGTTCGTTTATTGTGAGATACGCAGATCCGTCTTTTCTACTCGTATTTGCCAAAATTGTTTTGAGAAAAGATCATTCGATAACGTAGCCGTGCCTATCGCCTCGCGTTCCAATGTTTCGTGTCTTGGTGTGCCAAACCAAGATCTCTTTGGGCTCGTCGTCGTATCCGAACGCTTCGCAATTCTCCTTTGAGATGTTGAACTGACTGAGGAAACATGATTCTGGCACCGATTTGATGCAGCTGCGACTGAAGGATGCACTAAACACGCTGTCTGTGAGATTTCTGGAGGGAACGGTGAACTCACTTCGGGTATTTTAGAACTAGATCGAGATTGACTGCAAACCCGGCCATGTCAGTAGCAAAACGACGTTTAGGAGCGTAGACTACATCCCATGCTGTTATCGTTCCGTTTTCAACGTGAGGCGCCTCCACCAAAGCCGAACCAGCAAGTCCTAAAAAGTGTTTTGAAACGAAGACAAAGAGAGACGTCCATCCAACCGACAGCCCAGATTCCGACCGTCTTTACATTACGAATGTATTTGTTGAAGAGCCGCACGTCGTACGAGTTGTCGTCATCCGCGAAGTAGACCACAGCGTTCCTGCCGAAATGCTCATAATTCTTTCGGATGTACTGAAGCGCCGCGTTTCGGTGTGTCCACCCACGCTCTGCAACAGAGATACAAAGATCTGCAGTTGGATTTCAAACGTACTCGGAAAGCCTGGCTCCGTTGTCACCGAAAAGTAGACATACGCGATACCTGACCTGTGGAGAATGCGCTCGACGACGGGTACGGTACTCAGAGCATCCTCGATCACGATCCAATGAATATTTTTAACATGTGCCAAAGTTTGTGAAAATCTGAAAGGAAACGTTTAAAGAGTTGTTCGTGAAATAGGGAGAAGAGTTTATTTATTTGGTTCTGAGTGGAGTTGCGATGATAGTCGTCTGAGTATCTGCTAGATTCTGGCCCTACTGATTGAGAGACAAACTGACGCAACTTACCTAGTCATATCCGCTAAGCGCTCGGCACGTTTGTGCGTCGGTGTGATGACAATAATAGTTGCAACGTCGTGAGTACTCGTACCCCAATTCCACACGAGATTGATAGAGAATAGCAAGAGACATGTTAGAAGGAGGGATTCCCATCGTCTACATATCCACCCGGGAAGACTGCGGTTGTTGTGACCGAGTCTGCTATGAAGGTAATCTCTCATTATCGAGCATCTGAAATGAAGTAAAACGAGTCAGTGGGGAAACGATCGTACTATGATGATTGCGGACAACATGAATATTACGCATTAGGTGCGAACAAAACATGATAAAATCTGGATCCAGGCTTTTTCCGTACATTAACGGAACCGGAATTGACGGTGCTTCCGTTTAAGCTAATGTCCTCCCGACCCTCGACCGCGCGTTGTGCAAGTCATCTCGTCAATGTAAACATCAATGCAAATCGGCGCTCACTCAAATGCACATTTGATATCTTCTGTTTTCCAACTTTTTTTATCTTGTCGCTCAGTGACAAAAACCTCAAAATCAAAATCACAGTACAATCGATTAGTCAATGTTTATGGTCAATGAAAGCAGCGCGGAAACAATACGATGAAGTGGACACAGTGAAACAATTGCCAAACTGTTTGTTTTGTCTAAGGGAGAGCCGTGAGCGCTCGTGCGGAGGCTTCAAAAAGAGCTACAGTTTGAGAATAGAGAACAAACGGAGGGCAGCTACTCACGTTGATGTTACAATCGCATGTCAGAATGCACGATGACGCGCTTTTAAAGCAATAATTGCGCAGATGGGATGTTCAATTTCGCTTCGGTGCCTTTGATACTGGCCCGTCATGGATCTACTTGAGCAAACACGCAAAACAGTGTACGAGGAAAAACTCGCAAATGACAATATTGCAACCATTGGCAGCCGCTTTCAGCCCAAATCGCGATCATGCACACATCATTTGACTAGCTCGGAAAACGGTGTTTACAGCGATCAACCGAGAAGACGAAGAATAGAAACAAGAAGAAGCTGCTGATCGGCGTCGGCAGGGATTCGCTGATGTCAAACCAGTATAACGACGCGCATCTCTATTGTTTATTTCTACGGAGAAGGAGTGCACTACTGTTTATAACGCAAGGCAACTGTAAAGCATCGCCTATATGGATTTGATTGTGTAGCCTGCAGATCTGAGCTGCGATAACGTGCTCGCATTGACTGCGCAAAGACGCAATTAAGAGCGGATGTTGAGGGTATTCCTCTCCCCACACTGCATTTACAGTAACGTTGATCGAAAAATGAATGAACATGAACGCACGAGGTATTAGGATCGAGGGAGAGCTCGTATTGCGCAGTCAAGCAGCGGATATCCAACTCAAACGAGCGGCACGTCATTTTGCTTTGCTATGGAAACTTTATTTATTGCTGCTTTCAGCGAAAACGTCCTTTAAACAAAGGATCGCTAAGCGGACTCTTCTGATTCACTAATGCTATATGGCGAGGGCAAAACGTCCGCGTGTGAAAAGGTGGCAGAAGATATTTATTCCGGGTTGGCTTTTGAAATGAAGGAATAGCTTAAAAGGAACGTATAAATACAGAAAATGAAAAAAGAGTAAAGGCGACCATAGCTGTTAGCAACTCTGCTTGAGGGCTCTGGCTCTGAGTTTTGCAAAACAAGTGCGATCTACGAATACGAGCGTGAAGGCGACAATCTGAATTGCCACAAGCAAAACCACAGTGACGACCAACGCAATGTACATTCCCTTTGGTAAACAGGTGACGAATGCTAAGTCTTCTTGTTGGCCGCCTTTACGTCGTTCCTCTGAAATCAGATTTGCGTGTGTATCGCTTTTCGATGCGTTTGCTCAAACCAAAGTATTCGACGTCTTCTGGTGTGTCCAGTACACGTAGCACACCCACAACGTCCAATTCAGGAAGATCGTCGATGGAAGTCGGCGCCACGTTCACATCTTCTCGTCGCGAAGGAGCGTTTTGGGTTCCGTTTCCGAATAGAACTATTTGTCTTCGATTTCGGTTGATCCTAAACGATGGCGTTAGTTCTGTTGACACGTTTAATGGAATGTACTTGAATCTGTTATACGATGTCGGAACGCCGTGAACGAGCGCGTTCGGCGCGATTGACGGAGGTTTCCTTTCGCCCCCTTCATAAGCCAACAAGTCGTGGTCGCTGTGGCTTGAGGAGGTTGGCGGCTCGAGTGCGATCGGTTTCGAATGAACAGCGGCGTCTCCGTTTTCGGACGCGCATTTCGGAGGCTGAATTTCATGCAAATGAATGCGAATTCTCTGCAAACTCTCTTACCGTGATTCCCTCACATCCTTTGTCGTGATTGACGCAGAGTCTCAGTTGACAGGTAAATCGAGTCACCGTTTTTTCAGCAAATTTAAAGACGTGCGATTCCTAAATCTGCTCTGATGAATATTTTGTTTACGAGACTTCACCTGATAGGCGGTTTTGAGATCGCGCGAGTATTGCGGTGTCGAAAGGACATATTGATCAACTCCGCATCTAAATTGTCCGATGAAACAATGCTGCGAGATCTCGAAGTGCCTCACCCGTTCTGGTCGATGATCAAGATCTTGTTGCCTTGTAGGTCTTCCACGTAACAATTCTGCACCAACAGTCCGATGTGATCCAAAACGTAGGACGGCATTGAAAATTCAAATGGCGAGAGTAAAACTTACCGTTATCACATTGCCAAACGTGATAGACAGTTTCTCCGATGGTCGCGTAGTGGATTGGCGGACCGTCGACGGTTCCTCGTCGAATCGAGTAACTGCATTTTGGGGTTGAGAAGTCATCGAATTGAGGGTCTAGTTCGTTTGGAGCCGACTCACTGGAACGTCCATTCAACACAGCAAATTCACGACGAGCGACAGACCTGACGGCGATTGTCTGCTGCAAGTCTTCAACCACGTTCGAGTCCATGTAAACGCATTGAGCACAGTAAGACCGATCCGAGTCCGTCACGAATAGAGGATGAATTTGAACGGCCAGGCAAATGCGGTAAGTCGTTCCTGAAGGGTTTTTCTGCAATTGTTTGATTACAAAAGAACACGAAACAGAGCGAAAAAACCATTTTCTCAGCTGTCATCCCACAACTGTTGTGGAAAATCTGAATTTTGTTCATGTGTCTGGCGACGCATTCTGGATTCTCGTGGTATTCTTCGGCGTAAATGAGCGAAGGATTCGAGCTTGTCGTTCGAACCTGCAACTCATTGTAACTTGCGAATACAATAGATTCCTACCTTAACTACGATTCTGTCAGACTCGCAGACAACAGTGGGCGTTTCGACAATCTCATTCGGATACTTGGACGCAACCGTCAGCGCCTACAAAGCAGAATTGCAACGGAAAGTAAGCAAGTTTAACCTACAATAGACAGCAACAAGACTGCGCAGCTCCGCATTCTTGAAATGAAATACTTTGAGTCAGGAGGAGAACGCTGACTTCTGACTTTCACTCTCGAACCGACGTTTTATATGTAAATATAACGTTTTATGTGAACGAGTTTGTTCTGATTTAGGTCAACAGCATTCTTGACCACAGACGGCGCGATGCCGACTTTAAGGAGGCTTTCAATAATCTCGAACTGGAATCGCCGATACCCTTTTTCGGACCTCTTTTCAATTCCTTTCTCATTTCCACTCACTTCAGCGTGCGAATGTTGCAACAGGGCTTGCATCTCGGCCGTTCCGACCTTTTTCGAAATCAAAAAGTTCGTCGGGGGAACGTTTCCGCAAGAGAGACAAGTACTCAGTGAGTGACGCAGAAACGAGTTTCAGAATTCGCCTCAATCCCTGTGAAGCTGAAAAGAAAATTTTGTTGTTTTGCTGTTTTTCGCTTTACAGGATTAATTCGTTTCTCTGCTGCAAATCGATGCATCCTATTGTTAAACGATGAAAATAAAAGAGAATTCCTCCGTTTTGGAATGATCACTTCGTGCTCTCATGTTTGTGCTGCTGTTTGTTGTTTGTCTCGCCCTTTGCAGCACTGGGATTCTTCGCGCGCAGAACACCACTTGCGTTGACGGAATAGACAACTTGATCACTCTCGGAGAATGTCAGCCCTGTGAGAAGCAAATTCGACTCATTTTGTAACAAATTTGTGAGCATTTAGTTGGACTCTTGAAGGCATTTGATGCCAGAAGACTGCGATTCTTCGCCTACGACAGCAACATGGTGCCCACTTGTCACACGTCCTTTGGTGTCACTCGACCATCTCTCAAATTTCCCGGATTTCTGAAAATCGACAACACGAGTAAGGTCAATCGCTGTAGAACATTTGAATCTACCACCTCTAGGCACATTGTCGATGCTTGATGCTCTGAACCCAGAAAGCACTTTCATTCATCTCACCATGACCCGCACGTACCCCTACCTTCAATGGATCTGTCTTAGTGGCTTCGGAGTGTCAATGTTCAGCAATTTCTGGTCGGTTTTGCACGAGCACACACACACATCTACAATGATTTCAGTCGTTTCAACATTTGCACCATCATTGGCAACAACTACTGTAATTTCATATCGACGCCTGGCATCTACAACCGCACGAACATCCCGGACAACTTCAACCACACCATTCGCCTCCCTCCGCTGCAAGTTGACAATTTTCTCGCTTCTCTTTTTGAAGGAAATTACCGCATCGAAGCGCACTTCATAGCTTCTCTCGAAGAGCGCGCGTGCGTCAGTCTCCCGGCGGACGGCTCTCTGCACGTCACAACGGCGGTCAGCAGATTGAAGTGAAGATTCACGTTGTTGTTCTAATGTTTTCGTTGTCACTCGTAAGCAATAAACTGTTTGTGTTGTCACTGCAGCCGATTGTTTGTCCCAAAGTGAGTAACAATGCGCCTGTGCCGCGCGCCGCTGAGTCGATGCAATGTGGGTCAAGGCGAAACCGAAGCAGTTCGCTCACCGTTCGAAGAGTTTCCAGAAGGATTGGCAGCGCGAGAAAATCGATTTTCTCGCTGAATCGTATGTCTTCGGATTGCGTTGAAGAATTGTCGGAGTTTGAACTGAAGACTCGAAAGCTCCTCGAGAAATGCTTTCGCTTTGCAGTCGCAATCTTTGTGAGCGCTCAGCTCTTCGACTTCCACTTTAATAGCATATGGATGCACGGATACGTGTGGTAATTTTGCGTCTTCTTCGCCGTTTTTCGAATTCTTCGCTCATTTAGGTCGCTGAATCAGAAGGTGGAAATGGATATGAGTGAAAGGTCCGCCGGAGCGATCGTTGATCATCAGCTCGGAAGAGTGGGAAACGCAGAGAGAATAGTGAATTCCGTGTTTTCGGCGGTGGCGGTTTGGATTCTCCTGTTGTATGTCTTTTCGGATTACGTAAACTCGTTATGTCATCAGTTTCAGAGCGTTCGGCTACAACAAACGAGAACATACAGTATGGGAACTATTGAAGCACAGCATTCTCTTGGGCATAGCGACCGGATGCATTAGATGCATGCAGATGCAGCAGCGACTCTATCCGGCAATCCACGAAGGATTCTACGCATACTTGTTGACTTTTTCTGTTGGCCTCACGTTCTCGTTGCAGTTTCCGTAGATAATAAATCTCTTTGACCGCTTGCGTGCGCCGTTTGCAACAGTGGTGAAGACAACAATTGCATCTCAGAGCTATCAGAACCAAAAATCACAGATTGATTATCTTCTACATGTGATATTCCGCTGTTGGATAGGTGTGCAGTCAGATTAATCGCTGTTATCTGCTGTCATATCACGTTTTTGATTGAGTAATTCGTATAAACGTGCATCGTGCAAAAACGCCAAGAACAACTTATTAAAAGGTTTATTATTAGAATTCATTAGATACAAACACGAGCTGTTTTGCCGAAAAGCTATTTGCGAGTCATTCATTATTATTACTTTTTACCGTATCCGCCAGAGGCGGATTCGCTGCCGCCATAGTTCACTCCTTCCGATGGATACGCAACTTCCATCTGTGCTGGAATCCTGGGTTGGTGGGATCCAGGGTTCACAAGAATGATTGAGTCGACGTTCTGACACACGCACGTTCCAGGCTCTCCTGGAGGCCCCAGAGCACCAGTGGTACCTTCAGGTCCTGGGTAACCAGGCTCTCCGGGTTCTCCCGTATGTCCTGGCCATCCGCGGTCTCCTTGTGCACCTACAAAGAACTTTCATTTAAAAGGATTTCTGCTTTTAAACTTCCTACCAGTGAGTCCGTTTCGCCCGGGCAATCCAGGAAGTCCGGAAGCTCCAACGGGACCAGCTGGTCCTGCGTCACCAGGAGGACCTTCGCGGAGTTCTCCTTCAGGAGTGGGTCCCTTGTCACCAGGAGCGCCAGGACCGCCGCGGAAACCAGGAGGTCCAATAGGTCCAGATTCTCCAGGTGCACCGTCCTCTCCATCCAATCCACGGGCGCCATGATCTCCGATTGGTCCGGGGTCTCCAGGGAATCCGGGCCATCCCTTGATACCAGGGGGTCCTTTAGGACAAGGACGGCATGGAGGAGGCTGACGGTTTTCGTGCGTGGGACACGTTTGGTTAGGTGAGGTTCCAGGTGTGCCAGGACGGCCAGCTGAACCAGGGTTTCCGGGTTTGCCAGGTGTTCCGGAAGATCCGCGAGGACCGGGGGGACCGGGAATACAACATCCTTAACGTTCTATGTAATCTCATGGAGTGCTAGAAGTCTCTCACCTGGACATTCGGTCTCGACAGGAGTTCCAGTTACGTCGCTTGAGTAACCAGCGGAAGAGGGACGGTGCTTGCGACCGCGGCCACCGTAGCCGCCAACCTGACCGGAATTGTAGCCTGCGTCGTACGCTTGACGAGCTGTTCTGTTCAAGCGGAGGACCTGCTTGCCGAAATCAAGTTCGCTCAACGCTTCGATATTCGACTGCTGAAATAGACGTTTTGTTAGAAGCTACTCTTGAATATCTAGCCTCACCTCGCAAAATAGCATTTCTGACTCAACATACTCGATGGTGGACTGGATATTGTTGTACATAACGGGCAAACTAATGCAGAGAATAATGAGAGAAACGAAGCTGAATAGAAACAGTGAGCAATGAACGAATGAGCCAAACATACCTAAAAGCAATCTGTAGCCCGGTAACAAGCTGATACATCTTTTGGCGAGTCGTCATTGTCGGATACGACGGCGGATACCCGCTGCTGCTCTTTTCCGGTCTCATTGGAGCGCCGAAAAGTCAGATTGCGCAGAAACCCAAACTTCTTCTTTTCTCCCTCAGAGGGTTTGTTCTGGGTCAGTTGGTACGAAGCACGACGTCCCAAGTGAAGTCTGCTTTTGATCTTAGAGCAAAATGACTTCAAAATCTGAAAACGACCCACTTAAATCTCAACGCAACGCCGAAGGGAAAAGTTGAAAAACTAAAGTGCACGGACCAGAACGGGGGGATTGTAACGGTTTTGAGGTGAACCTATTAAGAATTGAAACAGAAAAGATACCTTGGGTTCGACCTGTTCCACGGCGACGTCGCTATTCTGAGATCGAATTTGTTCTTTTACGCTAGCCGATTTTAACGGGTCGTCAGCCTGTACCTGCGGTCGAGACATATGGCACGATGACCCAGTTCTATCCCGTAGCGACGCTTTCGCCCCGAGAGCAGGTCGCAAAACACGGTGAGCAGAAGGCGTGGCCCTGAAGGTGCGCGAGAGAAGTCGAGAGTGAGCGGAAGATGCCGAAGGAAGCGATAAAGGACGATAACGTTGAGGGGTTTGCTTCGCAAGGGATCGACCTGCAACTTTTTGCAAAAAAAAACTCCGTTTATGGAATTTCCTGATCGCAATTGATTGCAATCACTCGAAAAGGGACTAGAAGAGAACGAATCAAAGCAACCAAAGCACGTTGGGTTGACCAGATCGTCAACTGCGACGACAAGAGGATCACAAGAAGATAGTATCTTCCTCGGCGCTCCTAGACAACAAAATAACGGAAGAGGACACAGAGGAAGCGGGGGAAGTGAGAAATTAACTTCAAACTGTGCTGAGTGACGCGGCTGAACTGAGTAAGATGGAAATAGAGATGAATGTTTACAGATGGATGGAAGTTGTCGGCGAAAGATTTTATCGGCGTTGTGGCCTTGTTTTCAAAGAATCCGGCGACATAATGCGCATAAGTTCATGACCGTATTTGCGACTCGGCGAAGAAAGTTCCGCCAACGTAATGTAATTGTATCGTCGCATCAAATGGAGCTCCCTATGCATATGGAGAGTTCAGTGCGCGTCTTCCGAATGGTTGGCAGCTTCCAGCCAAACATGATGCGAACCCGGAAGAGTTCAGAACAGATTTGAATGAGTTGAGAATGAAAGCAGATTTTGGATGTTCAACTCTCGATTGTGCACCTGCAGCGACGCTCTTGGTCTTTTCAGGATGTCAATGTCTTCTCTTTCGGCATAGCGGCTGCGGCCGCACACGCGCTTCATTCGTTTTCACGGAATGTTGTTTTCAGTTCATGTGAGCGCATACCGCACCGTTGCGTAATGTCCGCGGCATCCCGTTTCTTTCCTGCTCTAAGCTCCACAGTTTCGTATTGATTAGCCTTGACCCATCGCAGGCCACTCTCGACCTACTCCCGCGGAAACCACGCGCTCGTCAGTCACATAACTATGACATGAATCTGTCTTTTTGTGACAGCCGCCAAAACAGAGACAAAAGAGATGAAAAAATGGAGGCAGACAACTCGCTTCTTCAAACATGAAACTGTACGCGAAACGTTTCGCTAAGGCAATCAATCATCCGGGTTGATCTCGCTCTACAAAAGAGGTCAAAACGATTTTTCTCACTACGGAAATGTTATTTTTTGCATAGCAGACTACGGTATGACCAGACGGAGTGTAACATCGCGTGCGTAACCCACTGACCTCGACCGTTTGACACTTTTGTGTAAAGTGATCTGCGTGGAGACCAAGAACTGAGATAATATATTTATTATTAGCTTGTTCATTAATTATTACATTTGCGCTTTGCAGGCAACATTACATACAAACAGATTTCGAGCGAGAACTGGGAAGTGAGAAATTGCGAAAGACTGGAGCACCTGAGTCGAACAGAGCTAAGAAACCCTAGTTTTTGTAGTATCCTCCGCGCGTGGAAGGAGCATTGTACTCTTGAACTTGAGCACCGTCTTCGGATTCGTAGTTTTGAGCGGGAGTTTCAGACGCCGGACGAGAAGCCGGCATCTGACCACGAGTATCAGCAATTACTACTTCCGTGTCTTGGCATACACAAGTACCAGGTGTACCTACAAACGACAGTAAAATTGCTTGAAACATTGCGAGAGAACTTACCAGTTGGGCCAGCTTCTCCTTGGGGTCCACCTGTTCCAGGTAATCCCATAGGACCCGGCGCACCAGGAGGTCCGGGCCATCCTTTCTCACCGGGAGTTCCAGGATATCCGTCTTCTCCGGGTGTTCCGGGATGACCTGGCGGTCCCCAGGGGCCGGTCTCTCCTGAGTCTCCTGGCGGCCCGGGAATGACATGTGCTTCGGGAGTAATTCCTAAACAAGAAGTCAATTAAACGATAGAACCAAAAAGTAAACCTTTGTCTCCTGGAGGTCCAAACGATCCTGTGGGACCAGACGGTCCGAAAGGTCCATCTTCGCCCATCTTGCCTGGCAAACCATCAAGTCCCGGGCGACCGGGAATTCCAGAATCTCCAGGGTCGCCGGGGAAACCGGGGTGCCCGGGAACTCCACGAGGGCCTTGAGGGCATGGAAGACATGGCGGAGGCTCAAACACGCGTTCAGGAATGCATGAAGCGTTGGGAGTAGATCCCGGTCTGCCGGGAGCTCCATCGGGTCCGGGATTTCCTGGCATTCCAGGAAGACCGGAATCACCTAATGGTCCGCGATCTCCAGGAACACAGCAAGCTGAATACCACAGTAAAACACAGTTACAACACATGGAATTTTATACCTGGGCACTCTTGGAACTGCGGAGAACCCGAAACGAGAAGGCTGGGGTTGTATCCACCGTAATGATGTCCGTGCGATCCTCGCTTTGTGCGGTTCTGGAACTCAGCGCGAACGTTTGAGAGTTCAATGTGCATGTCAGAAGCTGCTTCCTGAAAGGTCTCATTAATTCCAATGAAATGCAGACCAGAACGAACCTCACAATACAGGAAATCTTGCTTTCCAAACTGGCCGATGTTATCAACGTAGTTGTACATCGAAGGGACGACCAAACAGAGCACCATCACACTGAAGACGCTGAGTAGCGCTGCGAAAGAGATGATGACTTTGTAGGCATCTTCTCGTTGCTCGTTCAGAATTTCCAGCTCATCAGAGCCGTTGCTGAATCTCCTGTGCGGGAGCGGGGGATTAAGAACCTCCGACTTTTTCATGTCGAAAGATCGTCGGTTATGTCAACCAAGCTGCAATTTGAGACAATAAGCCTATAGAACTACACAACGCGCCTAACAAAGTGAAATAACTATGAAAGGAATAAACCCTTGCATACAAAAAACGACTGAGGAGTGCCGGTCACTGGTCCAGATGCAAGAGCGAGTGGGGAATGTTACAAACAAATCGAATATTGCCCGCTGCTCAAGAACAATTACCCACTGATATAGTGTGTTGGGTCGGTGAAGTCCGCTAGGTGATTGGAAACGAAAAATTAGGTAAACCCGTGGAAACTGGGTCTTCCGTTGCGGCTCACGCGCACTTGCGTCGCGGTCGTACTAAGAACGGTGTTGAACGGGTGGGGGCGTCGAGAGTGTGCATGCCAAGGGATAACGGAGCCCCGTAGGGTCGACGCCAAAGCCACAAGGTGACCTACAATCAGTCTCTGTGGAGCAGGTACATCAGTCGACGATTGGGCGTGCGCCGCCGTGTGCGCGAGAGCGCCGCGCGACGCCGTCAAAAATTGAAACATTGGGAGAATTGATGAATCGGTGCAGAAGGGAAAAAGCACCCGAGTTCCGATTAACGGTGTCAGTGTCCCTCACGCGTATCACTTGCGCTAGAATTTATTGAAGCAAGAAGAGGGCAGCAAATAAATGTCTGTTTTATGTCTTCGCGGGTCGTATGTCAGCCAGGCTTCTGGCATGTGTCGTTGGCATTTAGATTGGCGCTCCACTTGCCGGTGTCCAGACACTTGTAAATGTTCACCGGCGATTGGCTTCCCACGAACACAGTGCCACTCTTGCAAAGGTGCATGATCAAAGTGCCCGATTTCTGAGTGCCCTTCAGAAGATTGGAGTTCTTTGGAGACATTTCGCTGTTTTCCAGGTTGATCGTCGGTTTTGGGCATCGATCCACCTTTGCTGAATTGAGCAAAACATGAGCAACGCATGCAGGAAAGGCAGATTTACGCGTGCATTTCCATTCCTCGGTTTCTCCCCAACTTCCGTCTGTATCGCACGTGTGGTTGACGGAAGAAGCGCCGTTGGGGAGCGTGAAGTTTGCTGCGCATGAATGAGTTACGCGATCGCCACTGTAGTATCGAGTGCCGCTGGGTTTGGACAAGGTGTGATTGAAATCGAGAACACTCGGCACGCAATATGGCGAGCACTCGTCCCCGTCGATTCCACTCCATGTGCCGTTGGCAAAACACGTGTAGATGCGATTGACGGATCGATCGGAAAAGAGATATCCTTCGTTGCAAACGACCATCAGAGAGGAGTTTGAGTTGAGCGACTGGAAACGAGCGGCTCTTGCGTCAACGTATATGGTCGGACATCGGCCGACTGTAAAAGACCCCAGCAATAGACATTAACGTACTGGAGAACAGACTTTTAGGGGATGCGATTCTGGGGATTGGAGTGCTGCGTCTAGGAGAACCGCTTCCTCCTATTTTTGTTGTTTCCGACTTCATCGTTGAAGTTTCGATCTCTAAATGTTTTCAACGGTGCACTCTTCTAAACACGAGGATTGAAACCCGAATGGCGACTGGACGTTGCCGACGCTGATACTGGAACGTGACCGCTTGTAGTGGTCGCATTCATGTTGAAAGAAGAAGTTGATGTAAGCACTCCTGAAACAAATCGATGATTTCTGCTCTAACACGATTGATTCAAACCCTTTGTGGTGCTCAAATTGACATTTCTATTTGTGGTCGATTGAAGCGAACTGCGGTTGTTTCCGGGAGGATGAGTTGTTGAAGTGTTCGCATTCGTTGAAGGAGACGCGTTTCCAGGAGGAACGACGATTCCTCCACCACTTCCGGACTGAAAGCAATAAAACGATTGATCAAACCGTACCGGCAACTGGGAACTTTTGTTGAAGGTAGCGCAGCTGCGCCTTCCGTCGACGATGTGACAGGGTTCTCAGGTTCTTTGGTTCCGGTTGCAGTGAATTCGCTCGAAGAAGGCGTCGTAGAGGGCATCGGTGACTCTGGAACAAAAGGGAATCTCCGGCTGTTCTTTCATTTCCTTCATCACACCAGAAGCTGACGACTTTCCCGAGTTGTTTTTGGTGAAGAACGCGCCGTTTGTGGTTGTTTCGTGAGTCAAGGAGACAGTAGAGTATTCCGATGTGACAGGAACCTTGCTTGCGTTCGTTTCCGTCTCGGTGACTATCGACGTGAGTGTATGTTCAGATGAATCAACTGTGTGGTCTACTGTAGAGCCATCGGGGTTATCAGAGATAGTTGCATGATTTTTTGCTGATGTCGGAGTGGAAAAAGACGAAGGCAAAGCATCGGACGAAGCAACAGTACTTTCAGAAGGCTTGTGACGGATACTTGTGGCGTTGGTGCTATCTTCACCGGTTATAGCGGAAATAGGCATCTCAGTTGTCAACTCTGCCACATTTTCTGTTTTGTCAGACCCGTCTTCTGACGTGTTCTCTGAGTCTGTTGCTACTGGAGATGTCGACGTTGCTGTCATCGCCGAAGCAGTGAACTGGCTCGGCATTTCGGAATTCGATGCCCCCGATTCGGCATCAGTCGCTGGAAGACTCGTACTTTTGCCAGTCATAATTCCATCTGGTGGTGTGTTCGGCGATGCGTGTTCTTGGGACACAGTGGAATGTTTGACTGTGGTGAAAGTAGTTTCGCTAGAAGCTCGGGAAAAGTCTGATGTTTTGTTTGTGGTTGCTCCCGTTGTTGATGTTGTTGAATCTTCCAAATTCTCCGAAATCGTTGTTGTGACGGCGGCCGATTGCTCACTTCTTCCCTTTTCGATTGTCGTAAGCAAAGCGGTAGCATCTTCCTGTCCAGCAACGGAGGTCTTGGGAACTGTCGTCGTGGTGCTTGTTGCGACAGAGCTCGAATTGGCTTCTTGTTCACCGTCATGCTTGACTGCAGTTGTGGCCATTACCGATGTATTCGTGAAAGTGTTTGATTGGGTAATCAACAAAAGGGTAGACGTGGAGAAGTCGCTTGAGGATGAGATTGAAGTGGGTGTGGCAGTTGTCGTTGTCAACACGGTTGAAGACGAAATAGTCTGCGACTCAAGATTCTCCGTTTCCTTCTCTGTAGTAGGCGTCGTCTCAACATCTGTCCAAGTTGACTTTGCATTTGATGTCGTTGAAGATGCTCTGGTCGCTGTGGAAGACGATTCAGCAGACTGCGTTGTTACCAAAGGCGGCGTCGATGTCGAGGTCGCAGTTGCCGTTACTGATGCCGTCGTCGTCAACGTGCTCGTCGTGGGCTTTTCTTCTTTGACTAAAGCACTTCCACTTGTCGTCGTAGAAATCGACGATGAGACCTGAGACAACGTGGTTGTGGTGGTGGACGGTGCTGTGGTATTTGTAGCTGATGCAGCTGAAGTTGTGGTTGTCGTTATAGTAGTCGTGGTGCTTGTGGGTGGCGAAGACGTTGACGATTGTGGGGAAGATCGTTGAGTCGTTGTCGGACGACTGGTGGTTACGGTAGTTGTTGTTTCCGTTGCCGATTTGGTTGTGGTGGCAGTGGATGCTGTGGAAGAAGACGGCGACAATGTAGAAGTGGACCTGGAAGATGAAACTTCTGTTGTCGTCGACGAGGCCGTGGACGTTGCGGTTTCTGTTGTAGTGGAAGTCGTCGGCACCGTCAGAGTTGAGTAGCAGGGCGTTGTGCTCGGGATCGGGGTGGATTTAGGCGTCCCAGTAACAGTGACGGTTGTTTCCGGTTCCGCGGTCGTGGCAGTGATGGTTGTGGTGGTGCTGGTTGTAGTGGAAGCCGAGTTTAGCGACAGAGTCTTATAGCACACGGTCCCTTCTACAGGAGCGAGGCATAGTATTATAAGAAAAGCAATGATTACGGTAGCCACCATCGTTCCATGCGTTTGAATAAATGGAAGTGGCAGTGAGATTCGCGTAAGAATAAAACGCTAAAGCAAAGGATAACCAAGCAACGCTTGGGAACATCACCGATTTGCGATTTTATGTTTCTGGGCAACCGTTCCTGCCAGCCCCCGTTCGTCGTCGAAAATGTGAACAATTCATTTACATACATCGATATCTGAGAACAAGGTTCTATCACAGTTCGTTCAGAGGCACTTTTGCTTCATTGAAATCCTCATCGGAGATGTCCGCCATGGAGTGTGGTTCAAACCAGATCTTCAAAAAACTCCCTAATCTCGCGATTCGCGAATAAATCAGTTACCGAATGGAAACTGTCATCCCCGCAGTTGTCAGCGTAATTCTCCAAATCGTCCTCGTCATTGTCGGAGCGTGAATTCGGATCCAGTGTAACGGCAAGAACTATTATACCTGCAACAGAGCTGATGTCACAGTGCCACAGTGCCTAATCAACGGCAAAGAGGAAAGATGAGTAAAACTAACAACAAATACCCGTAATCAGCAACACTACGCTAAGAAGTGAAACCACAAGAACGATAGCGACGTTGAATGTTATCTTAGGCGGAGTGTTCTGCACACCGTCGCCTGCTCCATTTCCCGAATCGGCCAGCAAAAGTATTCGGATTGCCTCGTCTAAATCGGTCATTTTGTTGTTGCCACATGGATTTGCGTACCTGTTTCGTCGTTTTCTTCGCCGGCATGAATCTTCGAGACTTTGGAGATGGCGAACCATATGAGGAGAAAGACGACCACACAGACTGCGAGACCAAGTCTAACAAGCAGGCGCATACATAACACCGAAAACGCTGAAAGACTGCTCCAAGGGTTGTTTGAGTGCTTAACGTTCTGAAAATTAGTATTCCGTAAGAATCAAGAGTCTCTCGTCGATTATTTTCTGAGAATTCCGCGAGTTCTCCACTCAAATCGCGATTTCTCCCTGCAGCTCGAAGGGTCCTTTAAACAATCGCAAGAAATTGCATAAAAAAATACGCCACAACTCTGTGAATCGTAACAAATCAATTGGCGAATGATTCTGGTCAGCTCGCAAGAATAAACGGACTTCCGCAATTGAATTCGCAATTTAAACAACCGCGTCTATGAACGTGAATCATATAAACGAGTTGATCAGTAGACTAAGAATGATGGGATACCAACTATGAATTGCTCACAACGATCAACTTCGCGACTGATTAGCAGAGTTCCTGTGCTGACAGGCTGACACAACGTCGTGGATAGTTCGATGGAGTAGAGAAACTCGAAGAGCCGAAGTGTTTATTCTCCTCGTCCTGTGCTCGTTTCATTCTTGTGCTATTATGCAAACAGAATGAACACATAAGGGTGCCACGCTGAATAGAGTCCGACCGAGAATAGCGTTGGAGCACAATTATGCCAAAATTGAAGGAGAAAAACGTCTCCCCCGAACGGACGGAAAGTAGCGATCAAGCAAGCACTAAACGCATTAAAAATCACAGAAATCGCGGTGGAAAAAATCGTAAAGTTTATAGAATCGACGATTAATTCACGACAATCACGTGCAACAGGATTCGCGTCTGAATCGACTCAATTCGCACTTCAAAGCAGTATGTGCTTCGCTTCGCGATGAACTGATGCGCGCTATAAGATCGATCGAAGCTGGTGAGAGAAGAGCGGGAGAGGTGAAAACAGGTTTTCTCTTAATCTATCTGTTATGTTTTTGTCGCGAACCGGCGCATTTGAAGTACTTAATCTGGCGCGAACGCTTATGTTCCTACCGAATAGATTGTTGCGAAAAGCGCCGATAGGTTCTGTTGCAATCCCCCTTTTTCGTTGCATTGAAACGAGGCGCAAAAAATGCCCAAATGAGTCACGGACGGAACAAGCAACCGTGAACGAAGCAAAAGAGCCGTCTTTTGGGGCTTATTTTATTCGACTTCTGCGATATCTAATTACGATGTTTGAGGGTCATTTGAGGACTAATGGAGCAGTCGTAATCAGCCCTAAAACGTATAAACGAAATGCAAAAAAAAACGTTTGGAACAAAGCAATCTATCCGGAAGAGGTGCATCTGCGTTTTATAGAGGAGAAAGGAATGAACGACGACTGCCGGCGATAATTTGCTGATTTATGTATATCTCTAGTGCTGACCCACGCGTGTTTATTTCCGCACGGATGAGAGTTTTGGCCGCGGAGAGGATCAAGGTTACCTGAATAGCGAATATGATAGCAAATCGGGACGGAGGCATGCGATACAACTCTACACAATGAATGTGCTGAATGAAAAATGTCTCTTTGAAGGGACGGATTAGGGAAAGGGCGTCCCGGTTGTTGTGAAGGAAGAAACCGACAAAGTTATCGTGAAAACAGTGGGCGCCACGCGATCAGCGAGTGAGTACTGCTGGCCGCGCATACATCGGCTGACTTGTACGCATATGCGCACATGAGAAGACGTAAAATGTCGCGACTCCACCGGCGTTCGATATCATCGCGCTGTCAGAGCAGAACGAAGAGAAGACCTTTTGGAGCTCATGTTGAGCTCCTCATTAAGTGCTAACTTCTGTGGCGTCGCATTGCAACTGCTCCCGAAAGCAACGAATATACGAGGGAAAGAATTTGAAAAGATGACTTTTTGGTCTCTCGGAGACGCAGGGAACGGAGCTTAGAATGTCAAAGGGAAATGAGTCATCATGCCGAATGTCAGTGGTTGGCACCGTTTCTGTCTTCTCAGAGAATGGCAAGCGATGCGGCTGTGTACAGTGTTCCTTCTTTCCCACGGCCCTTTTCTAACACAGGACACAATTGCTCGAAGATGCACGCAGGTGTTGCAAAGCCGAGAATTGTTTTATCAGCTTACTAGGCCTTTGATAGCGTCTCGAAATGCCACGTCCATCAAAGTAGCAGATAAGTGATAACCAGCCGAGTCAAGTATTCCATTCACATCGTCAATCAACCACGCTCGCTCACAATCGAGCAGTGGCCAATTCGTCGCTTCCACTCATCAACCTGCTACCGAAATAAATCTTCAATCCAATTTCAGATGGCAACCAAATTGTCACTTGTCCTCTTCATCGCGATTTCGATTGCTCTCGACAACGTCGCCGCCAAACGGTACGACTGCGTCGACGGAGTGAACAACGTGATCGAAGTCGTGGACAACACGGACGGTAAGGGTGCTAATCGGATTGATGATTAAAACGCAATAAATCTTCATAATTTATGTGTATTCGCGCTAATTGGCTTTGTGTTTTAATTATTTGCTCCCCGATTGAGCGCTGTTATCTCTGCGCAGTAGCATTCTTGTTATCACCGCTCATTGCCGGGAATGTTGTAGTATATCGTGTGTGTTTTAGGCGATGGAGCGATCCGATTCCGCGACGTCAAGATTCTCACCTATGATGCCAAGAAACGTCCTTTCTGCCACGAGGGAGGACCGTCGATCCGTTTTCCGGGAAACCTGAAGATCGCGTCCGGGGAAATCGAAATCTCCGAACCTCTGAAGAACAGCAGATCGCCCCTGAAGCTGGAAATGTCCGTCGAGAAGAACTCTTTCCTCATCGGAACGGTTTGCGAGAAGGGAATCAGCAAGAATCAGTTCGTTCCAAGTGAAATATGGTACAACGAAATTGTTCTCTCTAGTTGCGCTAATCTGCTCCCTTTAGCAACTTTGAACTCTGTCAGCTTCTCGGAGACGACAACTGCAAATTGTTCGAGCAGACCAACGTTCTTCAGATTTCTGACCTCCCCTCTTCGGTTTCCGACTTCATCGACATCGGCGCTCTTCCCCTTCCCCAACTTGAGGTAACGCGATCGAAAAAGCTTTCAAAACGATGATCTTTCAGGGAGAATGGAAGGTCGCGATGGAGTTGAAGCAGAAAGGAAAGGCACAGGCTTCGATCAGCTTCGGGCAGCTCGGCAAATGGGTGAACATTGAATCTGCTGCAGCGGAGGAGGCGAACGACCATGATGAACTTTAAGGTGTGCTGTTGAAGAAGTGATCTGTTGTTATTATTACTGTTACAGTATGAATAGGTGCACAAATGTTAATAAATTGCTCAATTTGTTGCGACGATAAAACGTGAGTTGGTGTAGTTTTCACAACTTAATCTAAATTGCACAAGACCGGTGGCTTTCTGAATATTGCCAGACATAGCACTCAATTCGCTCATTGAAGTATCCGTGATGCGCGTTCGTCTCGTAGTAGTTCTTCTCAAGTTGGTCAACGGTGTACATGTGATCTACAGGACAATCGTGCTTTTCACTTTAACTGAAGAGACGACCAACCTTTTGCAAACGCATTGAACAGTCGATACAAAGGCAGATACGCCCCACATCCGGGGTTTAAAGCGCAGTATCCCTCGATTCCTTCGAAACTGTATCCGAGAGCTTTTTCTGCGACGTTTCGTTCGGATAAATTCGTTGTATACATGTGGTCTTCTGAAAAATCGACTTTGTCGAATACGATGCTTGCAAGGAAACAAACTGTTAAACGCGTTGAAAAGACGGTAAAGAGGCGTCAGACAGGAACACTGCAAGTCTAATTCGTTCTTTGCAAGAAATCCCATTTGTCCTGAACAAATCTGTGCGAAAGGCTTTGACAAACTCGGCCATACGTTGTATGAAATAGCCTTCCACAACCATCGTTTGAAGTTCGATTCTATCAGTCGTGTAGAAGTGATCAGTCACTCCGATCTTCTCATTGTACGCGCGATAAAACGGTGTCAGCTCTCCTAGAGGAACGCAAAAGTACCACAGGAGCAGTTGGTTTCAAACTTCAAACCTGAATAAAAACATGCGGAACCGCAATTTTTGTCTGTGATGTTCTGAAGCGGGGGACGTCCAGCAACAACAAGTTCGCTAAAGCAGCCAGATTGGAGGCGAAAAGTAAACAGTATACCTAATAGGCTTCGGGGGAGGAAGGGTGTATATCTCGGGTGTTGTAGTTTCAACTTTTTTGAATACTTCAGTTACTTCTTCTTCTTCTGTTGTCGTTGTCGGCGGCACGCTGGTCGTCGTTGGAAGTGACGATTTCAGAAATCCGCTCGGGACGCATCGTTTATCGAACGTGTAGTCTGCTTGCGGGCAATTGTGAATCTCGTTGATGTACTGTATGTCACACTTGCTGAACACTTTCTTGAATTTGAATGGAGGAAACATAGGCCGAATGCAGAATTCACCTCCGTTTACGGCTAGTTGACCACCGAACGGTTCGAAGATGTTCCAGCATCTGAAACGAGTTCTTAACACTTCCATCCATCCTTTCCGGATCTCATTACAGTGTGTTTGCTCCCATATCTGTGAAATGGACGTAGTTTTTGTGATTAGTACGAGGTATGAAGCGAAGACATGTCCGCGTGTTCAGATCAAGCAGGGCGTTGAAAAGCGCGTTTTTCTGATTGACATCAAAGGTGATCGAAGGGTCGACCAGATAAGCAACTTCTGTGCGTGAGTGAACTGGAAGAAGAAACGATAAGATATGCGGAGCAGAACAGCTTGATACCTGTACCGATCAATGAACTCAAAACTGACACTAGAGACAAGAGGTGCAAGTTGTTCATAACAGAGAAATACGATAAATTAATATGATCTAAGAGTGGACTACAGGAGATGCGAGGAGAGAGAGAGAGAGCACAAAAGGGCCGAAGAAGAGAAATAATATGTTTTTGATCGCGAAGTCGAGCGTGCAAAGTGTTGAACGAAACTGTTTATTTACTGTGAAGTGCACAAACCTGCGGGGTGAAGTGACAGAGCCGCTATTGTATCTGCTACCAGTGGCCGTACGATGTTTTGAATGTATATTGAGATGACATAGTATTCGAGTAATCCATAGTTAACGCAAGTTGTTTGTTGAAAAAGCCCCGAGCATACAGATTCCCTTGTGGCTGATTCCTATGAAAGGAGCTGAGAGAGATGAACGTTTCATGAAACTAACTAACTTTGCATGTTTCCCGCTGTTTACTTTGTCTCGTAGTGACCTCTGCTGATAAGGGGGACCGTGAGCAAACCACTTGGATCCGTCTTGTTGCCCAAAGAGGAACGGAGGAGAACTATCGATTGAATTCTGCATTTAGGACAAAAAGAATGCGATTGACTGCCATCTTTGCTTTATTCTATTTGTCCCATTTCGGCGGTAATGCTGAAAGTTCTGCTGATGTGACTGCGATTCTTGGAATGCCCTACGCAAAGCCTCCGTTGAAAACACTGCGATTTGAGGCAAGTCGTACTTCTTTTGCCAGAAACTTCTGTTTAGGACCCTGAGCCGCTGCCACAAGAAGCGCTCGTTGCTCGGAATCAATCAACGCCCGGATGCTTCCAGATGAGAAGAGGAAGGTTGGAGAACATCTTGAAACATTCTGAGGATTGTCTCTATCTCTCGCTGTTTGTCCCGCTACAGATCAGCGCGAAAAAGGTTGTTGTGATGGTACACAAAAGTGGAAATGATCCTTTTCAGAACGTGGATCTACTCGTCATCTTTTCAAATGAAAATCCAAACACAAAAGAGCTTATGGATCTCGTATGTCCTGGTCTGGCTGTCGCACTTGTTACGTTTCGTGAAGGCTTTTTCGGTAAGAGTTATCGAGGCATTTTAATTTAAGTTTAAGTTCTGTTTAAGGATTTTTGAAGGATAGCATCGCCGGAATCAAAGACATGCAGTTGGCGTTGACAGTGCTCAAAGTTAAACTCATGCCGACTTATCAGATAAATGGGAAAATAACGGTGCTGGCCGAACACGATGCAGCATCCGTTCTCTCATATGTAGGCGATGTAGACGAATCAGGTGGGCAATCGTTTTATTACGTGGTTATATCAATAGACGGATGCAAGGCGAATCAGTACCGATTGTCCTGGTGCATCTCCCATTCGTGGCCGACATCGCGAACTTTGCGAGATTTGATCAAATCGGAGTCGACGGAGAGAACAAGCTAAAAAACATGCAATGCGTTTAAAGTAAGCACAAACGTTGATCTCACGTCTCCATTATCGACCGCCAGCTGAGCAGAAAGAGCCAAGGCCAAAAAAGTGACAAAGAAAGTAGAGAAGAGGAGGAATCGCATTGTGAACACTTTGAGCGCAGCGAAGAAAGTCCGAGTGCGCGCGTTCTCAGCACCAAATCTCAAAATGGGTCAAGGATGGGCGTATCTCTCACGCCGTTTTTCGTTCCTCCTGGAGATGACTCACTCCTGAAAACATCATAATTTCAGTTCTCTTCGACCAGGCGGTTTTTCTGAATGGGAACAAGTATGTGGGACGATTCAACGAGCGACATGAAATCGTCGAACGAAATGCTGAGAGACTGCTACGACAGACAGAATGTGACTTGCCGTCTCATTCGCAAGCACTCGATTGTCTCCGCACGAAAACATTGGCGGAACTCCAAAAGAGTTTGGAGAAAATGGTAATTGATTCTGCGATTTCTCACCGTGAACGAATGCTAACAGACTTTCGAAGAGGTTCAAGGAGCGCCGTTCCAGCCGCTGCTCGAGTCAAAGGCCAAGAACGTAGTTCCTACAATTGTTTCTTCTCAAACATCGCTGCACTCAGGTTAGAATACCCTGTGTGTTGCAATTATTCAAGGCTCAAAGTCACAGAATACATTTCCACTGAAGAATTCGACGTCTCTTACTCATACTCACAATTCAAGCGTTTTCTTTCCTTTCTGATCTCCGAGAAAGACTACTCGAATGCACCTCTTCTAAGACGACTGGCGCTTTACGAATACGTCTACGCGAGAGGCTCAAAGTCGGACACTTACTTTCTATTTGAGCAGAGCAGAAAGGTTACTGTATCTTTCCAGCTGTAATCTTATGTGCGGACAACCTAGATGATCGAAGACAAACAGTTTTTCACCAAAACGTTCGAGTATGTCATGGATCTCAACCCGGATCTCAACCCTGTGTGGCTTCTTGAATATGATCATACTGACGTCCTTCGCGATTGCTTCTTCTCGGAGAGAAACGAGTACAACCAGGCCTTCTGCACACGGATTCGTCAGTACATCCACCGTTTCGCGACAAAAGGGTAATCGAAGAGCATATAGGAAGTAAGATCCTAAGATTCTTTAGTGAACCGACAGATGGTGGCTGTGATCCCAAGGACCCCTCATGGCCGGCACTAAAATCCAAAAAACGAGACTATTTTCTTGTTTTGAAGGAAGATGGACAACCAGAGTGGGAGTTTGACTACCATTTGAGGGCGATCGCATTTTGGACTGATCTGGTAAGTTTAAACCAAAGCACCCACTGATAGATAAACATGTTCAAGCTTCCTGCAATGTCAAAGATTGAATTGGCGGGAAAACGAGAGGCAGCGTTCGAAGAAGTTCCCGACCTAACAGCCCACGAAGAAGAGGACGACGTGCAGTTGTGGCACACATTGGAGCAGCCTGAGCTGACAGAAGAGAAAGCATTAAATGATATGCCATGGCATTTGGAATTATAACATAACATTTGTTACGAATTGCGCGGTACTCGAGCATCAATTAGTTTATTTCCATTAAATAAACTAAAACCTGCCTGCTGACCTTTGAATAAGTCAATTTGGAGAAAGAGGCCAAAAATTGGCGCCCAACAATTTCAGGGGCTCTCCTACAGCGCTATTCATTGCGGCAATCAGTAGTTTGGTGTCGAAACAAACAGCTCTGCTGGTTGTTTGTTTGTTTTGAGTCAGTGACCTCTCAGCTGTTGTTACGTGTGGAGTTCCATCGATATTGCCGTTCGTCTCGTTCTTTCGTGCAAAAACCACATCTATTGATCTGTTTTAGGTTATGATTGCTGCTGTTGCCGTGTCCTTGTTGCTCTTACTTCTTTTTTATAATTTTTACTGGAAACGACGCCATCTGCCACCAGGTACGTGTAATATATTTCTCATCAGCGGAGAATCTAATGACGCTAGTTGCAGGCCCGATCCCGTTGCCGTTGTTTGGAAATGCTTTGACAATCAGCAGACTCTCTCCCGGCTACGATGCGTTTTTATCATGGAAGAAACAATTCGGCAATGTGTACACATACTGGCTGAGCGAACTTCCAATCGTTGCAGTCACTGACTACAAACTGATGCTCGACACCTTTGTTCGTGATGGCGACGCGTTTGCCGGGCGGTACATAAATGAGTATTTTACTACGAAATTCCGCTGTAAGAGTTTTCTGTTCATCTGCAATCTCTTCCTCTTTTTCAGCTGGAAACTACGGTGTTGTGGAGACCGATGGAGACTTCTGGAGAGAACAGAGACGCTTCATTCTTCACGTTTTGAGGGATTTCGGCGTTGGGAAAAATGTGATGCAAGAGAAAGTGGGTTTTCTTCTTTACTGTTTTCCAAATTGGATTCAGATTCTGAATGAAGTCAGTTCAATCACTGAAAGGATCGACGACGAAATCAGCGCGAACAACGGGCTGGTGGATCTGCCGCAAAGCATTGAAATCTGCGTTGGGTCAATCATTAACGACATGCTGTTCGGATATCGCTTTGACAGCGTGAGAGAATAATTATGTTCTGGATGCGTTATATTTCAATTTCAGTCTGACAAACTGAAGGAATTCTTTAAACTGAGAGCGCTGATCACTTCTCTGATGACTACAATCACCACGCCTACCGCAGCAATTGTGCTGTTCTGTGCCAGATATGTGCGGAACCTTCCTGTGTTCAAGGAGGTTTACATGAAGCTAATGTCTCATCGCGATCAACTCTTCGGGTTCTTCGAGAACCAAATCACGGAGCATGAACAACATATTGACTTCGAATGCGCTGACGATCCAAGTGACTTCGTTGAGGCCTACTTGCGCGAGATGCACTCAAGGGAGGGGGAGAACTCGACATTCACTCGAATCCAGTTGGTGAACGTTTTGATGGATTTATGGACAGCCGGAATGGAGACAACCGTCAGCACCATTTCTCTGGGCGTCATCTACTTGCTGAATAACCCCCGCGTGCAAGAAAAGATTCACGAAGAGTTGGATCGAGTGATTGGGAGCGACCGTCTGATCACCATGAACGATAAGTCGAATCTCGTGTATCTGCAGGCTACAATAAACGTAAGAGCAATTGTGTTCCCCTGATATAATAATCGACTTAGGAAACGCAACGATGTGCTAATCTCCTCGCTCAAAATCTTTTTCACAAAACGACGAAAGAAGTTGTAATCGAAGGTCATCGCATTCCAAAGGGAACCTGTATTATTCCACAAATTTCCTGCGTCCTTCTCGATGAAAATGTAACAAACCAGCGTTTTGATTAGTTTTGACTTATCGTAGGTCTTTCCGGAACCGTTGAAATTCGCTCCCGAGAGGTTCCTGACCGAAAACAACGATCTCATCAGAATTGACGAATTGATCCCGTTCTCTTTGGGAAAACGCCAGTGCCTCGGAGAGAGTTTGGCTCGAATGGAACTTTTCTTGGTGATGGCCAACCTGTTTAACCGATATAAGGTGGAGTTCTAGGTTTTATGTTAAAATAACCCTTTTCAGATTACACCTCAACATCCCGGCCAGCCACCATCGACTGAGAAAGGATCAGGGATCACAGTGCAACCTTGTTCTTTTAAATGTGTGATGTTAAAACGGGTTTCGTAAGGTGAACATAAGCAATAAACAAATTGATAAGACGAACATGGCGAGAACACACTTCAGTCACATTTATCGCTCTCACAGAGCGGCGTGCCTAAAGCACAATCGAAAATCTCTTAAACTACATTGCGTCGTTACCGCCGACCGCCGGTCTGTGTCGGTATATAGCTGCACGCATTCGCACACTGCGGTTCATTTAGCAGAAGGTCATGTTTGCGCTGCTTTTTGTGACAGCTGTTGCCTTCTTCTTATACTACCACCTCTACTACAAGAGGAAAGACCTCCCTCCAGGTCAGTTTGTCTGCGTGTACGCGGTACTCAATTGGACCTCATGTAGGACCCACTCCGATACCGTTTCTGGGAAACATTCTCACCGTTGCGAATCACAGTCCAGGCTACGATGCTTACATCAAGTGGATGAAGGAATATGGACCCGTTTTCACTTACTGGATGGGCGCAACGCCGATTGTGGTTGTGGCTGACTACGAAATGATGCACGAAGCGTTTGTGAAGGACGCGGACAGCTACGTAGGCCGATATCAGTTAGCCGAATTACTCACCGTGTTTCGAGGTAGGTGGGTTGAATTCTTCGTTTGAAGCAAATAGCTTTTGCTTCCAGGAGGGTCGTATGGAGTCATCGATACTCAGGGAGAGCTGTGGAAAGAACAGCGCCGTTTCACGCTTCATGTTTTGCGCGATTTCGGCGTTGGTCGAAACGTCATGCAAGAGAGGGTGCGTTGAGTCCCGTTTTTGCCATTTTCGAACCGATCCTAGATCCTCGATGAAGTCGCAGCTTTCATCAAGACCATCGACGGCGATATTTCTTCCGGCGTGACAGCACATGACGTCAGCGGCCACATTGATACGTGCGTTGGATCAATTATCAATAATATCTTGTTTGGTTATCGCTTTGACGAGGTATAATCGCCGATCTTGAATTATTTAAGAACCACGAGTGTTCAGGATCACATTGACGAATTCAAAAAACTTAAAACGCTCCTGAACAACCACATGCGAATTATCAGTTCGCCTGCAAGCGCAGCCATGCTCGCGATGCCCATGAGCATCACCAAACATCTTCCCTGGACTGGCACTCTGTACAACCAGATGATAGGAAATCGCGACGTTCTCTTCGGATTCTTCAACAAACAAATCCAAAAGCACCGAAACGAAATCGACTTTTCAAATCCGGAAGAAAGCAGCGACTACGTTGAAGCTTACTTGAAGGCGATGGAGAAGAACTCCGATAGTCCGTACTACAGGCAAGACAGCAGCTCCATTGATGCCCTTAATCTGCGTTTTTAGTGATCTACAGCTGTCAAACGTGTGTTTCGATTTGTGGATTGCAGGAATGGAAACAACGTCAAACACAATTTCCTGGGGCGTAGTCTACTTGCTGAACAATATTCGCGTCCAGGAGAAGATCCACGAAGAGTTGAACCGAGTTGTCGGATCCGACCGACTTATCACTCTTGCCGACAAAAACGATTTGATCTACGTCAACGCCTTTGTTAGCGTAAGGATCGAATGGGACGCGTGACACAACTGAAACTTGAATGTTCAGGAGGTGCAGCGATGCGCCAACCTCGTTCCTCAGAATCTTCTTCACGCGACAACACGCGATGTCACTCTGAACGGCATGAAGATCGCGCGTGGCACTTGCGTCATTCCTCAAATCTCCTGCGCCCTGCTCGACGAGAGGGTTTTTGACAACCCGTACGAATTCCGTCCAGAGCGGTTCATCGACGAAAACGGTCAGGTGAAGAAAATTGATCAGTTGGTTCCTTTCTCGATGGGAAAGCGCCAATGTCTGGGAGAAAGTCTTGCTCGCATGGAGCTCTTCCTAATTGTTGCAAACATGCTTAATCAGTACAAGGTAGTGTCCCTAATCGGTTCAGTGTTTCGCAATTTTATTTAGTTTTCTACTTCGGGATCAGTTCCACCATCTCTTACCAAGCGGCTTGGAGTTACTGTACAAGCACTACCATACACCTGTAGCATAGAGAAAAGACAACAGTTGTGATTATTCCGCGTCCTCGGAAGGTTTAGAATAAAAATCAAATTCAACTTATTGTCGTTTGCCGAGTGCAACTGGTCGGGGCAATCAAACCCAATCCAGACTTTGAAAAAGTAACCGGTTCACTGTTCCCAACAGTCCTTTCACTTTGCGTCGGCTGCGCAACATCTGACTTGTTCTCTCTCCATTTTCCTTGGGATTCAATCCGTCGATATCCACACGCATATCCCCACAATCAAAGCGACTGCAGTGTGCATTTCACCGCACAAAGAAGACGAACGTATCCGGTTATCGCGTGAATTCTGGGAGACCCTACGACTTAAAACAGTTTTCGAGCGCTTTCGTTTCCGAAAGGTCGCGCACTTTCAATTAATTTGATACTCTCTCTCTCCAAAGAGGTCGGTCATGGTACGGAAATCCTCGACGCTAGTGCTCGTCTTTGCTCTCCTGATTCCCTGTGCTACTGCGGATTTTACGAAAGACTTCAGCGATTGGCTTTCGCAGAACTTCGGAGATGACGTGCGGAATCGCTTAGAAAGGTTCGATATTGTTGTTCTACAGCCAAACCTTACTGTGAATTGTTCAGGAAAGACTTGGCCGGCAAAGGGTCGTTTGGAGGAAAAGAGACCCGCGGTGAGGCAATTGACAATCAACCGGTCGTCTTCGTACATGGCGTCTCCGACACTGCCGGTGATAAGATGGCGGCGGCAGCGAACTATTATAAGTATGCTGTATAGCATGTATCAAATTGTAACGTTTGCGTCCGTTCAGAACGAAAGGATACAAAGGAGGCGAACTGTACGCAACAACATACGCCAACGGAGCTCAGGGAAACCCTCTCCAATGGGCACAGTACTCTATGGAATGCGCTTATGTCAAGCAGGTGAGATATGCCACTTTGTAGAAGTGATTTGTTGTTTTTATTTTAGGTTCGCGCTCTGATTGTCGCCGTTAGACTGTACACCGGGCGAGCGGTCGACGTTGTTGGCTATTCGCTCGGAGTTCCGGTCACTCGAAAAGCCATTCTTGGAGGTAAACAGCCGTACTCAGCACTCTCAATGACTATGCTTACTTCCAGGAAAATGTGTTGACACCGGAGAGGATCTCGGACGTCCGTTGACGCGATTCATCGATACCTATGTTGGAATTGCAGGTCCTAATCGGGGAATCTCGCTTCAAGTTGGCGGAATCAGCATTCCCGGTTGCCTCTTCAGTGTGATTCCCGTGTGCAACACAAAGACCGGACTCTATTCTGGCTTCTGTCCCAGCGAGAGCGAGTTCCTTCAAGACATCAACAAGCAGTCAAACTACGAGGGCAAAAACGTCTTCTCAATTTACAGCAAGGCGGATCAACTTGTTGGATACCAAGTGTGCAACAGGGTAATCGAGTGCACTAGTTCGGAGATCTCATTTGGCACTCTTTGTTTCAGGTGACCACTCAGGTCCCTGGACAACAGGCCGAAAAAGTGTTTGCCGACAAAAATCACGACAATACCTTCTATGACTCGTACGAGACTCAACGCCAAATGGTCCTCAACCACCAAGTTGTCTAATTCGGTTAGATGACGAGATAATTTATTCACTTCTAATTTATTCCCTTCTCAAACGTTGGTTGTACATAAAGAATTGTTTAAACGCTTGTCAGAGACAACTATACGAGCAACTTCCTATCGCAACAATCGCCGCTTCGAGCAAAGTCCGCGATTGCATGGAAAACAAAAATGGAACGGTCGGAAAAAGCGAAGCGCGTCAGCGAAAGAAGGCGCAACCAACGCCTTATCTGTGCTAGCAGAAACGGTACTTTAAAAGCGGCAAATGCCTGGTAAACTCACAGTTGCGCCTGCGTTTCTGCTGAATCAAGCGTCGCCGCCCCGCTCGATGGCATCGACGGTGAAGGTCGTAATCGGTGACGGCGTATGGAGCGAAGATGGGAGGACCGGTATCGTATTGCCGACTTTTTGTTTTGACCGATCGTCATTGGCATTCGCGATGCGTGTAAGTAAACGTTCATTAGTAAAAAAAACAAAAAACGAGCGACTTGTTGTTGCACGCAAACACGAGTCTCAGAGTTTCAAATGTTTTCACGCGTTCATGTCGTGCGCGCGTTCTTCTCCCCCAAATAACTTTGTTTTCTCCGCGGTGATCTCCATTTGCACGCGCATTCATTTCAGTCAGCTTTTGTCACAACAAACTGTAAACTGTTTGACCAAACATCTAAGTACTGTAGTTCGCACCTCGTGTGGTGAACAAAGAGCGAGCGATGAAAAAGCTTATTTGTTCGGAATAGCGCTCTTTGTCCTATGATGCGCGCATGCGTGCAGCGCCAACAGTTTTCATGCAATCGCTAATCGCCGCTGCAGTCACTCAAAAACACTTTTCAGTGATCTGTTGTCAGCGATCCACTGGACGTTTTCTGGACGTAAACAACGTTTCTTCGCAGTCGTTTCCCCACCACACCTTCTTGTGTGCTTCCTCTTCGTTTTCTCCTCCCTCTTGCTCGACTCTGTGCCACAACTTGTACAGGCATTCGCCAACCCGGCGTTCTTGTGTTCAACTTATTCTCGTCGCTTCAGAAGGTCGTCATTCACAAAAAAAGGAACGGATGGTTTGTGTTTGTAGGGGAGTGAGCAAAGAACGCTGAAAGTTTAGCATTGAGTACACGCACAAAGGCCGTCTTGCAATGGCGGCGGCACGAATTGTCTTACTCTATGCGAGTGTCAACAATCGCCTTGCTTCTCCTTACGGTGATTGTTGTGTAATCGCTTCATGTTCTTTCTCGAACAGGAAATAAACGGCAAATTCCTTTGGACATTTGTTGCCTGTTAACTATTTGCGACAGAAGGCTCAACAGATTGATGCACGCTTGAAATTGTCATTCTTGTGTTGTCGCGCGGTTTGTTGTCTTGATGTTGAATCTGATCCGGGGTGCTTCCCACCGGGTATTTTTCATTTTCATCATTACTTGGCGCATTCGACGTCTCCGGGCGTACTCTGTTCTTTGCACTTTGCTCAATGCATATGCACGCACAGTGGCAGCGCGGGCAATGCGGCAGGAACTGCTGCGTTGTGAGTCTCCGAGCATCCCCGTCGCCTGCAATAATGCGGATCAAGCAAACCCTGGGTCACTCCATTGTGGACGGACGATGGTCACATTCGTTGAACGAGCGAGTTGACGTCGTTTGTGTGCGAAAAACTCAAGTGACATTCACGTGATCATCAGCTGATTCGCCGTTTGCAATGTTGCATTCGCGATCTTTCCACTTCGGTCTCATCCGTCCATTCCAGGAGTCGCCTCTTCTTTTCGTTGAAAACTGTTAAAACTCTCGGAAACAGAGTATTTACTGTCGCGGTCTCCCGCGTTCGTTTGTCACGTGGTTCCTTCCTACGAAGTTCAGTAAACACTGGCGAACTTTACAGATCGTTTGCCAAAACGCTCGATGGCTTTCGAGGAAAACAACCACGCTGAAGTTGATTTTCACAGAAACGGAGCGGATCCGTTGATGAAAAAGATCTCGAGTTGCTCGTCGATTGGCTCTCTTGATGAGGTATGCATTCGCTCACATCGTCATTATTGAATTTGAATTGTTGTTTAGGAAGTCGCATCCTCTGATTATTACTCCGATGATCTGGACAAGCTGAGCATGTGTCTGAGTGAGGTGAGCAAACTTCTATCTTGCTGTTGTTTGTTTCTTGCCTTTGAAAGTCGTTATGAGAGTCGCACAAGACTTACTGTGATTATCACTTTAATCTGTGTCTCCTCAGAGGCCGACACTTGTCGACTTTTGAGAGTCTTGTTTTGTTATCATTCCTGTCTGTGTCAGTCACCTTTTTTTGATTGATTTCATTCCGTTGGAACGCGCATTCATACACACTATTGATTGCAGGCTGAATCATCCGAAAGCGGGAACGAAGCTAAACAGAATGCCCTCCTCTACGACATCTTCCAGGCAAATCTTGCTTTGTGGACGTTGGTGTTTTCTATCACTTACTCGTACGCCTGGCAGCAGCACAGAAAGAAATTTCTTTTCTCAATGGTAATTCTTAAAACGCATCGATCGGAGAGACATACGGTAACATCGATTGCAGGTGATCGTCATTCCTTCGGTTTTCCTCTTCGCGTGTGGTCTCTCCGTTCTCATGTCGTTTATAGTTGTCTGTGGACGGTTTCTCTCAACACCTTTTGGGCTCGATCACATAATCGGCGGCTGCGCGAGCGAAGGTGAGTGAACTTCCCGTGTACCCAATCCTCAACGACGCTTCAGAGGAGACCTTTGGTCTACGCCGCCGCACGACTTCAGGAAACTCGTGTCGTTCCACTCTTTCGTTGCGTTCTTCTTCCCTAGAAGAACTTCCGAAACCTCTCTGCCGTCGTCATTCTTCCAGCGGATCGCTGGCGGGCTCTGTGTCTGGAAGCAGGCCGCCTTCGCGTCTGCGAAAGTTCAGTTACAGCTACAGCCACTGCTCGGGTGGCGGTGACGATTTTGCGCCAGAAGGAGGCAACTAATTCTTCCCTCTCTTCCTTCAGCCTCGGAGAACACGGGTCTTCTCTTAATAATCTATAATAGCAAGAAAACCATATTTGTACATTAGCAAAGATATCGCGTCGTAAACAACTGTAAAGGAATCATCTCGTTTGCATGTTGTGCTTAGGATTAGGACTCAACATGAAATCTTCATACGGGTTGTGGATGCTCACAGTGAACGGACTTTTTCTACTGGTTTTGCCTCCGACCTCTAATTTATTTTCGAGAATACCGCATTCGATGTATTTTAAGATGCATGCGCCCTCGTCTTCTTTTTCTGCTCTTTCTTCACGTTTTAAATATAAACTGAATGTTATTTAGTGCAATTAATAAAAAAGATTACCATGTGACACGAGAATCTCCTCGTAACTGGATCTGCCGCCGTCTGTAGGGTCGTTGCATTGTCAGCGCAAACGGGAAATGCGCCTGTCGTCTCGCGTTCATCCCAGAACTTTCATTATTTAAAGATAAACTCTTCTCGCTCGCTTTATTTCGTGAATTTGGATTGATTTGGTGAAAAGCTCAACGATTAGAAGGAAGTGGATGGTGAACTGCTGTGCTCTCCTGTTCTAATTGCTCTTTTGTAATTGTCGCTCACGTGCTGGCCGGTTCTACAAGCAAATTCTTTGCTCAACGACTAAAGTTTTGCAGTTCCGACCGTGAATGTCGGGAGTTGATTCGCAATTTTATTCTCAATCACTTAATGTCTCAAAAATTGAACTTGAAAATGTTGCAGGCACATCTTAGACCTATATACTTAACCCAAGTCACTTCTCACTTGAACTCTCAAGCAGTTTTGCCTACAACGAGAAGAAGAAAGGAAAGGAAAATCCGCTATTTATGTTTGAATTCTTGTGGAAGGACGTTGCCATCACCGTGCTGCTAGCACAATCTACACGCTAGCTTAATAATCGTGTGCTTTGTGCTGCTACAAAGTATAAAAGTACTTAAGGAACGAAATTAGCGCATATGTCCCAAGTTCTTCAGCCAAGCTGATGCAAGACTAGAGCATCTTGCATATCTGATGCGGAGCGGAATTTACGGTATCTCTCGGCTGGCTGACGCAACAGTGACTGTCCGTTGCGTCAAGTGCAAAGCTTCGATTTCAACGTGGCGGAGACAAAAGGGAACATTTTATTTGCGCTAAGCAATGTTGTGGCGGCCGCGCAAAAATTGTCTGTATATATATGAGGGCTGCCGCGGGGCGACCCGGGTGTCGTCCGTGGCTGGACATCACGAGCTGGTGCCAGTCGCCCGAGTGAGTCGCGTGTTTTCGTTGTGAACGCAGTCAGTTGTGAATGAAGCGCGGATCGTGTGGCATGGACCGACCTCCCTTTACGGCACTCCGCCTTTCATAACACTCCGCTTCTCTGAGGTAATTCGCTCGGAAAGAGTGCAAAGGTGCGCGCGACGGTCCATAGTACATGTTTTCACAGTTTCCGTGTTCAGCACGTGAACAGTTCGCCGCGATATGATCGATACGGAAGCTGACCGCTTTTTGCCTTCGTTCACGACCCTAAAATCCCCTCTTTTTCATTGGACTCCAAAATTGATAACGCGAAGCAACAATCGCGATTGTGGCACCTCTGCAGGAAACTCACGGGTTTCCCTTTCCGTCTCGCTTCTGTTTGATGTTTCCGCGTTCCGTCGATTGCAGTTGGGAGCAAACAAATGATTCTGTTGCTTCTCGTTTCATTTCGTTTTCGCGCGAATTCACAGCAAGAGCGTTTCCCTTGATTCACCTGGAAATTCCAAACTTCTCAAAGTCTCACTATTTCATTTCTCGCGACAATAAACCAGTACGTTACACGAAAATCGGCTTAATTGGGGTTTATCTCCTGCGCGAATTGACACAAGAGATTGGGACTCATTTGATATTTCACAGAGATCGAGACTATTGTTTATCGGAGAATTCCCCCCACTGTTTTCCCACCAATTCGCCATTTGTTTGTAGCGTGAAGCTATGCGATTGGGGCGCGTTTGTGCTCTTCGAGCAACAGGGACTGACATAGCTGCTGCGGCTGTTCTTTTGGAATCCGCGGTTGCTGATGTGGTTGAAGTTCTTTAGCGAACGTCCTTCGTTGTGCGACATCCAATCGCTTTTCCGCAATTCTCTCCAAACAAAGAGAATCACGTTCGCACTTCTCATCGTTGCTTTCATAAGCACTGTCTCAGGATTTGCCTGCCACCTATTCGCTGTCGTTTACTCGCCGTTCCTTAATTGTGTTCCGTTTTTCAAACGTGAATTTCGAGCGTGCACACACGTGGATGCGAAATTAGAAAGACTAACTGGATCTCTTCCATTCCAGGATCATGGCTCAAGGAGTCGTTTCCCTCCTTGTTGTGCTTTTTGCGATCCATTGCGCAGCGCAGGAGCCATCCCTCATTCCGAACGAAGCAGAACTGACCGTTGAAGTCGCTCAGATGAAACACGTTTCCTACCGCGTAACGTGAGTCAGACAGGAAAGGAAATCTCAATCGATCAATTGATTTAGCGCGGACATCAAAGCCGACATCATTGTGACTCTGAACACAACCGAAAGCAACAAGAATATCAAATTGAGTAGCAAAACGTTCAAAATCTTCCACGCAAATAAAACGGGAACCTTTGATCTAACGGGTCTTACGGTAACGAGTCTCACTATTCTTGATGTCCAGAGCTGTCGGTACGAGGACGGCTCTCTCGACGCCGAATGCCCCTTAAAGTGAGTAGAGCATCACTTTTAGCAAAGATTGCCGCTTCTTTTCAGCATCAAAGAATCCTTCCTTCGCGTAAAGGTTGTCCACAGCAATGCTCTCTCGATTGTGATCATCGTTGTCGGATGGATGTATTTCGTGGCCTGGAGTATCTCCTTCTATCCACAGATTTATCTCAACTTCAAACGCTCGAGGTTTGTTTCTTTGATGTAAAAGAAAGTTAGCCGACTGGGTTTCCTTCAGTGTGGTCGGTCTCAACTTTGACTTCCTCTGTCTGAACATCATCGGATTCACCTGCTACACCATCTACAACGTGCTCATGTACTTCGACGATTACATTCAGGTAGGAAGTGAAAGTCGGATGCGATAAGCTCGCCGCGCCTTCAGGTCCTTTATCACAGGGATCATCCTCGCTCCCTGAATCCCGTGCTTCTGAATGATGTCGTCTTTGCGTCGCACGCTCTTTTTGCCTGCATTGTCACCGCCGTCCAGTGCTTCTTCTATGAAGTAAGAGTTCAGTCGACGTTTTCTGGTCATCTCGTTGAATCGTTTCAGCGCAGCGCTCAACGAGTATCCTACATCTGCATTGGCCTCAGCTCCGTCTTCGTTCTCTTCTCCGCCATTTCGCTCATTATATCCGTGGTTGACGTTATTTCATGGCTGCAGTTCATCAACAACCTCTCCTACGTGAAGATGGCAGTGACTCTGTGCAAGTATGTCCCTCAAGGAGTCCTCAACTACCGTAGAAAGAGTACAATTGGCTGGTCAATTGGAAACGTGCTTCTCGACTTTGCGGGAGGGTCGATGGACATTTGCCAGATGATTCTGCAAGCCGTAAACACGGGTGAGTTATGCACACACCTGGAGACAAAACTCAATTTGGCAATTCAGATGATTGGAGTGGATTCTACGGAAATCCGGTCAAGTTTGGTCTCGGTCTTGTTTCCATCGTGTTCGATGTTTTCTTCATGGTGCAGCACTACTGTCTTTACCGACATGTAAAGGTTTCTTTTCTTGTTAAAGTTCGCTTCCTCCAATCGAATCGACTAAAACGACGTTGAAGTCATTTGATTTGCTTTGTTTTTCCTCTCCTACCCTTCTAAACTTGCAAACGATCTGCCAGCTTCTTGCATTCAGCGCGCTTATAGTTTCTGTTTCCAGGTGAACGACGCCATTTATGAAGGAATCAACAATAGCGCAACAAGTGCCTCTCTTTCTCAGGGTAGCGCAGAAGCGGGTAATGCGGAAAGCGGTGCCGCCGACTACGGAACGAGCTCATCTATTCCAGTCCGCGAGAACCATCCTTAAAGTTAGAAGCAATGGTTTAAGGAGCTCTCCTGGTTGATTGTACATATTGATCGAATCTTCAGTTTTCAGCGCGAATCGCTTCAAACGGGAATGAATAAAATAATATTTGTGACTGCTTCGCTGCCAAACAAAGTATTCACATACACAAAAGCGAAAGAAAGAAGCGCATCCCTCAATTTCACGGAATTCGCAAATCCGGCGAAATAACAGTTGAACGGGAGAATGTCGGGGCGCCTAGCAAAAGAATTGGCGACTTATCAATGTCGGCATTTCAATGTACAGAGTCATCAAAGCATCATCTAATTTCAGCACGACATTTTGCTTCTTCTATTGGAAGGCAGACGTGTTTTGAGATTGCAGAAGCCTGCTTTCCTCCTCACTTTCTCTCTCCACGTTATTGTTCTCTAAATACATCAAATAGAACTTGCGAAAAGACACAATAGGCGCGTACAGACTTAGAGTGCGTGCTGATTAAAGACCTACAAGATCAAGTTGCCCTGGCGCAGCTGCAGCACGTAGCATTGCAAGGTCATCTGTGGAAAGCGACTGTCGACGTTTGAGTAAAACGAGTGTGCACGGCTCATCAGCAGATAGATCAAAAAGCGAATTCTAGTTTTCGTGCTCTCCTGCAAACTGATCATAACTTTCGAAGACAACCCCGATTGAAATTTAAAAAATCAAACGCGAAAGAACGAATTATTAGTTACTGACCTTATTCACGTTCTTTCACGCATTCCACTTGCACGCTGAGAGCTGCGTACTCTTGCGCACTGGATATGGTTCCCAAGCGCGCGGACATTCCAACAGCTGACTGCTAAAGCCTGCTACGCGAAGGTGCGCGCATTCCGCGAGATACCATCGGGCTGCATGCAAAAATCAAACGACCTCGCGGTCGCCTCGGGTCGCTTTGTGCTGCGCGTTGAATCTTCAATCAGCGCGATATTTGTATGCTGCGCGAATTGGAACGATTAGAGGTTTGTTCTCGATGTCCGAACGTCTGTCGATCTGACCGCTCACCGAGACAATTCCTCGTCGTGCGTCTTCCTACAGTAATACCTCTCTCTTCTACCGTCTTCTGCGTTTCTTGAACGTTTTTCCTGTTTCACCTGCACTGAGTTTGTTCCATGAAATTAGCATTTTGCGCGTTCCCGGATTAGCAATTTCGAGCCGCTCGTTGCGGTGCTATGGGATTGTCGATTTAAAGTACCGCCGAGTTCCGGTTTTTGGCGGCATTATTTTTTGGCGATATATGTTTATGTAATTCCCCTCCCTGTGCGTTACCGCCGCAATCTCCCTCGAATCATCAAGATAGAGCACAATCAACCGGACGACGAGAGCGCGTGTGTGGCAAAGGATTTTCTATTGTCCTGTTTCGATATTATCCTTCCCATGTCTAAAAATGTGTTTGTTATTATGTCTACACCGCCGATATCCGCGTTTGAACCTGGATTTGTCTGTTTTTTCGTTTATATGACCCACTACCGTAACCCCCCTGACGTAAAGTGAAATCAAACAAGAGCCCTTCTTAGCGTTCCTTCTGGTCTGTTTGCTCTGAAGGTCTGGAAGGTGCGCGGTAACGGAAAGCGCAAATAGAGATCGACCTCCAGCAACATTAATTTACGTTATAATTAACAACAGCGGCGTCGTTTTCTTGCAAACACAGAGGAGCGGCTTCCTGAACTTCTGTTCCCCGTGACTGTTGAGTGTTTGAAGAACGACTTGGCATGCATGCGATTAGCCGAACTCGGCTTAATACCGCTGTTTTGCAATACTTTCGCGTAACGTCATCGTGTTCTTTGTATACACGGACGATCGGTGGATCCACGAGCGCCGATCACTTTTTGTGAAAACGATTATGTATTCAAGTGACTTTGCTGCTCGCCTTTTGGTAGCATGACACGCGCTAGCTCCGTCCGTGAACGGTTTTACATTAAAAGACCAACGCTTGGCGGCCCCCGTGCAGATGATCTCAGCGTCTTTCACAATTCTCCTAACGTGGATTCTGCCCAGAGTTATGTCATGACATCATGAAGGCGCGCGTCGGGATGAGTAAACGAGTGCAGCGCGTTCATTCTTTGAGTTCTGTCGTTATCCTTTGCAGTGTTTTGTGGTGATGTCTCTCGATCCTGGCGAGTTATCCCACTGCGATGCACCAGCGGCGAAAACCTCGAAATGGAGTGGTAAGGAATATAGCGACAGAAGCGCGTCAACGAGTAAAGTTCTGCATTAATCAGAATCCAAATGAAAACATAGAATCTTGTATGACTTCGTTCTGTACAGTCATCCTTTGTTGTTTCAGTGTACAGCACATGGCTCGTGCGAAGGTGGATGAATGTCTCGATGCCGACGATGCCTTCTGTTCGACGAAAACGGCGGCGTAAAGCGCAGAAGAACGATGATGCATTCAGTTCTCAGAAGAACTTTCTTTCGGTAATTAAGAAGCGTTGCTGTCTCTTAATTCAACTTTGATTGCAGGATATTGAGGTGGACTACCATTGTGCCGAGCACATCATGACGCTGGAGCAGCTCAGCGACTTGCACCCGCTAACTCGCGTCAATCGCAAATGCACGGGGAAAAGTCGCGGTTTGAATACGGTATTGAGAGGATTGCAGTGAAATACCAGGCAGTGAAATTCTTTTTTAGGATGAAGCAATCGCCCGTATGGAAGGAGGCGCCAACGTCACAACCACTCATCGCAAGCAGGGTCGTTTCTTCAACTTTATCCTCGAATTCATGAACACCTTTCGCGTGCTTATGGTTCTAACAGCTCTTCTGTGCCTTCTCATCTTTTCGCTCGACAGATCTCATTTGCCAGAGTTGTACATGGGTGTGATTCTACTCGTCATGCTAGCCGTTCTTTGCTGGTACAGCTATGTGCAACACAAGCAGGGACTAAAGGTATTCTGTTGGTGGAATAGTTTGTGCAATCACTCTGATATTCAGAAAACGAGCGGTTTTCAGTCCATAATTCCAACAAACGCGACAGTCGTTCGCGACAATCAGGAAACACGAATCTGTGCGAGTGACTTGGTTGTTGGCGATTTGGTTTGGATCAGGTAAGCAAGAGATGGAGCTTTGCGCAGCATTTGGTGATTGCAGGCCGGGAAATCGCATCCCAGCGGACATCCGTCTCATTCACGCCGAAGCTCTTAGAGTGGAGACTTCGTGGCTAACAGGCGAAGTAAGCGTCTCACACAGAACTCTGATAGAATTTGCTTTCTGTAGATGGATCCCATTGAATACAACGATGAGCAGGCACCGCGGGAGCAAAGCGCACTCACTTCCCACAATATCGTCTTCAGTGGATGTTGCTGCACGAGTGGCGAGGGACTCGGAATTGTCATAAAAATAGGGAACGAAACGCTCTTTGGCAAGGTGGTTCAAATGACAAGCCGGGAAAAAGGCCGGAAAAGTCGACTGGAAAAGGAGCACAAGCAATTCGTCCTTGTGGTCACCGTTTTTGCTCTTGTCGTAGGACTCCTTTCTTTCCTGATCGGCTTTGCAGCCAACAATCATCCAACATTCTTGTCGACCTTTGTCAACGGATTCCTTGTTGTTCTCATTGTTAGCATTCCACAAGGTACGACTTTCAAATTTGACTTAACTTACCAACTATAGGGCTTCCTGTGACTCTGACCGCCCAGTTAGCGATCGTCGCTCGCCGCCTTTCAAAGCGGAACATCTTCATGAAGAAGCTCGACATAGCTGAAACGTTTGGCACAACGTCTGTTCTGATTTGCGACAAAACGGGCGTTTTTACCACAAACAATCGAATCGTGACTGCACTGTGGTGCGGCGGAAATTATTTCAAAGGTGAGTGCACAGGGGTAAAGAGGAAATACAGTTCGAATCAGCTGACGACCTCTTGAAAGACGAAAAAAAGAAAGAAAGCGTGTTGCCCGACTACTTGGACGCGTTGTTTACGGTCATCAGTGTTTGCAACAAGGCACACATTGAACCCTCCGCACGGCAGTCTTTCCGAAAGCTTCATCGCTCGTGGCGAAACGGGACAAACGTAAAAACGGCTGATTTGCCTTTAGCCTCAACTGGGTGAGGGAGCAAGCATTTTTTAAATGTATATGTGTGCTTTGAACTCAGAAACGATGTAAATGGTGCAACGAAGAAACCTATAGCACAGCACACTTTGAAACACTTGGACTTGAAACAGAAGAGCGTAATAGGGCGTCCAATCGATGTAGCACTTTTGAAGTTTGCCAACAGAGTGAGTAAATTAACGTGCCAGCGACGTTCTACGTTTCTTTAGGTCATCTCTGTGGAGCAGATTCGCAAAGACTACGAAATTGCTTACGAGATTCCATTTTCCGGACAAAACAGATATCACCTAATCATTGCGTATGACAAAAACTACGCAATTGTCGACAGCGAGGAAGATACTATCACGTAATTGCTAAACGTTTGCATCCCTGAAGGATTGAAGAATCTTTCAGCTTCAATTTGTTCATCAAGGGAGCACCAGAGGAGATCATCACCCGGTGTTCGCAAATCATGAAGACAAACGGCGTAGAAGACATTGACGACAATGCTATGGTGGACTTCGAGGTAATAAGAAGCTCTGTGCTCTTTCAAAACTCAGTCTTCAGGAAGCGTACATCGGTTATGCAAACGAAGGCAACACTTGCATTGCGTTTGCGATGACCGAGTTCGAGGCTCCATTGTGTACTCGATTCTCGGCTGACAGCAGCTTTCCTTCCAAAGACTGGTGTTTCCTCGGAATGACTGCCATGTATGATCCTCCTCGTGAGGACATTCCAGCTACAGTAGCAAAGGCGATTCAAGCGGGTAATTTGTATAATCGTTTGACGCGATTTCGAATAAAGAATTGCAGGCATCAAAGTTCTGATGGTGACAGGCGACCATCCTTCGTCGGCAGAAGCACTTTGCCACCAAATGGGTATCCCCGGCACATTTTGCATGACTCCAGACAACGCAAAAGTAACTTGAGGATAAATAGATCGTGGAATTCGGAACCAATATTGTAGGCGAGCTCCGTATGCGGAGACAAGGATTCGGGAATATGCGAGTCTGCTGCACCCGAGTTCAACGAAGAACTTACGATTGTGCATGGAAACGCATTGGAGACTTTGACTTCTGAACAATGGGACGCACTTCTACAAAAGCAGCACATTGTGTTCGCCCGAACAAAACCAACGCATAAGGTCATGATCATTGAGGTTGAAGCAAGCGAAGAAAGCATTGTGACGCTGTCTGAGGTTTCAGGAATGCCAAGCTCGCAACTTCGTCGTGGCAGCCACAGGCGACGGAGTTCTCGATGCCCCCGCTCTTAAGAAGGCAGACATCGGGTTGGCAATGGAAGAGATTGGAGCGATCTTTGCGAAGGAAGCTGCAGACATCGTTCTCATGCAAAACGATCTCTCGAATATTGTGAATGGAATTGAGGAAGGCAGATTGCTCTTTGAAAACATCAAGAAAACAATCGCCTATGTGTTGGCGCACGTAATTCCAGAACTCTGCCCTGTGCTCATGACGTCTATCCTGGGATTCCCTCTTGGCTTAAATAGTCTGCAAGTTCGTTGGCTACACTGAGATGCACGTAACTGAGAAACCCGTCTAGGTCATCACGATCGATCTGCTCACAGAAATTCCTCCCTCCCTCGCGTTGATTTACGAAAAAGCAGAAGACGATCTCATGAGCAGAGCTCCTCGGAAGAAGAAATGCAATCTAGTGCCTCCCGGTCTCTTTCTCTACTCGTATCTCTTCGCCGGAACCTTCATATCCGCGGGTTGCATCTTGGCATTCTTCAGCGTTTTCTGGTTGGTTTGACTTTCATACTGTAGTGGAATGGAAGCATTTCTAGGTATTACGGTATTGCTACAAGCGATCTGCTCCTCAGCTCTCACCAGCATTGGATGGATCAGGCGCAGAATCTGACGACTGGCCATGGACTGGTGTTTGACTCGGAAGCACAGATGAACATTCACCGACAGGCTAGCGCCGCCTGGCACATCACTCTCGTCATCTCTCAGGCAAGCGGTACGTCGTAGGTCCTAACAAAAGCGCTGTTTGCAGGTGTTCCATCTGTGGATGTGCACAACTCGTCGAGTTTCCCTCTTTCGCAACGGATTCAGGAACGTAGTCGCCATCGTAGCGGTTTGCTTCGAAGTGCTCGCGTTGCTTTTCCTCATCTACACTCCCGGTGTGCAAACCTGGATCGGAGTGGCGCAGCCTCCGGGTTTTGTCTGGGCGTTTCCGTTTGTTGTTGGAGTGATGCTCCTTGTCTTTAACGAAATTCGCAAATACGCGATTCGGCGGAATTCATCTTCGCAGTTAGTTCGATACATCAAGTGGTGATCACCATGTAGATAACTCCCTTTCTTGCCATTCATTCCTTTCTTTTATGTCGTTTTCTCCCACATGACTTAGTTAAACGGGTACACGTTCATTCATAATCACATAGAAATTCTTTATGTACACTTTGAAATCGGTGATAAAATATTTTGCTTCTTTGAATAATCAGCTCCTGATGAGGTCATCGAAATACCACGTAATTGAGCAAAACTTGTTAGGCTTCTCACGCACGCAGACTAGAGAAGGCAAACGCAACCGCACCCGGTTGGACACCACGTCTGCTTCTTAAACCATTCTGTCATGTGCTCCATGTGGCCTCCGTGACGACACGTGAGACATGTCACTGTTTGTCCTAAACGAGAAAAGTAGATTTCCAACGAAACTTACCGAAACTCTGTTACCTTTACAAGGCGTTTGACATATTGAACACAAAACATGCGCTATGGGTTGATCCGTCCATTTTTTCGCTTTATTCCAGTGAGGACTTGCAGTGTACTGACGATTGCGATAACGAGCACCTGAATCAGGATTGGAAGCGGATTCGTTTTTCTCTCGTCTTACTCAACAAGCCGGGATCGTTAGAAGATGGCGAATTGTACTTGAGAATCTCAGCGCTTTTGACAAACATCTGCCAACGAAACAAGACGTCGGCGTAACGACTTCGAACGTCTTCAAAACGTTCGCGTAAAGCTGGATCAATTAATCTGAAGTTCTAGTTTAGATGAGATCCCAAGTAGCAGTTGCACTGACAAGAGGGAGTCGTCAACCTGGTACGTATGGCCGGGTGTCTCCAGAGCGATGATGTCTTCGACTACTTCAATTTCCTCTTCACTGTCATCATCTTCACTTTCCATTCTGGGTGGCGGAGGAGGAATCGGAATCTCCAAAGTGTCTGAACAACAAATTAAGTCAGCCTTTTCCCGAAATGCACTCACCGGCTCCTCCAAATAGCTTTTTCAAAATGCTTCTGGATCCTTTTGGGGGATGTTTTGTGGAAACCACTAATTCGGATTCGTAACTTCGTCCTCTGAAATCACATCCAATGAACGCAAAAGCTGCAAAGGTACCTATGGCCAAGATCCAAGGTTGTCACAGGTGGATAAGTCACATCCGCTAATCGCTGATGTCCCTTTAGTTCAAACGAAACTCCGCTGTGAATTGTATTATGTCCGGAAACTCCTCCCTGCAAATACAATTATCGTCACTTTAAACGGCAATTCGCGTGTTCAAGCAGATGCATGCAGGCACGAACCTCTACCACGATATAACCAGACACCACCGAACACGAATCACAAAGGAAATCTACTACATCATAGGCTTACGAGTAGCCAGGCAAGTTTCATTCGTTGAGAAGAACGTGCGCGGTCGCTATTCTGTAAAGAGTATGTTGTCTTGTTTGTAAATGCAAGAACTGTTGTGTTTTGTACACCAAAAGATTGGAACGACGTTCAGAAGCTAGGAGCACGATTATGCCTGATTATGTATGTGAGAAAGCGTAGAGCATTGGTTAGTTAATCTTATTTTGTGAAGAGAGCGCACTTACATAGTAGGTGTCGGAAGAGGAGCTCGCAGAGCGAGTGTGTCCGAACTGTTGTGTTAACTCACCGCTGGTCAGCATGTTCGAGTAGCTTCTCTTGGCCATAGGTTGTAAGGCTAGGTTGCCATCCCTTTGTGGCCTACTGTGTAGAACACAACAGATCAACGCCGCCATTTGAAAGTCGCCAGATGTGACAAAAGAGTCAATTCTGGAAGAAAACAGAAACTATTTGTCTGTGAAGGAGCGCGGTTGCAGTACATGTAATTGATCAGTCGTCGACCAGCTCTGTTCGCAGCCCAGGGAACCGAACGAATCAAGCATTCTCTTCCCTTGCATTCATCTTCGTGATCATCGGCAGCGGGAACTTCGTAAACTACATCGTTCCCAAACTCCCCATCGGTAGGCGCTTTCAAAACTGTTGTCTTAGGAACAGAACTCACATGTGAGCCTTCTTCTCGAAATCTGAATTCACCGGTTTTTCAAAAATTCCATTTGTCGGGTGCAAACTCTTTCACTGTTCCGCGCACTACTTGCTCGATCACAGTCCACGCTCGTGCCAAATCATGGCGTTTGGCACTTCGAGACACCTTCATGTTGTGCTGAACAAGATCAATTGCGTTTCCTCCGATGACTCTGTACTTTTTAGCTAGTCGTTTGCTAATTGGCAGAAGCGTATTGACGTCATAAACCATCACAGGCTTTGGAATAGATGAAAACAATCGAATTTGTTCTATAACAAGAGACCGTTTAGAGTTGCTTCGTTTAAAGTATTACCATCGGAAAGAATGGCCGCGCCTGTGAGAGAATTCCCGCGGTTGCGATGAGCAATGAAGTTGAATGAGATGTTCTGCATTGCCACACTGCGACTCGGACTTGTTCCTAGCTGAAGAAATGAAGAGGACATTAAAGTTTAATAGAGGACGCTTTTACCGCGATCGGTTGTTTCACTGAATCCTTGCGTAGGACATTCCACATGTTTCCACCCACCACTCCAGGACCTGTTGACACAGCCTCCATGTTCAAACTATACTCGGAATTTGTTCGTTCCTGGAGTCTCTCATAATTGATGCTGTGCATGACCATTTCATAATCCCGAAGAGACCGCACTAAGCGAATTTGAGGTTTCTCTGAGGTCGAAAGTGTTCGATGGGAGCGAGCGGATCTGGTTTTCCGTGACCGTCGGCGATAATTGAAGCTGACGTCCTCATCGACCTTATCGTTCAAATCAAATTTGAAACACTGAATTGAAGACGAGAAGTTCGCTCGTCCGAATACTGTCAGGAATCCTTCAAAAAATCTATTTAATCGAATCACTCGTTTTGTTTTGACATACCTGAAGCGTTAAATCGAGCTCCACTGGTGCACGGCGCGGGAACAAAGTCGTCGTATGGCGAAGGTTCGTAAGTTATCGAGGAGTTGCCCTTTGACAGGTCGAAGTCGTGGTGTTCCTCTTCACTGCCATCAGAACGAGGCACTGAGCGGCCGTAGTAGCTTTCTGTTGCTTCGCGTTTGACTGGAATGTCGATGTGCGTTCCCGGAATCTACAACGCCAGATAATAGAAGCAACCACACCTCGATCCTTACTTGAAGCGAGTTAATCAAATTTGGCAAATTTTGCAGAATTCTCCCGAATATCGAGATGCATTTCTGATCGGCCGGATGAATGAATTTCTCCTCTTCATACGACATAAGACGATTACTTTCTTCTTCAATCAGTTTCAGTAGACGTTGAGCCCGATCATCATCCAGAGGGCAATCCTTTTGGTGAATTTTCACGAGAATCGTTGAATTTTTTATGAACATTGCGTGAAAACGAATTTCAATGTAGATCCGCTTGTGTTCAAAGCTTTTGTGCTCGTAGGTGAATCCGCAAGCTGCTCGATTGAAGTTTATCTGGAACGATTCACTGTTTGCCGCATCTGAACTGATGTGTTTACTTCATTGGTGATAAGACCTTCTGTATTCAGTTTCCGCAAAGCTTCCAGTTCACTTCCCAAATTATTACTGTATCGACTTTTTGCCTTGATCCAACAACTCCAGGTTCCAGGAAAGTTTGGCATGGGGAGATTCTCGCTCGGAGGGGACAAAGTGTGCTGTGCTCCCCCTCTACGGTCGAACAATTTCAACGTACCAACGTCTGAAGAATAGAAAAAGTGTTTCCAGGATTCATTTTACCTGATTCGGGTACTGTGGGGAGATCACAGTTTGCAACCATTTTGTCAACTTCTTGATCGGCGTCTGACTGTGCGATCGGAACCGCCATGTCCAGGGAACCCTTGAAAACGCGATTCACTTTTGTATACCAAGATAATTACCGAAATTTCCTGATGGGAAACCAACGGATATCGCCGCATGATGCCACTCTTGCGCATGGTAAAAAGATATTTCTTGTTGTCGCAGTGCTGCCAAGAGACGTCAACGACCGGATCGTCATCGCTCTAAATAGAACGGGTGAATGAAATAACAAGGCGAGAGGCACCTTTAGAGCCTGTAGATTGTTCAACGAAGCTGAGTGCCAGATTGTTAGGGCTGTTTTTGCTTGTGCTCCAGCGCGAGGGATAGTGACAAACTCTTCGCCGTCGAGCTAAAAACAAAAAAGTGAATAAGCGTTTCCAGGCGATCAGTCAAACCGAGTATTTAATCTTTTGCACAGGTTGCGAGAGGACTCCGAACGAGTGAATAGGAGACGGCAACAATGTGAAATCCCAAATCTAAAATCCTTAATTGTAGTTGCAATCTCCTCCATGCGTTTCATACTTTGATGTATCCATCAGTTCCACTTGTCACAAACGTATTCTTTGTTGGATGCCACGCCAATGACGTGATCCGCCCTCCGTGCGCAACCGTTGAAGCTATTGGAGTTGTATGATACTACAAACGTTTTTAGTATCCGTGTACAGTAAGACAATCCTCACTCTGTCATCCCAAATTCTGATGTCACTTCCGTGAGCAGTGGAAATAATGTTGTTGATTGAAGGCGCAAACTTTGCTTGTTCTGCGCCGGTGATCGCTTGGAGCTCCCATGTTGGGCGCTGCAAGGAACTGCGACAATCCCACACCGCAATCGGTTCTCCATCTGCGCAGGTCATAAAAGTGTTGTCTTCGGTGTAGCTCCAGTCAACATCGTTTATATTCCTGGGATGCAAACGGCCTGCGTTTACCGTCCGCGCTCTTCCACCCGGGGAATACTGATATACAGCAGCCATCTGAGAGCACTACAAACGGCGACTGTCTCAATTATTGCATTGCCGCAGGAATACACTTACAGTGGTCACAAAAAGGTTTGTTCTGTTCGGGTGCCATTTCACTATAGACGCGCTCCGAAATGAGGTCTGTTTTGTATTAGATATCTTGCTCACGTCAAGAAGCGCATCGACTGTATTCGCGAACATAAAATGATCTCTAAATAGGTGTATGGATATGATCAGTGTCCTCAAAACTTGAACTATACCCAGCTCCTGCTATGCATCTCCCGTTCACGCTCACTCCAATAGCTGTGGTCTGAAAGCTGTTTATGAACTGCGGGTCGCATCAGTTGTAACATACATTCACGGTCCACGATGAAACACCATCATCGGTCATCCGCACAACGACCATTCTTTCACGTGAATCTACTCCGTGGCTACCAGGGCAGAACCCCTAAAAATAAACAAATCAAAGGCGTTGTGCAAACGTTGTCTCGTGTGACAATGCAGCGTGAATGCCGCAACAGCGCGATTTTCATATTACAATTCCCTAATATTCGTATATTTAACGTTTTTTCGGAAGTGCTTTGTGGGAAACTTCAACTGTTCAGCGTTCCCTACTCGCTGCTCTCGCATGCATCGCCAACGCAAGGAGGCGGACAGCGGCCCATTGGTCGAGTTCCCTTCGCTCTGTCAATCGCTATCATAACCAACGTGACGCGTCTCCTTTGGTCCCTTTCCGCTCATCTTGCAATAAGCAACCGTACTTTGTTCCTTCTTTGTGCAGGAAACAGACAATCATTGTTCTCTTCGCCTCTGCTTCAGATCTACTTTCTCTATGAACGAGTAAACATGGGAAATGGAACACTGTGTGAAAGAGCGGATTCTGCAAAAACAACTATTGGAGAGGTGCTGCGGAACTTGAAGAACGCCAAGCGGTACGCGTTTGACATCGGTAAGGACTTGGGCATAAGCAGACATGTGTACACACTGATACGCCAGGTTCGTCTATCGTGAAAGTAGCTTACTGCTCGTCGGTCCCTAGCCATGCGGCGGCCGCTGATCGAAACAAAAAACATGTGAAGTTACCGTTTTCTTAAAGTTTATTTGTCTCCGTTTCGTTCTAGAATATCGCAGATGAATCCTTCCGACTGCACTTCATTCAATTTCACATTTCCAACTTCAAGCAATGCCTTGAGTACATTCGCGAGGTAAGAAGTTCAGGTGGCTGAGTGGATTTACTCTGAGTCTTGTCAGGAGTGCTCTTTTAAAGGAATCGACTCGACAGCATGTACGGGAAGCAACATAGACGCATATCAGCAGTTAATTTCAGAAATGCTGTCAACGACGTGAGTCCTCTTAGTTTTCCAATATATTAAGCGGCAATTTGCTTGCAGATGTGTCAAATTGAACGAAATGGAGTGTTTGGTGAAAGGAAACAACTTTCTGCTCAGAAACGTCCTGGACGAGTCGTTCGTCTACAATCACAAGAGCGAAGCATGCAATTATGTTTTTCAAACAATAGACCTCTCGACGACATTTCCGTATCTAATGGTGAACATTAGCACCGGAGTTTCTATCTACAAGGTTCGCCGCATACAAATAATTAAGTTTTTGAATTTCACTTTTTGTAGGTTGAAAGTGATGACAAATTCGAACGGGTCGGAGGATCATCCATTGGTGGGGGAACTTTCCATGGTTTAGGAAACCTGCTTGCTCACTGCAACGGTTAGTGATCAACGATATTTAATGAACATTAAGCTGTTTTTTTTAGATTTCACGGAGCTCATGAATCTGGCGGAAAGCGGTGATCACCGTAATGTGGACGTTCTGGTTGCGGATATGCAAGGCGCGATGCTGGAGAGCTTCTGCTTGAGTGACGATCTGATTGCTGGCTCATTTGGAAAATGTGAGGACACCACCAAGCTCAGTAAAGTGGATCTGATGCGGAGTCTCTTGCTGATGATTAGCAACTCGATTGGCCAAGTAAGCTCTTCGAGTTGACCTGTGGTTTGCTGATTTCGTGTAGATTTCTGTTCTCTACGCGCAGCGGTGTAATGCAAAAAGCATCTTTTTCGGAGGATATTTCGTTCGAAATCACGCAATTGCAATGAGGACAATCAGCTATGCCGTCAATTATTGGAGCCAGGTTTGCTAATGCTTGTGAAAGACGTGTTGTTATTCTTATCGCTTTTTTCAGGGCAAAATGTCTGCACGTTTTCTTCGCCACGAAGGTTACACCGCGGCTGTAGGAGCTTTCATCAAACAAAACGAAAACATAGCTGCAGCTACTTTACATCCATCTCCGCTGGGTGAGATTTGATCTCACAAATTGAAATGTGAATTTGTACGTACCATTAGACCACTGCCATGAAATGTCCTGGAAAGAGCACTACGCAGGCTGTTCAGCACTTGGACGTTTTGTACCGACGGCACCTTTGTCCTCAAAGTTCGAAGTCGGTTCCTACAGAAAGTTAACTTTACTAACTGCGTCATTACTCAGGCAGGAACATTGGAGATGGAATGCTGTAACATGAAACTGCAGTCGTTTCCTCTATTGAGCAGCTACGAAGACTATATTCCGGATACGGTAAACTTAAACGACGACGTGGAAGCCCGAGATTATTGGATTTCTTGCATGGAAAACAGTGTCGAGAAGGTAATCGTTGTCAGTTACATAGTCACGTAAACTGCTGCTATCTTTCTAGACTCTAATCAAGGCACTTGAATCGGACAGAGACTCCCCTGACGCTCAGCAACGTGGGAATCTGTTTAAGGATCGCTACTTGACTCACTTAAAGATTCTCAAGGACAAGTCCTTGTAGGTTAATATTCAATGCATAAAATTGACTTTAAAATTAAGTGCGTACGGTTGCTGCAACGTGCGAAACCTTCTGGACTTACGCGAGCAGATTCTTAATGAGCAGCTCTTCGACGACGCCTTTTTCTTTGTGAGAGAAAGCCGCTTCGCTGGCTCTGTTTCAACCTTTGGTTCCGTTTTTAGCAAAAGACTTTGGAAAACGAAATAGCGATCAAAGAGTTCCCAGCTGTGATCGGCCTGGTCGATTCCATTGACGACTTTCGAGAAAGACAGTTGATGGTCGCGAAAGGTATCTTAGCCGGAAACGTTTTCGATTGGGGAGCGAAGGAATCTGTTAAAATGATGGAATCTCACAGCGGTCTGTCTTTCTCAGAAGCATTAAAGCTAATACCAGGTTTGAACGTCACCGAGAAATCCGCGCTAACTGTATTGTTTAGCTCGACCGTGGTTGGTGGACGAACTGGACAAATGGTTGAATACTATAAGCTCAAAAACCTATCGGTGCGCTGCGATTTTTGTTGACAACAGCGGAGGAGACGTTATTCTCGGAGTGCTTCCTTTCGTGCGCGAACTTCTCAAGATGGGAACAAAGGTAGAGGGCAATGGCCAAAATTCAGTCATAATTGGTTTCAGGTCATAATCGTTTGCAACTGGACTCCAGCTCTTAACGACATCACATATCGCGAACTAGTGGCATTGATGCCGGCAATTTGTTCTTATGATCCAATTTTTGGGCAAGCTTTTGAAGAAGGTCGAGTGCAAGTAGCGCACAGCGGTCAAGGATCACCTTGCTTGGATTTAAGGTATTGGCATTCAAAATCTTCCTTTTCTACTCAATCTTCAGACGAGTGAATTCGCAACTTTGCGAGCAAATACGAAATGAAGGCGTTGACCTTGTCGTGGTCGAAGGAATGGGTCGCGCTCTTCATACCAACTACAACGCTGAATTTGGTTGCGATTCGCTAAAAGTAGCAGTAATCAAAACAAAATGGCTTGCCGATCGTCTCGGTGGCGCCATTTTTTCTACAATATTTAAATTTCGCCAAGGGTCAATACGGATAAAACACAGTGATACTGCTTAAACGTTATGTTATTTGTTATTCCTGTATTTTTGTGACGATACGTTTTAAGTTATGTATTCGGAGCAATTTTATTTTAATTATGAGCAATTTTAATTATGACATTTACTACAACTCTGAGAATGTCTTTGAGAGCACCGGTCTAGCGTAAGCGCAGAAATTGTCTCTTGACATGTAGCATCCACACATCTTACGCGTGCCCTGAACACCAAATGAGGAGGTTACATGGACTCGTTCTGAATGATTTACCTCAAACGATGTTCTCGAATGGAGAACACGGTGATTGTCGATGAAAATTACCGTACCCGGGCGAAGTGAGATTTGCACAGCATAGAGTGGATCGTGAATCATGTTTGAGAACTTCTCGTAAGCATCGTAGTATTCGATGGTCCGCTCACATGATTCCGAATCATTCAGAGACATCATCTTCATTGGAGCGCGGTCGTAGGGATTGAACCTGAACGATGTATGCGTAAGAGAAGCTGTCGTAGTGACAGCAACCTGATCTGGCATAATGCCCCCGTTTTATCGAGCTTTATGACGGGATTCGAAGTTGATCGACAGTAAATCTTCACTTTGTCTGCATTGGGCTCTGGGTTTCGTTCGATGTAATGGTGTTCTAACGGAACGGTTCGCAGCAGGTCAAATTCTTTCGGAAATGATTTACGGAACTCCTCGGCCACTGCAAAGCCGTCCACTAGAATATTGTCTCCACCAAACGTCGCGGGTTTGAGGCAGTGAAACACCTAGATGGAAGGAGATCATACAAAATCTGAAACCTCAGCTCACTTGAATTCCTGGCGTCTGATCGAAGTACGTGCCATCTGTGTGTGGTCCGATCGCTTCACTGCTGTAAGCTGTATCGTCGTGTTTCCTTTCCTAAATCCGTATCTCAAATCTTCAAACTGTGCTGCAAGGGCTCACTGCTCCTGGTTCTTCGCTTGTATTCGAAAAAGTCCAAAATTCGCCAAAGAACGTCCCATGAATCGATGCTATCGATGCACACAAATCTTTCGTCGCTTTTTCATTTCGCGCGTCAACACCGACAACGGAAGCAACACCGAATCGAGCAAACAAACGAGCAAACACTGGAAAATCAAAGCTTTTGCTGAAAATAAAAGAATTGATGGGATGCTGATGTGATTGACTAACGCAGCCACTGATGGAACGTCCTTGAGAGTGTCGCTGTCCCACAGACTGATCCCTCGACGTTCTCGGTTATTCTGTGACGATCTCTCCTTCACTGTCCATCGCAACAATTCGTTCCGAGTAAACACACTGTGCGTCGCATCCTTCCAACACAGCTTCAAAGTCTGATCTCGTGTGTCGAGGTGCACGGAATTGCTGCAAACAGGTGTAATGCACAGAGAGCACAGCGCTCACGGTTCCGGTGACAAATGTGCGGACGCGAACAGATTCGTTCCCTTCGATTTGCGCTGATTCGTTTGCCAATTATAGTTTTTTGCACTTCGACAGTGGTCTCTTAGCCAGACGAGCGGAATGTCGAGGAAGCTATCGTTTTCTAAATTGCTTCAATCACAAACAGGAAAGGAGAACACCGCGAGCACCGTCCAGCTGCAGTCGAATGTACTTTGATCGATCGTTTGCTCCACATACAGTAGCTGACGCGATCTGCACTTTGTTTGCAGTCGTGGAGCACACGCGCAGAGGAAGTCTGGCGGTTGAGTTGGAGAAATGCACAGCTTTTGTGACAAAAGACATCCCCTGAAAAGGCTGTAGTGAAACGCCAAGACTTCACGGTAGCACGGAGTACAAGGGTGCAGACGACAGTGAGCCATCGAGAGTAGTCAGTTTGTTACCTTCAGCAAAGTCGCGTGACTTTCATTAGTTTTCTCCGCACAAAACGCGACATTTTGGGACTATGATAACGTTCTCGATGCGGAAAGCGATTTTAATCGATCGATCAACTGCTGAATAACGATGGAAGCGCGATTTTTCGCATGTGCTCTGTGTGAAGGGAATGAACGCGTTCAATCCGCCCCACTTAGACGATCAGCTGACTGCAACGCTTGTTGCCAACACTTGTATTATGACATCACAAGCCGCCCTTTCCTCTGTTTTCCTCGTTGGATAAGGCTTGTAAAACTTTAATCATTGCCATACAATTTAAGATCACACATAATGGAATGCACAGAAAATGTAGAAATCGCATAGTCTACTTTAATGTCTATTATCTATTGCAATTCTAAATTCTAGAACTGAACGACTGAGTACCTCCTGGAAATCTCGTCAAATTCATGAGAATCGAGTAGGCCAAACACAGCTATCTGCCCACTTCCAACCAAACCATATTGCGCAAGGAGTTGACTCTAAAATTCGCGAAATTGTTGATGAAACAAAGAATCGAACAAACCTTCGCCGATTCGCTGAACTCAATGGGTGCTGCATTGTGTCCAACCGATATAACAATTGTACCCGTAGCGACAACAGGGACGGGGACCTTGTTGCCATTGATTGAGGAAATGACAGCGCCTGAAGGAGAAGGATATCCGGCCACAGAAGTGGCGCCAGCGCAGATGCTCAGCTCTCCGGTTTTGGAAGGCTCGACCGTCACTTGAATCCCCTCTTTCTTCGCGTTCAGTTCCGCGTTAATCAAGTTGAGACCGGCGCTGCCCTTTGCCTGCAGCAGTCCGACCACAGCGCCAGCAACGAGCGCCTGGTTGAGGCCGGTGGCGGCCGATGGATACTTGACGACGACGTTCTTCGGGTTCGCGGTGAGCGAGGCGACGATTCTGCTCAGCGAGATGGTCGCCTTGACAAATTCGGCCTTTGCTTCATCGAGAACGGCGGAGACAGCGGATGCGTTGAGCTGAAACGAGCGTTGCGGTTACGGTGGTGGCAGAGAGTACGGTACCGCTCCGAAGAGGCCGGTGCCCTTGTTGAGGGCGACGATGTTCTCGGCAATCTCGTTGGCGACGCGCTGCTGCGCCTCCATGGTGCTTGCACCCAGGTGGGGCGTGCAGACGACTTTTGGGTGGTCGACGAGTTCTCGGTAGGTGGGAGGCTCCTGAAACGCAGAGTTATCGAGGTTCCATTACTCCTAGTCGCACTGTACCTGCTCAAAGACGTCGAATGCAGCGCCTCCGGCGTGGCCGGCATTCAGCGACTCGACGAGGTCGATTTCGTTGATGATTCCTCCTCGCGCGACGTTGACGATCTTTACGCCCTTCTTGCACTTGGCCAGCACCTCGCGGTTAATCATGTTTGCGGTCTGTGGGATCAGAGGCACGTGCACCGTGATGTAGTCGGCTTGCGACCAGATTTGCTCCAGAGGAGTCCAGCGGATTCCGCGCTTCGCAGCGGCCTGAATGTCCGCGTTCGGGTTACTGTAATCGCACACACGCGCTCACCTCCGGGCTCACGAACACGTCGAAACCGATGACGTTCATTCCGAAGGCGGTCATGCGGGTGGCAACTTCGATTCCGATGCGTCCGAGTCCAATGATTGCCAAAGTCTTTCCGTACACTTGTTCTCCTTTGTCATCAGTTATATTCCAGATTCCGGCCTTCATAGCGGCGGCGGCTTGAGGTAAACGGCGAGCTAGTGATAGAATGTGTGTACAAGCAAGCTCGGCAAGACCTTTGAAGTTGTCGGCTAAAAATCGCGTTGATACTATGATTAACTGAAGGTGAATTTACCGTCTTCGTGGAGTTCCCAGTTGTTGACAATGAATCTGTCGACGATATCGTTGATGTGCGTAGAGACGGCTTTGGGACGACTCAGCGCCCTCCAGAGCTCGGAGACCTTATTGGAGAGCGGCCCGAAACTCGCGATATGCATCGGCGCGCTAGAAGGCGAGAGCTCCTTCTTGTTGTTGTTTTCCTCGATTGCGGCGTTCAACGTGGACGACGAGCCGTTGATCTTTTGGAATTTGTCCTCCTCCATCTTCACGAGCGCCTCGAGTCTCGCGTTTGCGCTCACACTTGCGTCCATGGGCTCACTGGGCTCCGCATCCGACTCCGGTTCGACCTTCACGGATCCGGCGTCTTCGCCCGACGCGTAGAGGTTTGACTGGATCTGCTGCAGAAGGAGGTTCGCCGATTCGACCGCCTCGAATGGGGGAATGTTGCTCTTGCCGGAGGAGTCGTCGCGGCCCTTCTGTGCGCGCAGCTTCCGCATCAGTTTCGCGTACCCGTTCCTCTGCCGCGCCATCGACTCTTCGATCGTTGGCGGAGTGCAAAAGTGATTGTTCGCCTCGGGGTAGTCGGGATCGTTCATCAACTGGTCGTTCTTCACCGCTATGCACGGCACGGCTGGCAACTCGTCCGGAGCCATCGTCCGCTGGAGCCGATGCCGCAGTGCTCTGCATGCCATGCAGCGGTAGTAGACGGTCGTCGACCCGGACATGTTCGTAAACTGAGTTTTGTACGCAAACTCCCTCCGGTGGCCCGGGTTGGATATGCTGTCGTAGATCAAAACCATTCTACCGTAACCGGACGGCGCAAATGATGGTTTGCACGGCACGAAATTTGTCTTCACTCGGCCATTTTGTATTGCAAAAGGCGATGAAGTGCTTGGTGGAGACGACGTGGCGGACTGATCAGATTCATTTGGCTTCACCATCGCTCCATACAGTGACGAAATCAAAAGTGATGTGTCGGCATTGGCCGCAGATTCTATGGTTGAAGCCATCAATAAGATCTGTAATATTGGAAAGATTAAATTAGTTGCCGCTATCTCATATGGCGATTCACAGATAAAGGACAATGTAAGCAAAAAATTTGGATAACGCGAAAAGGGACGATTAATACGTGTTGCGTTCACGTACTCCCTGCCCAAAGGGCATGTATGCGTGTCGACGATAGTAGAACTACTGGCCCTGGTCGCGCCAAGGCCAACCTACACTGACGCGCCACCCTAATCATCCCGCACAGCCCACGCTTCAGACCCAGGTATACGATGATGACACCCGGCCGACCGTCAGTTTCGGTCATCAAAACATTGGCGCAGACCCCAAAAGAGGATGAGAAACGGCCACTGGGCGGACAAACCATTCTCTCATATCAGATTTACTCCCACTTGCCATGAGGAGATCCGATTTGCGCTGACGCGCCCCGACCGCTACCAACAGACGCTCCTATGGTCGCAATCTCCGAAAAGGCCACAGTGATCTCCACCAATTGATCGTCTTTTTGGCCTTTATTTCCATGTTCGAACACGACGCCTCGCACGCAGCAGTTGAATGTTGAGGATCACCGTCATACAACCGGTTTCTGCCAGCCGCGTTCTCCTCAGTACTAATCGCTTGAAATATTCAAAAGTAATCGAAGCGCGGAATGCACTAACTCGCGAAATAATTTCAACAACGAAAGGATTCGACCACTTATAGCGTTCATCACGGAGAATGTAGAGTGCAATGCCGCGGTCAAGGGAACCGGGACCACGCCGAGAGTGGAAGATGTTCGCAGTTGGTTGTCGACCTATTTTGGAAGTGTAGCTGTAGTGCGACTGAGTCGGACGACCAAGTACAGAAAAGAGCGAGACAGGTTAGTCCTCAGGAATTAGGACGCCGCGTGTGTATGTGTCGCCCGATCGTTCGCTGAGCAGAACAGCCGCATATACTGTGAGTGCCTCACGCAGGCTGGCCGGTGGTGGCAAGGACGCCAGACCAATGCGCGAGACGCGCTACCAATCGAGATGAGTTGTCTCAAAACTATGAGCGCGAGTGGGGCGAAAGAAACATTTCACACAACAGTTTAAATTTAACGATAAAAGACTAGGAAGAGGTCTGGTCATGTCTGCTGAGCATTCTTGTTAAAACCGGCACAATTGAAAGCTTCTTGCGAATTTTTGGTACTGGCGTTGTGGGTGTCGATGAGGAAAGTGAAGGAGATAGTGAGGCACGGACTGATTCTGACAAAGCTGCTGATTTCCGGGAACCGCCAGCGGAATGTTGATACAATTTGCGAACTTTCGATTCACGAGGTTCGATTATTTCGTTGATCTAAATGAAACTTGGAATGTTGTAGATGCGCACAATCTCGTACCTCATTGGCAATTTTAAAAGCGTCGTCGCTCGAAACTTCAAGCTGTAACGTTTTCCAATGGACAGTTTCATAGAACTAATAAGAAAGATTTTTTACAACATCGCATACTGCTGTAACTTACGTGACGAAGCATAGTATCACTTGAATCAAGGTCCAGAGCAGGAAACTGAAGACTGACAGGGGAGGGCAAATCGGAGAGAATCGATGAAGTAAAGTATTGATGTAGAGAGTCAGGAACTGGTAACCAGATTATTTTCAAGACACGTTTTGCTAAACGGTTCAAATAAAGGAATAAATAAATGATAGGAAACATACTGCTTGTGCGATCTGCGATTTCTACACCACCGATATAATCCCAATCGACTGTCAGTGGCTTGGCTGAAGAATGTGGCAACACGACAGTTCGTCGACGCTCACTTATAGCAGGGATCATTTCAAGAGTGTTCTCTCGCAACAACAAAGTGGCATGCGATTTCGGTTTTAGTCGGTGCATTCTCTCAACGGCGTATTCACGTAAAACGGCATCTTGTTCGAGCGGCTCGAAATCGGGGATATCTTCCCAAGCGCCACTCGCCAATCTTTTGTGCTCTGGAGTTCGACTTTTTGCTGAAGGCGAACTTGCCATGTCCGGAGCACTGGAATTCGGATCAGAAGTTGACCGTGAAGGAAACAAATCGCCTCTAGAGCTGTTCTTGCGAATCAGGACAAAATCCATTGTTTTGGCTGTTGCAATTGAGTTAGAGAGTTTTAGTGGTTCTCTATGACCGGCGAGTGCTTCCAAAATGTATTCACTCACTAAATTGTAATTATTTTAAGAGAGGAGCACATGAAGTACGTACTTACAAATTCCAACACTTTCGCATTCCTGCATTAGCTTCTTTTTCGCCAAAGCCTTGTCAAGAAGCCACTGAAGAGTGAGATCCAACGAGGGAATATCAACACTGAACCTTGTTTTGTTAACTAGGTGTCTGTAAACAGAACGCAATAGGACAATGATGATTACTTGATGCACAAACACAGTTGCCGTGTACGTTTGCGTTTCGAAGGCATTTTGTTTTAGCAGCAATGCTAAAATTGGAAAGCCACACTCAGCCATGGTTCTGTTGTCATCGAGAGGAGGAAGGAATGTGTCGATTTCAAAGTTCTCTTCTGCCAAATACAGCTCATAGTCATTGGGATCAGAACTAAAAGCATACTTCGTAAGTCAAAGCAAAATCAAACGCTCAAAACCATTTGGGAATGTGTCCAGCCCGACTGTACAGAAGACAACACAGACCGATGAACTCTTTGACTGGTGCTGTTCCGATCACTGATATCTTAAGTTTAACACCAACTCCGTCCTCTACTTCTGCGAATGGAAAAAGAATAACGAAATGTCTTGCATCGGCAGTGCCTTCCTATAAATAACTGCGTACAAATAATTTCCATTATGAATAAGATCTTGCCGTGGCTTGCAAATGAGCGAACGACTGTAGCAACCTATCTTCAGACCGGAAATCTGCCAATTGGTCGAATATTCTAAATTCACAAAGGGTAATGAGTCGTCTATGAAGAGCACTTACCGCTCGGTAACCGATTTTGCAGGAAGTTGAACAAAGTAAGGCACGGGCGGCTCTTCATTATCATTCTTTACGTCTTCTAGCAGAGAAACTTCGTGTTGCACTTCGTCCGTTTGCATAATAACAGGGTCGCTTTCACCGATCTTCATACGATCTCTTAGCCGCTTTTCAACGATATCGTCGGTGGAAACCATTTGAAGGCCATCACTGTAGTCTAGCTGTACTTCAGAAAAGTGACAATCCTTTCGGACAAAGTAAACCAACCAAGTATCCTTGTGAATCGAGACTTCCATCGGAGTCCGCTTCGTCAACGTCCTTGTGAAAATTCAATGGAAGACCTCCAGCTCTGCACTGCTTTGACGGACGAGCTATTACCGCCGAACAAATGCCCGTATCGTCCTCCGTGCGTAGAATATGCCGGGTGGAATCAATGAGACATTTCTGATCGAAAAAGGCCATGATTACGGTGAACGAACACTCTGCATTGTTGTTCGTGAAGCTGTGAAAACAGCGTCACGTGATGAAGGAGTAGAGCAGCTCTGATTCTGTTGTTCGATTCGAAAAGATCGTTCTCTCCACGGCCAGACGCCTCCCTCCTTTGATCGGAAAGACGAGGTTATCATACGGCATTGAGCAGATTGCTCTTGTGACAGTTCGCGTCCATCGCGCATACAATTCGATCGTTGCGAAACCATTTCGAAGAGCGCTTTTTGTTTTGTTCGGTATCAGAGTTTTCAAATTCTATTCAGTTTTGGCCTCGCTCACGTGTGGTCTTTCGATCGTTTCCATGATAGTTATGATATGCATGATTGTTATTTAAATGAATTTATTTACTGTGAAGTACTACGTGCTGCTAATTTTCAGACTTCAATTAGTCATGACTGATTACGACCGCTACTCCGAACAGCTTCGTCACCCAAACAACCCGATCGTCTTTTTCGAGGTATCCGCTGGTGGCGTTCCGATAGGCAAGATCATTATGGAGTTGTATGCCGACGTGGTTCCACGGACCGTTGAGAACTTTCGACAGTTTTGTACCGGCGAATTCAAACGCGATGGACATCCACAGGGATTCAAGAAATCGCACTTTCACCGTGTTATCAAAGACTTCATGATCCAGGGAGGAGATTTCTTAAATGTAAGGTGATTGTTTTTTTTTTCACCACTATGGATTTCATTTTGTTAGGGTGACGGCACAGGTATGATCAGCATATATGGATCGAAATTTCGTGATGAAAACTTCCAATTGAAACATGATAGTCCCGGTCTTCTAAGTATGGTTTGTGTGAAATAGTTGTTTGTGTAGTATGATATCGTATTGTTACAGGCTAACTCGGGAGCCGATATGAACGGCTGCCAGTTTTTTATCACTTGCGCGCGGGCGGAGTTCTTAGATGGGAAGCATGTCGTGTTCGGTAAATTTTAGTCACTTTTTTATTTTTTGTCAACTGGTCATTTAGGTAAAGTTTTGGATGGACTTCTTACTGTGCGAAAGATTGAAAATGCGCCGACAGGGCAGGCCAATAAGCCTACATTGCCAATTGTTATTGATCAGTGCGGCGAGCTTTAAGCTGGCTTATTTCTCATTCTCATCACTTGCTGTATTGTTTGTTTTATTTCCTGCTCTTTGTTATGAAAGGTCTCAGTTGTGAATATAAGTTATCTTCACGTTTGTTGTGGAGCTATGTCACCTGCAGTTTGCTTATCGATTGTTAGAGAAAAAAATATTAGCGTCAACGAATTTCGCGGCGACTCGATCGATAAAACCTGTGATTTCCGATAGCGTTGCTCTTTTGACTTGTTTAATACCGCGTCTGCTCGGTTGGATAATGTCTTGCTGGTTTAGTGTTCTCCGTGGTGTATGTAGCTGCGCGGTGTCGCGTGAATTTATTCCTCCCTGGCCGTGCCTGACTTTTTCGGCCGAGCTATCATATGATTTCTTACTTACTGAATCGCTTTCAGTGCGCCATGGAAGCTGCGACCACGTCGACATTCAACAAGTTTAAAGTGGTTCTGTTAGGTGAAGGAGCTGTCGGAAAGTCGTCATTGATGCTCCGCTATGTCGAGAACAAATTCAGCCCGAGACATTTATCGACCGTGCAGGTATCGTCCCTTTTTGCCTTGTCCTCGTTTGACGATGCAAGCTAAGGCCGCATGTCTAACGAAAAAGATTTGGATTGATGGAAACTGCGTGGATTTAAACATTTGGGACACCGCTGGACAGGAGAGGTTCCATGCATTAGGTCCTATGTACTACCGAGACAGCCAAGGAGCTCTGTTAATCTACGACATAACGGACCAACGATCATTTGAAAAAGTATAATCGAAAGTTTCCACTCTTTGTCGTAAATAGATTCTAGGTCAAAGTTTGGGTGAAGGAACTACGAGGGATGTTGAAGGATTCGGTAACTCTTGTGATTATTGGTAACAAGACGGATTTGGAGCATGAAAGAATGGTTGAATCTGCGACAGCGAAGGAGTAAGACACGGGCGGCTCTTGGAGCCAACACATATTTTCTTTTAGATATGCGAGTTCAGTAGGTGCTGAATACTTCGAAACTTCAGCAAAGGAGAATCTTGGAATCTCGATTGTTTTCGACGAGGCTTCTAAATGTAAGTTCTGTGTGTTAATTACCTAGAGGTTAATTCCGTGTTTAAAGTGATGATGGAACGCAAGAAGCTGGCAATTTCTTCAGAGAGTGAAAAATCACCTCGAGTGTCTACTCGTCGTAATCGCAATATTCTCGTCGTTGATGACGCCCCGACCCCAAACAGAAAGTGCTGCTAACAATCGACTTGACGCATATTGAGTCCGCTATGGAGTATTCTTCACAAAAAAAAAAGAAAATCTGTGATAATATACGAGTAAACCCTCGAACCTTAATTTATAGTGCATTAAGCTCAATAAAACTGATGTAAATTTGTTGCACTTTGGGGAGGAGCAAACTCTCATTTGCGAAACATTGCGCTTCATAGGTTCAGTACAATGCAGAATTGCGCAAGAGAGCGCTTCACAAAATGATCAGGGGCTCCGGTTTCCCCAATTTTGCTGCCTTTACGCGGGGCGTGGATAGATGCGCGGAAATGCTCCAAATAAAGTTTAAAAAGCCAAACGACCATATGCGAGAAAAAATTCGTTCCAGTGTTGTTCCGAAGTGTTCCTGACGATTATCTTCGTCTGATGATCAGAAACATTCCATCGCTGAATACAACAGATGAAACTGAGGGGGTTGACTGCTTGATAATCGACGTTCTTTTTCGTTTCCGGTGACTGGAAAGCGAAGCATTTACATCGGAAGTACTATTAAAGCATGTTAGCTGAAATATGCTTTCACATGGCAAGCGCAATTACTTCTCGTTCTGCTTCGTTGAAAAAAGAAGACGCGCAATATTCTAATGGAAATGTCGTTGTTTGTTTTGAGTGTCATACAAATGCGAGCGTGTGAGTGATCACGAATTCTCTGAAAAACGTCTTGAGTGTCTATTTCTCGACTGACCGTGGGAAGTTAGCAGAACAATGTCCCAACACATATACAAAAAGTTCACGACAAGAGTATGATCACTGATGTATTATTCGGTGCAGTATGACAAGTCGCGGCGAGTGGAGATCGTCATCAAAATCACTAAAAATCCCTTTCTTTTTGGCGTCTGTTTGTAGCTTCTGTAGTAGCTTGTTCCATCCAGGATTCTTTACAACGATAATATTCCATTTGCTTTCATCGATTTTTGAAAGAAATAATTCAAGCGTTCCCTTACGCGCAGGAGCTGCCATATAGACGATTCCATTATCTGAGAGCAGCTTTTCTATGCAATCGATTATGCAGTGATACCGCTCGAAGTACACGCAGTCGGACGCGATGACAACATCGAACTTTTCAGCGTACTCAGGCGGCTGCGACCAATCCAGCACGTAGGTCTCAACGTTTCTTAAGCTGTTTGTTTGAATAATTCTCCTGACATTTTCAACAGCCCTGTCGTTTCCGTCTGTAATATGAACGGTTGTTCCAGTATAGTTTGATGCACACAAGCCAGCAAGACCCGTTTTACCAGATCCCAACTCGAGAATCCGTTTGTTAGCGATTCTGGTGCGAAATGATGGATTGGCGGTTTGCTGAGCAATGTAAAAAGCGAGACACTCTTCTGATAACCAAACTCGAGCGTTTCCCGTATTGTCACTGTCGTCGAGGTCTTCGCGGGCAAATCGTTTACCATAAAAATTGAAAATGACCAGTCGCTGTCCGCCACAATCCACATAGCGGCCTCCATCGGCTTGTATTAATGGATCGTTGTGATCCTCAGCAGGAAACAAATGAAAAGGCTCTTCAAACGTAGTGACACCTGTTTTGATCGATTTAAACGCTTTCTGCCAAAGCCTCTTGGTCTGTCCTGATTTCTGAAAAATAAACATTGTTGCGCCGTCCTTCGCAGTCGAATACCTCGGGAGTTTCTCCTGCTACAGGCGCCATCTCAGCTTCGTGTTTCGCTGAGCCGAAGACGTTTCTTTGTCTTCTTATGGAAAGAAGCCGCCGCGCAATCCAAATCGTTCAAAATTTTGTTTCAACTTTGCTCCCACGCGAACTGATACAATTTCAAAAACGGAGCTGATTCTAAGAAACTGAATTTATCCATCCAGAATCATTGGTCGCCCGAGAGCGGACTTTTATTCAGGTCAACGAATGCAAGGATTGTGCACTACCTAGTCTCGTTGATGGCAAATCAGCAATTGTGTCACAATGAGCGCTCTCATGAGCGTTCAGTAATTTATCGACCAAATGACTCGCGCGCGGTACCAGAGAAGCAAAACGCATTTACAAAATGCATTTCACGGGAAGTTCGCGGTTGTCTAGAATGACTGTTATATCTTTGTTCTTTTAAAAAATTTAACGGCGTTTCTTTCTTTCTTTGTACTGGTTAAAGATTTTATTTATTCGACGCGAAAAAGTGAAAACATTATGTACAATGACTGCAAGTAATCAACTAAGGATTGACTAATGAAAGACATGCGTAGAACTCCCTATACAATTGCGATTCGTTAACCGTAAAATCCACTGACTCAGTGTTAGTTGTTCATCGAGAGTAGGGCAGAAAAGTGAAACAGAGCCGAAAGAAAGAGAAAAAGCGTTTCAGCGTTAAATCGCCGCATGAGAAAATAAATTATGTTTTGTACTATTGGGTTATTTATGATTTAATTAATTAACCCCTTGCTTGAGACCGTTGCGACAGAACCGACTCTGTCTTTTCGAGTTCTTTTTTAGACATCACGGGGAGTGTGGGAAGCTTAAGCGGGAGTTTCGGCTGACAGTTGGGAGCACGTTCGATCGTTTTGTCAAAGGGAAGCATTGCAAAGACGACAGGAAGAACAATTAGACCGTGGAAGAGGCCGAGGGAAACAACCAAAGTAACGACTTTAACGAACACTTGCACCATGTAGGCTGGAATAACTGCCAGTACAGCAAGAGAAATCACAGTGGACAGTCCTGCTTGGCACATTGGCCATGCGATCGAAGCGAGCGCATGACGAAGACGTTCTCTTTGGTCCTAAAGATAGGTTGATATTAGCTAGTGGCGATTCTGAACCCACCGGAATTCCCCCTTTGTAGTAATGGAAACTTATGTGGGCGATGAAGTCGACGGAAAAACCGATCGCCATAAGAGTTGTTGCCATAGAAATCGGATCCAGATCGACATTCCAGTAGGAGAGAGATCCGAAAACGCCAACGTTGATTGACAGAATAGCAAATGTAGAAGAGATGATTGTGTATACGTTAGGAGTGAACATAATTAAGACAATTGCCATGCACAAGAAAGCAAAGATGACGGTTTGCTGAGTGACGGGGAGGATCGTGAGAAGCTGAACGAATACTTGCAATACATTCCCGACCTTCTTGTTTGTTACCTGATCAGAGTACATACTGAAGTCTTCGTAGATGGTCAGATTCAGGTGATTGTATTCAGATGCAATTTCTCTCCAGTTTTGCAGCAGTTCCAAACGATCACTCCAAGCGACAGCGTTGTGAAATCCAGTGGAAAAGAAGAACTTCTGTACGCAAGAGGGCTTTTCATCAGCACAATCTCTGAAAGATTACATTTGAACCCACGAATGCTTCGAAATAAACGCACTGTGGTTTTCCTATATTCACGAAGTGACTCCAACGATGGTACTCGGGTATTGAAAAGAAGTCTGGTAGGTACTTGTACTTGAAATCGATTGCTCCTCTGTTCTGAAAGTATTAAACTGTTCGAAACAGGGTTACAATGCAGAAAAACGAACCTGCAGCCCTACAAAGGGAAGATACGGAAGAAGCCACATGTGCGTGCTGGATGATCCAACACTCCCACTCGCATGTTCGAATCTATCGAGGATGCCCATGAGTTCTGAAACCGCTTCCGGCTCGGAGAGGTTTCCTGGTTTATTCACAAACACGGCAACCTAATAACAGATGTGAATAGAGACGCTAAATCAGCTCGTGATACCTGTCCGCCCTCCTTGAATATAATATTTGTTTGCATTCGTACCAAATCGAGTAATGGCGAATCGTCCAGAAAGAGCTTCTCGGAACTAAGACCAACTCGAATCTGCGTCACTCCATAAACTGACACGACCCAGTAGATGACCATCACAATTCCGATCAGGATGCGCGCGGACCAGCTCATTGAAAAGTCGACCCACAGATCAAGGAATTTGTCTGCTGTCTTGGACAGGAATGCTTCCTCCTTCGGCTCACCGCTCTGAATTGTTTTATTTTGCTTTGGCTTCGCGTGGCTTCTGTTTTACCTTCTCAGTTGGTTCTTCGACAGTCAGACACCAGATGTAAGCGTTCTTGCGTTGTTCTTCACGTCTGCCGCTGAAAACCAGAATGGCGGAGAAGAAAAAGATCTGATAGAGATAGTCGAAGACGACAGCGACAGAGATAAAGATGCAAAACATCTGAATGAGCAAATTAGAGAAAGTGGATGAAAATCTGTGAAACCTGGATAGCAGGAGTTGGAGTGTACGCTCCGATGGCGAAGGAGAGGATGTTTGTGAGCGACGTGATCGTAATCGAGGGACCAGCATCAGCTAACGTGTCCGCTAAACGTTCCTTCACGGTAAGATCGTGGTTGCATCTATGCCAGCAATGCAGGAAGATGAACGCGTCGTCCACACCAATAGCCAGAATCAAAAAAGGAACGACCGTGACAATCGGCAGAAATTCAAAGCCAAGCTGAAAGTGTTTTTTGTGTCACAGAACTATGAGGAAACCGAGTCGGTACCCAGAACATTGTGCCAAACGATGCACACAACGACAAAATAGGACAAAGAACGCCAAGAAACGCTTCCCATGGCTTACTTCTCACTGGGTCTTTTTTCAGAGATGTGGACACCGTGAAAATTGTGATTACAATGAATGAAACTGACATCATCGGAAGCGCCTTGATTCCTGCAGAAATCTGATTATGTCGAAGGACAACAGGCAAAGTGATTACCGGTTCTGCGCACTTCTTCCGAGACGAGACCCTCAGACGTAGCATAAACACGAACCAACGGATCTCCGATGGTGCTTAAAGAATATTCGAATACTGCGTGTTCCCATTTTTTCATGATCGCTTCATGCGACGAATTCGCATAAATCGCATGAAAATTAACCGCAACAAGTTTGCAGCCTTCAACCAACTTTGACCTAAACGAGTGCACCGTTCAAAACTCGTCCTTCAAACGACAATTGCACCGATTGTTTAAGGATACTTGAAAGATGTTGTTCGCGAGATAAATGCGATGTCCGAAGACATCCATCGTGGGATAAGTCAGCTTAACGTTACTCGTCTTCCCGGACTGAATATCGCGGAAAATAGATAAGAAGATGCTGACCGCGTCGCTCGTTTCACACTGCGTTCCGCAAAAATCGGAGTAAGCGTACGTTTGACCCTCGTGCGTGACATTCAGTCGGTACTGTAGATAGTCTTCAATCTCCAGCGCACGCTCAATATATCTAGAAAGAGCAAGATGACCGCTACACTCCAATCCATGCCATACTTGGGCCGAAGAAGACTTCCGCCGTCGGCAGCTTTCATGGCGACCACAACGTGAAAGGGACTTCCGAGTTCTTCGAAGAACTCTCGCGCAATGCGGTATTCGTATCTAGACGGAGAATCGGTCGCACTGAAGTGGTCGCGGACATTGTTCACTTCTTTAAAATTAACGGCTCCAATAGAAAGCACAATTGCACCAAAAACTCTAAACTCTCAAAAATCACAAGTTGAACCGGTGTTCAGGCATACGTTATGAAGAGGCATGAAGTCGGATAGTCCGCTATTAAAAGTCCAAGTTGGTAGAAAAACCTCTGCGTTTGAGCTTCAAACTTTACAAAAATCCGCCCCAGGGCTACCATCTAACAAGAACAAATTCAATTAACGTAACCGGAGTTGCAAACGTACCACGAAAATCAAAGTAGTATGAACCTGTTAAACGCTAACTCATGTGGTTTAAGGACGAAAAAAACCAATCTGAAATAATCGATTTCAATTGATGAATTGGAATCTTCGCATCGAATCATTTTCGAGATGTCTATCGCGTTGTGGAGATGACACAGTTACGATAAACAATACGAAACACTTGAACATCAGAAACAAACTAGAAAGGGTTACGAGTACAGACGTGCAGAAAAACACAGGAATTATGACTGATGACGATAGTAAAACACGTCGGATCCAGCTGTTACTAGATGTTACTACCATGCAGTTCCAATGTTTTAAATTGAATTAAAACACTCAGAGAAACGATGATCAAAACGCGTGTTTCGTTAAGTGAAAGTGACGAGAAAGTACGCTATAATGGCTCGAAAAACTATGAAAACGACAGTAGTCGACGGTCGCGCAAATGGCCGTTGGTCGGCCTCCGGGGGGCAAAGGCGCAGGAGGGTCGTATTCCATTGTTTGTGACCTCTCGGAAGAAGAAAACGAGTGGGGTTGACTGGCTGCGCAAGTCGCCGCACGAGATGTCGTTCTCCCGCCAGGCAGATCGCCACTGGTCAGTCGGCAGGCACAAATTCTTGCATACCCCTAAAAGGATTAGGCTGAAGGAGTTGCCCGCGCGCACAATCGGAGCGAGTGCGAACGGTCAGGATTGCTCTCCAACTCTCTCTGCGCTATCCGAGAGCTCGCGAACAAGGCGTGGAGTGGATGGGAAGCGCGCAGCGAAATGCAAGGGAGACTGGAGAGAGTGCGAACATATCGTCTCGGAATTGCGTCTTTCAGAAAGCGACAGACGGAGGCATGGATGAATGCCTCCGTCTGTGTAATACGTGGTTGAAAACGAGATTCACTCGAGCTTCCGCGCAGACAACATCGCCGCGAATGGATCGCGAATCGTCGCCCTTACCGAGGCTTGTTCACAAAGAAGACGAACAACCAGAGCAACCCACAATAGGATGGATGGAGTGCGATTACGTCTTCCTGGACATGAAAGTGAAAACATGTCAGTGGACACGAAGAAGACCAAATAAAAGTCGCATTTCGGTGATCAATGAAGGAAGATTTCAATCTAATTATTAACGATCGATTAGACTTGATTAAATTAAAAATTTATCGCGTTGTGCACGAGAATGGACATTCTACACCTAAGCAGGCTAGTAACTCGGTCTCTATCAACTGATTCTATCGCATCGTATGCTGCGTGGAAGTGTACTGTTGCACCACAGGCTGCTGGGTTACTGTAGTCGAATTGTTCTGATTGACAACGCCGGCAGGTTGCGGCCTTTGATTGTGGCCAAACTCGGAGGAGTACGTTTTGCACTGCGGACACATCCATGTCACTTGTGTGCAGGTCGAGACTGCTTTGCATCTAAAACAGTCGGATTTAGCGCGTCGAGTCGTAAAAGAATCGTTGCCTGAGGCACGTGTGTGATTGCAGACCGGGCTTGCGAAGAAGCACCGCCAAGCGGTCCATCATGGAAGAACGGGCTTTTGCTGAAAGACACTCGTCTAAATAATCAAATCTGTTAATCTCGACGATGACTGAGATATGTACAGGTTTGCTGTTGACTCATTTCGAGAAGCTGTTCTGGTCGATGGATCATCCGTAGGCACTGATCGAGCATTTCGTGCAAATAGCACCGATCGAGAAGTGAAAGACGAACGAACACTGATAACTGCAAGTGAGGTTAATTTTGTTTGTCCGCTGGTGTTATTATCCACCTGCGTCTGCGGTGCTAACAGAATGGACGCGCACTTTTGTAACAATCCGGGTGATTCCATCTTGCACGCTGCCATCAGCACAGGTCCAATGTTTGTCTCTGAAGTAATCGTGTTCTCGGCGGAGAATGAGACGCGTTACCATTTATCCGGAGTTGTGGAGGGTACGTCGCCAATATGAAAGCCTTGAGTTCTTCGTGGCTGCAGGGACAAAACAACTCGTCTGTGAAGGACGCGGTTCCTATTCGTTCCTGCGAAATGCAAATATTTAAATATGCAAATTGAGTCGTCTAAGCGCTGACTGACCTGAAACAGATTTGACCAAGCAGCTATGTAGTACGGGTTGACATAATAGATTCGTCCTGTCTTTGCCCGTATCGACGCAAAATTGAGATCAGTGGAGCGATAAAAATACTCTAGATCGATTGGGGGTTCCGCGATTTCCTAAATTGAATCAATTTGCACCAATTGAACCCACTGAAAGCCCTTACCTCGGGTGCAGTGTTCCCGTGCAGTCGTTCCAGAAGAAAGACTTTCACTCGATCACTGAGGGCATGGTATCGTGCACCCGTCAAGTCAAATCGGTGGTTCGGTCTAATTTCGCGAAGACACAGCACAAGGAGTCGGTCGAGTTTGTACCTATCGGCGAGCCAAATCTTCTCAAGAAGCGGAATGCGGTGGTTGACAAGAAAGCACTCGCATCGATGCAGCAATCCTTCCATCTGAAAGGTTATGCAATATAGTTCAGTTAAGATGGCGAGCGTTACCTGATAATCGAAGGCAATTGGAAGAAGAACGTGCACAGTTTGATCGTCGATTTCCTTGTATGTGGGATGGATGGCATGAAGCATCTCCAGAATGTGATCATACTGAACATTTGCTAAAATGAGCTCTCTATCAGGACACTCGATGCACCAAGCCCTGGAAAAACGACTGTGCACTAAAGGAAAAGAGAGAGAGACGAGTACCTCAGAATCGGCGACCACACGGAAATGTAGTGTTCATCGACGTAAAGTCGTTTGCCGTCCACCAGCAAAGGGCGCGTACGCTGTCCGTCGGGCCGTGTGAAATCCAGGAGAACTTCGATTGAAGCGTTTGTTATCGTTCGAAACTCTTCCTGAAGCGAGCAACAACTTTCCGTCGCTGTATCACGAACTGACATCAAATTGAATAATCCCGAGAAGCCGACATCTCGCAGAAAGAGAGAGAGAAGCCAAAATCTCGGCTTTATTAATAGCTTCCCTTACACATGTACATGCGCCTATTTGCGTGAGTGTCTCTGCGAATAAGTGTCTCTAACTACCCAGATGCTTGAGCATGCACGAATTCGGCTAATCCCGACGGATTAGAATGCTTGACAACGGAGGACGCGAAATGCTTCTAGCACCGCTTCCATCACTATGGTCTGCTTCGCCGGCCGGTTGCGGACAACTCAGGGGTTTAGCATAATGGGATCATTTTTGATCAATCATTTTAAGCAAATTAAACAATCATCTTCGCTTAATTTGATTTCAGTTTGGGGAAATTGCGGTGCGCTGAACACGATAAAAGAGAAGCAGGCGGTTTATCTGCTTAGAAATTCTGATTTGCAACCCCCCAACAGCAGATAGAGTGACACGAGCCTCGCGAGATGTCTAAATCGGTTTGGTCGTTTAGTCTGTACACGGAAAAGTTCACTTTTTCGTCCATCGGATATAGCAACCCAGAGAGGACAGAACTTTTGGCACACGAAACGTTAGTTGACCCAGGAACGCAGCAGCGCTCCACAATAGCGTGCTGCTACAATTTTAATCATAAAATGTTCCATTAGCGAAATTAAAATAAACAAAACAAGAAGCTCTCGGCATAGTGCTCTTCTGGCTCATTAAACGGGTTATGTATGCTGTCAAGCTTTCTTCCTTGCGATTTAACACAAAGAAAATAAATTATTAATCGCAAGAATGAAGAATGTGGCAAAAGTATCGATTTGGTTGTTGGGCGACGCGCGGATTCGCCCCTCAGAAAGTATTTCGCGCCTGATGCATGCGTTGTCGGACGGCGACATCTAAGATTTGTGACAGCCAGGGGCATGCTTGCAGATGAAGTATTTGCCTAAGCGCGTGCTCCGCGGCTTGAGAAAGACGATTGACGAAAGCTGGGAATGCGAATAGGAACTTACCTTAGACGACGATTGCATCGGCTCCATGATGGAGTTCAGAATGTTCGCCGTGGTGAGCGGGTATGAAGAGGAAGAGGGACCGTCGACGGGTGGTGCTGCATGGGCATTCCAGGAAGGAATATTGTAACTTTGAGACAACGACATGGCGCTGAGGAGAAGAGTGGCAGATTGAAGGAGTATTGACGATCTTTAAGTGAATAGTGAATCAGAAAGAAATCGGGTAGCTAATATTTCTGGAAGGCATCCTAGAGGCGAAGGTGCACTCTGCTCATGTCCATCTGGTCAACGACCACTGACCAGAGACTTTGTTGCAGTTTTCTGCAATTCGTGGTTGAGCACAACAAGACGAAAGACGAATTCAATGTCCTTAAACGGGCGGAGATAATTCTATCTTTCTTCCGTTCGCCTCTCGCTCACTCTTTCCCTACGGCGCTCGATTGTAAAATTAATTCACATTGATCCTCTACTCTCTAACTATTCGCTTTAGCGTCTGCAAGTTGGATGTCGTCAGTCTCGAGTTGTCTGCGCTTCAGAGTACTCTCGACTGGACTTGACAACGCGCGCGTATTAACCGAGCGAAGAAAGTGCGCGCGGATTGGCCCCGTGCGCCTCCGGCAACGGCCGCCGTCCCGCCCTTAGGGGCACGGGTCCCGCTCTCCCACCCTCACATCGAGTGCTATCCATATACGTCCTTCTGGACTGGCACATATGGGAAACCAAGGCCGAACTTATAAAGCAGAAAAGACCGAAGAGCGCGCAAAAGAGATAAGGTCCTCGTGCGGGGATAGCGCATCCGAAGTCATCTGCTGACCAAAATAACGTTCAACCAATTTTGCGCGATTACTGTATTTGCCGGGAACCGCCAGGGGAATATGCTGCTGCCAAAAACTAATAAAATTGCCTTCTATTAACAAAGAGCAGAGAACAAGACAACACTCATTGCTCAGAATTTATTAGAAAAACACGATCACGGAGGCTACAATTGAAACGGGTGCTGAGTTTCTGCTTCCGCCCTGAATCGAAGTGCGATGGCCATTGCGCGTAATTACGAAAGGCGCAAATATCCAGTTGGAGGCACAGAACAGAGTTCTTCATCAGGTATTACAGATAGACATCGGCTGCTAAAGAAACGCGAAAAAGAGACATAATTGACGTCGACAACGTGTGTTCGAACTTGCGCGAGCAGCGAAAGAATTGACTTTTCGCGATTTCGAGAAGCCACTTTAGGCCTTTTCAAACATTTCGACTGCAATTAGCAACATGAGAAAGTGAACGGTGAAGAAGGCCGGCGTGGCGCAGATTCCGAACACAGAATCATTCAATCGTTCTTTGCGAGCTTCCGACTCATTGAACCCATTCGAAAGCTGCTAAGGAGACCGTTTGCAAACGGAGAGGGCCGAAAATATCAGAATTCGCATTCTCAAAAATGAAGCGCACAAATCTCGTCGACCGATACGCCACAATAGCAAAAGACAATCGCAGTAATTGAGTATCCCTATCGATTCGTGCCTAATCGCTATTTGTCCGCAGAGAATAGTGCCGCGAGAGGAAATAATTCTTCTGTGAGCTGTCGATATGTTTGTTCGCGTTGCATTCCACTATAAGCCAATTCAAACGAATTTGTTCGCTGGAAACTCAGCATATCGAGTTGAGTAATGCCACACGACGCCCTTTTTTGTCATTTGATATCCTGCGCTGATCCACTGGGAGCCTCTGCGCGAAGCCGTTGAATGGCTAATGAAAAGTCTGAAACTTTCCGCACATTTTCGCGTGCAAAGAGAAACAAAAATCGTGAAAGCCCGTCAGAAGGAAATTGTTTTCGAGGAGAAAGCACTTGATTAGGTAAGTGTTGTGTTCTGGACGACGTTGTTTGTCGCAAATAACGGAATGAAAACTTGGAAACCGCGTCACGTGTGCTTCTCTTTGACGGGGAATGAAACGGCGTCAAGTAGGAAGAGGCCTATCGTAAAAGCGTGTGGTAACAGCTTTTATTAGAATCATGCATAAGTCTAGTGGCTCCGCTGCTGCAAATTTCATTTCACTGTATGACTGAATGATGCTTGTAATTCCCCTCTAGCAGCGTGCATTCGATAAATCCACTGTGGACATTTTGCGAAATCTACTGTAATCGAAGCAAACGAGTCGGCTGAGCAAAAGTTGTTTGGTGGCTTAATGTCGTTTGTATTTGTTGTGAGTGTGCTGCGAGCATGGGTCACTAGAAAGAGACGCCAGTGTTTGGCGTTCACATTACTACGGTCACTGTTTTCTTAGTCAGCGCGTCTCTACGAACAAAAGATCGCTTTGAATCTGTGAGGACATCGTTCATCCAGTCGTAACTTGTAAACAATCACTTAATTTTTGCATAAAACAGCAGAAAAGTCTTCTTTCTTTTGTTTTGTGAATAACCCAAAAACGCTAAAGACAAAACGAAATCAACCAGCAGGGCAGTCGTCCGATGGTCGTATAGATATAAAGCATAGACAATCGAATTAAACATCGTGGCTAATGCAAAAGTGGTTTTTATACTCAAAGAACGGTATTCTTCGAATTTCCCTCTTTTCGATTAAGTCGATTGCTCCCGCTCGCAACGTCTCGTTTATCGGAGCGCGGGGCTCCGCCGATCTCCCTCTGAGAGGCGACGCGCGTGGTAATCGGCGGTGGTCAGAACGGAGTTCGTTTTTTTGTGCTGCAAAACGACCTCACTGAGGCGCGCACTCTTTTGCTTAACTCGTGCCTCACAGCGAAAAGGATTCGATGAGGCAACCGGGGCGATCGCGCGAAGGGCGGTCTGAGGGGATCAGCCGTACACGACGCGTGCTCTATTTACAAACACTATATCAACTCCTCAAACATCGGTTTCGCTGTGGGCCAGCGTCTCGAGTAGCGGTGGTGGTCAGTTCGTAACACTTAGCGGTGTCAACTGGATTCGATCCCGCTTACTAGTATGAACGCTGAATGGATTACTATTCTCTGCGTTTCGATATTACTGATTTCGACTGAAGCGCAATTCGACCAGGAATGCAAGTGGAGAGATAATATTACTGGTATTGCAGACTGAAAGTCGTTTCATTTGATTGTTTTCCATGAATAGATATTGACGAACTGGCGCATCACAAATACCAAATTCTGGAGGACTGCCTCTTCTACAAACTCAGTCGCGATGCCGGAAAGATGCAAGGTCAGGGAAACGCGCTGATGGTTTTGCCGCCAACCGTCGCTGCGCGCCAAACCCTCGACATCGAAGTCCTGAATGTGAATATTCGTCAACTATGGATGGTTTGTTTGTAATCTGCAGTAATTCAGTTCTTCTTTGTTGTTTTTGCAGAACGAAGTGTGGAAGGAGATGCACATCGATGGATTCTTCACTCTGGTGAGGTTTCTGTTCCCACTTGTCAATCGAACTAAGAATCTTTCAGTCTTGGTCGGACCGAAGGCTGAAGTGGGATTCTACGAACTGGAAAATGGACGTTCTGAACGTGCGCTCGTACGGTCGCGTCTGGGTGCCCGATATCAACTCAGAAAAGTTTACTGCTAATCCCCAAATTCGAATTAATCGCGATTTTCTCTTCAGACACCAAACATCAATGCAGTCAAGCGACTACACCACCTTTCAGGGGACTGTGGCCAAGTCAAACGGAAACATCACCACACGCATGGAGTACCGCATGCAGGCACACTGTGAAACTGATTTTACTGATTATCCAGATGTGAGTTGACGAAAATAAAATCGGAAGCAATGCAAACGCGTTTTCAGGACAAGAAACATTGCTGTTTCACTCTGAAGTCGACCCTCTATCCGCATTACGTGAAATACTTTCTCGTGAGTGGAGACGATCAAATCGACATGAGCAAACTGCGCACGAACTGGCACATCGAAGAAGCGACGATTCGTCAGCTTGCCGATCCCGACGACATAAAGTAATCGTCTCTATTGCGTATGTCTAATCATCCGTTTTGTCTTTTCAGAGCTCAGATGCTTCAAATGTGCATCACGGCGAGAAGACGATCGTCGACACTGCGAATCGAACTAACCATTCCGGTGTTCATCTCCGCGTTGCTCGTCTTCATCACTCCCTTCTTCGGAAAGATTGAGCAACAGGCAAGAAGCCAAGTCACTTTTGGGTTATTTCGAGAGTCGATTTCAGGTCTACGTGAAGCTGTTCGCCATTCTGCTACAATACATGAGTTTCCAGTTTTTGGTTACTCGAACACCGCAAGTGGGAATGGGAGAGAACGTTCCGAAAATCTGTACACGTTTGTTTTCGCTTTGAGTTCAACTGTTTGTTTCAGACATTTTCTACACATTCACTTTGATCGTCACCGCCATCAGTCTTGTGCTGACTCTGCTGATTTCCGCGCTTTCAAGAATCGAACGCCGTGTTCCTCCAGGTAATTTTATGAGTTTCTAACGACCGCGCGTTTATAATCACAAAAACGGAAACTTGATTCATCTCGTGGCCGTCGGTGCCCGAGAGTCAACGATCATTCTCAGCGAACTTTTGTTCAATGGCGATTTCGATGAAATGAGTAGCGCTGTCGATTGCAGGATATGGCGCGATCAGAACCGCGTGCTCTACGCTCGCGCAACCTTTCAACGACAAGCGCAACGTTTCTGTTTTTGTGTAAACAAGGAAATCAATCAACACGTAGCTTACTGTAGCGAAGTTTACGACTTCAACTTTCAGCTCATCGCTTCACACTTCTCGCTTCGGTTCTCAATACGACCCTCTGCTGTGCATTTGAAGAAGGTGCCAAAACAGACGGAACATCGACGAAGGACTACAAGAGCGACTGGGTGCAGATCCACGTGGCCATCAACAATCTCCTCTCCATTGTCGTCATGCTTGCCTACGCTGTCGGCGTACTCGTAATCACTCTTTAGCTTTCCCCTGTACAGATCCCCGTAATTTCCATATTTATGACCCTTGACGTTAATAAACACCGTCTCTGTGACACAGAATTTACAACATCTATGTGCAAATGCAAGAATGGGCCGGGCTTTGTCTCGAGACAACATCTTCGAAACCTACAAAAGGAGTGCAGTGAGACGAGAAATCAACCTCGCTCGTCGTTCGTACTTTTGCGGCCAGCGATCAGTCTGATATCAATGAAACGTCTTCTTGTTGATTCTTTACACAAATTTCTCTACTTTAGGACGCCGATTTTCCGTTAACGTCGCGCAGTTCAGTCGCGTCAAAATCGGTCGTCTCATTTTCAGGAGTTGAGTGGCTGGCTATTCGGGGCGAAGGTTCAGTTCCGGTGCAGCGGCGTCGCATTCCTATATCACGCGTTTCTGTTTATTGCGATTTATGGAACCGGCTGTTCTTCATATTTGCTGTGCTTGCGTTAGAATGTTCATAATTCAATTAGGATCAAAAAACTAAAGAAGACCACGAAATCAAGCGGAGACCACGCCTATGTAACCACGCCGCACGCGCACCGATTAACTATTATAACCCCCCGTAAGCAGCCTTCGTTTCAAGTTTTTCCCTTCAACCACTGGTCACTTTCACTTGTCTTAATTCAAAATGCCTCCAGTTTATGGATCCGCACCTTCACTGAGCAATTCAGACCTTTTGGTTAGTCTTTCCCAGGCGCTCACTATCCGCACGCAATTCGTGGATTTGTAGGAGAGGCTAATGGAATCTTTTTGTTTCAGCGCTTCGCTATGGACTCGTACATTGCTGAACCCGGAAACACTGAATCCGGAACGAATATTATCTTCACCCTGAAGGAAAAAGCCGGCGCTCTCGCTTCTACTTTGAAGCTCTTTGAAGTAAGTTGTCAGTTGAGCGATAGGGCATCACGTGCGTGACAGAGACGGAAGGTGCTACCGGTTCCATCTGCGTTGTCTGCAGTTGAGAGTGACGTCTCAATCTCGAGACGAGACGTTGCGAATGCAGGCAGCGCTCGGTCAACTGATCAAATCCGCACAACCGAATCGTTGCAATGAGCAAAGCGCAGAAAATTGTTTTTCAGGAAAAAAAGATCAACTTGACTCACATCGAGTCGCGTCCCTCGAAGGCCCATCCGGGATGCTACGAAATCCTCGTGGAATGCGCGAAAGACTCGGATCATGGAATCGTCGAGGAAATCATCGAGTTGTTCAAGAAGAAGTCTGAAAGTCTCATGGTCCATCAGCCAATCTCGAACATCGTTCAAAGCGAAGGTTTCGTTGAACCCCCCTGAAGCATTCAATCGTCCCCTTTTATAGACGCGATTCCTTGGTTTCCCAAGAAGATTGCCGACATCGACCAGTTTGCCAACCGCGTTCTGAGCTACGGAGCAGAGCTCGAAGCCGACCACCCCGTATGTCGTTCGTGTTTTTCAAGATTTCAATTGAAATTCAGGGATTCACCGATGAAGTGTACCGAGCGCGACGCAAACTTTTTGCCGACATCGCTGCCAATTACAAACAGTACTGTAGCCATTAACATCTCGTTTAATGTAATTTGTTTCCCAGTGGAGAAAAGATTCCTCGGGTTGAATACACAGAAGAGGAGATCGGAGCTTGGCGTACAATCTACAACGAATTGGTTAATCTCTATCCAAAGCACGCGTGCGCCGAGTTCAACTACATCTTCCCGCTTCTGCAGCAAAACTGCGGATACGGTCCCAACAACATTCCGCAACTGCAAGACGTCTCCGACTTCCTCAAAAACTGCACCGGATTCATTCTCCGACCTGTCGCTGGTCTTCTCAGTTCTCGCGACTTCCTCGCTGGCTTGGCGTTCAGAGTCTTCCACTCCACACAGTACATTCGGCACCACTCGGCTCCCAACTACACTCCTGAACCGTGAGCACTCTTAGAGCGACATTCATTCGGCCGTTTCTTCATTCAGAGACATCTGCCATGAACTCCTCGGACACGCTCCTCTTTTTGCTGATACCGACTTTGCGCAGTTCTCCCAGGAAATCGGATTGGCTTCCTTGGGTGCATCCGATGAGATGGTGGAAAAACTGGCTACCGTATGTCGATGTATTCTGGTCTGAAAGGCTCACATTCATCTTTTCCAGCTCTATTGGTTCAGCGTTGAGTTCGGAGTTTGCCTTCAAGATGGCGAGCGAAAGGCATACGGTGCAGGATTACTGAGTTCTTTCGGTGAATTGCAATACAGCATGAGTGACAAGGTAAACGGCGAAACAACAATGGCACACCTAGAAGAGTTTTTAGCCCGAGATCGCTCCTTTTGATCCTTCAATCACTGGGAGCACAAAATATCCGATCACACAATATCAGCCACGCTACTTCCTCGCGCAGTCGTTTACAGACGCAAAATGCAAGTTGACGTAAGTTGCAATTGACCTCACAATTCATGGACAATTTCCTCGTTGCAGGACCTGGGCTGCCACTATTCCTCGCCCCTTCCAAGTTCGCTACAACGCGTATACTCAGCGCATCGAGGTTCTGGATAAGGTTTCCTCCGTTAAACGCCTCGTTCGCGACATCAAGGGAGACCTTATAACTCTCGAAGACGCTCTTTCCAAGCTGCGCAGCATGTAAATTCGAAACAAAATGTTTATGTTGTCATTTGGTTCTGGAATAAACCCTAACGTACAACCCGCAAACGTCTCGTTGTCGCACCGCTCCATCCTGTGTGGTCTGATATGTTCCGCCTTGCACTACTGCGACGGAATCGCGTCAGACCAATTCAAAACAAATTTATCCATCCATTCCGCATTACAAAGGCATGTCACAATCAAAGAGCAATTTGAAATTATGAGGATTCAGAGACGTCTTCAGCAACTGCCAAGAGTCTATTCTTTTCGAAATCCAGTTGAGATCGTTGAGTCTGAGTGGATCAGGGTCAATTCGGACGGTGAGACGATCAAAAGGCCCGGTTTTGATTTTCTTGAAAGTTGTTTTCAGATTAGTACAAAATGAGTATTGCGGTATTCAACAGATGTCTCATCTATTCTTCGTTCCTTGACAGAGAAGAGTGAGAACAGAGCGGACGTGTCTACATGTTCAGGATATCATCAAGACAACATTTCTTGGATTGTTTTGTATGAAAGTGGTTGGATCTCATTTATCTCTGATGCATCGCCGATTGGTGCTAACATTGCGGAAATGCGAGTCTCAAATGGGACAAACAGCTGCTAAGTGTTGAAAGTAGAGACGCGCTCATGTGACTCAAGGATTCTCCTTGTCAACTGAACTCGCGTTACCAATACCGGATAGGAACTATCAGCGCCATTCAAAGAGGTCATTGGCTCAGCTCACCTTCAAGACGTTGATCGCGTTTTGCGAGTTAATCGCATGGAAGTAAAACGTTTCGCCGTCGTTCGTCTCACCCGTTACCTCTGCGCATGTCCAGTAGCCATTGGAGACAATCTGTCAATAGAAGTTAACTCAAAATGTACTTTGCGCACTCACTTTGACCTTTGGCGACGTATCAACAACAATTTGGAGAACGCCATGTCTGGTCTCTTTCAGCAACTTCACTGTCTTCGACAGACGGACGGCGCAAACACCTTCCCAAAGTACGAGTGCATCTAATTGTGGAGATTTAAAAGGGCTGCGCGGAATACTTACCGTCGGAGTCAAACTCGAACCAACCGTCAGTCATAAAAGAACGAAAGTCAGTAGGCCACAAAAAGCAAAGAACCGACGACAAGTGGATTATCGCGTGCGTGTGTTTGCTCAATTCCCGCATCCTCCCCTTGACTCTCTCGTTTCCTCCTCATTTTGATCGGAAACTTGTATTGTGATCGGACCAATAGCACGGAAAGGAAATCAATCAAAAGCGTCCAAATGCTAACTGCACGTGAATTGGCTTGACGGAGCAACGACAGTGTGCAAAAGAATTAACGAACAATGAAAAACATCAATCTCGTGCAGCAGCAGCAGCAGCAGCAGCAGCAGCAGCAGCAGCAGCAGTAGTAGTAGTAGTGGAACCGAAGATTATGTTTTTCGGAATATTGGGTATTGTAAGCAGACGTTGTCGCTGGCGACATAATTTCTGCTTCCAGCTGATTTGTGACCATTGAAGGTAGGGGAAACGCCACTTTTATGCCTTCGCTTTGCCATTCGGTTTTCGACCGGATATCCGTGAAGCGCCGCTTGTGAGTTGGAGTGAACGAAAGCAGCATTATGTAAAACAGGTAATTAGACAACCATCAATGCTGAAAAGTCTCCTGCGTTGTTTTGAAAACAAAATCAATTGGTTTCCCTGCGGACATACTCAGCACCCAAGAAGGAATGGTTGGCACAGAACCTCTTCTCCCTCTGCTATTCTCAAATTACCGAGCAGTTGATGTCAACCTTTTTGTGTCCCTTGTATTCCCGCAATTGTCTCCGCGGCTGTTGCTCGATCGGGCGATTCTTCCTCCTCTCCGCGCATGAGAAATTGGCATCGCCGGTTTCCTCGTGAAAATCTTTTCTTCCTTTGCGCGCATATTCTCAGGATTGCGGCCGTTAGGAAATTATCCGAAAAACTTCATTACACAACGCTGCCGATATTTTTCTCAATTTAATATTTAATATTGAACAAACAGTGTCTGCATATTCTCTTCGATCCGGCTGAATCTATATGCGTCGTGGCTGGCAGCGCCTTTAACGAAGCGAGAATCTCTTCAGAAGATAGAGGAGCATGGACGACGCGCAGCGGAAGTCGTCAACGCTGGGAAAGCTAATAGGGAAGGTGAGTTGTGATATCTTCTTCTTCTTCGAAGCGCTGATGCACTTGTCGCCGCCAACCGTAACGTCTAATCGCGCTTTCAATTGACTGAAACCTCTTGACACTTGCGTCTCTTCGGTCGCTAATCCATCCTTCCGCCGTTCTCGGTTTGCCGCTTACTCATCGCTCGTTCCAAATAAACAACTTTCTGCTGCAAGCCGAACGAGCGCAGAGCGCGGTGTCCACTTCCACTTGAACATTCCCAGTTATGCGCGAAATAGTGCGTTTCGGTCATTGGAGCGCGAAAATTTGTTTACTCGAGTTGCACCGTGATAATCACTTGAAGAAGGTTGACGCACTGTGCGCAAGGGTCAAACAACATCGCCGAACAGTCACTTCATTGCTGACGTCTGTTGCGCAGTACCGGGCTTAATGACCGCGATTGCGCTGACCACCCGATGTCCCCTTTATGGAGCGCGGATACTTCGAATTCCTACGAGATTTTGATGCAAAAGCAAATTGTTTATGTCTCTCTTCTCCAACAAAAGTGAAGCGAGCGGGAAGCAGAAGACACTCTTTCGGGAATCTTTCAAACTAAGTCAAAGTAACCGCTACTGAGCAATTGAAAGGAGTTCTATGTGCGAGGAACGGTGGACTGTACTCCGCCACAGTTCAATTCCAATCTGGACTATTCATTGAGTAGCTCTTTAGCGCTCACATTCCCAAATATCCTCTCTCAGCGCACAGTCTCAAACGTGTCACTTCTCTTCTCGCCGGACATGATCGCTCGTTCCCTAGACGTCGCGGCGAGGCGATCCGAGCACCCACTGTTTTGCCTATTTTGATGACCGATTGTTGGGGTCAGACGTGTCGGCAGAAAGGTAAACAACTCGTCAGGCGTACTCTCGCGCGCTCGTTTGAAAGGTGGTGCGGTCAGCGACTGTCCGTCGAGTTTCGCTTCCCTCGCCTTATGTCAGTTTTTTGTGCGAATTTCAATCCACTCCTAGTGTACGTTTCACAATAGCGTCTCTCGTCGATCTCGAGACTTTGACAAATCACTTCCAAAATTTAATGCCATTAGTCAGCTAGTGGCAAAGGTGTTGAAGCGCGGCGCCGTTGTCACTCCGCACCTAAAGACAATATAAATTTGCTGAGCCAACAATTCACTTTGGTTTGCGTCGCCACCTGGCACCTCTTCAAATCGAAGTTTACAACTTAATAAGTTGCAAGAGTGTAATTACAGCAATCGGCTGGCGAGTTCTCTCTCCGCAATGCCCTTTCTCTCCGTCTGTCTCTCTTCGGGAGTGTTCTCCTTCGGGCTGCGGTCACTCGGTCGCCCGTTTTCTCATGTTTTCTTGTACGACCGCCGCTGCGGGAACCGCTGCCCTTCCTCTCGCGACAGTCATTGCCGCCTGTCGCAAAACATTTCACCACTGGCGACTGATCTTCATCCAATCTTCAGTCGTCATTCCTTCGGGCGACTGACCAGACGGTGAACCTAATTTCGCCGGTTCCATCTCGCTTCTCTCAACGTCGACTTCGTACTGTTCCTCTTCTCGTATACATTTTACTTTCGGCGGCGGCGTGTTTCCGTCGTTTTCGTTTTTGCGGGGCGCTCTCAACTTCTTCTCCCGCGGATGTTTTTCCTGCAAATGTTTCAAACCTCCACGCGATTTGATTAACTCGTTAACTTGACGAGTGCTTGTTGCATTGGTTCAATGCCGCCGGCTACAGTATCCCAGTATCGTGACAAATGTCAAACTCAACGGTGCCCATTTCGGCGCTGTTTATCCGTCGCTTAGGTTCATCTCTCTCAGTGTTTGAATCAAATAGCCGTTTGTTCTCAAAATGATTGTTTTAGGACTTGATTCTTCTGGGATTGGTGTCTCGACGCCGCAGTCACGGCTGTTTCGATAAAGGTGAGTGGTGTGCACATGGTGTAGTACAAGAAACAGACGCTTTAGGTAGCGATCCAGATCACCGCCGCTCCGACGAATACACGATCGGATTTCTGAATAGGTATGTTAAGAATTCGTCTGTCTGCGTGCAGTGGACCGCGCCATAAGCGGAAAACTGATAATATCACAATTGAATTTTTCAATGATGCTCTATTTTGATGCGATCGGCAGATATCGAGAAGCGCGCGCACGCGAATCTTCGTTTTGCAGACGATTCGCTCGTGCTACCATTTCGATTGTCCATTTGCATCTTTTCAATGCCACAAAACCCTTTGATCGCTATAGAAAGACGTTTGACGCGACCAATTTGAAAGCTCGCGTTTCTTTCGGGAATTAATAAGGGTCCACCGTTTGTTTGTTTCTCCATTCCGCCGCCGCAAACTTCTGCCTAACGAGAGTCATAAACAGCCGCTTTATCTCCCCACGTTTTCCATCATCTCTGTTTTCGGCATGTTGGTGAGCGACTCGATATCGTAACTTTTTTGCCGACAAATTAGTTTCTCTATTATTCACGCCGATGATTTTCGAGATTCGCTCGCTTCTCATAGCAGTTTGCGCACTCTACAACCTTTTTCCGATGTTTTTCTGAAACCAATCGTTTCATTAAACAAATTTTTAGAGAACGGAATGAATATTTGATAGTTTCTTCAGATTCGAAAAAAGTTCTTCGTCATATTTGATTTGATGTGAGCGAGTGCATTCGCGGAAATGTCAGAGGATCTGGTATTTGTAGTCGTCGTCATCCTGTTGGTCTCACTCGGGACGGTTGTGACACACGTTGAACTCTAGGAATTGAGCAAAGCACAGACGGAAACAATCCAACGCGTCTTTGTTGGGAAAAAGTTCCTCATCGGACACATTTCCCGCGCTTCCTTCGCTGATTCAACGTTGCATTTCCAATAAGATTAAACCAGTCGGGCACCTTCTTCGCTTCCACAATGTTCTAAACGTTTTTTTTGCTGAAAACTGCGGCAAAAAGCGGAAAGCGAGCGAGGAGGGTATTCTTTGTGGTCGACGACTCAACTGCTCCCTGTAATCCAATTAGGGCTTTTTCTTAAAGCTTGTAAAGAAAACGCGGGCCGTCTGAGTTGACTGCTGGCGCCCTTCACTGATTTCTGACATCCTCTTTTCACCATGCATTGTTTGTTCCTCTACTGAGCTACTGACGACCTACGACACAAAGCTCTCTTGTAGTTAACCCGGCTCGCATTCTATCAATCATGTGAGAAAAGTTTCTGCTGAATCGCCTCGTTTTTTCTTTTCCGCGGCCGCTAGCAAAATGGTTCTACTCGCAAATGGCTCTGCTCAGTAAGTGTTGCATATTAGGAGGTCTTTATTCTCAGGAGTTCTGCCGGCTTTCATAATTCATAAATGATTCCGCGCGCTTTCTGAATCAAAGCATCTTTTGATGAATTTGTCGGTTCGATCCGAACGCAACGCGCAGCTTCCGGTGGATTCCTCATGTTCGCAGACAAGAAAGACGAACACAAGTGGTGTCACAATCAATTTTGATCATTGACGTTTTAGTGGGTGGGTGTAACAGAGAAGAAGAAGACATTGTGCTTCTCGAATTTTTGTTATTCAAATGCACTCGTTACTGTAATGTCTTTCTTCAGCACGCTGTCGAGCGAAACGCTCCGAAATCGCCGTGGAGCCACAAGCACAACAATTGGACGATTTCCGTTCGACAATTCACGCCGACGTCCCTCACTTCCTGTTCTCAGCTCAATACCCGAAGGCGTTTTGGGTAGAAAAAATAGCGACGGTGAAATGAGCAGTTGTGGACGGTCGCGATCGCGGCGACCGTCGCTCGCTGACTTCAGCACCGCAATGGTGGGTTTTATTTTTGCCTTATTATCCAATGATGAGTGGAACGTCTGCGGAAACTGAGAGAAAAAAGAAATTACCTGGGTGGTCCGATGCGGAAACTAATTTTCAGTGAACGTTACAACGAACCCGAACGAACTGAAATCTTTTCTCGGAGACAATGAAAAAGATCCCAGCGGCGCTGTGTAAATCGAACTTTAGTTCCCGGTGGTTACGTTGGTTCGAACGTGAAACGTCTCTCGACTAGAGATTTGTCTGGGATTGCAACGGCTTTTGCCTCTTGACGCATCGCACCTCTTACCGCTTTGTTACATTCATCTTAATTAAGCTGATTAGCTTCCCATGTTTGCATTTGATAATTGACGCAAATGTTGCTCTAACCCTCTGTCAACAATGTCTTGAGGGAAAGTGGGGAGGTGGGGCGTGACCGTTCTTGTTAACCGCCGTGAGAATGCGTTGACGTCTATGTTACTCGCATCACAGGCTTTTTCAAACAATTTACATTCGTTTTGTCCTCACTCTCACGCACGCTGCAAACGAGGGAGGGCAGCGAGGAGTAGCCCCGATTGTCCAAAAAGAAACGCCGCTGAAATCCGTTCGTATCCGAGCGTACATCGCTGCCCAGATAGCTTCTTTTCGGCCATAAGTGGACATAGCGCTCGCACGTTATTTCCGCGCCCGTCCGAGCGCCACCCGCCGCATTAAACTGTCCTTAACCGACATGTCGTCTACCTCCTATCGCAGACAGATTTTCGCCCAGTCGGTGAGTTCAGGCGGCAGACGTTCCCATCATAAACCGGCACAGTGCACTTATGTTTGTACCTTTGCGCCTTGACGAACGAATGTACTTTAGAAACGCTACCAGAGCATGGAGTTCGACCAGCAGCGCAACGACTGTCCTGCTGCCCAAGTCAATTCGATTACGGTAGAAATTGTGAACGATGATGACGTGTCGATGTACCCGACAGAGCAGGTAAACACTTTACACCAGCTTTGTTTCGATTTCGACGTTTCAAACTCTTTCGGGCGATCGATAGGTGAAGAAGCTGCTCGGGTTTTTAACGCTCAGAGACGAAGTTAATCCCTGTGTGACTGATGAATAATGTATTTCGAGAAAAGCACTGTTTCCGTTCATGAGTCATTAGAAGTTAAACCTTTCTTTCTAGCTCACATCCTCTATAACGACAGCCACTCACTAATTCGTTCGTCTTTCAGGTCCCCGTAGTTCCCGGAATGCGACTAGCTGAAAGCATCGAATCGCACCTCCGCAATTACGGCATCACGGTTGACACCGTCGAGTTTGGTCTCCGGAAATCAAAAACTCCGCTGCCCGAAAATAGCGACGTTCGATACCTTCTCGGACAAACGGTGTTGATCAGAAGTAAGCGATTGCAACCGCTGTGTGAACAATTGGGCGTTTTTTGCCTCGAAAAGGGACATAATGGGGGAGCGCTGTGCGAAGAGTTTCTCTTTATTCGGCAAACGGAAGTTGCAAGTGAATTTCGTTTCAACTAACAAGAGGTCGGAAACGACAGCTTTTCCTCCATTGAGCTGAGCCGCCGTACGCGCAAATAATTGCTTTTGAACAACTAATTTTTTTTAAGAGAAGACTCTTTCCTTATAATTTCTCTATTCTGAATTTCGGAGCGGTGCTCTAAACAGACAGTTTTGTTCTTCTCGCTTTCAACGTCACATTTCAAGTGTTGAGTCATCCGCATTCAACGGCTTCTCACGTGGAGAAGCCTCCGCAGACAGTTGGACCGTCGAACTAGTGTACGCAGAAGATGAATGTAAACATCATGAGACAGTTTTGCACGCGTTATCCTCGATAATCCGCAATGATTATCCGCGTTTAAGAACGCGGCCAGTCGCAAACTCTTTTTTATGCCAAGTGTTGCGGCTTTTGTGCGTTGTGAGGCGTGCGGAATGCATGCATACACGTTTTCAAGTGCACGGGAAAGTGCCTATATTGGGGCGTTGCTCTCCGTTTGCCAACGACCTGAATTCTTGCAACTGAAATTCATTAAAGTAATGTACACACGAGTTTCCCAAAAAAATGTTTTTTTCTTTTGAAAACGAGGTGCAACTTGGATGCAAATTATATTCTCCTTCGCGTTTGTTTGTCGGCTCATTGTAGGAGAGGAACACAGCGCAATGCGTTGGATCTGCGGCTACCTTCTTTCACCCGACTATTTGCAATTAACACGCGTGATTTCGGATGAGGAACTTAATTGCCGTATCGGCCTTTGCTTGTGCGAATGCTCCACATAACAGGGGAAAGCGAGCATAGCAGTCGCATGGCCGTCGCTGTCAACTGCTTTCTGTCGCTGTCGTCTGTACAAAATTCTCATTTATCCTCTTCGTTCGCTTCCGCCAATTCCTCGTGCACGTTTCCACAATTATCTGCTTCCCATCTCCGTTCAAAGAGATTTGAGCGCGTAGGTCAGTGCGATCCGGCGGCACTCCTTCCCTTTGGTTGTGTTTTGTGCGATTTGGCGCAGCGTAACTGTATCGCGACTGAGTTTGTTGGTTATTGAACTGCGCGTTCTCGTCGCTAGCGCTCCTGGCAACCAATTGTCGCTATGTACGCAAAACTGAGGTGTGAAAGAGCCAGGAATTCATTTTTCTTTGAAACATTCTCAAAGTACGTCGTCGTTCCCAACTTGATGACGTTTGTTCAAATTCGCGCCACTGGAGAACCGTTGTCGGTTGCTCCAAAGGTGCCTGCGAATTGTAAATGAAAAGCATACCGCTTCCGATCCACTGTTCCAGAACATACTCATGTTGTTTCCTTTCAGATCGTCGCGCAGGTACCATGAGGAGTCGAAGCCGCGCTCCCACATCGGTCGACCTTGCGGAACATCAGTCTGGAGAGCAACCCGGAGGATCGTCCACGAAAATCTCTCAGCGGAAGATGAGCGCAGACTCTGTATCAAGAAAATCGTCTTTTGCGAGCGCCAAAGTGGTAAGTTTTTGCGTTGTCAATAGGGAGCTTCGCAGTGAGACTAATTAAGAAAAGTTCGGTGAAGACTGCGTGTTCACACATTCCTTTATTTGACTTCAAAAACGCTCACAAATTACTCTTGCTTTCAAGTTTAGTTTGCCTACAGACATAGATTTATCCACTGCAAAATAACAGAAACAGTAGCCATCGCTCTCTTGTATCCCTAGCCGGCCAAGTCATCTCCTTACATGTGCTATTTGTCTCTATGTGCGTAAGCGGTATGTGTAATGAACTAGCACAGCAATTAAGACGCTCTTCAGCGTTTTTAAACACTGTCATCAAGTGACTATTCATACTACCGTCCCTCTCTTAAATCATTTAAATCATTTCTCCGCTTGAGGTTTCGAACGCGCCCCGTCAACTTCTTCCTTTTTCAGCTCTGAGCACTGTTACCTTGGCAATGAAACGACCATGTCCATTCCTAGTTTTTGCACTCCTCTAGCGCACCCTCCCTTGGACTCTGTCAACTTTACCGCTCGTTTGCGTTTAGCAAAACATTCTCCGCGCAATGAAATGAAGCGCGCGTTGCTCGCACGCTGCTTACCGTTTCTGTTTAGTAGGATTTGAATAGTTCTTCAAACCAAACAAGTCCCTCTTCCTGTGGAATTAATTCTACGGCAGACACAAGGTCGTCGATTCTTCGCCGGAGTTCCACTCTTTAATGTCTCCGCTCGGAGAAACACTAAAATATTTTGCCTTTCATTGTGAGGGCGGTTCTTCCACTTCTGCCCCTTAATAGATGGAACGGCAATGTACCGCTGTAAAGGCGAATATCTCTTTCTTTGCTTTTGCCTTTAAAGCCTCTCCGCCCATAATGTTTTGTGCGCTTTTTGATGGAAACGAAGGCGCTTGATAGAGAAATCTCCACCACAGATCGTTTTTGCTCTCAAGTTTAACGTTAACTTTCTCGACTCCCCGCAACGCTTCGATTTGACCTTAATTTCGCTCCGCGCAAAGCTGGTATTTTTGCGCATATGATGCTTAGTTAGTCCTTCATGTCGTTGTTTGGCTTTTCCGCTCCGCTCGCCACAAACATTTCTTTGCAAGGTGCCTGAAAGTCGACCAAACGTGCGCGCGCAGGTTTCTGGTCTTTTCCCAAAAAATCCTCAAAATTGCAAATCAATCGGCCGCATGTCCCTGTTGCATAATGTTTTCATCACATGCGCGACGGTGTTACTGGAATGTTGCACATGCCCAATAGGCATGTGATCCGATATCTCGAGAACAACATCTTGCATGTCATCCACCACTCCTAGGGCGATGCTGTCCATGCGGCGCTGCGATCATAAGCGACAATGTTTTCAGTCAGAATCCGTTTTGTTTTTGCAGTCTGTCTCTTGAGTAAACCAGCGCATTTATGCTATTCTTAACGTTTATTCGATTTTGATTGAAGCGAACTGAACTCTTGTTTCCTCCCTCAAACAGTCTGTTTTCCTGCACACCTCTTCGATAAGAAGCCAATCGTTATGTGCATATTATGGCGATTTGGGGCCGAACAATTTCAAGTTAATCGATCATAAAACCTGTTAAGAATTGCTTTCCCCTCTTCACTGCCTCTTATTTAAAGACTCGTTCTACCCATCGATGTATGAAACTCTTCATGGCACTTGCGAGTATTTACAGATAAGAGCTTTGATATTGTGTCTCCCACTCAAAGGTCACTACTGTCTTTCTACCTTCTGCGAGGGCAACGACAACAAAGATTTTTGAACCTGCGGTGTCTTCCTTCCATTCTCATCTAGATGAGAGCAACAAGTCCACATCGGCACTCGTTACCTCATGCGTTACTCACTCCCGAGTTCTCATTGTCACGCAAAGGTTTGACGTTGAGGAAAACGAACTCGGCACTCCATATCCAGGTACACATTGCGTGAGCCTTATGCCGGGAATGAAGACATTTACGTGTCAGACAGTACAATTGCGAAGGAAGTGTAGTCCCACTTGCCAGTTCAATCCTTTCAGTTCATTGATTCTGCGTAAATCTCATCGATTTGTATTTAGCTTTCGAAAGGACGACAGTATTCCGCGTGTCCTACCCCTCCGGCATCCTCTCAAGACAGCGAAAGCAGTCGCTCTCGGAAGAACTCGTCGAGTCAGCCGCCGGTAGCGACACTCAGTCTGCCGCCGGATGATCAGCCGTCATGCAGCGACGATCTCACCTTAAATGTCCCTCCAACGACAGGAGGCGATGAGAATGGAACACGGAGAGCTCGCTCGACGACGTCAACGAGAATCAGCATCTTCTTCGGCAAGGTACAATCAGATAATCTTACGTCCCTGTGTACCTGTCGCGTCTCGCATGAGAAAAGATTAGAGACAAATGCGAGCGAGAACGGATCGGCGAGAAACCCTTTGCCTTACGGCGCGTTGTTTACGTAACTCACAGCCGCGAACGAGGTGCGCATACTGGGATTTCACGTTCTCCAACTGACATTAGCTGCTTGCAAAGCGAAAATCCCAACTTTGCTCTAGGCATCAGATCATGTGTCCATAAGTAATTAACTTTCTGCCTCGCATCTTCTGCGCGGAGAGAGATGTTCGGCCGGAATAGTCCGCCTGCTTTTCGAACAAACCAGCGAGCGAGAGACTAAAAAGATAAAAACGTGGCGTCCATCGCCGTGTGCCGTCCGGATTCCCGACGTCGCACGTCCGTTGAGAATTGAGCAATTAGGCTTATAGACGGCGAGCAAAGATTTTTGAATCGCGCGCCGGCCTCCGCATGTGTTTACACGAAAATAAGATACATCGGAAGATGTTAAAGACAACAAAACAACATTTCATGTGAAACGAAACAATTCAGGAGAAGACCGAAATGCTGAGTCGTCTGGCCTCGATGAAGGAAAAGAACAAATGCAGACAGAGTCCTATTCTGAAGGTCGAAGACCACTGGGCCGCAATTGTGCCCAACCACAAAGAACTCTCAAAACGAAAAATCGAGCAGCAAGAGGCGCTGTGGGAGATCGTAACAACTGAACAGCGGTACATTCAGGTAGAGCGACAGCGCCAAACCAATGTTGCATTGCGCGCGTTTCAGCTACTCAAGCACATGGAAGAACTGAACTCTTACTTCTCCGAACTGCAGCGACTCGGGTTCCTCAAAGATATCAATACGCAACGAGTTTTTCTCAACTACTCCGAGATCTATCGATGCAACATGAACTTCTGGAAACACTCCATTTTGCCGATGCTTAACCATTCAAGGTTGCGTCTCTTTACCCCCCTCAGGGAAACATTCTTCAGATTTCAGAGATACGGGTGAGCCGCTACGGCCGCATCTCCTCAAGCCGGGATTTGACGAAATCCGCGAGTGGTCCAAGTGCTACATCGTTTTCAACTTTGGCCACTCCGAAAGCCACTGCTACATGCAGAAACGACAGAAAGACCACGAAATGTTCCGGGAGTTTGTGATCGTAAGTGGCATACTGTCAATTTCACCGCCTCTGACTGCAATGCTCTAGTGGGCCGAATCCCAAGACACGATGCGCCGGCAAAAGTTGATTGACACATTGTCTACACCCATGCAACGCCTAACGCGATATGTTCTCTTACTAAAAGCGGTTCTTAAAGCGACTGACGATGCCGATGAGAAGGCCATTGTTCAAGTTGGTTTGCGTCATTCGGAACGAACAATGCGAAAATGCTATTTTAGGCGATGATAGACCACACGGAAGGAGCGACCGTCCGTTTGAATTTCGAGCTAAACAACAACGACTTAAAAATTCAGTTGACAGAGTTTGCAAAGTCTTTGGAGAGTTATGACGCGGTGGACAATGAAGAAGCTGTGCGGGTGTTGGGATGCTACTTTGACATCACTCTGCCGATGCCCTTCTACCCAGGCCCTCCGCGACATCGCAGAATCATACTGAGAGGGGATTTGAAAATGAGGGAAGGAAGACAAGGCCAGAAAGTGGAAACGCACTGCATCCTCTTCACAGATATGCTGATGATTTGCAAGGCGACCTCGAAGAGAAATGACCGTTTCCGAGTGATAAAACCACCGATGCACGTGAAGGACGTGATGGCAATCCCGTTCACTGATGGATGTAAGAAGACGATTGCTGGCAATGAGATTCATCTCGATTCAATTTCAGCTGGGTTTTATTTGGCCAGCAAGAACGAGTTCGAGGCTCCCACGGCCTTCTTCCTCATGTTCTCGACTGGACCACCGGAGACTCAGCGCTGGGCTGAACTTATCAAAATGGCAAGCAACGACTTCCATCGAATGCGTCAGCGATTGTACTTCGGAAACTTTGCTGATCCCGGAGTCGAGTGCTATCGACCCATGTACGAGAGCACTTCGCACTTCACCACGCCTGACCATTCTGCTCGCCTTTCCTTCGGCGGCTACTTCGACAATTCCCTTCCCACACAACTCGAGATCGCACACAGAAAGAGCAGCAGTATGGACTCCCAAGTTGTTGCTCAAGCGCACGCTCACTTAGCCCGTAAGTCGTTGGGTCTCCCGACCACATGCAGTGGAGTCGTGTTTTGCAGACATGCGGAAATCTGGAACAATCTCTTCAGCGGAACAACTTGACCGTTTCCGTCAAGATTCTCCAACGAGATGGATCTCCCGAGGAAAGCACCTCATGTCTAACGGAATGAATCCTGCGAGCATTTCGCAGTCAAAGTCTAGTGTTGACTTGTACTTGCCGATTTCCGCTACAGAAATCCCTGACTTTGAAGGTACAGACCAATATTCAGGATCGAACTTCATTTTCGGTCTAGAATGCTCTCATCAACGATCGCGCTCCAACAGTTCGAGCGCTGAGATCGAGAGCCCTCGGAACTGCGCTGCACATCAACGATCTGAAAGCAGTTCGTTGCTGTCGAACGGCATCGACCGGAGGGACATACCGCAGAGGGCGCGATCGCCTTCATTCGTCATCACCGCCACCGACGACTCACCTGAAAGTGATAACCGTCGTCTAGTCGAGACTCCTGATCGAGATTTGCGAGATTCTCCTGGAACTCCGTGCACAGGCACTCCACCAATATCCGAGGCGTCTTCTCGCGCTTGCACTCCTAACACTCCCCCTACAAGCCAGATTAGTGCACGTCGTTTCGAGAAACGCTTCCACACGGCCGACGGAATCGAACTCGCAAAGCCCAAGTCCCTCTCGGGCACTGTTTCCAGCAGCATTCTGAAAAGGTTCTCTTTCAATGTTCAGAACGCGGTGAGCGGCGCGTCCAAGAAGACGACCGCCCGACTCAACGAACAAGTATGTTCAGAGCGGACGATTTACTCTCAATTCTTGACTTCAGCACAATCGTCGGAACAGTCAAACCTCCACTATTGCATCGAGCGAATCTTTCTGTTCTTCCACGTCTGGAATAAGTTCAGCTTCTTCCCGAGACAACAACAATGTGGCGTCGATGGGTGACGGATTGGACGCTTTTCGAGACGACGCTGAATCGCTCTCTTTGATCAGCGATTTAACTCCATGCAGCGAAAAACGCATGGATCCTGTTGTTTCGGTGATTAGTAAGCCTCATGTCAGCACAGTGGCTGTCGGAGAGCATCATTCAGAATCCGGAGATGACGCAAGCACTTTGCGCATCAATTTGTCTTCTCTGTCTGCGTCCACTCCAGGTAAACACGTCTCCCAAACCCGAACAATCTGTTGCAGACACAATAAATTTCATTACCCGGCAAACCGTAACCTACGAACTTTATAGGTACATCGGCGCCTCCTCTCCCGGCCGCCCCGCCACCGTCGCAGATCCCTCACGGCGAGTGCAAGACCTTCAACAAACACCAAGATCTCCTCAAGTTCATCATGGAGAATCAGCTCGAAACATCGTAAGTCGGATACCGTAGCCTTCAGATCTATTTGTAAACTTTCAGCGATGTATAGATCTCCTTTGACTGCCAAAAACTTCACATCATCAACTCTTCATTCCTTCCGAATTGCCCATCTTCATAATCATTAACTCCGTTGTCATAACGATCGAATATCTGTCGCACATTCGTCACACCTTCATTTGAAACTACTTGTAACACGAGCACACTTGTAAACTGTCAGCAATCCGTAGAATCTTTCATTCACTTTTCGCAGGAAACTCTCATTGTCCATCCACTTACTCCAGGGTTTATCTTATACATACAAACTATACTTTCTATCAGATTATAAAATTGAAATTCAAAGCCATTTATCTGCAACTGTACCGTGTGCTGTTGACTATTGTATATTGTCCTCTGTGGTCAGCGTTGTGCTATGGTCTTGTCAGTCCTTGCTGGTTGTCAAAAAGAAATTTTATTCCAATTATTCTATGAATAATCAACGTTCATTGATGAACTCGCGTTTGCACATCTGCACGGGGTTCAAACGACCACAAACACAAGCTTCGTTGCGGTTTGAACAACGTAACGCTGAAAGTACAGTAATGCAAAAGAGAACGCGTACAATACAGGCTGCACGTACGCTTCCGCTCATAGCAGCCAGTTTCAGACAGTTTTGCAAGCCTGTTTGATGAACTGAAACGCGAATCAGTCTTCTGCTGAAATCAACTCAGTGGCTGTTAATCTCAGAGATGAGTGAGATACTTCTGTTGGTGCAGATGCCACTTGGAAATGAGACCATCCTGTGAGAGCGAATAGAGAAAACGGCCATCGCAATAGTAGTCCAACATACGGTCGTTCGTCGACATTTCATCGCTACTAAAAACGGATTTTACGTAACAGACGCGCTCATCGGACCACTGCAATGCGTGCAACTTCTGGTGCTCAAAATCGAAGAGACAGAAGTCCGCGTTGGTCATGCGAATTATTTGCAACTCTGGAACAGAGGTCAGCAGAATGAACAGAGCTCTCTGCACCTACCTCGGAACTGATCGTTACCACGCATCTCAAACATGGAGTATTTAGAGCAGGAATCAATGTTGCAGCAAATGTCGCCTTCGGCAACCAGCGCGATGTATCCATTCACGCAAAGCTGCGTGCGCATTGGACGCGGCATGGACCAAGGAACGCGGTCAATTCTGCGATGTTCTTCCTTCAACAACCATAACCGGAGCTCCCTACCTCATGCACTCGAACGTTCGCTGCCTGATTGAGTGTATTTCACCATTAGCAAACGCTAGAAGAAGCGATTCACCCTGGAGTTCCAGGCCAGTAATTACAGTTTGATATCTGAGCGCCGCAATTTGAAATTTCAGCTTTCTCTACAAAAATACTTTTTGCAGCGCACTTTGTCGCCGGGTTCTCTCGTGAGAAGCTCGAATCCCGCTGCGAGCTGAAACAGCGTTTGCATACAGAAAACAACAGACGCACCGCAATTAATTCGTCTCTTTCTCGCAGGATTATTTGTTTCTCGTCTTGTGGCTCGAATGGACTTTCCGTAAACGAGGGTTGCTGAAATCTGGAATAATTGGGTGCGGGATCACTTCTTCGGCTTACAAGCAAATTCTTCATCCGCCACTCTTCGATGACAACTCCGTTGGGCACCTCGACTGCCAGAACCAAGTAGTTCTAGAAGAAAAAACAACAAATTGCATCTCCAATTGTAGGTAGTTTTGCAGCCGCGCAGCCTCTGGTATTTATCTTTACTCGACCTTCACGAGAATCCAGGTCACAAAGTGGCTCGTCGATCGATGTGCGCATACGAGGAGACCGTCATTCTCGCAATTATCTTCTTATGTGCATTGATGGTTCGTTTTTCGCGTTTTCACGTGAGCAGCTTTGTCTTTGGAGAAGTTATGACGAGTTTTTTGATTCTCTGTGCTAAAGTCGATGCAAATGAACGCTAACTTTGTCTAATTCAGGTGCGATTTGCAAGTGACGTTTGTCGCCGCGCATCGTGTAACTTAGAAGACACTCATTTGCGCGATAGAGGAACCGGTTTTCTTCATTGATCAATTTATCAACACTCACGCTCGCCCTCGATCACCTCTGCTGCTCCAGAAAATGTAAGAAGTCGCCCATGAATGCTGCAACATGTAGACGGCGCCTTGTGGCTCTTGTGTTCCTCTACATCACGGCCCATGTAGTATACAACGCGATTCTGGATGCACAGGTTCCGTCGCCGGTCGTTCCCAAGAAACCAAAGAAGGAGTTTGACGGCCCGCTGATCATGAAGGAGTTTCCGCCCAAACCGAAGGGGAAGAATGTTCTTCAGGGAATTGCTGCTTTGCCGATGGCCGAACCGAATCATGAGTACGAAGAAGTTATCGTGGAGCCCGACAATTCAACGAGTGCCACTCCAAAACTGAAGAAAAGCTTCATGAAGGTGAGTCATTCACGCGTGTCCAGAGTCAGCAGTCTTGATTGTAACCTTTCAGGAGTTTCGAGCAGCCGCAAAGCAAATCGACGTTTCAAACAACACATTTCTCTATTTGACCCTCATCAACGCGGCCTATCAAAATCTGACACTGAACTGGATGTGCAATGTTGCACACTTCAAAAAAGCGAAAATCTTGCACCGGACGGTTGTGGTCAGCATGGACGAGAAGACGTGTGCGGCAATTCGGAAGGATTGGGAAGAAGTGAGGTGCATCTACCTCCGAGTGGAAAACGGCTACAACAAAGCGCTCGACTGGGGAAAGCGGAATTACGTGAATCTTCTCAATGCAAGAGTGAAACTGATGCGCGAGCTTGTTGAGGTCAGTTGTCGCGACCGCTACCGGGAAGTTCACTTAATCTCTGTTTGCAGATGGAAATTCCGTTTGTCCTCTTTGAAACCGATGCCGTTTGGCTGCGCGACCCGACATCTCTCTTTGCAAGAAGCGATTTAGTCGATGACGCGGACATCGTAGTTCCCTTAAAGGGATACCAGCACAAAGGGCTCACCTACTCGTTCGATCCTATGATTGTTTATCCTACTAATGCGAGCAAATCGCTGCTGGAGGAAATGGAGAAAAAGTTGATGGCAACCGATATGAGCTTCGACCAAGTTCGTTTCTGTTCGTTCCGTTCGCGGCGTCAATTGCTCGCTTTAGGACGTTCTGGATGCTCTCTGTAAATCACAGTTCAAAGGTGCTATCTGTCGCACGTTCGAATGGAAGGAAATCGCCGACGGCAAATGGTTCAAGCTGAGCGAGCCAGAAAGGGCAAAACTGCGTCCGTACATCGTCAACAATAATTATTATGTTGGTGTCCACAACAAAGTGGCTCGGCAGGCGATCAACAATTTATGGTTTCTAACTCCCAAGGGTCGCTGTGCGTTGTCGAAAGTTGAAAAAGCGTTGAAAAAGAGGAACAAGAATTAGCGAACAGATGTCTCATCGTTTACACGTCGTGGAGTCAAAAATGTTTATTTCTTCCGTTTACTTTATTCTTACGCGCCGTCAGTGATTGCGCTGCGCTGTTTTTTTGCTTTCTACGTTCTGTTTGGCTTTACGACTTCGGTTTTGATTAATAAATCTACGGGAAACTGCAACTGACCGTTTCTAGCGAACATGCAGTTGCTAGGATCTTCGTGGCTTGCGCAGTTTTGGGCGAAATAAAGAAGTGAACACTCGGATCGGGATGTCGTGACGCCCACATCACAAGCTCAAATAGCGTATTTCTGGGTCTGAGAACGCGTTGCAGATACCTGTTTTTCAAAACGCAAGAAAGCGAGAGTCTGCAGCATGTTGGTAAAAGCAGTTCCCGAGGGAATTGCGGGAGTTGCGGCTCGCCGCAAAACGGATTCCGATTGGACTTCTTTGTCCTAAAAACGCGACTTTCAAAGCACAAGACGTTAATTACCGCTGTAGTTATCGCGTTTGTCTGCTCGCCTTTGCTGAATCGCTCTCGGAACGGAATGAACACTTGGGTTTCTGCCGCCACCATGCTTCTGGAATGTTGGCTTTGCACAGGCTTCTGTTTCCACGGAGGAGCACTCGCGAGCGCGAACACTTTCATCTTCATGGGAATCAGCAATCCGCTCTCTTCCGTCTCACCAACACACTCATCATCACTCGATAATTCACTTAGCTCGGCTGAAATCAAGTGCCGTTATTCAACTCCAAAGTTTTTTTCTCTCTTTAAAGTGCATTCCAATTTTTGTGCGACAATTGGTCGCAGCTGCATTGTGCGAGAAGCTTTCAACTCGTTGCTCCGACGTCCTGTTATTCCTCGCTTTCCAATGTATTTTTGCAATTTTGAATGGGTCTGCGATTTAAACGTCTTGCTCTGGCATTTGACGTGATAGATGAGGGAAGATTATTGCCTGCCATGTTGAACACAAAGTAAACAATTTTTATTTCCGCGGAAAAGTTTATCGGTTCCCTCTGTCGGTTGCATCTGACGAAGCCGATTAACATCGGCCAACTTCCTTAAAGTCCCTCCAAACATCTTTTTGCAGAGTGCATTCGTAATGGGATAAGGCGGCGGTGTCCAAAGTGAACCTGTGAGGTGTTAAGCGTACGGGGACGAGTTAAAGTATTGCTGCGCAAGAAAACTACGCTAGCATCAAAATTGCATGGAATTACCAATGTGCATTGTGTTTTTCACACGATCGCGGTGTCGCGCTAATCGCCACCAACAGTGCGAGATCGCGAAAAGACGTTTTTGCTCGCCTCCACTCGTGATCTATGTGTTCTTCCGTTCTGAGCTTAATCATCGGGCCAACTAATCTATCTTCATATTCATATTCTCAGCGCGCCCCCAAAAGAGTCCCCAAACTCAATCACAATTGCACTCAACTTCGTCTTAATGCGCGCGGATAGGGCAGAGCATACGTACGCGCTTATTTCATTTCATCCAGTGCTTTTGTGTCTCCGAGGCGTGTGTTTCTTTGCACAAATAGATCAATTTAGAACTGCCGCTGACTCCAGCCTTGTTGGAAAACGAAAGAAAAAGAAGACGGACGCGTATTGTCAACTGAGCTTTATTGAATCCGGTACGCACGTGTACTGGCCTTCTTCGCAGCTTCTTCTTCTTCACTTCCGCTCTCGTTTCTGAGCGGCCTACAATGTTTTGCAGTCGTAAAGCCGAAAGCTGATCCTCAAAAATTTCGCTCTGCAATCGATATTTATCACTTTGCCAATCATCGGCGGCAGGAGCGAGAGTTTTTCTCTGTTCTGACGCCAAATCTCGCACTAATACGAGAACTTCCGATTCTGCGACGACTACTTATCATTCTTGGTTTATCATCTGATTTCCGCGATTTAGAGCACTTTTGATCGAGCTGTTAATTGAATCAATGCCACCGTTCCTTTCTTCTCCCGACCCGGAACTTGGCGCGTTTGAAGCGGCAAGCAACGAATTTCATGTTTGATTTAACGATAATTATGAATATTCCATTGTGAACACCTGTAGAGAGCACTTTCTTGAGGAAAAAGACGAAGAAACGCTTACCGAGTCCCTTCTCCTCCCAAGTTTCTTCTTCGCTCTCCGATCGTTGTGGCATCGTTGTGGAAAAGTCGTTGAAGTTTTATTCTAAAAGAATGCTAGGGGGAGTGAAGGTGAAGTCGAATGGAAGTTGTTTGTCGCTGGACGTCAAGCGAGTGGATCTAAAGTGGGAACCAATCGTCAAAAGACGCTCGAAAAGTTTTCGCTCTGATGAATCGCGCTTACACTTACAGCCATGCACACAGCGATGTAAAAAACGGAGTTAATGACTGCTGAGAAGGCGTTGTTCTAAATGGGAGAAGGAATTCTGTCCTAAGACTTCTGGCCCGCTTCAATTGTCCGTCCAGCTGTTCTTCAGCCAGTTCAAAAATTGTGATATGTGATCGCTAGTCTTCTCATTGTTGCCCAGCCGCTCTTTCGTTGTCGGTTTCGTTGGCTTCGCTGTTTGTTCCTTCGAGCCGCCGACAGCGAATTGGGCGCCTGAGCTCCGTAAAAGGAGTGCGGGTGTGTACACGCCGAGATTTCCGATTTGCGCGCTTTTTCACATTGTTCTTTGCACCCTGTCTGTTTCAGTTGCCGACACTTTTTGTGCAAATCTGGCGGACCACATATTGCCTTAGATGGACCTCGCGCACAATGACGAGGAGAAGCAATCGAACGGGTCGGAAATCTCCGATTGGGACGACATGTCGATTAACGAGAAGGTGAGGCGAAATCACACAATCCACCGCAGCGGGGGTTCCTTCAAATGTAAAAACTGAAAGATGACGGGCAGGAAAAGTGAACAAGTGAGGTGTGAAATGGCATTGGGGCATTTTGGCATTTAATGATCTTAGAAGCGCGCATACAGAGACGTTGTGGAGATTTATTTGTTTTCCACTTTATAGTCTTCGAATGTCCGATTGAAGGAAGCGCCTTCAACAGTTGTGTTGAAACGTGCGTCTTAGTTCAGAAGTGCCCTCGTTGTTAGAGGGGATGTTTGATTATAAACACAATGACAAACAAAGGACCAAAACGATTCATACGTGCAGAATTATTCAGTATTCTCTCCTTTTTCTCATTCACCCGCAGGGACGTGTTTACCATGCAATATTCCGCATGAAACTCATTTCAGGACGGATGCACAATCCGCCTCGTACCTCCAATCGAAATAACCGCCACGTCACCCGTGCCGTCGATGGTCGAATTCAACGGTCTCGCACAAGAAAACGGAGGTAACGCTCTCACTCTATTTTCATTCAAATTATGGCCTCGCCGCATGTAAGTCTTGAGTTGTTTGTCGAAGAGAACGATTCTTCATAAAAAAGAAATCTGTCGGCCAAACACTAAAAACCAAAAACAACAAAAAGATTAATTCTTCTTTCGAAGAATGTCACTAGAACGCCAAAAAAATCTGAAATTCCCGTGCATTTCGCTGTGACTCCCTTTACAACGCATGGAGATGATTGGAGCAGGGGAACATTGCAGCGCATAGTTACCAGAACCTCTTCTGCCTGCACACAGGAACAAAAAAGGGAATTAATCTCATCAGCACACCAATTTCTAACTAATGGAAACAAGAGGCAGCGGCTCTCATCAACCGTACGTGGGGCGCTAGTATGAGTGCAAAGCAAAACGTTAAAACAACGTTTCGGTCTCTCGGGAGCCATTGGTTTAAAGTTAGGATTTCGGTGTGTCGTTTGCGTTAATCGAAGAGATGTACGAGTGGCAACAATTTATCCGAAAGCGCAACGTCGTATGTGTACGAATGTGGCTCAGTTTGATTCCGCTTCCTTTCACCGTTGTCTCCGCAAAGCCACACGTGGCTGGCGCAACTTGTGAGTAGCTTGCTCGAATCACATAAATGTTAACATTCCGCTTCTTCTTACTGTAGCTCTGTCTTTGTAGAACAGATTTGCAAAAAGCACGCAAAATAACGACAATCCCGTTTTCTGTCTGTCAGTAAAATGATGTCCCGGTCTCTTCCGCGTGTTTCGCGGCGTGTCTGTCGGTCGGAACATTCTTTCGTCCAAGTTTTGCCAATTTCAATTCATGGATTGTTGCAAAGAGCAATGCAATATCATATATCTGCACTACGAGTGTTTCGCGCCAATTTCGAGTTCTCAAGAACAAATCGTTGAGGACAAAAACGTTTTGAAGATGCGAAATGCAATTCTTTCAAAGTTTTTCTCCAACAATTCAATTTGTTGCTATTGAGCGTTGAGCGGTTCAATAACGTTTTCTTCCTGCTTCTAATATGCAATTCTTCTTCTGCACAACGTTTTGCAGTCGTCTCCCACTCTGCGAGCCGTCGAGTTCACCTTCATCGCTTACAACCATCGGAGAAAACGTCATCTCCCTCTCTAACAGTTGAACTTCCTGTTTTTAGTCATTTTGCATATTTATAAGCAATTTCCGCCCAACAAGCCGCTGAAAATTGTGTTAGGGTTGTCGCAGATCTAAGAGCTTTCGCTTCACATGCTTGTATTTCAAGTATTTCTAAACAGGCGCTGCTACTGTAACTTTGTGTACGTTTTCGTCCGAACCTGCTGTTAATACAAGTAGACATGTCGACCTTAGAACAGAGAACAATAGGACATGCGTCCTCGTAAGTGGTCGCGTAGCGAAGGTCGACCGTCCCACGGCTGTCGTCTGTTCGTTCATGCAGTAAGGGAAATTAAGGAGACAAGTTCAAAATCCTGTTTTCAAATCATTTGTTTTTGTAACGAGCCAAGTTAAGCCTTTCTGAGCGCAGCGCACAAGTTACGACTAATTGTGGACAAACTTGTTAACACAACGATGATTTCATTAGCACCCGAACGGGAAACAAACATTATTTTTATGAGCTCCCACAAGTTTTTATTAGATAATTTAATCAAACCCAACACACGCGCGCTTTGACTGCCTGCGAGCGAGAGGGTGTAGGCCTAGGGGCCTGGCCGAGTTGACTTTTGCCAGTTCGTATTGCCTCCCGAAAAAGTGGAGTCGCGCATGTCTTCCCTAAGCCGCGTATCAAAGTGGTTCGCCATGCGGCGACTTAGATTTCCACTTTTCATGTTTGCAAGAGCGCGCTCTATGCATGTCTGATACTTAGATTACCTGCGAAGTGCCCCAAAGTACGGCTTTTTTCCTATTTACCGCTCAGCGATCGCAGACGGCGACTTAGACGGACTCTGGATGAATTCCGAAGTTCGCAGTAGGTTCCCACGGATTTCGATGTCACAACGGCAAACTTGTGTAACAATCGTTCGAGAAAAATATGAGTACACAATGCCAACAACACGCTAGCGGCGCTCTGGTGAACCTGAAGTCATATAATATTGTCTAAAACTAATCCACCGCTCCATTTCTCTATTTGCACATTCCCTATCCCCACGGAACTGATCTCTTTCATTGATTGGCCGGTCCGATTGCGGCTTTTTCTAATACACGATCAATATTCGTGTTGTATGTTTGTAGACTGTGCGTCTCAGTAAGCGAATTATCGCCTGTCAGCTGTTGCTTCATTTCCTCGACGCTCCCCTCAACGACCGCCGACAACATAGTTTGTGAGCTAATCCTCGGGCGATTAGATAGCTTGATCTGCTCACATGGTTTGAGGCAAAAGAACAGAAGGATCGGGGAGAGCACTGCTACCAACAACAGCCCTAACAAAACAATAAACGTTTGACCACGTTTTGATTTTAATAGAAGAAATGGATTTTCCGCATTAATCTCACCGATGTTTGCATACGACAATTTCAATTTGCGCCCAAATCAACGCTTTCCGAGCTCTTTTTCGATGAATGCCAACTTCGCGTTCAGCAGAGCGAATTCTTACATCCATGTTTATTGGCAGATATGAGCGATGTCACTGACAACGGTGTCAACTCGGCACTTCCGCCCCTCACCACTCCCTCGACACCAACGGAGAGTATAAGCGGACTACCTGTTAAGCGTCCTGCAAGTCTTCGCACGATGAGTGAACGGAATCCTGTGCGGACTCTGCGCAGACACGGCACCGAACCTAATTTCCGGAAAGGTGACTTCTGCTTAGTGCCGTGAGAAACGCATAATCCCGAGGCCGCGATGTAGTCATCTCGCTAACAAAGTGGTGATCACTAATGCGATCGCTTTAGTTTGATTGCATTCGTTAGAGAAGTAACTGCAAACACAGAACTAAAACAGCAGTCGAATTACTTCGATCATTAATCAATTAGGCCCACTCACTCTTGACACTCGACTTATGCAAATGCTCATTTAGGAAGACCTGGCCTCAATCCGGTTCGTTCCGATCTTCTGAACCACTACTATCTCCGGGTTCCGGCCGGCTCCGGGAGAACAAGTCCGTCTGTCATCTCCATGCAGTCAGACCCGGAGTCTTGTCTCGATGGATACCCGAACGACGAGGAAACCGACGACATGATTGGTACGTCTTACTTTTAGAATCTCTCTCTCAGTTTCGTTCTCCGTAAACTCGCTTAGTCACCGTTTGCACGTCTTCATTCTCAAATATTTCTGAAATCCGATCTTGTCGGCAATCTCTAGACCCAATGACTCAAGCAGGAATCGTTGCTGCAAAGTGCGTTCGTTTTGCAACGTCGATGAAGCGTATCTTAGTTTAATTCTCGGAATTGACCGAATTTTGAATTATTGATTCTTATAACGCGTGTGCGCCCGCAAAGCGCAATCTCAATTTGATAAAATTCTTTTGAAATTTGAATAATCAATAGAAGAATTCAAGCCTTAAAGTGGCATCAGGGGATTTCCATCGGAGTTGTGTCTATCGATTCCACCGAGATTAGTCTGCTTACTCTTTGCCTCGTGCTGATAAGATAGAATTCGCCATTCTTCCTCACCTTCTCCCACTGTGACCAAAACAACAATTTTCTTTGGCCTTTGGTCCCAATTTGTAAGGACGGATCAGATGTGCGATAAAGGCTTTCTACTGCGAGAGATATGTTTGAGTTATCTGCATTTTCGCCTCTTTTTCTCCTCTCTGCGACTTGCTCGATTTCATCCTTTCCTTTTATTTGCAATATGTCCTTTCGCAATCGTTGTGAGAGATCTTATTGCTCTCCAGCAGACAGCGCATTTCTCCGAGGAAGTACTCACCACTCCTTTATTAATTCATCATCATTTTTGCGAAGTTTGCTCCGCTCCCTAGACAGACAGACCGAGTACAGCAGGCGCTCTTCCTCGCTGCAAACGAAATTCAAACTTTGATTACCTTCTCCGACACCCCTGAACGTTGTAATTGCGTAATTTATCTCTTCTCTCAACAGCGCCGAAGTGTCATGTCCAATTGGCCATTGTCGTCCCGTGCTTGTCTGCAATTTTCGATCTTTCTGTTGGCTTGTTGGTGCTCTTGTGCCGTTTCATCCGACTGCTCGTTTCCACGTTTCCTCTCCTAACCTCACTCATGCACAACTCTTTCCGCGAACACTTTCAGCGCTCCTAGTTCCAACGAGTGTAACTCTTGCTCCGTTTTATTGGTTTATTACCTTCCATTGCGACTCGGACTCTTCGGTTATTATACGCGCCGAGAGCCTCCGCGTGCGCTGCAAGATTGGCTAGTGTCTCTGATTCATCACCCTCTCACCTCATCCCTCGGCCACCCTCGCATTCTCGCCCAGCAACATATCGCCCTGCAATTTGTCTCACGCGAATAACATTTATCAAAAAAGATTCGCCCGGGTCTCCGCGATCGCTGCACGGAGGTTCCAATGTTTCTCTTCCTCACCGCCTTCCCAAAAATCACGCGTCATGGTCATCTCTGCTTCTCATTCGTTTTGCTGAAGAAACCCTCAAAAACAACCTCCCATGAATTCCGTTTTTGGTACTGAAATCGACGAGCGAACGCTCGCTCACACGCGCGTTGTCAAGACAACTGCATGTTTGGGGGAGGAGTTTTTCACGTAGATACTGTATTCGGGTCGTGGATGTGCCCGACTAGGTTCTGCTTGTTTCATCCTGCAGCCGAAACTGGAGAGCGGGAGGTTCGCGTGTTGTCAATCAGCTTGGCAGGCAAATGACGCGGACAACTGCATGTCTCAGTCGCAGAAATTTGGGTCTTCAAGCGTTATAAAGTAGAGGCAGATAGCGCGCCCTGATATCACAGACTCTGCATTTCCCGTCCCTTCCGTTCATGTTTTTGTTTTGTTTTGCTATTGTCTTGTCGACTTTGACTCTCCTGACGCCATCACATCTAGTGCCCGTCGACCAATAGCTCAATCCTCCTTAGTCCCAAAACTCTTCCCTGCCTCCCACACGCCCGTCACCCCTAATGAGCAGTTTCTTTCCGAATTTTCTTTCTAGGTCGAATATTTTATGCCTTCAAACACTTTGTAGTAGCTTGTGCAACGCGCACACACACATTTGCCTTCTCCCAACTAAGAGCCCTTCGTACTCGATCTATGCCGCTGTTGTCGAGTCGCTCGGTAATACGAGATTTCGAGCTCTTCGCTCATTAACTCAATTTTGTCGCCTACATTCTTCAGAGATTTTGTGGCGGGCGATTTGCCTACTCGCTCATGAATGGACGAGGCTGTCCGCTCACACCGCTTTCCCATCAGCTTTGCACCTAGGACGAAGCGCAACCCACACAGCTCGACTTGCGCGCTTGCCCGCTTATCATCAAGGGCAACCGTCTCACCCTTTGGCTGCATAAATCGTGGCTTCTTCGTTTAGCGATGCCAATAAAGAGTCACGAGAAACGAGAAATATCAGAAATTTGCCTCCTCCTTCGAGCTCAGCGTTCGTTTGCTCACCCGTGCTGAAACTAATCAAAGATGAAATTCATTTCCAATATCACTTTCCTCATGCTGACAACTTGCACGCGCTCTTTTTCTTCGATCGCAACCTCAAATCTTCAATTCGCACTGGATTGCAGTCAAAAGTGTGCCCGCTTTCCAGAACAATGGTTTCTTCGTCCATTGTTCTGTTTTGCCATATATTTTCGTTTAATTAGCTCCTTTGCACGCCATTATCTCGTCGACCAAAGCGGCAGTACGGGAATCTACCGACGCGAAAGATTTCGCGAAACTTTTGTTGTGCGTCCGGCACATGTTTTGGTTCTGGGAACAACTCTCTGTTTAACTCTGTGTATCTTCCAGACAGCCTCAATTCCTCACAAAACCTCGTCAATTTTGTATTTTCTATTTTCCACACGAAAACCAGCTCGCAAACACTGATGTGAACCTCTTGACTTTCGCAACTTCAATGCTTTTCACTTTGCAATTGCTCTCTTTTCTAAAGTTTATTCATCGCCGAAGCCGCGCAACCTTACAATCGGCGAAAATTCAATAAAGAGAAAGGAACAATTCCGCCTATTTGTCGCTAAATGCACTCCGTAAAGAAAATTGGAGAAATTGAATTTTTCATAAAGCCTAGCGGCAATGAACAATAAAAAAGTTTAGGACGCAAGAATAAGAAAGCTTCGTAAACGCGTTTCAGCCCTTCGCCTAAAAATCAAAGTGCTCGGAGTACTCACTCACTCACTCGCACGCGTGCGTTACTCTTACGACTTGTTGCGAGCGCTTCCCATTGTGAGAAGCGATTGTTTGCGTTGTTTGGGATCTCGTAAACACTTCCTTTATTAGCTGATGGACTATAACCGTTCATCCAACCGCCTCCGCACCCTTCAATGGTTGCTTTGTCCAATTAGAAGCAAAATTCATTTTTTTTTTTTGCTTTTTGAACATTGAAACGCAGATGCGACTTTCGTCGACACCTAAATGAGCGCCATAAGAGAGGAATGGGCAGAGAACAAAGGAATGTCCGAAGTCGACGACAGGGGAGGGACGCCGGCAGCGAGGGAGATGTGCATGAACATGCGAGCAGCTGTTCTCCAATAGTTTCGCGTTCACTTTCTGAAATCACTATCACTTCGTCCCCTTGAGAATAGAAGCCAATTGGATTGTCAAGATTTACACTTTGTGGAAAGCACGCTTACAACTTGTGCTCTTTTCTTTGTTTGGAACATAAGTGGAAGTGTGATGTATCGAGCTCTGCCTTCGCTCTATTAGAATTATGCAGCGGCCGGCGTCCTTTCCTTATTAGGTCTCTAATCTTTTTTATTTCGCCACTCTAAGCCCCACTTTTGACTTTCAGGAAGTCGTTCTGAATTTTCAACAAGCAACTATTTACGGGCCATTTCAGTGATCCCCCTTTCCGTTCGTTCCCTAACTTGAAGCTTTACTTCCCTCAAAGGACTACTTTTCAAATATTCATTTGCGAGGGAGAGTCGTAAGGTTAGCTCACACACGCGCGCATCAGTTCTGCTTTCTTCTTCTCCCAGAGCTTATTCATATCCCCACTCTCTTCCACAGTGCTTTGGGCTACTTCGCGCTACATTTCTTCTCTTTTCCTCTCTCATAACCATTCAAATTACTGTTTTTCATTGACTATTCAATCGATGCGCGTCACTTAAATTGCACGCCGAATAATTTTGACTTGTGCTTCTCTCATCCCGATCAACCCGAAAGCACTTTGTTTCTCCGTCTCGTACATTGTGGCCAACTCGTGTCAACGTTACGGCCTTCATTGCCTATGTTATCGTAAAGCGTTTCGATGGCGTGAGTACAAAGCGTGTTGTTAACTTCAGATACGAGTGGAAACCAAAAACATAACTCAAATGCGATTACCACTCGCACTAGTTGTCCAAACTGTTAGAAGCTGCTATTTGAATTAAAGAGAAATCCAATGATGGCAATCGATGGAGATGAGTATGCGGATTCTGACACTGCACCCCTGCAATTGTCTCCGCAGACTCCTCCGCTCGGAGATACGGGCGCAATCACTTCGCATACGGCGCTACTTCAAACTGAAATGGCAGACTCCGCATCGGGCAACCTGTCACAAAAGCCGAAGTCTATTATTAGCCGGAAACTGCGCAAATTCGCCTCAGAAACGAGCTTCTCGGCCACTCCTGCCAGGGCGGACGACATCGACATGGAAGCATCGTCTTCTCCGGTGCGTCACATCGCCACGAGGACGCGCGTGTTCACTGTTCGTACGGTCAACAACGTCCCTCCTCGCAATGGCGGCTCTGCTGCGGTGATTCGTGCTGCCAGACGCTCGCGACAAGATTCGGACGACGCGAGCGGAAGTCTAGCCAGTGACGCGACGGTGGTGAGCAGTACGGTAGCGACACCGCAAGCGCGGCACAAGATCAAGAAGTTTCGCTTGAAACGTCCGAAGAGCGCCGGGAACATGGGTCAGAACAGCTACAGCAGCATCAACAACAACGAGGCGTCGTACACGTCGGCTACGGTGCACTCGCTTGACTCCTTGCAACCGCTACACACCCAGATAGAGGGCGACCGTCGTCCTTCCAACGTTTACATGATGGACGACGACAGCACTCACGAATTCGATGACGACATGACTGGTAACGTTTCAGTTCTTTTCCCTTTACACAAAAGGAAACGTCCGCGTCTCCTGAGCTGTTTATCCATGTCCGAAATTCGGCAGTTTCCTAGTAACGACAGACCGGAATATTCTATTAGTAGACGCAATTACTAGTCAAGCATGAATTTTTTTGGCTTGTCAGCTCGAATTTATTCCGCAGTTCCCAAAAAAGTCAACAAAAGGCGAAAATAGAGGGTTTGCACAAGCCTCGGGAGTTCTGTGACACAGAATGTCGAGAACGCCAATGTTTCCAGGTCCGTGACGATTGTTAAGAAGTCAAGATTTGATTTGAAGAATTGTAGTTTTCTGTCTGCTCACTTCTTCCTCTGCGAAATGCAGCACCAAAACCCCTCGCCACATCCCCCATTCTTCCAAACGTGGTTATGAGCGTGGTTAACCATGACGCTTCTATATCACAGTTGTCTTTAAAGCGTGGCCAAAATTTGTTTGCCCATCGGCAAGAGGACAAATAATTAATCGCTCGTCGCATATCAATTTCTGTTCATTGAAACGAATTTGTTTTCACTCGCAATATGAAAAGAGTCTCCGGAACAGAACCGATCCAACTAAGAACGTGCATCAGTTCAATTCTGCGTCTCTTTATGTTGCTTTCCTATAGAATGAAGTCATAAACGAGGCGTTTTTCTCTCGGAATTCTTTGCAAAGCTTGCTGTTCAGCGATAGCTTCTGCTGAAAGTTGATTCTAGATTGCCGCGCTGAGTTCTGACCGGCAAGCGCAACAAGGTGCAGAGCACAGCAAGCGACGTCTTATTTAATTATTCTCTACGAACATCGGCCATTTGTCCATCTTTGTTTTCTTCGTTCTGTCGTTGTTTGGAGCTCGTATTTCTTGTTTCAAAGCGACGTTCGCGTTGCGCCTCATACAATTCCATTTCAAACGTGGACAATCTAAGCAGATGCTGACCCCTCCGGTGGCTAAACGTCTCAGCGTTGTTGGAAGCGCTCACCGCGCAGGATGGCTCAACAAAGCGCATCAAACGTTGGTGCGTCTAAGCTCTGAATGCACATCCTATTCTGGATGCGTCGGTCAGTGAATTTATTTTTATTAGTTCTGAATTATCGTATTTGTGAGTGCCGGAAGACCGCTTCTACACAAGAAGTAGCGCTCTTTGATTGTTCTCGATTCACTTTAGCACAAAGACAATCTTTGGAACATTCGGTCATCATAACGATAGATTAGCTGAGGCAGATTGATTGGATTTGAGATGTATATGTCATTTAGGGAGCAGATAAATGGCTCTTGGGTGAGGGTGGGGTCGAGAGCGAGCCTAGTGCGCTATCCAAAGGATTGCTGACAAAGTTGTCGTCTCCGTTGCCGTTGTGGTCGCTGTTATCGAGATTCATCCTCGGGCATACCGATTCCTTGCGGCACCACCCTCCGATGCACATGCGCGAGGAGCCATCACAAACACTGCTCCGTTGCCTTCTATTCGCAGTGTGGCTGTAGTTGTTGTCGCTCGCCTCATCATCACCATCGGACTTTTGCAGCGGTTGAATTCAGCTTGACCGATAACTTTCATTGAGCCCGGAAACTCTAAGATATTCCCAATTTGGCTCTTCTTTTGTGTTCAGCTTACTAGTTGAGTCAGTTAGCGTCTGACACAACACCCCGTTAGCGGCGGAATAAACCCTTTTCCATTTTTGAGGGCTACACAAGTCCGGAGTCCCGCCTTGATTTTATGTCCCTCGAGCGCCAGATTTCACTTCGCTCGCTTTTCCCGACTCGTTAATCTCTATTATTTGAAGCACTCTTGTAATCGACTCCAATTCATTTTTCGTTTTGCTTCATCGTTTTCTCCCTGTTCGTTCCCTCCTCAAAATCAATTATTTGAGATGCATGCGATCTTTTTGTACTCTAAACGTGTCACTTCCGCGACCTCTTAGTCTCCTTTTGTACTCTATTGGTCCCGTTTTCAATGAACTGTCACCCATCCTCTTCTCGCTCGGATCCTTCCTCCCAAGTTCACGTTATTGTTACCGCAGACCCAAACAGCCAATGTTCGGATCAGCAACAGCAAGTCAGCTATCGGGTACAAAGCAGTTCACCCCGATCAAGCATAGTACCAGAAGAATCCTTGAAAGAGCCGACTTCATCGAAGCCACCAGACCCCCGTTTTGGTCACTTCAAACGTCGAACTTCGCACACTTTGCTCTATGTTCCGCAGAGAAGAAGAGTTTCCACCGCATCTGGAAACTCAACGGCCTCATGTCCCACGGAATACTCTGAAGACTCCGACGATGCACGGCCAGTTGCGGCTCCAATATCGCTGACCTCCAACTGCAGTTTGACGTCTACGCAAGGAAACGGGCATCTCTACATCCAGAACGCTGCGGTGAAGTTCTCCCTGACGCCTTCTCCCGTGCAGTGCCGCCGGAAGTCCGTGCAGATAGGAGCTCCAGCCATCGGATTTCGGCCGATGAACAGAACGTTCGACAGACGCGCGTCCCAGCCGACCATCCACGTTGAAGCCAGCTTGGTCGCTCTTCACTCGGAACATTTCGATTCCGCTCAGTCGAAGAACTCGGCGCAGTCGACTGCGGCCGACAGCATCAACAAAAGAAACATGCTCACTAAACGGGTTAGCTGGCTTTCCATGAAAAGTCTACAGGAGTCGGTGGATCCTCTGATATCGGTGGTGCCCGCAAAGCCTCGAAAGCGGCCTTCAAGTGACAATGTGAGCGGAAAGCAAACTATGGAATCGAGAACGAATAGCCAGTTTGGTAGCGTAATGCAGTTAGACGACGGAGTTGAATTTGAATCAGACACTCCGCCATTGGACACTCTCAGTTGGAGCTGCGCAGGTATGTTGATGAACGCGAAGGAGACCTCGCTTCGTTGGTTTGGGAAAAGATTGATTTACCTTGTTCACAACAACAGGAATCCCGCGCTCAATTGAATTTGATGATTTATGATATCATGCGAGCTATCTCCTCCAACCAACACTCATTAAATTTTCTCTCGCCGAAAACGGATTTCAGAGTGATCAACAACAACCTCTAATGGGAGTATTAGTTGGCTTGTTGTTGTTTTTGCGCTAACTTGCTATACAGCGATGACTTGTGACTTCTCAAATGTCATCCAAAAGCATATTAAAACTTTTAACGAGAACACGGAGACTAACGAACATAAAGTGAGAAAGGGAATGTTCTTGCATTCATTATAAGATGCACGTACCCATAATTTACGACGTTAATTTGCTTTAGACGACTACGAGAATGTGACGCTGATGTACGCAAAGCACGAGAAAATTCCGATGAAGGATTTCGGTTCTGAAATTCGTGCAACCATGGACATCGATCACTTGCTCAACAAGTCTGTGTTGCTGCTCGATCTTCAGGAGACTTCGCTCGAAGAGATTTTCGCAAAGTACGTCGAAAAGCGGGGAAATTAGGCAAAACGACGTTTAGAATCATCCACGAGATGGACATTCAAGAGCCGGAATTCACAAGTGAACAAGTGCGATCCGTTCTCTTCACTCAAGACGCCGGTAATCAATGTAAGCACTGCGTTGTTGCTTTTCCCTCTAATTTGCGCATTTGTAGTCCACATTTTGAGTCGCACCGTTCAAAGCATCTGCACGACGGGAACTGTCGGAGGTACTTTCGACTACGATCAGACTTGGATCTGTGCCCTGTAAGTGCATTCATAAAATGTCATCTAATACCGCTTTTAGGTGTATGCTCAACACTGTTCAGCATCGTCACGTTGCCATAGCGCGTCTCTCGCACCCAACTAACCTGGGTCGTACCATGCAAGATCTGCGTTTCATCATCATCGTTATAGCGCCGTCCCGAGCGGTCAGTTTCTGCACCTTTTCCACTTCGCTTGAGCTTTGTCAGACGCCTAATTCTAGCGTCTTTAGGGTGGTTTTAAGTTTGGCACTCACACGTGCACATATTAATCTTCCAAAAAGAAACAGAGTCGATTTCCAATAAGTCGTTCACATAAACGCTTTTGGGGACATTTCAGTCGCTTTCCAGCTGCCACTCCGCTCGGTCTTCCCGTGCTCACTGGTGAGCAACCCTTTCAACCACTGACAAACAGCGTTTCTTGACTATTTTATAATGACGTTCCACTAATGCGCTAACCACTGTAGGGAGTAAACAGACGAGGACGGTGTCGAACCAGATATCAGAGAAATGCAATTGCATAAACAACTAAATATCGAAGAAGAATGAAAATTAGCTCATGAAGGCTGTATGTTTCATGTTTATGAGCTATTCTAGAAAGGGACGAAGACAGCTCTGGAAACAACACGAACGTTTGCAACACTGTTCGCTGATATGGACATTCGCCAGCGACTTGTGATGGCGCAAACTGTAGACCAATTCAGGTGATTCCAAGTCCATGTGGGGAGGTTTTGATGCGCTGTATACTGTAGATCAACATTGCTATCGGCGGCTAAGGAACTCGCAATCGATCAGAATCAATGGCGGGGACGGAAAGCTTCGATTCACTTAAGTCAGGCGAAAGAGCAAGTGGTCAGTTTGTGAGAGTGCTACGGCGGTTTGCACCTCGGAATTCTTTGCAGTTCGGTCCTGGACGATGGTTTCCGTTTCGCGGTCTTAAAGAGGACTTCAAACGTCGGCTGAAGCATTACGGTTCGGACTATTTGGACGGTAAGCGCTAGTCCAAGTCTTCTTATCTGCTAATTAGCGTCTTTCAGGGTTGCGCGGACATCGTACGATGCAGAAATTGTTCAGTTCCATTGTATTCCTGTATTTTGCTTGTCTCTTACCTGCTATCGCCTTCGGAGTCCTCAACGATGACAACACGAATGGAGGAATAAGTGAGAATGCGCTCTTCTCAATTTTCTAATTCCGCGCAATTGCAGACGTACGAAAAGTGATTATTGCTCAAGCAATCGGCGGCATTTTTTTCGCGATATTCGGAGGTCAGCCGATGATCATATTGCTCACCACAGTCCCCTTAGCAATATACATAAAAGGTACTTCATCGAGCAGTTTTAACTGTATTTTCATTGCTTTCTCCTTTCAGTCATATTCAAGATATCGGAAGAATTCGGGTATGACTTTTTCGCAATGTATGCCTGTGTTGGGTTGAGTTGTCAAGTCTTTTTGATTATTTACTCCGCAACCGAACTCTCAAGTCTAATGAAACTTGCAACCAGGTTGGTCTTTCCTATGTGTCTCAGCTGCAAATAGACTTTGTCGTTTCAGGTCTGCAGAGGAGATGTTTTCATTGTTCATAGCAATAGCGTTTGCAGTCGAAAGTTTTCGAGCGATGCACAACAGTAAGGAATGAAAGGTTACTGATTAATTGAACACTCGTTCCCAGGCTTCATGAACAACTATCACAACTGCGATGATGATTTTGACGCTCGGACAGCCAGAGTGTCGACCTTAAACGGACTGCGCAACGGGTCGAACGGGTCATTTGCAAACTTCCTTAGCAACTACACTATGCAGAGTGGATTCAACAAGGTGAGCACGTTGTGATACCGCAGTCTTCCATTCATTTTCGCTTGCAGACTTCTTACGGAAATCCGTGCCACCGCGACACATCTATTCTCTACATGTCCTTGATGTTTGGAACACTCTGGCTGGGGTTATTCTTATACAACTTCCGCAAAACACCCTACCTAACGCGTTCTCGGCGAGAATGGCTCGCAGACTATGCATTGCCAGCGAGTGTGCTTATAATGTCTTTCACCGGAGCCTATTGCTTCAGCGACATCGACAGTTCGTTTACCGAGTTCGCAGTCGTCCAACGATGCGCATTTTTCAGAGGATATGTTCAAGATGCGACCAGAAGTTGATGTCTTTCGGATTCCGGACCTCTTCTCTCTACCTTGGCAAGGATACTGCATTTGTGTGCTTCTTGGATTTTTCTTGTCTTTCCTGTTCTTCATGGACCAGAATATAACAAGTGCAATCGTGAGCAACAGTCAGAACAAGTGAGCTTTTCTCCACGCAACTCGTTCGTTTAATTCGATCTATTGCAGGTTGAAGAAGGGCCACGCTCATCACATGGATCTGTTTGTTGTTGCTATCTTGAACATGTTCTTATCGCTTGTGGGATTGCCGTGGATGCATGGGGCATTGCCACATTCTCCACTTCATCTCAGGGCACTCGCTGATGTCGAAGAGAGGGTTTCTCAGGGTCACGTGCATGAAGTGTAAGTGTCTTCACTCGTCTGGCGAACGCCAACAATTTCTTTAGAATAATGAATGTGAGAGAGACAAGGCTTGCTTCGCTAATTTCACATATCTTGATTCTGGTATCGACGTTTACTTTGCTACCGTACCCTCTACAATGGATTCCAACCTCAGTTCTGCATGGGTTGTTCTTGTACATGGCTCTTACTTCGCTGACGGGAAACGAGATGTTTGAAAGGTTACTGTTGCTGATTACCGAACAGGTAAGTCACCTCACTGATAAGCAATGTCTCAGTGCCCGATTGCAGCAAGCCTACCCACCAACGCATTACATCCGCAAGGTTCCTCAGCGGAAAGTGCATCTTTTCACTGCGTGTCAGCTGTCCCAACTGATGCTTCTATGTGCGTTCGGATTCAGTCCGTATCCCTTCATAGAGATGGTCTTTCCCATAGTGTGTTTCTTCTTCATTCCAATCAGGTTACTCCGGTGGTTTGGTTGAATTGATTCACGATAACTTCATTTAGACACACCTTAATACCGAGACTGATTGACTACAAATACTTGGACGCTCTCGACGGTCGTCACTAGCTCACCGCGCCACGCACCGGTCAATTCTGAATTTGATTCAAAATACGTGTTCTGTGCGGTGTGTTCGCAACGACCGTACAATTTGCTCCTTTATGTTTATTAACACACCATCGTCTCATTTGTCATTCTGCCCTTCTCTTAACACTTACTTCGCAAAGAGTCGCAGGTAAACTCGCGAACTTGAGTTGAATGGTCCTGAGTTGTTCGTCCACTTATTACTTCTCCTTTTCTTTTGACTGTACATAGCACAGTTACACTAAGAACTCTATTTTCCACTTATAGCTTTCACATCTATATATATAACTAAACCCCATCTCCCAGATACTAGCGCCTTCGATTCGACCCTTTTGTATAATCTGCCCTTGTAAGATGTGTTTACCCGATAAATGTATATGTATATCTCGTTCTTTTCAAATCAATCGCAATTCCTACCGACTCACGAACTCTGTGATTGTCCACATCTACCTACTTTGTTGTTTGCCGTTCCACAACAGCATTTCACTCCCGGCCTTTGAAAAGAGGCCTTTCAAGAGCATACGTGACTGCGTGATCGAATATCCATCACATAATTGTTGTTTCCCTGAACAGTTGTTGATAAAGCTTTTAAGTCTCTACCAAAATAAAAATGCCGATGCCGAAAATATTGCGGAAAAATAAATAGAGACTGGAAACGCATCAAGAAGCTCTTAAAGGATGTCAAAAATAGTGACGAGGACGAAGATGGTGAATGAAATGCCAGAGAAAAGGTTATTTCCAGCGATGAAAATGTGGCGCCACTCCGTTGTGTAGTCGCGATCGGGGGCGGGAACCGGAGCTCGTCCACCACTGTCGGGCAAGTCATCGAACTGACGCTCATAGGCGATGCTATCGTCGGGTTCAATGCAGCAAACAAAGCGGTTGACCATTTTTGCGGTCAAGTAGAGACCATGCATCGGAGGGACCGTGCGACGAACACGGCTGAGTGCCAAAGCCATAAGAGTGACCATAACACTGATGAGACTCAACACAAACAAAAACTCGTAGAACGTATCTGAAATTCAGTGTTCGAAACTTGTACAGAAGAGGTACTTACAGATTTTCGGTTTAACGCCACCGAATCCATTTTCTGGTGCGATGGAGCATAAGAACAGAAAACACATCGTCTGGAGAGAAAGTGTCACCAATTTCACGTAAGACTGCGTTTTCAGATCTCCAAACAGCGGTGACACAAGCATTAGCATTGTAGCGATGGTTACGGGTACTCTGAGTGCCATTCGCAGCGTAGACATCCTCTTCGCTGCATGAACACACAATCGCAAGAACTGAGCGCGCACGCTTCCAATCTTCACAACATCAATTGTCAGATCCTGAATATTGCATACAGTAACTACTACAAAACGACACAGTACATCCACCGTCCACACGGACGAATCCACAGTTGTCACCACGGTAGCTCCAGGCTCCTGTTCGACCTTAGATACAGCAACTTGCTTGTCGACGCTTTGTTTTGCTCGCGTGTGAATACTGTAGTTGATAACATGATCAATCTCGGCATTCGACAGATAGAGACAGCAATCGTTTGTCTCCTCCGGATATCTAAATAAATAATGATAACAAGCAGAAAACGCACGCAATGCTCTACCGGTAGTAATTGATCGCACAGAAGGAAGGGTATCGGAAACCCACGCGTCCAGTAACAGTTCCATCTATGCTGATCTCCACATCGCTAATCCGTGACATGCAACCACTCGCCACGTTGCACGCCCTAAAGGGAAAATGAAAGATAAACGGAGGAAACTCACGATTCATCTGTTAGTTGGGGAGTCCAAATGTGGTGGGCATCATGCAATTCAAAGCTTTCAATCTTGTCGAATTCACTGTCCTCCCAGCTTAAACGATCGTCGTGCCAAGTCTGAAACCGAAAGTCTCTGTTGTTGCTCTACGCTCCTCACAACATACTAGAGAAATTTCGCCATGAACGTTAAATTGCGACGAGGAACGCTGGAGCTGAAAACAATCGATTCTTAATCTATTTAATTAATTTTCTGCACTAGGAGAAGCGGTGTCGAGGGTAGCCGAGTGCTGCCTAGCAACGGCACAACTCATACTTGTGAGAAGAGGCGATGAATAAACACATCTGGACATACCAAGTCAACTTGGTGAATAACAACGTTGTCAACAGATACGTTGAGCGCGTGATCGATCAGAGGCGGCTGCATGAAGAGCCGGAAACCATCACCGCTGCGCTTCTGCTCCTTGTCCACCAAGTAGTAGTAGACGCAGCTTTCGAGAGATTGCAACCTGTCACTGCCAGCGAGCTTTGCAAAATCTAAACATCAAGGTTCGTTATGGTAAACTTAGCCAAAAAACTCCAACCTGCAGCATTCGGTTTGTAGGAGCAATTCAAATACAGCCCACTGTCAATACCCTCGTACAGAGAGGAAAGCAAAAAAAGCGCAAAAAAGGAATAGCCGAAGCCCCACATCGTACGCTCAACGCTTACTAGCTGTTCCAACTGCGCAACAAAGACATGAATCGCCCCTGTTGCCAAGGAGATCCAAAGGAGCTCAGCGGCAGCAGCCGATGAGCGGCCACCTCTCCTTTCACCAGCCGACTTTCGAGGCTTACACAGATGAATTCAACGAAATAGCAAGTTTAAAAGCATAGCCATCACGGATGACTACCCGCTCATATATACCGTATTGGTAGAATTTAATAATAAGAGAAAAATAATACCAAACTTTTATTTAGTAGACTAATCTGATCACGTCTGTCACCTCAACATTTATGTTGGAAAAACACCGCAATCGAGAATACAATATACACTATGTCGTCGTCCTAATATCGCGTTGTGGGAACTTCAACATCGCCACGGCGAAAGGCTTTATGGATGAGGGGTCCTCCCCATGTGCCACCACCACTTTGATGGACTACCATGTTCTGCAGACCATGTTGAGATATGCGGCTGTATTGCCAAACGAGTCCAAGCAGCGTAGAAAAAAAGGTGACCGTCACCCCCATCGCAATGTTATCTTCTGAAAATATCATTATATCTTCAGCTAGCTCATAGCTAAAATATACTCATGGTTGCTACAACAGTTCCTACTACTGCACCAGCAAAATAGTGGTTGTAGAAATCATCCTTGGTACGAATATTCGCAGCGAAACTCAAGCTGGTTCCCCAGGCAAAGGCAACGGTTACAGGAACGCGAGATACTTGAAGATAACGTTTGAAGAAGGTCAGCGGACGGAAGTCTGCGACGGGCACAGTCTCGAGAGCGCGGATTTCAAATGCAGTGTATGGCAGCACTGAAAATGCGATTACCTTGTAAGATGTCTCAGGATATCAAACATACTGAAGATTCCTGCGTATTTGGCACAAGCCAAACCTTTCTCAAATGTCCCTTCATTAAGAGGCTTATTGAAAAAGCGGGGGCCAAAGTGATACCAGCTGTTGAAACCAACACTGCGTCCAAGCATATTCTTCGGCGTCTGCATGAGATCATTGAGGACTGGACTTATATCCAGACCAGGATGCTCCTTGCTAATATTGTACTTTGCAATAATATCCTTGTAATGATGTGAGTTGCGGTAAACCTTAAAAAAATAGTCCATAAAATGCCACATGCACTCCTTTATAACAGTACGTTGTCTTGGAACTCCTCGAGCGAGCCAGGCGTGTCCCCTTTGAGAGTGATGTTCTTGTACTTCGTAGAATCGAGTCCAAGCGGACCAGCCAGAGACGTTCCGTCGGGTACCTTGGGGTCGACCCTGAAACAAACAATTAATATACCAAACGTCACATAACTTTTGATAAAATACCAGTCAGGATCTTCCTCGCGGAATCGCGATCTGAGAAAGCGCAATTTGTTGTCCTGAACTAGCTCATCTTTCAATCCGGGCTCAGTCCAGAATTCTTTTCGTCCCTTGCTGAAATAAAAACATAAGTTACTGACAGTACCATTACAAACATACTATTCACGGCCACTCCAAAGGCCAACCCAATTAGGACGCTGAGTTTTGTAGGTAGGCTTCAGAGGTTCGTCGTCGTGACCCATCCTTAAATAACACGAGTCATCCTTTTACTTGCACGATTAAATCAAAACGAGACACGTCATCAATTCATCGTATTTTCCTCCACAAATGATGTTGAACGAGTTTACGCATGCAAAGAGGAAACAACACGAGACAAAGGACAAACAGTAAATTCTCAGATCTGCAAACGCTGTCGTACAGAAAATGTGCAGCATGAGACAGGTCAATCAGTGCGAGACCCAAACACTTTCTTTTCATAGGAAATTTCGTTAATTCATGCCACTATTCGGAGCAACGTACCTGGCTGTCATTCGTTATATGAAAAAAGACCCCGCGAAAAAAATCCCAGAAATGTCAAAATCGGGCCTGTTTTAACCGGTGGTAAGCATACTTCTGAATTGGCGTAATTTGAAGCTTGCTTCGGTTAGAAAGGTCACCTGTTAACATTTGCTCCAATAATTGCGCTGTTTGCACATGATAAACTTGGAAAAATCGCTAAACGACGTTCTATAAGCGCACAAAAAAAGCACAACCGAGAGCAGGCTTATGCCCATTACTGCCGACTTGAGAGGCAAAGTTGCTTTTAGCCAAGCGAAATGAACCCAACATGTACAACCCAACATGTACGAAGTCGCATACGGCAGTTTCGACGACTAGAGCTTCAATTTCAAGATCCTTCGGCTTATATCAGGTAAGTAATAATTATAAAGAGTGAAAATCACATCAATTCAAAGTCATAAACTACACGTGACTGACAACATTTAATGTTGACAAATAATAACAAGAAGCAACAACACAATGACAACCTTCTTACAGCACTTCGTCGCTGGTGGAAGCCATGTACTTGGATACGGCCTTCGTGGCCTCGGAGATGGCGTGCTTGGAGAGTTCACCAGGAAGGACCAGACGCACAGCCGTTTGGACCTCGTGTGCGTTGAGAGTGGCCTTCTTAGAGATGTTGGTAAGACGCGAAGCTTCTCCAGCGATGCGTTCGAAGAGGTCGATGCACATGGAGTTCAGGATCGACATGGCCTTGCTGGAAACGCCCATTTCGGGATGCCCTGCTTCAGCGTGCGGAAGATGTAGACGTTGTACGACTCCGCCTTGCGCTTCTTCTTGTTCTCCTTACGAGGCTTCTTCTCCAGGGCGGGAGCCTTTTCGGAGTCGTATGATACTCTGTGAGTGAATCCCGTCCGGCACCAAATTGACGATGAGAGTAGGATAAATGGTCATAATATGACATACAGCGTCGTTCGCGATGTCATTTATCAACACTTTCGCTACTTGTGGATTTCCTTATGGCGCTTCCATGTATCGAGAATGACCACAGATAGAAAAATTCTTTCTTCATCATCGGATGAAAAATGTTGCGAAAGAACAAAAAATAACTTTACTATAAGTGCGTTACAATATGTACAAAAGCTCTATATGAGCGGGCCAATGTGATTTTGTAGGGGACATTAACTGTTGAGAGTTCATATTCCAAGGAGGCAAATTCCGAAAACTTCAGTAATGGCCGAAAAAAGGCAAAAAATAGCCATTCGCTGACCAATCGTGGACTTAGCCGTTCGCGCGCAACAGCAAAAATTGATTTTTCATCATTTCTCGGCTATTCAGCCACAAACCTGTGTTTCCATGGCCATTCTAGACCAATTCGAGGTCGCGAAGAACTCTCATGCCCTCAGAAACACGTGAAACGGCCGAAAATGGTCAGTTTCAGCAAAGAACAGTCAAAGTGCAACCGTACAACGCATATCCAACCGCATTCAAATCGCGCCAAGACCAGTGATTTTCTAGGAAATGTAGGATCCCCCTTATTTTTTCGTAACTCAAGACTGAGATATCGTATGAAAATTCTGTAAGTGCCATCTTGGTGGGGAGGGTCGATTTGGTGGGAGTACACAAAATTTCAGAAAAATCTGAGACTTTTTTGGAACGATGTCCGTGTCCCTTTAACTGTTGAGAGTTCATATTCCAAGGAGGCGAATTCCGAAAACTTCAGTAATTGCCAGTCAAGGACAAATTATGCTGATTTTGTGTTCGCTTTGTATTATTGTTCGCGGAACGGTAAACAACAACTTCTTAGCAGGTCATGCTTTCTTCTTCTCTTCTTTTGAAGTTTTGCGATTCATGAATGAAGCAGATCACACGAAGCGGAACTGTATTTGCGTATGGAAATGCTAAATGTAACTTCTTGGCACTTGCTCACCGCGGACGTCGGAAAATGTCGTTAGAACTTAATTGGGCGTTGGCAAAGCTTGCTAACTTGTCCCACCAAGGCGATTTGAAACGTACAAATGTCGTCTTTGCACGGTTTGAAGGCCGTTTGGAATGTGCGCAACGAAAACGAGTGAAATAAGGTGAAATTTCGGAATGTTTGTGAATCATTGAATCTCAAAGAGCGGGACGAGTCACAAACTCGACTCAAACCGGCAGTCACCGCTTAAAGAAAGCGGTCATTTCGTGTAAAATTGTGGCCAATTGAGCTGATCTCTGTCGCGTGTGCAGTTGTCACTCTGCTGACGTCATAAAGTCGCTACCGTTTGCCTTTACCTGCAAAAAGTGAATCTTGGTGAGCTGACAGGTTGCAAACCTGCAAATGAAACATTCCATTAGAGACAATTTGATTTGATCACGCTTTTTGCGCCCACCTTCGATTTGCTAAGATCTGCGAAGAATTCGTGCACTTTGCATACGACTTTCTTCTCGGACTGTTGAACAAATCGAATTTGCTTCTTTCGTTAATTTGGTGCTTTTTAGCCGAAGCATTCCGCCGAGCAGATAACAAAGCCCATAAATTGAAAGAGATCGCTTGTTGCGCACGTCCTTGGTACAAGTGGAGAAGTGCAACGCCTTGAAGTGAGGTGTCAGGGCGGAGTCACCAGGGTTCCTTAGCTCGTCCTCTCTTCGCTTTCTTTCCTGAGTCTTTGAAAGGTGTCGAACCCTTGAGGCACTCGCCAATCTTCTTTATTCTGCGAATTGCGCGACAACCATAATATGTACCTGCTGAAGCTACACACTGCCGCCCAATTCCTTCCTGCTTCACTCAGATTAAGGGAGATACTATCTAAGAGATCAGCCAGACTGACTCAAAAAAGCGTCTGAGATTTCTTTACCTAGACCCGACCTAAATCCCTCCTTGTGATCTTATCACTGGAATCGAATATAAAGACAACATGAGTATTCGCATTCCTGCAGTGCGATCCCTCAGTAGCTGTTGATGTAGAATTCTGAAGTTTCGGCAACTGTTTCTCTTTCTACGCCAATCATTGCCAAGACCTTTTCGCAGATTCGTGACCAGTTTTGCTTCATTTTATTACCTTATTAATGAAGCGAACCAATAATAATGTTCACATTTTGAAACCAATGACCGCGTCTGCGCAGACTCTACCTTCTCAGCGCTATTCAATAAAACGAAGAAAAACGTCTGAATATTTTCAGATGCGACTCCACAAGCCCATTTTCGCAACTATATTTGTAGTTGCGTTGACTTTCGCTGTCCCCCAATACGGTGAGACATATTGTCACTGTATTTCCTCTTACTGCCTCCTATTTTAGGCGAGGAAGCATTAGCCAGCGCGGATAGAGCACTAACCACTCCGGAACGTCCAGGTAAGAAAATGATTTTTTTTTTGTCGCCGCAGTTCCATTGAATTCAGTGCAAAAAGTCGAGGGCGATGTGCACCCAGAAAAGGCAGAAGAAAACCAACCCGGTGCTTTATTGAAACCAGTGAAGGGTGAGTGAGAGTCTTAAACGAGGAATTAAACTAGGATGTGTTTAGTGACAGCGGCAGATGAATCTGCATCGGATGCACAGCAACCCGGCACAGAACCGAGACCCGAAGAATCGGTTTCTGAACTCGAACAAAAGAATCCGAAAGTGGAGCAAAGCTTTTGTCAACCACAAGTGCGCCTGCAACGGAAATGACGCAGAGAATGACAGAAAGCGCAACCACACAAGAATCGACTGTGGAAAGTCCACTTGCAGGATCTGGTTCTGATGCTGAGGAGGAAAAACCGACTCAGTCAAGTAGCGCAAGCCCAACTACCGTAGTAGTAGACAACGAATCTAAAACTGTTGAAGCTGTGATTGAGGGATCGGGAGAAGAAAGCGGAATAGAGCCGATTGCAGTTGTCGTTCAACCTTTTCGAACACAACGAACGCTCAGCAATCTGCAACAACCCCCCTTATGGTCACAACATCTGTGGAAAGTGGAAACGACCAAGAGGCGCTTCCTAAAGTTGACTCCTCAGCAGGAAGCGAAGATAAATTTGATACTATTGAATCCGTAAACTCGACGACAACTGTTCCTACTGCGAAAGGTGTTTTCTTATATTTGTATGTTGTTTATCCCAGAAATTTAGAAGAAACACCGAAATCCGATGAATCAGACACCGTTCGACCTACTGTCGACTCCGAAGTTACAACTGCAGTCATTGAAACAACTGAGTTTGAGCAGGAAATGACTGAAGCTAACGAACAGAATACAACCCAGCCGACGGACGTTGAAGGATCGGGAACGGAAATCGACGCGGAAACCCCAACTGAAGCTGCTGGCGAAAAGCAAAAACCGCTGAAAGAAAGCAGCTCAGTTGTCGCAGAACCTGCGAATCCCTACGATCAGTCACAAGGTAAATATCCGGTCTCTACATAACCGGATACTAAAGGGAACCGCGTTTAGCAAATGCCGTGAAACTCTCTGTGTCTGAAAACAGCGCTAACAACTATACGGTGGATTCCACTCCAAACGACGATGTGGTGGAAGGCAGCGGAGAAGTTGCTACTTCTTTAGTACCGGAAGTCAATGTAACTGAGTCGGTTCTTAACATGGAGCCAGATCTCATGATGATCACAACCCAAAACGTCGTCGAAGTGGAGGGGAGTGGTGAATCTCCGACCACCCAAGACGCATATGCGGTTACAACGGCGACAGACCTTTCTCGTGTAACAAAGATGACAAAGAGAGAGGAAACTCTAACAGGCAAGTTTTGCGGATTAATTTATATTCAATCATAAATCACTTCAGAATCATCAACTACTCTTGTTCCAGTTGAGGAAACCGGACCTACTCCATCTGGTAATCGTTCTAGTCACTTTGTTTATTGCGTTTAATTTAGAAAGTAATGTGGTGAACGACAAATCGGAAGTTGTCGAGCCAGGTAAGAGCTGCTTCAAAAATATTATGTTCATAGCAATTTCTTTAAAGAAAACGCATCCGTTCCTCTTCAGACTTCAGAAGTTGGTATGTCTTAATTCACACTGAGTGCGCACAACAGTTGATAACTCTGTTTCAGCACCTAACAGCAAAAACAGTTACACGCGCGTGGAAGGAACAGGTAATATGCATGTGTCGAGCGCTACAATTCACGACGGTTTAGCACAAGTGAGCGTTCAAGAACCGAATTCCATTGCCCAGAGAGCGTTATCAGGTAACTGAAGTGGCGTCTGTCGTTCCGCAATATTCATTTAGACGTGCAGATGAACACCGTGAAGTCCAGCGATGCGACCGTTCACGAGAAATGTAAGTCACGTTAACGAAATGACGCAAAAGAGTGTTTCAGGGCATCCTTTCATCATGGATTGCTCCAACGAGGTCGATGATCGCGGAAGCGAACTTTGCATCGAGTGGGCGTCGGGCGGCCTCTGCACAACTCACAGAGCGACAATGTTCTTGTTCTGTCGGAAAACGTGTCTCTGCACTGGCCCTCCAAACAGCAACTGATAAAGCAGACGAATATCTGTAAAAATTCGCCTGCCTTGTTGCTTCGTGTAAAGAATGTATTCATGTGATGTATAAATTGACTGACCCTCATGGACCTGAAGAAGATCGCGAGCTTCTGTTCGAACGACGAGCCGCGCCGCCCAATGAGCAACAATTATAGTGAGATCCGTTGTTCTGGCGGCCAAAATCTAGATTCTCAGAAACTGCCTAATGCAGTACGACTCGCATAATAATGACGTACATGTGGGATGATTGCATAATGTCTGTATTCGGTGAACTGAGTGCTTCGATCAAATAAATCGTCTTCTTCGTTTTGTCATTAATGGCTAAATTATTCAAACTGTCAGCAATGCTGCAATTTGTCTACTTGTTCATGATCGCTGAGGCAAACGGTCTGTTTGATCAACGTCTTTGCTTCAATCTGGAATCAATCATTTAAGCTTTTGTGTCATATTTTCCCGTGTTGCCCCGCACAGGTCAAATCGTTGATCGTCTGTTTGGTGCCGCTCTAGCTGCTAATTCGGTCAGTCATTCGATTCCTCTCGACTTGGATAGTGGCGGCGAAAAGGGGAATCCACGAGACTTTGTCAACCCCGAAGGCGGACAACTTATTCAGCGAGTTCGTGGGGACGACGAGCCGTCGCCCTTGAATGTTGAGTCAGGCGAAGCCGACTCCAGTCTTGAAGAAGTGACAACAGAGTCAGAAGATGTAGAATTAACAATTGCGGAAACTACTATATCAACCACGACCACAACCACAACGACTACAATGGCCACTACAACAACAGAAAGTTTGCCCGATACCCCGAGGCCGAACCTCTACGGCGAACCAAAAAGAATCGAAGGAGAATCCAGCATTTCCAAAGGCTATCACAGCGTCTTAATTGACAATGACGCGGTTGTTCAAAGTGCTCCCAGCACCATCAATGTTGACGTTGCAAACGAGACAACGACCGCGTCGGGCTATCTTTCCGATACACAATCTGGCAACAACGACTATCGAAATAATACTACAGTACTCGCCACTGCCAACTATCAGCAATCCGTTCAGTTGACTACGGTAGCATGTATCTAAGTCGTTCTCTCACAAATCGGAAATTTTTTAGATCGATTACGTGACCGCTGTCGGCAACTACGTCACTTACAACGCGGAGGTGCTTGCGCAGGTGCTAAACGAAACCGCGGCGGAAGATGTTGAGAGCGACTATACTTCAAGTTACGGTATCAACCATGAAAAACCAAAAGGTTTCATAGCTCCTGTAATTGAATGTGACTATGCGTGTTCCAGGTGACTACGGCAATGAAGAAGAATACGATGACGAGGACATCAAAGATGCTCATCAGCTGCTTGATGCTATCAGCTCACGATTTCGTAACTTATTTCATGCTCTCAAAGCGCAAATTCCAAAATCAAAACTATCAATTCCTACTGGGGGATATGCGACCTTCAGCAACGTCACTGAAGTGTATCCATCTCGAAAACGAAACGAAGCGATGCTTCAGAGAATTCTAGGTTGTTTCAATACGTTCAACGAGTAACCCTAGTGTGTTTTAGAAAAGCCGCTCAATATGCCGCATGACAGTGACTGTACGTTTTCGGTTCATTTCATTTGAAAAAAACTTACTGTTTAGGGCACAAATTTGAGATGAATTGTGAGCGGGAAGAAGACGGATACGGAAAACGATGCGAGGATTGGGCGGAAGCTGGTTTGTGCAACTCCAATGCAGCCACTCGATTTTTGTGGTGCCGCAGAACTTGCCTCTGTGTTGGACCTTCACCGATACGCTTATTTTAGCTTTAATGTTTTGAATAAAAAGGGTTCACCACGTTCGCCCTCCACAGCGATTAGGTCTGAGAATAACGGAAAATCACTACTATCGTTAGCACATAGCAATACCTCGCTCATCTTTAGGATGACAACCATTTGACTCCCAACACGACCAACATGATCCTTACTTAGTCTCTCATGTTGTTTTCCGATTGAAAGTGTGAATTTTGGCATTTCTAAACTAACTTTTCGCACGCATTACGCACTAGTAAACCATTTAAAACTTTAATTTACCATAAAATCGTCATAGCCAATATCATTTACCGATCTATACTATACTCACAACGATTCGAGAAAACGGCGCTTCGTTTGTTCGACGAACAAGTTTCATAAAATCAGTTTCAGGCGTAACATGAATCTTCCCGACCCCTATTTGCCTGGAGCTGTTAGTTTGCTCGATCAGCTCGATAAGCGCCTCCTTGTGATACTTCGCGACGGAAGAACGCTGGTGGGATTCCTTCGCACAATAGACCAATTCGCCAATCTTGTGCTCCACGAGACGGTCGAAAGAATTCACGTCGATCATCATTACGGCGACATCCCACGCGGAATCTTCTTGATCCGGGGAGAAAACGTTGTCCTTGCAGGCGAGATGAGTAGCATGGAAAATCCGAATCTCATCAAGGTCTCCGTGGACGAGATTCTGTCGAAGCAAGCCGAAAAAGCCGAAGAACGTGAACGCACGGAGGAGGTGAAAAATCGGATACTGGAAGGAAAAGGCCTCCTGCAACCAGCACGCCTAAAGCTCGATACAATGTTTGAAGACAACTTCTAACACCTTCTAGGCCTTTTACGGTATTTGAACGTTTTCATTACATATTCCAAGGGTGTAAATATCAATTGTTCAATGCTAAGCCTATTCGATACTTCATTGTACTCGAGGGTGTTTGCGGTATCTCACAATTTCCTTTTTTTCTTGTTGTTGGTGTTTGTATCTTCGAGCGCACTTATAAATGGGTTGTTTACAATATTGAAAAAATCATTGAAGTCGTTAGCAACCAACTTTTTTGGTACGTCCGTGCACTAACAGTCAACGGGTTAAGCGGACGAACACGTGAAAAGTGAACCTTTTCTACGATCTTTTGTGCTTTGAATCCTTCTTCACTTTGAATACGACATCGAAAGGTCTCACGACGAATGTCCTTCGAACCGATATGCCACCTCGCAAATGTTTCTGTTGCAATGCAGCCGCTTTGAAATCACCTTTGCGGGAGCGAGGATGCTGATACGCATTCACTATTCTCGTTAGCTTTTGTGTGTTTAGTTAAGTGATTCGAACAGTCGTGTTCCTTCGAGTGCATTTTACGTGACAATTGTATTTTAAATACATTTCAGAATTTTTGGTTCTCTCGCCAGTGGTTGCTCATCAAGTCGTGGCAGCACTTCTTAACTTATTTGGTACGTTTTCTTATACCTTACAATTTCGTATTTTTGCATTTCGCGGCAAAGCATTTACTCAGGGGGTTTGAATTTGAAGAGCAACATGCGTTTGCATATAGCCGCTGACGCGCACGGGAAAAGAGGTGCGAGCTGCCGGCCATTTGCCAACGCACCGATGATGTCAATGAATGTTCGTCGCGCTCTGATGTGGCATCGCTGTTGTGAGCGGTCGTTTGTTCCATTTCTAATCACTGAGTGGTGGTGTGTTCACCTTGTGCTGAAACAGTTGAGAATGACAGCCCGTTTTTTCGCTTTTTATGTCCTGATAGCGTATCTTTGATCATATTGTTCTTTGTCTTTTTTTACTTCGCACCTCTTCCGCCCCGATTACACCATTTGAGTATACTCATCGTATAGTGTTCGTTTAGGGTACATACCAAAAACGATTGGTTTCGTTCGTCATATTCGAACGATGATGCCAATGCGTCCGCGTCCTAACGTAGTATTTGTGCTTGGTCCCCCCGGAAGTGGAAAGGGAACACAATGTGCGATGATTCAAGAGGTAAGAATGACGCGAACTCAAAACAAATTACTTTACTTTTGTTTCAGAAATTCGGGTTCGTACATCTTAGTGCCGGCGATTTGCTTCGAGCTGAGCGCAAACGAGTGGGTTCGGAGTTTGGAGAGCTCATAGAGTCTCACATTCGCAACGGCACTATTGTGCCAGTTGAAATCACTTGCAAACTCCTGGATAATGTGTGTAAAGACTTTGAGTTTGACGTAATAGGTGTTGTTTCAGGCAATCCACGGCTCCGGTGACGCAAAGGGTTTTTTGATTGATGGTTTCCCGAGAAACCAAGACAATTTGAACGGTTGGGAGCGAGAGATGAACGAAAAGGTGAACCTGCGTTTCGTACTCTTCCTCAATTGTGCTGCCGAAGTATGTATTCAACGCTGCCTTGCGCGCCAACAAGGACGTTCCGATGACAATTTGGAGAGTCTCCAGCTTCGTGTCCAAACCTACGTGAATGAGACAATGCCAATTGTTCAGCTTTATACTCGTGATGGTTTGGTCGAAAGCGTCGACGCCACATTGACTACTGCAGAGGTGAGTTGCTTATCAATATGTAAACGACAACGCTACATCCGATTACTTGCAGGTTTCGGAACGTGTTGTTGAAGCTATGGAGGCTCGTGGTTTCAGTGCCAATGAATAAGTATGTATTGTGCGTATATAATGTGTTGTCGTACTACTCGTACTAATCCATAAATTATTGACTCATTTACTAGACAACAAGTACAGTATCAGTTCGAAAGTGATTAACAGCATGATTAACAACATTTCATTGGTTCTTTTGCCCAGTCTGGCAGATCAGTCGTAAAACTCCAATCGGCGGTTTCATACCGCAGACAATGCAGATGTAGTCGGAAGTGGTCCATTGTTGGTAGTCGTTTTACAACGTTACAGCCTAAGCAAACAGGATCATATTCGGGTCGCTTGTCGAGACTGAGCGATTCATCTTCAGGAGTGATCTATAAATGCAAATACAACGTGATTACTCGAATGCCACTGTTACTTCTTCTTCGGAAGCCATTCGTTCCATGCGGCTTTCATACTCTGGATTCACTGTTTCATGCCACAGAGACATTCGGTGTGCATCAGAAATATCCTTGCATAGCTGAAATTATCCGCATGACAATCGGACTATAAAAATTTATAATATCATACCACTTCGTACGGCTTCCCGTAATCTCCCATTCTTCCTTTGGTACTTCCCCAAACGGAGCTATTATAGAGTTGATCGCCAATTATCGGATACCCTATAAGAAACTGTTTGTGAGAACATGCAACTGAAAATAGTTACCCAAATATTGCAGATGCACCCGAATTTGGTGTGTTCTGCCTGTTTCAATATTACATCGCACTACAGAGACCTTGCCATTACTCCAAATGCGCTGAAATTTCGATGAAGCGGTCTTCCCATCTTTTCTGATACATTGTATTCCCATTGTGACAACCAATGTTCCAATAGGTTCATTACATGCAATCTCCTCCCTAAAGTATACGATGTATTTTTACGGTATATAAGCAGACTATTCACTCTGGAAATTCGCCTTCGACCATTGCGACATATTCCTTTTTCCAATCTCCTGCTTTCAGGGTTTCTTTAAACTAAAGGGAACATATAACAACTAATTACATTAGGGACAACTTACTCTCAGATCCGTCTCGTAATTTTTTGCGAACAATAAAATTCCTGACGTTGTTCGGTCTAATCTGTGCAATACGCGCAAACCCGTCCTATCATGAACGGTTTGAAGAAGACCCAATACTGTATGTACCTTGTACTGACCACATGGGTGAACGGGCATCGATGGCGGTTTATTAATAACAAGTAGATCGTCTGTATCAGCCACAAACGAAATCCCTGGTGTAGCCAATATGGGATGCTCGTGACGATGAGCGATGTGCAGTATACGGTCGTTGTTTTGAAAGACATAGTTAGGATCAGTCAGTTGTTTGCCATTGATGAACACACGACCTAACTTGCACGCTACTTTCTATAATATATGTTATCAGAATGCTGTATAGTATAAACACTAAACTATGAAAGCGTAAGCATCGATCTAGTTAATTACTTCGCATTCTAGTTCAAAGAAGTTCAATTAGGTTTGTTTCCGTTCAACAACGCTGACTACTTTCACCACGACAATAATTACTTTTTCCTTTTCTGGAATATCCACTCTCAAAAAACCGCTATATCACCCAAAAACAATGAAAAAATACTAAAAAAACATCCACATCCATTTATAGAGCTCCAATCAATCATTACCACTCCATACCATTCATCATCTATGCCCTGCCTCATTCAATTTCACATTTCATCTAAATTTCGATAATGAAATGAAGCTAAGCGAAAATGAACTTCACCACATCCTCGAAAACGCAAACACAATGCCGTAATTGAAAGCGAACTGAACAAGACGTTTGGTGGGTTATCACTGCCAGACATTGAATCCTCAGCCTTGCCCAATGATACTCAGAATGACTATACGCACCTGTTTTCGAATGCAGTTAAAAAGATTTTTAAACTCCCAGATATCATTAAGAGCAAGCGCCAATTAATATCGGCAGCAACAGAAGACGCCGCGAAATAAAGACTTACTGCGTAATTAGTATTTTGTGACAAGAATTCCTGCTGGAATACGTCCACCAATTTACGACCAATCCATCGACCTTTTGCGTTCGAATTATAAGTTGTCCAATACGGCTTTAAATGACGAATTCCTGGTAATGTTAGAAAAAGCTTAACTTTTCACCAAAAAAAAGAAATACCATCACGGACTTCGAACGCAATATTCTTCGGCATATCGGTTGGCTTCAGAGCAGCAGGCACAGGAACAAACCGCTTTTTAGCCTCCGGTGCAGCCTGAAAGCACAGATTATTAGATTAGCAAGACATGTCGATAGCAAGGAGCAACGTTGATCAAGCCTATCACTCCGGCGCAGATTGAATTACTCATGCATCCAATGTATGAAACACGCGCATCCTTTAAGATTGAAATTTGAACTACATGTGATATACTTAATCTCGTCGATCCAACTCGATCAGTATCAAGCGCATACATTTCTCACGTCCGTGGAATCTTCTCCGCCCTCGGCCTCGTGATGGCGCTTCTTCCCGCGTGTTCCCGATCCGGAATCGTCATTTGGCTGTTCCATTACCACCGCGCTTTCATCACTATCAGTCCGCATCGCGGAACTCAATAATTCTGAAGAATACAACATAAGCCCGAGGTGAGGATAACTACGTTCGCCATGTTCGCCCGCCTTATATATAAAATCCGCATGTTTCTGTGGGAAAATACGCGTTGTCCTGGCTCAGAAGCTAACAAATCTATTAACTATAGGAATAAAGGATATGAATGAACAGTCCTGTTTGAACTGAAATTGAAATGGTCGCAGCGGTTCATGCATGTCGCGCCGAGACCTCTCTCCACCGCACGTACGGACTTAAAAACGACTTGTAATACCGTAATCTCACGCAGAGATTCTATATTCACAATCTGCAGTTTTCGAGGCAAGCCAGAATTACCGTCGCTGACAACGTTTGCTTTCTCGCTTCTCGTTTGTCTTCCTTGAACTGGAAGACATGCCAGGAGGCTTTATTTCGTTAAACAACAAAGTTACCTTACTGAGGCAAAAACCGAAAAGCTAAATTATTGTCTGCTGAAGCGGTTTACGACGGCGGTCGAGCCCTTATTTTGTTTCCAAATTGAGTTCTCAGTTTTTGAAAACTTGCGTGATTACCATTGTTCTGGTTGACTTGAAAACGTTTGCCTTTCGCGTGGCAGGGCAAACGGAAGCCCGAATGTTCATGGACTAATGAATTTTTTGTGCTTGTGAAGAGCGCCGTGCACTATTGTACTGTAGCCCTGCTGCTTATAGTTAAGTAGACAAATGGAGTTACGTGTTTGCCATGAGAGTGGGGGCGAATCATGGGCGGTGCCCTGGAATTGGACTACGTTCTGATTGGAGTCGGTCGTAAGAAGTCACACTCCTAATTCCATCAGCTCTTGCCATTCATGATCTCGGTTCGCAAAAATTCTCGGCTTCCGAGTTTTAACTGCGATGGGTGTGTGTTTATGATTCAGCGCATAGAGGACCGCCTTGTCGTCTCTCGCCATTTGTGAACTCGCAGATAATTCGTCAACTTTATCAAAACACGGCCGAGTCTTCGTTTTGTCCATCGAGTTGGAAGGATTCGCTCTCGGAAGGTAGGTCAAGGGGGTGGAGGAGGAGAGTTGTGTTCAGGTCCACTGAATTCTGTCGATCGCTTTCGCTCTGCCCTTCACATAGTTATCGTACTTTTAACCATATCGTGGTTCTCCGGTTGTCATTTTTCTGTTAGTGCAAGGAGGAAGATAGCTAATAAGTAAAAACGAATGAACGGAGAAAATGAGTGAATGCGAGTCTCTGTTTAATCGTGTCGTCCTCGTGCCGGTTTCAATTATACGCTCTCAATTGGGCCCGACTATTTTGACTATTTGTGGTGCAGTCGAAATTTAGGAACTCATTTTGTTTCTTCAATAGTTGACGTCACGTTGTGCGTACTCCCTTTCCACACACAGGATCCCCTTTTATCCTCACATTTGTCAACGTACCCTTCTCCTCTCCACAACTTTTGAGGAATCAGTAAACCATCATTGAATTCTCCGTGTGACTCTTTATTCAAAACAATTATCGCGAGCTTTCTTCGCAGATTGATGGCTTCGGGGCGTCTACTTCGTTTACTAGAACGGTTAAGCCTCCTTTCTATGACTCAAGGACTTTCGATTCACCAAGAGATCGTTGAATTCACAAACTATGTAGACTGAACTTGCCAGTCCCCCCTGCGCATTTTTCTGCTTTTTGAGATATTCCGATAATGAGACCGTGGTGTTATGCTGGAGCCATTCATTTGGTGATGGAGTGTCATTTCAAGAATTACTCCTCAGACGCACTGGCAGAAAGCCAGGCGAAAATTGATGGATGTGCGAACACTTGGTACTGCTCCATGTTTACTTTCATTACCATTCTGAGACGCTATTAGTGCTAATTACCTCAATAAAAATGACAATTGACGTCAGCTCGAGATCATGAGCCCGTAATTAAGAGCATTTCGAGAAATGTTTGATTCTGTTGTCATCGAGAAGCTGAAATGTAACAGAAAATATGTTTTTGAAATTGTTCGGAGGAGCTGTGCCTCGGGATGAAATTAGGAGTGAGGTGACAAGACGTGGTCGGGCTAAGGGCCCGACTTTGGGACTCGATTCCTCCGTCTGTCCTTCAGAACTGAACAATCAGATGGCATACGATGTTTGCGACTAAAGTGACCAAAATTACTTTATGGAGACGAAGGAATCGAAAACACTCTGCGGTTGATCTTCTCACTTTTTATTCAATAAAAGTATATGTTGTGTCGCTGTCGTAAATATTCAAAACGTCATCTAGCGGCACAGCTCCACTGTTTTCTTTTTCTAGAAATCTCATTTGGCGTATGTTATGTGTAAGGTTATGCCCTGTTAAATTGATTGTGAGTGGGCGAGGGTCGGAAGAACGCGGAATAGACGATCTAATGGAAGAATAGAGTTAATAGCCCAATGTTCCATATTAAATGTATTTTCAAGTCAGCACGCTTGTGCATTAAACGTTCCGCGTAACAGTTGTTCTTCAAAAACGAAACGCAGAAAGAGACGAAGTCCACAGTCTGGCAAATGTAAGTGGTCGTTAAGAGTTAATTACGTATTATCGCTCTTTATGTTTAAAGTAATGTTTTTCCACGCTCTTCTCCACATTAATAATCGCTTACAAGATCATTCCTTTAGCGCGAAGTACTCAACTCAACGAACGAGCCAATTGACCTGCTTGCAATTTCAGATTGAGATGTCTCTGATTGCGGAACCCAGTATTCACCCATTCTGCAATGTCTGCTTGGCTTCAACCGAACCCAGCTATCAGGTACAGAAAGGGCGCTAGCATTGTATGAGACAGACGTTCAGCTGTACAACATGGCGGTCAGCGGCATCGTCTTGGCGATCGTGGGCTTTATTGGCTTGGCAGGAAATCTACTGGTCATAGTCGTTTACACCAGTGCGGAGCAGAAAATCCACTCAACAAGCATCTATCTCGCAGCTTTAGCCGCATCTGACTTTTCAATGATCTGCACAGCAATGTTTCTGTTTGTTCTGGAAGCTTGGAGACATCACGGACCTTCGAGTAGGAGCTTTTATCTTCGAAGTCTCAGAAATTGAGTCTGGTACATTTAGTTCTGGCCTATCTTTACGGAAGTGGCGCGCCACTCATCTTCCCACTCGGTGCGATGTTCCAAACGACTTCGGTTTACTTTTGCGTTGCCGCCGCCGTTGATTGCTTTATCTCTGTGGTGCTGCCGGCCAGTGTAAAGGAGATTTGTTGCACTCCAAAGTGAGTCATTATCTTTCTGACGGAGACAGAGAAAAAATCAATTTCAGGAGGGCGAAAGCTACAGTAATCACGCTAACCATATGTTGCTTTCTGTACAATATCCCACACTTTTTCGAAATCCAGGCGATTCCCTGTATAGACAATAGATTTCTGACGGAATCGCTGCAAATATGCCCCACCGCAATCCGATTGAATTCGATGTACTACACCATATACTACACGTACATGTACACAACATTCATGGCAGTCGGTCCTCTCCTCTTGCTGGTCATCCTCAACATTTTCGTCGTGTCCACCGTACTCACAAAGGGCGCGGGAGGTAAGTGAACTTTGCGCTTGACATTCTCAAATCTGAGTTCAGAAGACTCGGACACCATCAGTCTCATCCTGGTTGTCTGTCTCTTCATCTTCTGCAACTTTACCGCTCTGCTCGTAAACTTCCTCGAACTCACGCTCTACGAGCAGGTTTGTCGTGGAAACGTCGCTCTCGATAGTTTACGGCTTTCTTTCAGCTGAAAGGCGTCATAATCTACTTGGTGGATATGTCAAATCTGCTTGTTGTTATCAACTGCACGGCGAACTTTTTCGTTTACTTAATTTTCGGGGCTCTTTCCGCCGAACCCTCAAGCAGTTCTTGTTTCGGGACAGAGTCGTCTCGGAATTAGTCTACACTCAAACGACCGAATCAGCCCTGTTGGCACACAATATGAAAACTGCGGAACAGTGTTGAACAGAGTCCGCAAGACTCCACATTCCCTCTTTGTTGTTCTCTGTGGCTCGGAAGCCAGATGGACTATACATATATTCGAACGTAAATCTAATGAAAATAAGCGCATTTTGTATGTATATATTAAATAAACCATTGAAGCTTCTGTCTGTGGGTGTAGTGAAAAGATACTTTTATGAATCGCAATGTGCGACGATGACGGATTATCCAAGGGATTAGACACCGCTTCCTCCTGCTGCCGAGAGCGCTATTGATTGACAAAGAAAGTTTTGACGATCAGTGAGGGGAACTTGTGAGTCACTTTCATCGCATCTTCGTCCTCCTCCGCCTCGAGCGATCGCCTCTCTTTACGCTGTAGCCGTGCGGAAATCGAGCTGATCAATTATATTGCCATTAGCCGACATGATATGCGCGCCAATCATTGCTGAACAGCCGCGGGTATAGCTGTTGGAGCGGGATTTCCCTCTTATCATTGTGCGACGTCTGTTTTCGGTAGGCGAGTTAAAAAGGAATTCAATATTCGTTTGCGCGTTTTAAGTGTACGCAGTGGCGTCTGCACTGGGGTCTCACGTCAGGTGGTCCAGTTTTAGAGTCCGTCGGCAACCCTATAACCGACTATCTGCTCGTTTATTCGTCTTCAAGTTCAGCGAGTTAATGGTGATGAAGCAGGATCGACAAGTCATCACGCTATCATCGTGTTAATTTCTGTCAAGCATTCTCTATATGCCGCCGTTTCAGAGGTAGGTCCTCCATGCATTTCACAAACGCGCAGCACTCAAATATTAACCGCAATCGTAGGCACCCTGAGTTCGCAAAATACGCGCGATGTGTTTTATTTAAACGAATCCCAAGCGCATTCAATCTCAACGCATATTTTATGATTTCGACAACTCATCTTCCCGTCTTCCCTTATTTTGCCTTTGATTTAACTCAAGTTACGAGTACACTGCTGGTTTGTTATGCCGAGCTTGTTTTCGTTGGCCAACATTTGGACATTCGGAATAAAAGTGTCCGCCGATTTTTATTGGATATTCTGTTTGTTTAAATTAGGTTACTCGGTCCCTTAATGCTTCACGGAAGCTTCTCGGTCACTTAGCGAAGTTGCGTCCCTGCCACTGCGCCATTCCACGTCTGAAAGTAGTGCAGTCGCTATCGTTAGGATAAACCGTTCAGCGGATTCACATCCAATATCGATTTGGCGTTGAGGATTGAAATTGCTTGATAAGAAGCCGCCACAATGCATGATTCCCTCGTTATTTGGGAAAACAGCAAAAAATTGACCATGGGGCGGGATTTAAGTACGCGATTGCCGGGAAAATAATTTCTGCCGCAAAATATTCGTCGCCGGAGAAGAGACGACAGCCGTCGTCTCGGAGTTCAACTGTTTCAACAGAAAAATTAGCTGCGAAAGCAATTACGTCCGCTCTGCCCATTGTGTTTAACCCTGGAGCCCTGTAAATGATCGCTTTTCCGCCTTTTTCGCGGTAGCGCTCCGAGGTGCCAAAGGCCCGTTTCAACGTCGTCTCTTGAGCTTGTTGGCCTTTGTCAGATGTGAAGTCGTTTTTCGAAAGACCGACATGCTGTAGATAGATCAGATATCTCCATTTTGTTGCGAATCCCAACTTTCTTTGTGATGGAAAAGACTAAAGAGTAAGTGCTGCGCTTTCGATCCAGAACAGAAACCTCTACTTCCGGCTTCCAACACGTTTTTCTTTAGGGCAGAAATGAGCGAACCGGGTGGTGGAGGCTTCGGAAAAACTTCCAACAGGTTGCTGATGGCTTTGGCGATAATCTCGCTGCTCATAGCCCTAGTTCTACTCGTTTTCTTGATTCTGTCGTTGACGCGGGTAAGGTCGGAAGTGTGCTTATCACCAGGATGCATACATACTGGTGAGTTCTCCGTTTCATTCGTTCCTCTAAGCTCCGCTTTCTTTAGCCGCGGTGATTCTGTCGTCAATGAACTCAAGCGTGGATCCGTGTGTTGACTTCTACGAATACGCGTGTGGAAACTGGATCAAGCAGCACCCCATTCCCGACGACGCCCCGTCTGTATCCAACTTCGAGAACCTCGGCCAAGATTTGGAATTCGCCTTAAAAGGTTTGTCTTCCCTTTGTGTGTTTACTGTTTCATCCGCAATGATCACTACGGCACGCAATCATGTGCGAACGACGCCGAAGCGGCCGCTTAAAGTCCGCAAACGCGTCCGTCTAGTAAATAATATAACAACTGTTGAGTTTTGTTTATTACAGAGTTACTGGAAGAGAAGCATATCGATAGTACCGATTACGGAACCGCCGTCCTCAAATCAAAACATTTTTATCAGCTGTGCCTGAACGAAAGTAAGTTTCTTCTAGCTGCTTCACTCATCCGGTATCCACCCCTCCAGACACATTCCTCTTCTTCACCTGTTTGTGGAGTGAGGAGATGAACAATTTGTTTATAATTTATGTACGGATAAGTAAAGAAGATGAACGACGCGTCTCTTTCAGCTGCGATTCAAGACACATGGCGAGGCGTCTTCGAGGAAGTTATCAAAAAGTTTGGCGGATGGCCGAGTCTGGGACCCGAGGGTGTGCGAGTGAACAACACAATCGAAGCGCTCTATGCCGCCATGGTCGCCAAATTCCGGGCAGATTCACTTTTCAAAGCAACGGTGCAACCGGACGACAAGAACTCCGAAAAACACGTGCTCTTGGTGAGAGAAGGCTTGAGCAGAGCGCATCACAATGCTGATTCAGATTGACCAACCAGCATTGAACCTCTTTGCCCGTGACTTCTACATTCTTCCCGAAACCGTGGAGGAGCGACTCGCCTATCAGACTCTGGTGCGCGACGTCCTCGTTCTTCTCAGCGCAAAAGGCGACGTTGTGAAGGATTCGCAGGAGATCCTCCAATTCGAAACTCAACTAGCCAATGTAAGCTCAAGCACTAGTTGTGACAATCACTCCACTCTTATTTGAGATCACCATGGCCGATGACCAGCGTCACGACATAGCCGAATTGTACACGAAGTTGACTCTCGGACAAATGCGTCAGGAGTTTCCGAACTTCGACTGGCTGAAGTTCTTCAATATGGTGTTCACGGAAATTCAAACAAAGGACAACAAAACGATAACTTTCGACAACAACACCGAAGTCGTCATTTACGGATTGGAATTTATCCGCCGTCTTGACAAACTCATTCCGCAATTCGAAGAGCGAGTTGTCGTGAACTACTTGACCTGGTGTTGGTTCTTCAAGGTGATGCTCAGAGACCTTCCCGATCCCTTTGCGCTCACTATGTTCAAGTTCTACAGAAGCCTGAACTGTAGGCTGTTAGCTTCAAGCAGTGCTCTCTCATATGGGTATTTTAAGTGATGCAAGTTCCTAAATTGCGATGGCACGGCTGCGTCACTCGTATCAACAGTTTGATGCCGATGGCGACGTCTCGCATCTATGTCCGCAAACACTTCGATCACGAGGCAAAGAAACAGGTCGAGGAAATGATCTCCCTTATTATGGAAGCGTTCGTTGAGATATTGCAATCTGAAGATTGGCTCACTCCCAACACCAAGGATTTCGCAAAGCTAAAGGTTCTGCAAACGGCATTGAATGTTGTAGACGCGCCAGTTGCAGATTCGCACAATGAACCAAAAAATTGGTTACCCGGATTATCTGAACGACTCCGCGGCTGTTGATCGAGAGTATCGACACTACATCGTCTACGATAACGACTATTACCGCACAAAATTCCAGTTCTACGAAATGTACCAGAAGGACATTCTCGAACGCATTCGACTTCCAGTCGATCGCGAACGATGGGTTGCTGGCGCTGCGTTGGTCAATGCCTTCTACAGTCCCAATACCAATGAGATCAGTGAGTCGTCAACACCGAACGTTAATACTGATTGATTGTCATATTCAGTATTTCCCGCTGGAATCCTTCAGCCGGTCTTCTACAACAAGGAGTTTCCGCGGTCAATGAATTTTGGAGGAATCGGCGTCGTTATTGGGCACGAAATCACCCATGGATTCGATGATCGAGGTAATGATATCGTTACCAACAAAATGTTAATCGATATTCAGGACGTCTTTATGACAATTTGGGAAACATTCGTCAGTGGTGGGACAACGCAACGATCATCAAGTTTGAGGAAAAAGCGCAGTGCATCGAGGATCAGGTACCTATTCCAAAGCCAAACCGCAATTCAACTGCTTTCAGTATTCAAACTACGTTTTGGAACAAATTTCGATGCGAATCAACGGTCGCAGCACAAAAGGAGAAAACATCGCTGACAACGGTGGTCTCAAGCAGGCGTATCGTGCTTACAAGAAGTACGAATCGCATCACACGACTCCTCCTCAGTTGCCTGGAGTCAATCTCACCCACGATCAACTCTTTTTCCTCAACTACGCTCAGGTTTTTCTGTCCTTTTCGTCTTTCCCTTGCATGCGGAAAGCATTTCAGATTTGGTGCGGAACGATGAACGACAAAGAAGCTGTCAGAAAACTGCGCACTTCGGAACATTCACCTGGCGCGATTCGGTAAACCACTTAGCTTGATGAATACCAAAAACAAGCTGAATTACGAGTTTCCATGAAGGCGATAATTTATAAACCGGACAAACGACTTCTCCTTTAATCATAAACAATCTTTTCAGCGTCAAAGGTCCGCTTTCGAACTCCGTCGATTTTGCAAAAGCGTACACTTGTCCTCTTGGAAGTCCAATGAATCCAGTCAAGAAATGTCGCGTTTGGTAGAATGTAATGCATTTTAAGTAGAAAAACACTGATTTTTCCATTTCTTTCATGCCTGATGAACCCTTGCCTAAATGAGGATTTTCAATCAATCATTCCACCGCTGCTTGCGTTGATAAAATTCATGTCTTTGACCGTTTATCCTATCTGATCTTTCGTGTTACGAATTAATTTGGCTTTAAATCCCTTCTTCCTTCACCCATCTCTTTCCTTCCCTTTCTATAATTGTGTGTATATTTGACAGATTGATTATGATATCTGTATATTGATACAATGCTCTCAGACCGAAAGGATTTATGTGTGTTTGGAAATAAAATCGTTTGCTACAGAATAGAAGGGGTCCTTCTTCGGACTCTTTGCACCTAGATAGATGCACAGCTCCTCTTGAACGCGAAGACTACAGTGTCCCGCCGACAGGGATCGAGCGATAATCCAACGGATGAAAGAATTTGGAGAAACCATGCGCCCATTCGCGTAATTCCTGGATTCGGAATGTATCAGATGGCGCGTAACATATCTGGAATGCAGTCTGCGCTTCTCGAAGACAATAATTTTTTGAATTCGCGGGTCTGAGACGCAATGACGCACGCTAATTTTATAAAATTCGCCGTGAATTTTCATTGCTTGAAATTGGACAAACAACACGTCCTCTCCGCTTCCTTCGTCAGTTCATGGACAAAGGATGGCGCTGGCTTCTCCGTAGGCGCTTGTCTCCGAATCCGTTGTTTGTCGGAACTCCATACCGAAACTCCCTTACTTCTCGCTCGTTATTTTAGAGTTTTGAAATTAACCACCAGTGACGTATCAGTGTTATCAAGCAAATCTGAGTGCAAAGTGGCTTTGTTAATCGAAGCTCATAAAAGGCGGCGCTTGCTGATTCTGGGGAAAGAGCTCCGAAGTCAGGCCTCATTTACGTGTTTTACGCAAACGATCATTTTGGTTTAATCACGACGTTTGAGTAATTGACTCAATCGAGAACAGCGGCGTCCCCGCGTGCTACGGTCTCAAACTTCGCTTTGCGCACTTTCAGCACTTCAGAGAATCGGTGGCTCCACGCGATCTTGCTCGGTTAGTCGCTCTCTCAAATCTTCACCCACACAACTCAACCATGCAGTCATCTGTGGATTTCCGCAAACACTTCTGTGTGTTCATCGCCTTGCTTCTTCTCAACACCATCGCTGCGAATACGGTAGGTATCTACAGAAGCTCTCTTTTGTTTGTGTTAATGATGGATGGCGCAAGTAGTAAGAGTTGGGGTTGAATTCAAAAGAAGAGGTTGACGAGATAAACTGTTTTTTTGCTAACAATGCAAATGGCGCCACTTTGACGGCACGATGCATTTAGGATGGCGAGAGCAACTGGCAAACTGCTGACGGCACGTATCGAAACAACGACGGAAGGCTGACGGATCTGTTCAGAGTCGGGGCAAAACGTGAGAAGATCATGGGATATGGATGGGAACAATGCGAGTTCTCGCCGATGAGCTGTCTCCTTCGCCGTCGTCGTCGCTCGATTCCCGACTTCTCTGTGGACGGATCCCAGTTGTAAGCTTATCGCATTCTAACTCTCCGTCTTGTACAGTAATCTTCTCCCAGTTGTATGCTCTTAGATGCTTACTTGAAAGGTTTTTTCGTTTCTGTCATTGTTTATCGTTGGGACGTGCTCAACACAAATAAACGGACAGTATGTTAATCTCGCAAGTGGACAAGAATACAGCGGTGTTTGACACTTTAACACGTTGTCTGTTGATGTGTGAGGGGATGACGAATCCTTGAGGTAGATGGTCCAGGTTCTGGTGATGTTGGTGGTTGCAACGTACGCATCGGAACCTCTGGAGAATCGTCGTACGAATGTACTAAATGTGTAATAGATTCGGCTGGCCGAGTGCGCACCGAATAGCTGAAAAGAATGGTCCTCATTATTACATGTTGTATTCAACCAAGTTAATACTTGTTAACTCCTGTAATTTCCACAATCAGTCCTGGTAATTCAGTCACAAAATGAGGAAGAAGATTGGTTTGGAACTATTCGGAACGCAGCAGTTTTGAAACAGAACATCTACATGACTGACCCAAATACGTCTAGTGCAAAAGAGACTAACCGTTGTCGTACCGCTGAGCCAGTTGACTGAGTATAGGGCAGTTGGTAGCAGCTGCATGAGCACACAGAATCCGTATCACCGTCACCCGTACCAATGATAGCAGGGCCAATCTGCCCTCCAACTCCACCTTCGTATTCCGACTCGGTTTCATCGGTTTCGAAGGAGTGCACTACCGCGCCTTCCGTATTGAGATCAACGAGTCCTCTGGCCGCCAACTTCGCCTCTTTTTCGTCTCGTTTTTCGTCTTCCGTATTCATGGTGAGGAAACGAAGAACGAGCAGATTCATAGCAGCAGAAATGACGGTCAAGCCAAAGAGAATAAAGACGAGGGAGAAGACGACGTACTCCGGACGACTTTGCAGAGCACCATCGCTTTGCAGAGCCACGTAATCTCCGAAGCCTGAAAGCTCTCTACTCTGAATTCATTTCGTGAGGTACCTTTTCGTACCTATTGTGGTCAACGTTGTGAAACAATAGTAAACACTGTCGAAATACGTCCACTGTTCGTATTTCTGAAAGACATATGCTCCTGCTGCGATCAGAAAGGAACCAGCGCCGGAACACGTGATAATCAAATCGGTGTGCGTTACCACACTTCGTCGACCCAGACAACCTTTGCAGCATCGGAGCATCTTAGCTGCGAACGTATTCAGCCGTTCACCGATGCTCTGAAACATCACGAGACCGAGCGGAATCCCTGCCAGCGCGTAGAACATGCAGAATGTCTTTCCTCCCGCAGTGGTCGGTGTGCTGTGACCGTATCCTGGAAGTTAAAATGTAATTTCCCAACATTTGAACTACAAACCAATTGTTGTTATCACGGTTGTGGCGAAGTAGAAAGCGCCACTGAATTTCCATTGATGGCCGGCCTTGTGTGGAATGGATTTCACCACAATCGCTTCAAGCACCTTGTAGTCCTTCTCGGTGATGTTATACTTATCAAGTAATTTGTCGCGAATATTGTTGACTAGAGCACGCTGAACAACGTTCGATGTTACTGTAGCTATGCGTATGCGCCATAGTCAAACAAACCTGGTCCATCTCATTTTGAGATTCGAGAGCGTCAAAGACCGCAGCGCCTACGAGCAGATAAGTGAATGTGCAGACGATGAGTGACAACGTTCGCACATTTTGACGTTTCATTCCACATTAGAACCAGCGTGGACGGTCTTGAAGAGAAACGGTGCGGAAAAGTCTCGCCAGGAATATCCAAATCAGTGCGCAGCGCACATTTAGTGAGCAGAAACGATGCGATAAATCAATGTTGAGGTTGAAGTTGGATGAGAAACGAGCGAGAGCCGCCTTAGCCACTGACACCCACAACGAGATAGCCGACCGGGCCGATGATTGTAGGCGGCAAACGCGATTGCCAAACGAATCCGACTAAATACCGGCTGGTGATCAATTAATTACGTCGTTCCGCAGTCCCTATAAATCGGAGCGTTGAGCAGATCATTTAATGGACTTTCGAATCTCGTCGGAAAACTAAAACGCGCTTTCGTAGTACGTCTGTTGGCACGACGATCTTTAGGAGAGAAAAGGGCCTCGGGCACCTCGGACATTCGGCAGACATTCGGATTGCCGTGCAACAAATGTTTTTAATCGCCAACACGGCACATCGACAATAATGCGACTCTGTTTAACGTTCTTCCCTATCTCATAACAATGCCGATCAGAAGGAGAACGGAGGGTAAATCCTCGCCTTTTAGATCTTTTTTATCGGCGAGTCAACAGCGAAGTGTTAATGAGTAGTGGGCGAGACCGGTGTGAAAGAGCTCTGTTTCGCTCGCTCAGTCAATGCAAATTAGGTTTGCAATGAAAGCCCAAAGAGAAGGAATAACACCGCTTGAGGGAGTGCCGGTAGCAGTAACCGAGAGGGAAATCTTCTTAATGTCCATAAACAAGATAGCCATTGTTCCCTCTCCCTTCGGCTCGTCAGTTGCCTTCGAGCGTGCTAATCGGACAGATTTCTTGTTTTCTATCGCTCTGCTCGAATCCTCACTGAGTCTTTAAATTACCCTTTTTGTTGAGCGGAGACCAACGCGTAATCACGATCTCGAGTTCCCAAAGAAGAAACACAGCTGCTAGCTCGCTTCCTGTACGCAGCGCTCACTGGCATCGATTGATTATTACACTTTGCAATGTGCGTATTTCATAGGATTATAGCTGAAATGACTCGACCTGACAGATGTGCATCTGTAGCAATAGGTTGAACAAGCAAACAAAAACAATTGCCGCAAAAGAAGGCGAATACAAATACAAACAAAACGTTCGTTTAGACAAAAGCCCTTCACTCACTCGTTCAACATTGGTGGTTTTGGACAAGGAGCTCGGCAGCTAATGACATTAACATGGAGGATTGTTGAGGGAAATAGCCGAAGGGTTGTTTAACAAAACGCATTCCATTCATTCTGCATGACAATTAGAAAAGATGAACGCAGCAGACTCATATGCATAATAAGCAGAGAGAATAGAACCGAGAGGAAAAAGGGATGTGGAGAGATGAAAAGAGGATTTGGACTCCAATTGGACAAAAAGAACGATAGACTCATTATTTACTTCATTCTCGTTTTTGTGAGTCTTAATGGCAAAACGATTCAGTTCACCAGTTTCTGCCTTCAGGAGGCGCTGGCTTCTGATTGCTTGAATGCGGATTGCGAAGGCCAATGAACTGTGGAAGCTTCAAAAGAACCATGACAAAATGCCTATAAATGGTATCATGAAAGGTCAAAGGAAGTGTGATGGGCGAGCTGAATTGTTTGTTTTTAAAATGTTACTTGTATTTGTTCGTTGTTGTTGCATTGTGAGTTCTCCGGAGACGATCTCATTAAATGTAGCATTGAATTAGAAGAGCGCTCAGCTCCAACCGTGGATGGCATGCAGCAGTATCGAATCGATTCGAATATGTGCCTGAGGGTCTGAGCGCCCGACTCTCTTCCCTCAATGCCCCACGCGGCATTGCGCGTCAGCCTTCGCTGCTCATTTACTCTGTGCGGGTTTGACTCCAATTGAGCGATCTTCACGTATCCAAATACGAGAAAGACGAGAATGGGCTTTTCGCCATTTTAATCCCTTCGTAATTGTCTTTTTCTGTCCGAGTAAACTTTCTACTGCTGCATCTCTGAAACTCATTGTGCAGTGAACTATCGAATCCAATCAATCTGCATCCACCAACGAGCAAACTGGGGAGCATAACTGTTTGCATTTTCAGAGGTCACAGCAAATGAGCTAGGAAACAAACGGAAACGATGAGTTCAACAGGCCCTGTGGTTATCGACAGCAACGAACCGGAAGATTCTCTCTTCGCCCACGAACAGCGCGGCCAGAATGATGACAACATCCCATGGTGGCAGAGGTAATTCTGTGTTTGTTCGATTTGGTCTAATGCTCGTTTCAGAAACCTTCTCCTTAATCAGCCGGTGCTATTTGGAACATGGGACGGAGTGTTCACTACGGTCATGGTCAATATTTTTGGCATTATCATTTTCCTTCGCATGGGATGGATTGTGGTAATTTTCTGTCTCAACGAGCGTCTGCGATAACTAATACTCCGTTCAGGGAACGGCCGGCATCGCTAACTCGGTACTTCTACTCATCGTGTGTACCGTCCTCTCGCTCATTTCGGTTTTCTCGGCGGTCGGAATCTGCGAACGTTGTCAGATCCAAAGTGGGGGAATCTATTTTCTCGTTTCCCATGTGCTTGGCGGTCAAATTGGAGGCGCGATTGGAATCATTTACGCATTTGGACAAGTGGGTGATTGTATTGTCGGCTCGTGAACTTCAGAATGTTTGAGGCAGTGGCAACTGGTTTAGTGGCCGTCGGTTTCGGCGAATCGATGGCCAGATTCTTCGAATCGGACAGTCGAGTGATGATCAAAGTTATCTCTATCAGTATTCTCGTAGCTCTTACAGGCATTTAAAAAAACGTTCAGCAAATCTTATTTCATGCGTGTTTCAGTGATAAACGCAGCTGGCGTCCGCTGGGTGATTCGACTGCAGTTGGTGCTCCTCGTTTTCCTGATGCTCGCAGTCGTTGATTTCTTTTTGGGAGCGTTGTTTTCAACGGACGCCGGTATTGTCATTAATTTTGTTTTTGTCTTTAAAAGCAGGCTTTAGAACACGGAGTGGGCTACTTCAGTTCGGAGCGCTTTTCTACGAACTGGAACTCTCAGTTTGAGGGTACTAATTGCACCGCATATGGCTACAATGTTCATCACAATCCGCAGAGCTTCTTCACTGTTTTCGGAGTGTTTTTTGCTAATTTCCTCGGAGTTCTCGCAGGAGTGAACATGAGTGGCGATCTGAAAGATCCCCACAAGAGCATCCCCCTCGGCGAATTGTCCGCTGTTGGCGTTAGGTATCGCATTTGTTTGCATTTGCACTTCTCAAATGCAATGTTTCAGTTCGTTCACGTGCTTCCTGTTCATCATCGTCCTTGGAGCTGTTGTTGACCGCGGATTTCTTCTTTGCGACACGCTGATTAACGAACGAGTGTCGTTGACTGGCTTTCTCTTCCTCACTGGCCTCTACATCTCTTCACTGAGTTCGGTTATTGGTTCCCTTCTGGGGACACCACGGGTTATCCAGAGCATCGCTGCCGAAGGAATCGTGCCGCCAATGAATTTTCTTGCCCGCGGAGTAAGCGGTTAAATTCTTTAACGTTCCTTATTTGATTCCAGCACGGTCCGAACAAGAATCCAGTTCTCGCCAGCATCGTAATGATGGGAGTCGCCGTTGTTTTTGTTCTTCTCGGTGACCTCAACCAACTTGCCATTCTATCAACCATGCCATTCCTGATTACCTATGCATTTGTTAATTACTCCTACGTCTCTCTTGCCATGAGCTATGATTTCCAAGCCGTCAAACAGATAAGGTGACGACATTTTCCCGATCAACAAAATGAACATAATTCAGCGATGTTGAGAAGCTCACAGCCTCGTATGGAAGTATGGGAAACATCAAAGACCAAGCGGCAACAAAAAGCGAATCCGATCTCGATGAGCTCTTCCCGGAACGAACCCAATCTAAGCGTAAATTACTTGCGGACCAATTCATGTTTCAATAATGCTGTTTGTTAAGTTACTCTTGCTGTCGGTAGCGAAGCAATTGTGGGTCAGCCGCAGTCGTGGTACTCCGTGTTCAGCAACAGATACACTGCTTTTATTGGAGTTGGAATCTCGTTCACGTTGTTGTTATAAAGTGATCGTCATTGCAGGCAATCGTGAACATCGTAATTATTCTGTTTGTGAACTTCTGGGTGGCCATCATACACTTTGTGGCTGTCGTACTACTCTACTACTACATTGGTCGTGTTTCTCCATCCGTGTTTCAAGGTACCGTAGCACTCACTACCGCGCAACATTTGCAGTTTTGCAACTTAGGAATCACACAATTCTCCCTCTCGCATATGTTCAAGACGGCCCTTAGTTCAGTGGAGTCAATTGGAGCGAGCAAAAAGACCGACTACGTCCTCAGCAACACTCGTCCTGATGTGGACGTTGAAACTGCTCGCCTGAACGATGCAAACGAGGACTACTCTGCAAGAAAACAATATCATCACGCAGAAAACGTACAAGAATTCGACTGAATAAGAACAAATCGACACAATTATAAGCGTATAGTTTTATTCATTCTCTTCCGTTATAGATTACACGTCCGGGGACTACGAAAGAGACCCGTTTTTAACGAAGTAGCAGATGTAACGTGTTGTTAAAGCGAAACGTATCACTAGAAATCCTACATAAAATCGTTAGAAAGTGCGTTCATTTGCTAAACAAAGCAGCAGCTGGGCTACATAATGAGCGACGTTCATAAACCAGAGCATTTGATTCTTTCGAGTGGCAAATTGGCTGAAAAGAAAAGCCGACATGCAGGTCAAGTTAAGCAAGAGACCGCAGAATCGCATCAGAGAAGCCTGAAATTTGATTTGTCAATTCAAGAGGCAGTGATTGAACGGACCTGTCGTGCATCGGTAAACTTTGCGCTGTATCTCCAAACAGAACCTGCGCATATCATGCTTATGGCCACTGTCGCAGCTCCAATGGTCAGCATGATAACGAGAAATGGAATCGAAATGACGAGATCCGCAAAACAGAAATACGTGAACCCAACTACATAAAGCGTCGTTACAAATGTCAGGTAAAGCCAGATTTTTCGCAGGAGCGAGATGAATGAGAAGAGATAAAAAATGTTTGCTAAGCTGAGCTCCAGGGCTGACCATTCCATGTAAAACCTTGAAGTGCTAATTCTGTAAATTCCGTGAGCTGCAACGAAACATCAGTCAGACGGCAACTGATCAGTCCTACCACTCGCTAGGAAGTACAGAGTTGTGAGAAGCTTTGGCTTAGCGCTCATGTTAACAGTGAGAGTCAAGAGTCCGAGCATCACCACTGGAAACGCCGACAGCATCGGTGCGTCAACAACGAAGCGGTCAGTTTCAATATATACTAGCGCTACAAACGCTGCATAAATCAACGAAATCTGCATAGGTCCGACAAAACCCATCGTTCTTCCTGAAAAGCATCTTTGGCAAAGTACGTTTTACGCGTTGGACGGACAGTCATAAAGCGTGTCTACAAGCGTTCTAAGTTGAGAGTACGGTATGCGAGGAAGAAGTCAAAAAGAAGATTCTGCTAGAGATCTTTTCGTTTGGCGACCCGTTCTTCTCTCCGACAGACAATGTTCTGTCAGGGCGAACTGCGACGAGACCGCGAACAACATAGGTCGCTGTTGTTCACGATAACGGTAAAGGAACAGAAAGGTGCATACATGATGCTTCCGACAGATAATTGGTAAACGTTGAGAAGAATTTAAGGGGAAGCTACAAGAAAAAACTGACAAATACGGATTGGAAAAGTTTTCGATGTGGGCAATATAAACAACTTTATACAAGCGTACACTCACCGTTCATTTGTCTCTGCTGCTTTGCTTTGCGGACTGCACGCACTTGAGAAAAAGAACGACATTAATACCGATTGTTGGTAGTTGAAAGTCTTCATTCTTAATTTGACAAGATACGGTACTGGAAAGTTGCGTTTGATTGACAACGAAGACGCAAAAGTGACAAGCTGTTCTTGATCAAATTATCGTTTTACCTGCTTGTTCAGTTGAGCGTTTAATGAACAACAAAAGGACATAACGTTATGGAGGTTTCGCAGCCCACCGCGCAACACATGCGCTAACATGCTGTTGCCATCTTCTAACGCGATCTCCAATTTGTAGATGCAATCATGTAGAAAACAAAACACTTTTAAGCATGAGTACTGAGAATTGTGTTGGTAAATCGGTTACCCACCGTGATGTATGTTTAACACACACTTTATTACATTTGATATTATGACCAGACCACACACATCGTCTAACTTAGGCAATCTTTCGACGGAGGTTGGGAGTAATGTGAGATCGAATGGAAGCGACCTTCTTGCCTGGTAACGTCAAGCAAGCGGACCACATTATGACAAACTGTGCTGTAAAGTAGGTAGTTAGAACGACGAGTTCGGCATATGGCACCCAGTAGCCGACGTGATCTAGGAGGAGAGAAGAGTCCGAAATGGCAAAAATTCCAAAACCAATGAACCGAACAAGATTTTCCTAAAATGCGTCTTCGTAAAATCAAGTTTACGAATCGAAGTAACCTTAGCGTTTGGTGGCTGATCCGTGGTGCCTTCAATGTACATGGATCCGCTAATAACCACGCACGACGACAGAAGTAACGAATAGACAAGAAGGATGGAGGTGTTAATGGGATGAGTTCCTAGCTGTGGCATCAAACAGAAGTGATTGAGGATAATTCCGTAAGTCACGATTCCGCCTACTAGCGCGTATGTTGGCTTCTGAAGGCGACGAACAAACGACGCCTGAACAATATGGAACGAGTGCCGGCAAATACAATAGAGAAACTAACCAGGTAAAACATGTGCCCGATACCAAACGCAATGGCACCTGTTACAAGTCCATTATGTTCGAAATGACCAATAAGAAAGTCTCCTATCGCACCAAAAAGAAGACCGAAAGCGTGAAGTCTTCTTTCCCTTTCTCGGATTGTAGTAGCACCGTAATATAACAGAACTCCTAATGTCGTTACCGGCAAGACTTTCCTGGAACCTGGCGGTCAGCATCTTCAAGTTCCAGTTACTTACCAATAGGCATATCCGTTATTGTGAAACTTTGCAAATCCGCTAGACTGGACGTAGAAGACTGCGATTAGGGCGATGTAGGGAAAGAAAGAATTACGAACGAAGTTGGTGGACATCTGAAAGTACCAATGCGCTCACTTACACGACAAAAGTATCCACGAAATGTCAATCCAGATCCTCGAGGCAATGGCGATCGTCTCTGTGCCCAGCAACCTGAAAAGGCCCTAAATATAGGTGAACTAGGAGTCCGCAGACTAAAGTCATGCCCAGAAATAGATAACATGCCGACGATGTCGAATCAAACGAGCTACACTACAGACGCCCAGTTGTACTCAACACAACCCGTTTTCGACAGAAATGTCCTTAGTGTGATTCGTGGACGATGGCGATCAAATCCACACAGCGCCGCCGATCAATGAGGCGCGAACATCATCTTCTCACAATCCGGGATTGTCATTTCACGTGCAAACGTCTAGGTTGACCAAATGATCAAAGAAGCACACGCATACGTATTCCCCCACAACAGAGGATGAACAGTCGCGCAGAATAGCTGGAACAAACTACAACTCCCGTCACATGTCCCTATGTACGCAGCGATGCAAAGGTCACAGCGACTAACTTCCTAACTCCCTCCACAAACAAATCGACAACGCCTTTTCCATTCTTACAGTTGCAGTGCAGTGCAACTCAATGAAAAGAATACACTACTTCTGATTAAAGAAGCTTCTGTTTCATGTGCATTTACAGTAATCCCCATGCTCTTTACTTTAAAAGACCAAACACTTATTATAGAGAGTCACTGTTCACTTACTATGTGATGTTCGCTGCCAGCTAGACTACATGTGACAAATGGCGATCATTCACATTGTGCAAACACGACGTTCATAAACACAACAAACACTCAAACGATCGATCGATATACTTCTTATACTTCAGATCCCGTGTGTCCGAATCTTCTGAAAGATATCAGGGAAAAATAAATATTTAGGTAAATTGCACGAAGTAAATGCCTACGAAGGAAGTATGAAGAACTCTAGAATGAGCGAGTTGCTCATCTCCATCGGTGATACATGATGATCTTCCCTGCTTCCGGATCAACAGACGGAGCCAGCAGTTGTCCGACGAGCTTGTTGCCCACACGCAAAAAGAGCATTTTTTTTCCGAAAATGGTAAAATTTTTGCATGATGTCTGTTCAAGTTCGAGGGTACTCGAATCACGGTACAGACAAATTTATTGTCACATAAAGCCACAACGTAACTTCCAGGTTTTTAAAAAATCAATGCAAGACAGAGCAGACGCATCTGCGACCACCCAGCAGTCCCAAGATTCATGTACATGTACGCAGTGAAACTGACCACGTGTGCTGCAGCTGTAAATGAAAACAAAAACTGCGAAGAAGAACGCGTGTAGGTAGGTTTATTATTGTACAAAACCAATCAGCAAACCAACGCGCATCACCGACATTCTATATTTACTAAATGAATAAAGGAATAACTAAGACTGAGACAGTACTTCCTTTCGGAAATCGCCAACGCACTCCTGATACTTGTTGACCAGCGATGAGCAGTTCAGGATTCTTTTCTTGTTCTTGTCAAGACATCTCATAAGATCCTAAATTACTTCGTAATTTATTATTACAAAATTTAGTGCAACATACAGATTCGTCCCCGGAGCAGGCATTTTCGCGTTGATAAGTGAAAAACTGTTTTTCGACGCGGTCCACTGTCTCGTCAAAAACCTTCTTGCGTTCTTCAAGCTCTTCCATGGAAACTTGCGACGCCCCGGTATTGCGTTTTTGCAATTCAGATATCTTGTTCAATTGCTGGCGAAGATTTTCAGTTCGTTCACGTTCAGTTAAAAGGTCATTTCTGTAAAATATATTTTTAACCAATTAATTTAACAACTTTCCCACTCGCTTACCTTAATTTTTCCGTTTCTACGCTGTTGGCTGGAGATCCACCTTGCTGGGCATGCACACGCTGGACCACTTCACTGGATACGCCAACCGCCTTGTATTCTTCGGGAATGTCGCTCTTCTGTATGCGAACAACTTGTGGCTTCGACTGAGCCTCCTGACTTTGTCCGGAGCCCATCTACAACAAAAGAAACATTCAGTGTCAGGAATAACGTGGCTTCGCACAAAACACAAACAAACAAAATCAAATATGTATGTATCAAGAACAATCAGAACGAAAATCGTAGCAAAGCGGCAAATACACGCGAAACACATGATCAAACTGGCGATTCGCGTCGGGACCACCTTTTATTTTGGGAGTCATGTTGCTAATACAAATACAGTAGGCATTGTGATATTGACCGCATTCAATTTATAGTTCGTTTTAATGTAGTGAAAGAAATGCTTCCAGGAATGTAGAAGAGTACGCCGCAAAGCGAGATTCACACGTTTTTAGCCCTATGTTTTGTTTAGGGTATCGCAAATGGCGCTTTAAACCATCCGCACGCCCCTCACCATTCACTAGCTTGTCTGTTGCAAGGGCTAATGATGAAACGAAGCCGGTACCACATCTGTTCATCATCGCCATATATCCGTCCATTCACTGCGCCTCTGGTCTCTGTTCTCACCTCTTTCAGTGCCCTCTCCCACTCTCCATCAACACATTCTAGCACAATGCTACCCTCCTTGCAATCCATCACACTGATTCGAAAGTGCTTCGTCACTCATCGCGATCACTAAGCATCGGTCTTCCTCCGTTGCAAGTCTCTCTTTGTCTTAAGTTAGGCAGGTGTATTCGGTTCGTAATCAGTGATCAATTCGTGCTAGCTGCATCACTTGAAATCGTGGTTTTATCGTATTTAGTTGTCATATTTCCCGGAAGGATCGTGTACTGTAATAAACTTTTCTCATCTTGTATTAGGAAGGAAGATGCGTTGGTTGGCGGCGACAGCGTCAGTTTTTCTCATTGCGCTTCAAGTCGGTAAGTGCTCGTTCCAGTTTTCTTTGAATTGTCTTCTTCAGATTATGGCAATACGATCGGCTGCATGTCACAGCTGTGCGACAGCAACCCGTACTCTGTTCCTCGAGGATGCCCCGACAAAGATGGAACTTGCGGAACATTCAAAGGAAAGAGGTAAGAATTGAATTCGAATCTACTCTTATTTTATGGTGCCTTGGTAGATGCGACTATTCAATGCCTGAGGCAATTGATTTTGAGTGCGACGAGGGTTCTGTAATATACGCACCTTTTGATGGAGAAATGACATACTACATGCCCTTTGCTGGCGAGAAGGACAAGGAATGTGCTGATCGTGGAGTTCGCATTGAAGGAACAGGAGTGTGGCAAGGTAGATAGCGCTTCTCTGATTTTCAATTCTCTCTTTAGGATACTATGCGCTCATCTTCACGATGATTCCCGATACTTTCGGTGGTCAAGTCAAGGCTGGCGATCGAATCGGAGTCAATGGTCGTTCGGAATGCATTCTACCAGAAGGACAGCAAACTGCAACGCCTTACGTACGCATGGAAGTATTTAAGGAGGGAAAAGCGATCAATTTCTTAGAACAAATCAACAATTGTAAGCGAACAAATATGCGGAGATTGATAGTGACGAGTTTTAGGTCACTGCATTGGGCAAGTTTGTGAAACTAATACCCGCAATTCATTGATTGGCGCCCCAATGAAGGCAGATGAGTAAGCATACGTAACTGTTAGTTTCTTTTCAAGAAAAACGATTTTCAGTAGATATAATGGAGTGACTGGATGGGAGCTGAATTGTCCTTTGGCTCCAGGTGATGAACCCGCTTCAACTCGTGCTCCAATGGTTTACAGCCCCATCAGTGGATCGACTTTCGGGCGTCTTCGTCTTGCTTTTCACAATGGCAATTACCTCGGATGTGAAAATGATGGCGTTTTCATTGTCGGTAGCGGCAACTGGATGGGTAAGCAACATCATATGAATAATTGTTCTAGTTTGCTGCTTAGATTTTGAAGCGAGAATTTACAATGTGCGCTACCGCGAAGATCTCGGACTGGGTCGCAAAATTCACGTTGAGGCTGGCCAACACATTGCCAATCGTTTGCTCTGTGACGACGGACCAGATTCAGTCTTCGTAGAGATTAGGCATAAAGGCATTCCTGTAAACATAACGAACCTGCTAACTGGACCTCGCTGTAAAATGCCTTTGTTTGACTAAGGGAAACTGTTGTTATCTGTGTCCGATATCTGTGGTACTCCTGTTTTGATTGACACTTACTTCTTCATTTTGATACGCTTCATTTGTACTTCAACCACTCGTTTCGGATAAATTAAAAGTTGTCTTTTGGCCTTTTGTGCGTCCCATGATACGTGGCATGTCGTGTACTGGTTTTCTATTTTATTCCAGTCGTTCATAAGAGATCGATTTCGGACTCCCGTGTTTAGAAAAGTTGATGAGAGCAGAAATAACTTGGGAAAGGAAGAGAAGTGCTCCTATTATGTTGAAGTGAACGATATATCCGACGCGGGGAAGGACGAATTGGGAAAGAAGTGCGTTGATGATTCCAGAGAGACTCTGCGAGTTCCGTTGTCACCGATATTATATGAAAGTAATCTTACCAGAGCGGTCTGAATGCACCCATAGACGAGGCCGAAATGTTGACCTTTGAAACATTTGTGCGTGGCGTACGGTAGAAGAGAGTAAGTTGCGCCCACGCAGCAGAACATTCCGCAGACCTGGAAGAAAGTGGATATTATTTCATCGGAAATTGCTTAGGGAAGTACATACCCACATGAACAGCAGGGTAGGACTCCTGTATATCTGTACAACTCCCAAGGTCCACATAAATGTACATCCTATTGTACACGCAATGACCATCGACGTCTGGTAAGACGTCCTATCGGCAAGAGTTCCCCACATGATTCGGCTGCCGCAGTTGAAAATAGCTGCAAAAGAACTTATTGTAGCAAGGAAGAAGTCGTCTGATACGAACTGCTGCCCGAATGCCTAAATTTCCGGTTGATTGCAGCTGTAGGGAGACATCAAACCTTATACAAGCCACTAATCGACTGCACCCAGACACCGTTTAACATGAGAGTAAGGAACAAAAGAACAAATGTCGACGACGTCAGAATTTCCCTCAGAGAGAGTTGTTCCGCATTGTTTTGACGCAAAACGTCGTCTTCCGTGTAGAGGAGAGGATCTTCTTTCTAAACACAGAACGTTAGCTAGAAGAAGAGCGCGATTCTTGCACAACGCACTGGTTCACCGATAAACATAAGACCGATCATTTGTAAAACTGCAAATACAGTGGCCAATACAAGAAAGACTTGAGGAACTCGGTCCAACAGCTCAGGTTGAGTAAAGAATCTGTAGTATACAGTAATGCACATAGTCCCAATTCATTTGTTCGCTCACCCATCTTCATTTGGGGAATAATTCCACGGATTGATGTACTTCGTTTGAATGGGAGAGATCAGAAATGCACCGCACCCAAAACCGCTAACGATGAGTCCGCCCGCAAGACCGACGCGGTGAGGAAGCCACTACAACGTACAGAGTGGAAGACATTTTAGGAAGTGAGCAACCTTTTGGCAGTGATGAGAACGCAGTTGTAAGCGACACCGTAACCGAACGTCTGCATGAATCCCAGAGTTATTAACAACATCAGGTAGGAGTGCTGAATAGAGAAATAGCACAAGGCAGTTGATATCCTGTGCAGTAGGTGCGATTACAGAACAAAAGCGGTTATTTGCACTTACGTGTAAATAAGAGATCCAAGAAAAGCTCCAAGTCGAGGTCCTAACTTATGCTCAACAATGCCGCCCACAACCATCGCTCCCGGTAGACCGCCTAAAACTGAAATCTTTGAAATTTGCCGAGAAAACCTACTCATAATGCTTTGAATCCAAATCATAGATCCGTTGTCTATGTTCGGATTGACTTTCCAACGGAGATACGATACTAAGTATGGTAGCATGTTTCCAAACGTGTATATGATGCCAAAGGTGAGCTGAAGCAGAATTCCACCAGCAATTGCAAAAAATGGTCGCGCCGACCGCGGGATGCGGGAAAGGATAACATCAGATGTCTCCATGTTCAGTAGTCGAGACCTGAAACGGAATTCTTCGTAATTGTAGAGCAAATTCGGAGTCGAAGACAAAAATGCAACAAAAACAGTCTTGTACGGAGTACAATCGGCTCATAGCGCAGAGGGCAAAAGAAGAGAATAATCGGAGACAAAAACGCCAGAAACTCATTCTTATCATCGAGAGATAACGTGCAACAGCGATTTGAAGAAGGCACAAATCGTTTACGCGTTCATTTCTTTGGGAATTTTACGCTACGGAAGCACGACGTGAGGTCGTCTGATCAGTTCAGAGAACGACTTAAATAGGAGCTTTGCTTGCGAAAAACAGCACCGCGGGTGCATTCCAAACACGCTATCTTGCTTGAGTAGGAAAAATCATGAAGATCCCGTGATCAGAATCAACTCGAGCTCGCTGGAAAACACAAACAAAACGCTGTTATGACTGCATAGTGGATGCTCCCGTGACTGGCGATGTAAACAAACCGGAACAGTACAATCGATGGGTTGTGGTCATCAAGTCATTGTGACTCGACGACGACCGTTGCTGAGAATGAAAACACGACTTTAAAAGGCGCGCGGCAGTCGATGACACAGTTTCATTTTCACTGTTTTGTATGTGATTCGAAAGTGCAGCTAAAAAACCGTTTTGCGTCTCAGATGCGTCTCAGACTGAAAAGCCAGAAACAGAGCCAAGGTGTTAAGATGTTGGCGCGTGAAGATGTGTTCGACCTCCTCATTTGCCTCACAACTATCGTATACTCGGACATTGGACTTCAATTGTCCAACGTATGTCAGCGTTCCAATCACAACTAACGTTTCAACAGTAACAAGTAGGATTGAAACGCTTGGATTCGTTTGCAACAGCGACAGTTGATAGTTTTTGTGCAGCGGTTGGGTATAGTTAATGCTAGATTTCACTATCTCTCTAATACCGAAATTTGCTTGCTTGGTAGGGAAGGTAAACACGGTTCCCTCGTTCGATTCGACATATTTGATGAGGAATATAATTGGTTCTGAATCGGAGAACGGCACTCGTTTGGTTGTTGTTTATCTTAGACGGTGGACAACGGCGTTGCCAATCCCATTTTCAATTAAGAACCGCTCATCTAATTACGGCCGTATGTTTCAGCTGCCCTTCCGCTGGCCAGAAAGGTTTTCGTCCACAGGTACAACATATGTTTGAATAGGTGTTGTCCGCGAGAGGCACGGTGCATGCGCTGCACCGGGCTCTCGCGCGACGTCGCTAATTGCTAAGATAAGTGGCTAATCGGATACACGGGAGTTTCGCACTGCGTTTCATTGGATCGCTCTTCCTCCAATTATGGTAGCATTACAATTGCATGAATCGGGTGGAGATAGGTGCGACAACGTGATGACAGCCTTCTTGTTTCATGCATGAACTCTGTGATTGATGCGTCAGTCGCATCGGATTCGTTCTATTATGAATACACGATTAGTTCAATCGCAGTCATTATGCGCTAGTTTTTAGACGTCCAGAAGTCTGTTCAGCATAACTTTCGTCTTCAGAGCGTCTTTCGCATTTGCGACGAGCCGAGAATCGTGATGACTTGCGCTCCCGAAAGGTTGCCCGCGATAGCGAAGCATCCAAAAATGCCAAACAACACTTGACATACGATTGTAACATCCCGTCCGATCATGATTCATTTTGATGACTTTAATTTTATCTCACCTTCGGAATGAATGCGCCGCACTTCCCGCCGCCTGCTATCGAATCGAATGCTCTAATCGCATTACCACTTCTGAGCTTAGCTGTGTGACCGTTCAATTTGTCTCGTTCTCCCCAGCCGCTGCTCCTCCGTTAGCGTTCCTAAGACTTGGAGGTGTGCGCGCGAGGAGGTGAAGCAATAATGAGATATAAGCAATCATGTGCACTGCCAGGTGGACGTCCAATATGCGCCTCAAGAGCGCAAGACGGAGAAGAGACTAAAAGGGAAAGTCGATCAAATATCACCTCTTCGACGTAGGCACAAGTGTGCGTACATGTGTGCACCTTCACAGCGTAGATCAGAGTGGGTTCCTAAAAGCTTTCTCACACTGACGGAAAAGTTGCGCACTTCTTCGAAAGCACACTCTTCAGAAAAAAGTCGACGAATCGGTGGCGGAGACGTCACTGCCACCAATTAATTCGCATAATCGTTTTACGATGGTCAGCTGTGACGTTTGAAGAGGCTACCGTATCCCGGGTGAAGATTGCTCGAGGCAATCCGTTAGCACACCCCAGTGCGAACGACGTCTTATTGGTGACACCTTTAAATAAGGTAGTATCCACCTGAGCGCTCAATTGCGCATTTAATCTGCGGTAATGGAGGATTTATGGGCCACTGGCATGCCTATAACCGCAATGAGACCTGATTGCTAATTGTGTTAGCATGCGAGAGAGGGGACGGGATTGAGTCGTAAAACGGCAGTTCCCTCACCAGAATTGGTCCCGAGGCAATTTACCGTTTTCGGCTGAGTCATTCTGGAAGGAAGTGCACCACCCAGTCTGTTGAACACCTTGCGATATGTCTCAGACGGACGAGTTTTTCACTTGAAACGAACCTCAAGATTCACGCAGATTGGGGGACCTTTTGACGAAGCGGGAGACTCTCCGCGGCGATGAGTAATTCGTGCTGAAAGCGAAAATGTCTCCCACACATTCAAATTTTTGTTCGCTGAAAGTGAACGGTGAATATGCTTGCCTCAATCGAACCTTCATTGTACATGAATGAGGGCTGACTGGCTGCGGGGAGACAATGGACTCAAAACGTCGCCGCGCGCACCGCGACGATTCTCGACGTCGCTTGGTGAGAAAACAAGATTTGGATGGCGCCGACTGAAAGAAGTGATGAATAAAGGCTTGTCACCGGCTGGAGCGCGTTCATCCACTTGGGCCATTTTGGGACTCTTCATTTTTGCGTAATTCAGGTGACTGATGTTCATTGCTGCGCCACAATTTACCGCACACACGAGCGACATTCGAGATGAAGTGAGAGACACCTCTCTGCGCGGATATCATAACCGTGTTGACAATCGACCATATTGTTTTGTGAAGAAGGCACTTAAGAGCATCTGAAGAGCGCTAGCCATCTATGATTGCATAAGCGATAGACATCAGTTCACCCAACAGAGATCCACCGTAATCCCTTTAGCCAAACAGTTTGTTCTTCATTAGGTTCTTGATGTGAACCACGACATCCGAACAATGCCGGTCACTGTACTCACGTTCTGCTTGGGAACAAGCTAGGAAATGTACTCTGGGTTGGTCAGCGTGGGCATTCGCGCAAAGACACGAACTTGTGACGCAAAACTCTTCTCCGAGTGACTCGTTTTACTTTTACTTGAAAACAACGGGTAGTCTCGCTTGCTTGGATTGCTCATATTCTTGACACAGAGTGATTGGTCGCCCACAGTGAACGGATGAGTTCTGTCGGTCACAAGTGGGCAACTGAGATGCTGTTGTAGATTCGAAACGTGATTAGAACAAAGAAATGAACGAGCAAAAGAGGGACAAAAACAGAAAGTTTGTTGTCCTTTCCTGCTTTCGTAATCATTTCCTTTGTATTTCTGTTTCCGCGCTCTCAATACGTAACGCTGTAGTCGAGCGGAGAAGCTGGAGAAGGGGGCGTGTTGCTTGTGTGATGACACCCTACCGTAATCACTTAATTTTATCGGCGGCGATGCACGCGCTTGTGCGTCAAGCTGCTGCTTATGCGAAGTCGAAGAAGAGTGTTGTCGCGCATCAGAAGAAGGACGCGCGGAGGTTGAAAATAATTCCAAAGAAGCGGATTGGTGCCAGCCGATGCTCGCGCTCCGCCTCAAAGACGCGGACGATCCATCGTGGGGCGTGGTCAGGTGAGAGCGCTATTGGAGGAGCCGCCGTCGATGAGCCGCCGTGCCGAGCAGCGCGAGCGCCTCTCCACAACTATACCCATCATCGCGCATTATCATCATCTCTCCAGCTAGCATTAGCCGCCGCCCTCAGGTACGAGACGCGCTTCGGTTTGGATACGGTAGGTGAGCATCGGCAACGCTAAGTGTCAAAGCCCTTGCCTCTCCGCACCGTGGGCCACTTGTATTTCCAAAAATGAGCATTAACGCCGACTTCCTTCGTGCTGTTGAAGTGCGAACAAACGACGACAACGCCAGTTCATTGTGGACTAAGGAACCCCTCGAATCGGGACAGGTGATCGGAGTGATCGATAAGGTAGGTGGATCTCCCAACTGTCTGCAAATCTCGGTCAGTACGAAAGTTACACCAATCCAGCTGCCTTATGTATTTACGTCATTTTCCATTCTCCTCGTGATGCTGGTTCGTGACCTCCTTCCAGAGAGTGCGCTTTTGGAGTTGATTGCTGAAACGAGAGTGAAACTCCAATCGGAAAACATCACGCAATAAAAGTAGATAATTTCACCTAAGACGTCAATTAGCCGAACACCTGGCCTGTTACGGGTGACAGTTAGAAGATTAGGAAAATATTGTTTGGGACACGCAAATCCTTAAATCCGTCTTCTTGCCTACTAATTGTCGTTTTTTGCGTAATAGTCATTATAGAGAGCCATCTGCACGGCAGCGCTCACCTAGGATTACTGTATCCCATCCTAGCATCTTCAGTCACGCACTGCACAGACTTTTCTTTCTTTGTCTGTCTCTTATTTGTGTCTCTGTCTCTTGATGAGACCATTGTCATCAAAATCCCCGTAGTGATCTACAGTGTTGTTGGTCTATAAGTCGAGCGATCTCACAGTGACAGATCGGTAGCAATTATTTGCGCTTTGTTTGAAGAAGATGTGCGGCGGTTGGGGACCTTCGACAAACATTTTCGCCGGCGTTGTGAGATGACTGCATTGAAACATCATCCAAGGTACGGTAGCCCATCGCGCGGCACTCTCATTCGTCTTTGACACCACTTGTTTCGCTTCGATTGTGCCGTCTCTGAGGGCTCGGGTTGGTTGCGCTTTACGGCTGAATAGGTAATTGCCAACGGCTTCCAGCTTTCATCCTTGCGCGACAATTATTGTCATCGTAAAATATGTTAAGACAACACAATCGTCTCGGAATAATTGCCACCCGAACCGTTCGAGAAGTCGCCGACGATAATTGTCCTCACTCTAATCGTGATCCACCGCTTTGCGATGATTCAATCCGTCGTTTCATTAGGAGCATTGGCAAGCGTTGATTTCATTAGCAAGGACGATTTTTACGTATTTGTCACCTGAGAATGAATCGTTCAATGTCATATAGGTGCACATATGTCGCTTTTGCCGCAATCCCGTTCTTCTCGGAGATTGGCCTTCTTCGCGCGTTTATGGCTTGTCCTGGAGGGAACAGCAAAACGGAAGTCATTTGGTGCCGACTGCGCTCCTCCAGACAATGAATTTACATAATAGATCTATTTTATAAGACGATTGGCCCCTTGATGGTGCTGATGGCAGGTAAATTATTGTCTTTACCCGTTAGCTCAATTATTCTTCTTCTACCGTAATTAAACATCTCGATAGCAGAGACCAGATTGTCACCGGAGGGTCTCAAGAGGAGCGGGGTTAGAACTGGTTACCGTTGTCAATCTCCGAGGGCCGAGACACCATCATCTCGTTCCTTCTTCAACTTGCACACATTTGCACATATTATCCGCTGTTTGTCCTCAATCTAGCGCGCGAGAATACTGTCTGTCAACTATCACCGTTCACTCATCAAAAGTAAAGAGCAAACATGGACTGCGCCCGACTCTTTCGCAGTTGAGACACTTACCACTCCTGCGCGATACCTTATGTGGCGCGATGTCACCTTTAATACCTTCTGAGGGCCACTTGTTAGCGAGCCGTTTAAACATTGCCGCAAGGACGTTCTCAAAGCTGTGCTTTCTTTCATTCCCTTCTCATAAACGCACTATGTTAACTCAATTCACCTCTTTTCAGGAGAAAAACAACGACCCCAACGCCCTTCTGATCCTGAGCCTTATAAAGCCAGTCTCTATTGCAGCTGAGTGTTTGGATCAAGAGTTGACAGCAAACATCATGGTTCGACGAATCGACAATAGAGTAAGTGATGCAATTTTTCGCGCATTCTTCAATAAAGCGGTTGCGGTTCACCGTTGGGTTACGGTAGCGATGAGTTGTTTTTGATGTGTGGATAGTGAGAGCCAGAGACGGAGAGAAGCGGCTGGTGGGAGGGCAATCGGTGAGCATCAACAAAAGTGACGCATTTATTACATCGATCGTCGTGTAGACGACGAAATGCCATCGGCTACCTACGCATACTTAAAGGTCCTGGCGTGGAAAAGTTCCCCTCGATCCTCACTTGAGGCAGTCGGAGGTCATAAACAATAAAATGTAATAAAAGTACGTGAGGTAATTATATGAGCGTTAGTCAACAATATCCACCGGTACAATATGGAAGAGTCATAAAAATGTAATTAATCTAAAAGCTTTCGAGAGTTTACATTCCGCTTGCGTTTACAATTCATCGTAGGATGGATCCGAGTTTACACTGTTTCATTGTCACCGTTTCGACCTTCGGCGTTAAGAAGTCTCGTCTCAATAGGGATAACAGAGACCATTAGTTGATTAACACTTTGTGCGCGAGGACAATGGCAGCGATGCACACTTGAATAATTCACTATCTTAGATATGATGACACGGAAGAGCGTAGCTACGATTTCGAAGGCGCGTGACGCTCGTAAAACAGTGAGCATGCTAATGTGATTAAAGTGAGCGCGACCAGCTGCGCATGAAGACCGTTAGCGGGTACCTTGCGGATAAAAAAGCGTCAAACTCGTCAGCGAAGACGTTCCGCATGAAGTGCATTGCAGAAATTCCAATTTTCTTGATCACAGACAATCGCAAGCGTTGTTTTCATTTTCAGATCTACGTGCAAACAGGGCGTGAAGTTGCAGAAAACGAACGCCTTCTCAGCAACAAGTGGATCTCGTTTGACGACTGCCACGATGACGACGCTGACAGCGACAACGGCATCAGAAATGAAACGGAAAGCGAAAACGACGGAGCACTCAATGAGGACAACCATGACAGCGGAGATGATCTTATGGAGTGGTAAGCGTTAGCTGCGAGTTGCCCTATTGAAACGGTATCCATCGATGCACATGAATTCCCCTTTTTGCGTTTCTTTCACTTTCTTTTCGCGCGCTGTTTTGAGGGTTGTTGGTGCAGCAGACAAAAATGCACTCGGAACGACGGTCTCCCAATCCTGTTTTTCACTCGGGCGACAAGTGGACAGCGGTCGAACGGCGAATGATGATGTGAAGTCGCGTCGCAAGCGATTACACGCGTGTAAATTACATCGTCGCCGTCGGCATCGTCATCATCGTTTGCCTCAGGCGTCTCAGCATCGTCAGTACGATTTCACTTTCGGTCTCCGACGACCCAATGACCCAGATTACGCCACTACGTTGCGCGCGAGTCAACTTTCCCCTATTGCGTAGCGCATTTTCAGCCGGCGGCAAATACTCCCAGTTTTGGAAGTTTCCGCCCGCCCACTTTGACCGAGAGTGAAAGGGAGAATTATCTGTGACCAAAAACAACACTCACGTTGCGCATTTATGCGCCGAAGACGGTCTTTGCCGTTCTTAATTCTGCTGCTCTTTCAGCGATCAGTCGTCTTCCGACTTCCATCGTTCGGAACATTCAAGTGAAAGTGAAAAGTTTTCCGGTGACAACAGCACCGACACAAACGACCGTAAGTCTGCGGAGGACGAGCCGCGTCAGCATCGTTGCGACCGCTGCCCGAAGAGCTTTGCCACTCAAAGGTTAGCTTTGCCACTACCGTACCTCTATCTCTCTTTCACTTTCTGCAAACTAGTTCTCTCAAATGCGACCTTGTTCGCGTTTTCCGAGTTGACAATTTTGCGAATTCGTGTCTGATACGCATTCCTGATTTCGCAACTACGATTTATGAAATCCCAAGTAACTTCCTCTCTTGTTTAGTGGACTGAAACAACACAGTCACATCCACGACAGCAAAAAACCGTTTCGTTGCTTAGTTTGCGACAAAGCGTACACGCAGTTCTCGAATCTCTGTCGACACAGAAGAGTTCACTTGGTAAGGCATTTTCCAGAAATTCTTTGTGGGGAACGGCTAGTTTAGGTCGCTCTTTCGTCCCAGGATGGGTGGCGGTGTTCCATCTGTCAACAATCCTTCCCTACTCATACGAGTCTCTTAAAGCATAGGTCCTCTTGCGAGATGGCTTCAACACTGTACAAGCAACATACTCAAGCTCCCCACGCTCCAAATTCGCTTTTTGGCCAAATTCCGCCTCCGAACTACTGGCCCCAGCTGCTGCGTTTCGCAACCACCAATGGTCAACCTCCGTTCATCCAGATTCCTGGAATTGCACCGAATCTTTTCGCGGGAAACTTTCCTTTCAATTTTGAAGGACTCAAGAGCCTCAACGGCGGCTCCGATGGAGCAAGCTCGCCCAGGTTTGTTGCACTAGCGATTTCAACCAGCTTACCATGATTTAGCGCACAATCGAGTGAACTCAGCCCTTGCGAGAGAAAGGAGACGAGTCCTTCTGGTGACAACTGCAGTCTTACCGTGTTGGATTACAGTCCACTGGATTTGTCCAAAAAGAAAGAACAAATAATGGAAGTCGATGAAGACGATGATGTCAGCATAGAAGTTGTGCGAGACGACGAGCAGGACACGACACCAAAGAAGGAAGAGGTATGGCAGCCGATCCGGGAAAAGAAAAACAAACAATTTCCCGTGTTTAGGTTGAAGAACTGTCCGACGAATCGTCGTCCTCCGTGGCCTCTGATGACGACGAGAGAGTGAAAACATCTTCTTCAACACCGAACCTTCCGATGCAGAGTAACCCATGCAAACTGACGCCTCCAGTGAATCCGTTCTCCACACAAGCTTTCTTCAATTTGCTCCAAAGACCGTTCGGTCTAGGCAACCTTTTGTCCGCTGCTGGAGGTGTCAACAACCCACTCATGAGAGCCGCCGTATCAGCAGAGAAGGGAGCGAGCGTGATGAGTGGACATCATTACCGAAGCGGCCTCCCGCTCGTTCCAGGCATGAAATCCAGTGGGCACTCGAACAAAGACAGATACACTTGCAAATTCTGCCAGAAAGTCTTTCCGCGTTCCGCAAATTTAACGCGACATTTGCGAACGCACACAGGCGAGCAGCCATACAAAGTAAGTCACGCAATTCAGTACCATCAACGGCGTTTTTTGTTTCAGTGCCAATACTGCGAGCGATCGTTCTCCATTAGCTCTAACTTACAGCGCCACGTTCGCAACATCCACAACAAGGAAAAGCCCTTTCGTTGCGACAAATGCGACCGATGCTTCGGTCAACAAACGAACCTCGACCGGCACATTAAGAAGCATGAAATGCACCAACTTTCATCCCTCCCGGATTTCGACACATCGCCCAACAATTCGAGAATGGCTCCCGGGGAGCCCGACGGAAGCATCGAGCTGAAATCACCCACTCACTCAAAGCTTAGTTTCAGCGCTACAAGTCTATTCTCATCAACACCTACAGCAGCGACTGCTCAAACAATATTTTAAACCTTTGCAGTATATCTTACCCTTGATTTCAAACGTGTGATTTTCCAAACGCTACCTTCTAACATCCGCTAGTCAGTTATCGACACCGTCCCATAATATCTATATTTGGATTTAATGAACTGGGTAAATCTATTCATCTATTCCTATTGTACGCCTTTAGTGAATGTCTCTGAAAAAGTTGTGCATTATTTACCGATCTCTCCATACTGAATTTAATCAATTTATGTTTGTCGTCGTCTAACCGCAGTTCCGCAATAATGTTCACTTGCTTACCTTCATATGATTCTATAGCAACATATATCCAGATTTTCGAATATTTCCATCATATAAAACTACTCTTATCGCAGTATCCAGTTGTAAATAAATATACGACTAATTTAAATAAACAAACATTTGTGCACAATTCCAAAAATTAGCCTACTTTTTTCAGCTCTGCTCTATCCCATCAGGAACCGCAGTTTTTTACATTACAAGGCGGATAAGTCCTATGAAAGCACAACCACAGAAGATAAAGGAAACAGATATTTCTCCCTAACATTTAATTCTACCTCATTTATTGAACAAACAGTCTATCGACACATGGGTCCATTACAATCTGCGACCTATATGAATCTACCAATGGTACATGGTCTTCTGGACATCCCAGTAGCGGTGGCACTTGACCAACCAGTTCAGGAACGAGTAGATGAAAATAAAGCGGAAGATTGTCTTGACGGTGTTGTTGTAAACGGGTCCGGAATAATAGAGGTTGTGCACACGCCAAACGTTGCGGACAAACTCATTGTAGAGAGCAGAAGGAGTCTTTTCACGTCGGGCAATCCAGGCACCAAGCTCTCCAAGCTTCACACCCATAAGTTTAGTATCGGCTAAAACAGATATAATCTAACCCGTTCGAATGCAACGACCCTCACCCTTTCCGTAATAACGCCAGTGGCAGTAAGGACCATGAACCTTCTTATTCCAACGCTTATCGAACAATCCAATTTCGGTGCGGCTAATCACCCGGTTGTAGAAATACACACCGACTCTCTCGAAAGCACGAGAGATCGGGATGAAGATGAGGTCAGGAACCCAAGGCGTAAGCTTGGTCCCTGCTGGAGGCGGACGCAAGAAACTCATGGTCTGTCTGCAACAAATGATTTTGAACACCCGATATCCCGAAATAAAACACATGGAAATTCACAAAGTAGTATTTACAGCGACAAGACATAAGTATTCAAATGTAACATAAGAAGCTCATGGCAAGAAATAACAAAATCCATAACAAAAAAAGAAACATAATTTTCGACACCGGAAATCCAAACAAAAAATTCACAGCGACACGACATAAACATTAAAATTTGATGATTTGCAGTGAGTGATACTAAACACAAGATAGTACAATGAAGAACTATTACGGTGACAAGATCAACCAACCAAACATTCGACAAATCGTAGACATTTATTCTTGTATCACCCAGCGCACAACCCCATGACAGTGAAAACTAAAGACACGCGCACGCGGTCGTCACCAAAATACTATGCGAAAAACGCGGCACTTTCATTCAACTGCGCATCGCAGTCAAGCATTGGGTCAACGTTGCATGCTGATACTGCACACGTACTGCTGATCATTCGGGCAGATCGGCGAAAAATTATGTTGTGCTTTCAGCAACGTTTGTGAGAAAACCAAAGGACTGCAATTTGTATCAGATCGTGACGAATACTCATTTCATTGTCTCGCAAGGAAATCCTTACGGTCATTTTCAAATTTTCACCTGCAAAATAAAGTAATTTTCACATGTTCGGGTGAGTGAAAACCGAACAAAATTGGAGGTGTATACTTAAATATATACTTATATATTGGAATTTGCTGCACCAAATAAAACCGGTAATCCTATAATTATAAGATTACGTATCAAATAATAGTTACATTAGTATTTCTTATATGCGTTTGAAACTATAGCACCTAGCGGAGCAATATGTTGATCTATCAAAATAAGTTTTATTTGCTGGCATTACTATGTCATGAGCAATATTGTAACAATGCAACAAAGAACATATCCTCACACTGGATGAAATTACCATTTCATAAACTTGGAATCCTCTGCAGAAAGCTCTCCATGGAGGAGATTACTTCATGGCTTTCGTTGTTGTCCTCACCACAGTGGAGCTGCAGCCACGGTGTGTCAGCTTGCTAAAAAATCCTTTTCGAATCTTGCTGACTTCAGTATAACCTACTTTGCAGTTCACGGCTTCTTCTAGATAATCATTCATTTTATCGACGTTTGGGCGTTTCTCCATTTCAGAAACGAGAATGTCGCTCTCTCTGAATTCCAATCCAATGTTTCGACTCATCTGAAATGGGACTAATAGCGCTTATTTACGCTGTTGTACGTTACTCAAACCGTCATGAACGATGGTGCCGTCTCAATATTAAGTTGCTCAATCCAAAACCGTGTCATCACTTCGTTGATACCATCGCTAATGAGGTGCGGATGATTTCGTGCAATTGCGGTGAGGAACAGTGTACTGTTACCAGCATATTTGCTGTGATCAACCTAAAACCACCCGCAATTATGATAACGGAGTCAAATCGCCAGCATTACGTAAGTAATGTGCGCTGGACTAAGACTACACGTTAACCGGAAGTCCTCTAATTCGGAGTGCTTTTCCAAAGGAATAACTAGGTTCATCATGTTATCTAATGTAAATGAAAAATTTGTGAATGTCGATACACAATCGTTTACCGCACCATTTCTTCTAAGCAGTTTCTTGCGAATGATTGGCCTGTATTCAATATTTGTTCTGAGCAAGTTATACTTCTTCAAAAGCTGAAACCGCTATAGTTGATGAGATCTGCATACACAACAATTACAAACCTGGAATACCGTAAACGATTTCGGACACATCACGTCGAAATAATACTTCAACTTCATTGTTACGCTTCAAAACACTTTCACCTGAAATCATGCAACATAATTAATAGCGGTTATTTATATTAGTGAGCAAAATACACGAAAGAGACGAAAGGAATTGAAGTTACAGGCTTGTTCAGTTGTTATTTATCAATTACTATGTGTGTGGTCCGGTGAACAGATGAGCAAAGTTTCTCATCGCATAATGATTTCAAAATATTCATTTCTGATGAAATGGTGCATTGCGCTCGACTGTTGGGTTTACTGTGAAACATATCGTGTTTACTTTGTGTGTGTGTTACTCCGCGGTTTCTCAATGTTTTCTCTTTTCCAGATTGTTTGAAGTGCTTATTTGCAATCCGGTGAACTTTCCATGGCATAAACTACCACTTCCACATCTACTTGTATCCTGTCACTTCGCACTCTTCATTTCTGCTGAGTTTAGTTTTTCTTTGCGAAATCTCTCTTGCAATGTCCTTGTCTGAGCCGGCTACACCATCTGATTATGAGGAAGTCGACTCTTCCACTATAACGGTAAAGATGTTGAGTCAAGGGCGCGACACTTATTGCTGTAGTATTTCAGCTGCTCGATAGTATCTCATTTTCCGATCATCCGAGGTCATTCCGTTTGTGGGAAGATTCGTCAAAAGCATCGGCTGTTAGTCTCTCTAAAAAGCGAAAAATTGACCGTTTAAACGAAGTTCTGAAGGAGATTAACCACTCGGGTGCGCGTAACTTGATAGTGGAACTGCGACGGTTGGCTTCTAGCAGTCCCGGTTGTCTGTTAGAGGACGAATATCGAGCAAAAGTATGGCCGTTGTTGGTTGAAGATCTTGTAGGATCTCGCTTCCCTGATAGTGAAACGCAGTCTTCACATTCAGTTTCTGATTCGGACTTTGAATCTGCAGTATCAACTTTTTCTGAAGCTGAAGATGATGTCGAAGAAGAGACATCCTCGTCTTCAACCGAGGTTTACGTTGCCATTGGATTCCCCATATTAATGGAAGATATATTTAGTTAGTGGAGCCGTCGATTGATGATTTAAAACGTCACGGAGAATGGAATCAGGTGGAACTCGACGTGAACCGTTTGCTTTCTCGCTTTCCTCCGTATATCCCAGCAGATCAAAGGCGTTTATTACAAAATGAATTGACACCACTTATTGTGCGAGTGCTATGGCAAGACAGTTCATTCCGGTACTACCAAGGTTTGGTTAATGTAATTTGTTTAAATAGAAAACTGAGCTCATTGCAGGGTTCCACGATGTTTGCCTCACACTTGTTTTAGTTCTCGGTGTAAAACGGGGATATAAGGCTGCAAAAGCCCTTAGTACAAAGTCATCGTTTTATCATTTCCTTACGCGATCTCTCGAAGACAGCGCCATGCGCGACCTAAGTTACATGTACGTACTCTTGTGGAAAGCAGACGAAGGCTTAGAACGGTTTATGAGAAAATCATCTGTTGGCTGCATGTTTGCATTGAGTTGGATCTTAACGTGGTTTTCGCACTCTTTACGGGAATATTCACAGGTGATCATTATTTCCAATTTCTCGCGTTAAATATGAAGGTTTTCAGGTTGTGCAATTTTTCGATTTCTTTTTGAGCAGTGATCCAATGATGCCTGTTTATGTTTCGGCAGCTCTTGTGCTTTCACGCAGCGACGAGATTTTTACTTGCGAACCAGATATGCCTGTTATCCACCATTTGCTCAGTAGGATTCCCGAAGATCTAAACATTGACGATGTGCTATCGACTGCATCTCAACTAATGCTAAATTATCCGCCTGCTCTAGTCCAAGGTGTGTACTGGGAGCGTTACCGCGAGCAAGTGGACAATGCAAGTAAACCGCGAATTGCTCCAAGAATCAATCGTTACGCGGTGAATGCGTGGTTCTTTGCTGGAGCAGCAACCGCTGCTTTTGCGTACTGGATGCTCACTAATTACGCGCTGACATGGCAATTATAAAAGAAGCTATATATTCTACTCAGATTTCTATTTGATGCTTTATTTAATGACTGACCGAAGCTGAACCATTCCTCTTGCATATTAATTAAATATAAATAAAGTATTCTTTGTCTCTTAAGAACCAAAAACAATCCTTTTCATTCCAAACGAAATCTATCAATACAATTAATACAATCAATACGTACTGAATATAATAGTAAACAATAAATTAAATAATATATCTACCACTATCTTCCACCCTTCTTTTTACTCTTCTTCTTCTGTTGAGCGGGCCGTTGCTGGCGCGGTCCTTCGGGAACGGGGGCCGATGGAGTGGAAGACTGTCTCGGAGACGAACTTTCGGTAATCATATCGCTAAAAATATTTCAACGTCAACATGTAAAGTGAAAATAGACGGATTAAATTACTTACGTGCCATGCGAAGAAACGGCTCCTTGGGTTCCACGTCCAATGTCGTGATCCTTGTGTCTCTTCAACCATTTCTTGTAAGCAGTTCGCTCTTGACGCGGCAGCCAACGCTCTGGATCCGGCTTTACCGATGGGTCAATATTTTTAGGGACTACTGTTTTGCGCTTACGCTTCTTGGAGCGCAGTTTTCCAGTCACAATTTCCTAATTCACACTATAAACTTCTATGAGAATCTCATAACATACTGTATCGGCAACTGCCTTTTTGCCTTCCTTCCGTTGTTTGCTAGATTTAGGAACAAATATAACTTCCTCAAGTTCATCCACATTGACCGATTGACCTTTCTCAGCAGCAACCTGTCCCATTAGGTGTCGAACGTGATCTTTTTGAGCAGTTATAATCGAAATCTCCTCCTCGATTTCTTCAGCAGTCAAAAGGCCCTCTTCGACAAGAACACCTCGACAACATTCTAAAGAAGAAATATATATTGCACAACGATTCCTGTGTAATCAACCTTCGGCCTTGTCCAGTGTTTCGAGTGCCTCAGTATAGTGCTGTCGTTCAATTAAGCAACAGGCATGATTATAGTAATGCTCATAGGTTGAGAAATTTATTTTGGGATTCTGCAAACCGCTTATGAAAAAAATTAAACCAATTTGTATGTTACCTTTCTGATCCCTTGACCTTCCAAGCGAGCTGAAATGGCTAGCAGGTTCGCTTGTCGTTCGGCATCAAAATCATCATCGGAATTTTTGATAACTGTCCTATAATATTCAACTAAGCTATAGATTTAAAACAACCAGCCTACAAAAGCAGATTGTACGCTTCTTCAAAACGATCCACCCGGTAGAAGATTTGGGCTTTCAGTTCCATGCTGCGATAATCCTTATCATCTCCTTGAGCCAGCACACTCAGAGCGTCGTCGTCGCGATTCAAACGGTACAAAACGTACGCTTTTTCAAACGTCACATCGCTGCAAAATCGAAAATTCAAAGTTACGCACTGGCACAGCGAGCAACAAACCCAAGTGAGCTCTCAGAGCTATTGATGAACAGTTCCGCTTCTTTGAAGTTTCCATCTCTGATAAGAGTTACAAGCTTGCGACTCATCTGGATTGTTCACTTAAAGTTTACTCACAAAATCAACGGAGAGAAATTAATTCACGATCTGTTCGCAGACGCGCCGCCGTTGCGACTCGGAAACGTCAGTGTTGCCATCGCGTTGTTCACCGATACGGTATTGCATGTAAGGGCTATCGTGCTGAAAGCACCTGATTGTTTGTTTTTGTCTGTTCGAATTATAATTTTTCGATGCGCAGAGCGAGTATTTACAACATTCACCATCGGGGCTGTTTTATACGTGTTTTTTATGATCATCATTCATTTGAGTAGTGATTGCGCTGACTAATCGGCGCCCCTAAAGAGGAAAACTCGCTCAAGTGGCGTGTTCCCTGCACTAGTTGGTTTCAGTCAACCTACCTACATGTCCCGTTTAACTTCTCCTTCCAGATTATCACCTTGTTTGTGTGTCGTGATACGATCTGGATACCATCTGTGTCTTCTTTCTTGAAACGTTGGGTGTAACTTCAGAGCACGAAGTCATTGGCATCTGTTGGTCGTATGTTAATGATAAAAACGATTCGATGATCTGGGTGCATCATCACCTATGATTGGATGCTTACCGTGATCGGGCATCTGAGACGCCCGAAACCAATCAGATTATGCTTGCCGCGGCTCGTTTGAAAAAGGAGTCGTCAACGGGCTCTTCACAGTCATTGACTGGTTCTAAACATGCAGACGTTGACATTGACAACAAATCTTTGTACGTCATGGAGAAGGTAGATTGTTTTTTTATTAACCAAAATGTTCTTTATTCGTCTTCATATTAGGGTCAAACCGTTTATCGTTTGCAACTATTGAAGAAATGTGATCCAAGTGCACGGAAAGTCTTCTACAACAAACGCTCTCGCCAAATCGTCCTCTCAAAAGCGGAGGGACCCACAGGACTAAATGCTACTAGTGGCCGTTGTAAGTCGCATCATCTGGACATCCGAATAATTCGAGAGGTTTGTAATTACGAATATTCGTTAAATTCAAGTAGTTTAAAGGTCCACACGTTGGAATACAAGTTAAGTGTTTTGAAAATTTCGGACAAATGGATGAAGGACAAGGTGATTAAAATCTCCGATCCTTCCCGCATTCTCGTCATATCACATGGAACTTCATTCATCGCCAGTTCTTGGATTCTCCTCTGTGAGCGCAACACCCTTTTCGCTTCTAAATCATTCTATTTGTTTAGTTGAAAACGCCGACGATTGCCGTGTGTGGAACTATGGGCTCACAAAGCTCATCAGTGAAAATCAGACTCTGAGCCACTGCGAAAGGGTCAGTCTATGGGTGTATAAGCAATTCACGTCCTTCATGGATCCAACAACAGAAAAAATTGCCATGAAACACATAAAACCGTTCGTGCAGTCTAAATTGCAGCTAAAAGTCCAGTCTCGGCAACTCGTCGATATTTTCGAGGTTCGTCATGACTCTGATCAAGCGATTTCCTATTTATTTAAGGATGACGTTGACTTTGACACGTTCCTCGCTTCGTACTACCGCCTTCTAAACATGAATAATGTATGTCAACACTTCGTTAAGAGAGTAATTATTTTTATTTTATGTGAATTTCAGTTCTTTGTTGAACGGTTCGGAAAGTACATGGCAGAGTGTGGTCAAATTGTACACTCAAATTTTGCTCGCTTCATACGGGAATGCCAAATGGTACGTTGTTGCTGGTCATAACCAATTGTTTGCATTCTGATTAAGGAGTTCCTCGACGACCGTAACCAAATTGCTGAACAAATGAGACGCTTCCTCGGCGATAGTGTTTCACCAAATGGCGAGCCTACACTTAGTGTATCCAATGTAATACTCCATCCGTTTGTTGTAAAATCACTTTATTTTTAGTTTTGCGACTTTCTGTTCTCACAAGAGAACGCGATTTGGGATCCTTTGCACGATAAGGTTGTCCACGACATGACGCGACCCCTTTCTCACTATTGGATTGCTTCATCACACAATACGTAGTTGCTGTTCAGCGTACTGTTGTCAGAATTTAATTCCAGATATCTCACTGGCGATCAACTGCGAAGTGAGTCGTCTCTTGAAGCATATTCAAGAGCGTTGCTGCTCGGATGTCGGTGTATTGAACTCGACTGTTGGGATGGTCCGAAACGAGGTGGAAATGATTGCAGCGAAATTGTAATTTACCACGGATACACGATGACATCGAAGATCAGTCTTCGAGATGTACTTTTCACGATACGGCATTACGCTTTTGTGACTAGCGAATACCCAGTTATTCTTTCTATTGAGGATAACTGCTCTGTTCCTGCGCAAAGACTGATGGCACACGATATTAAGGAGATACTGGGTGACTTGCTGTTGATCTGTCCAGTGAACAAAGAGGAAAAGGAGCTGCCGTCACCAGATGCGTTGAAACGAAAAATAATTTTGAAACACAAGAAACTCGCACTTGATACCGATTCCATGTCATCGTCGTTTCTTCCGCTCGAAGACGGCAAGTCAATCTTATAACTATATGATTCGTCTTTACTATACAATTCATATTTGCGTTGTTTCAGATCAAGATTTAGATTGCCTGCCAAAGGATTGCGTAAAACGACGTATTGTGCTAATGAAGGAGTCCCACACAGTCGTCAGTCGTCTTAGCCCAATCGAGATATATAGTAACAAAGCTCATTTAGGAATGGAAGCAGTACGTACTAGCACTCACTCACGATAAGCTGTTCTACATGTTAGCGCCTACCACAGATATAGATAAAGGCGAGGACAATTCGAATGCAGGCGATGACGAAGAAAACGTAATTAATTATAAGTCATTCACCATGCGTTACATAAATTCAGGACGAACCGGGCTATGATATCAAACCGGAGGAGATGCATGTTACTGAAGAATGGTTTCATGGAAAGATTGATCGCGATACGGCTAAGATACGTCTTATGGAGCAGCGAGAAAAAGGCAATGGGGTGTTCTTGGTGCGGGAATCAAGCACTTTCATTGGAGACTATTCCGTTTCATTTTTGTAAGTTCTCGTTCTTACGTTCCTCCTTACGGTAACTCATTTAAGACACAACAACGTTGTTCATCATTGTCGTATTCGCACCATGATCAAGGACGCGATGAAGAAATATTACTTCCAAGAGAACAAGCTTTCTGACACACTCTTCGAACTCATCACTTATCACACAAAGAATTGGTTAGAAACGCCGAAATTCAAAACATTGCTGAAGACCGCTTGTCCGCAACCATTAACTCACCTCAAAGAGTCTTGGTTTTCTGAAACTGCAAATCAGCAAAGAGCAGAAGAACTTCTGAGCAAAGTGCCTGAAGACGGAGCATTTCTTATTCGTCACAGCAGTACTGATAGCAGCGTGTTCGTTATTTCCCTAAGGGTGGACGAGCAAATCTGGCACTACCGACTGAAACGAGATGGACGCATTTTCATTGTGAATCAAACGATTTTCGAAAATTTGAACCAGATAGTCGACTTTTTTAAAGCTCGAGAATTCGTCCGTGGAATCTGTTTGCGATATCCGGTGAACGAGCGCAACGTCGAATTGTATGCAAGCGGCGAGTTGATTGAAAGAGCTCCTGGTTGCTACATGGATATAAAAGACATGAAGGGTGAAACAGAAGTTCGTTCTGTTAAGCCGTTCGAAGGAACAGAGCAAGACCACCTCTCGTTTCCCGCGAACATGATAATCAAAGTTTCGCGCAAAGAATCGAATCTTTGGAAAGGAAGCTATGGAGGCCGCGAAGGGTGGTTCCCTTCGGATTGCGTAGAGCGCATCGAAAATGCCACGAGTGCGACCGTGCAGACAGGATGGGATCTAGCAGGAATGACAGTTGAAAAGGTGAGTTCAGTTTTGCATGACTGATGTAATAAGGTGTGTAGGTGGAAGCCGATGAAAAGCACTCAATGAGGATTACCACTTACTCTGGTCAGCCACACGCTGCTCGCTATATAATTGCATGTGAAAGCGACGACGAGCTGAATGATTGGATTTCCATTATTAACGAGCTAGCGAGAACTGTGAACGATCGTATAATTCAACTTCGAAATAAGGAGAAGCATTTACGCATAGCTTCGGAGCTTTCGGACTTGGTGGTATACTGTCAAGCCGTTCCCTTCGATCCGCACAACGTTGCAAATGGTTCGTTCTACGAGATGTGCTCGTTTAGCGAAACAAAACATGAAAAGATCTTGGAGAGAGGTCTCGTCCAATTCAACATTCGCCAGCTCTCTCGTGTTTATCCCATGGGAAGTCGAATGACTTCGTCCAATTTTAATCCCATACCGATGTGGAACTCGGGAACCCACATGGTCGCACTCAACTATCAAACAGCGGACAGGTCAATGCAACTGAACCATGGAAAATTTATGGCAAATGGTCGCTGTGGATACGTTCTAAAACCTGCATACTTGTTGGACGAACACTTTCGACCTGATTTAGCGAATATGGTTACCACATCACATCCTATTGACCTCACTATCAACGTTGTCGCTGGACGGCATCTTGCACGGAAGGACAACACCAAAGGCATGTGCTCGCCTTTAGTCGAAATTGAAATCATTGGTGCGGACTGTGACTCGCGATCCGTTTCAACAAGAGCAATTTGTAAGAGTTAATTAATGTATTCTAGTCGTTTCATAACATTTTCTAGCGTCCAATGGTCTTTGTCCAGCCTGGTCGGAGAAGTTCTACTTCAAAGTTGCTTGTCCCGAAATTGCTTTGATTCGCTTCCACGTACAGGACGGAGATTTTGTGTCGGAACCGTTCATTGGCCAAGCGGTCTATCCACTGGATTGTATCCGTAACGGATATCGGTCCGTTTGTCTCCAGAATCAGTACAGCGAGTCACTTGAGCTTAGTACATTGCTCGTATACATCGAGATTCGCAGCTCACACGGACAACGTGACAGTATCTTTAAAAGTTCCCGAAATGAACTTCAAGAAGGTCGACTTGCAAAAGGCTTCAACTGCTTATCTTCGAAGCTGAGCAGTGCATCAACCAACAGCTTGAATGGACAAGGATACAACGCAACAAGTACAACCAGCCTTACCACTTCTCTCCATAGAAACGGTATTCCATCTCCGATTCATTCTTACGAACCGCGCGAAGTCGTAGTTGTGAAAACGCTACCGCAGGCTCCGCCTCCTCCGAGCTCTCCTTGTAATTTCGTGAAGAGTGCAAATCTGGCTTCTGCTGGAAAATCACTGAGCGTTGAATCCAAACCGTTTTGCAATTCCGGAAGTATTACCGTTAACTCGTCTTCCGGTCGAATATCGCTCGATCAGTCGCCATACGTGCCGCTCTGTACCTCTCCATCTGCTGCTCTTCTTCAAAACCATCGGAATGGCAGTGTGGATTCTGAGTTAGTTGGAGTTAAACAATCCCTGATAACATTGCTTTGTTTATTTCAGGACAATTTTACCGACAAGTACTCGCAAATCTAGTTCAAGCACTCTTAGGAAAATATTTCGCTTCGGTAGCAAAAATTAGTTGTTAGAAAACTTTACACTCCCGCGAGATTGAGACATTTTTATCTGGAGATTATTTCGCTTCCTTTGTTTATGTTCACTTCATATCTTCTCTTGTCTTGTCAATACGGTTTTCTTACATCCGATGAGATTTGTATTAACTGGTTGTTCACTCTACTATATTGTTTGCTGCACAATCATCCCACTTCACTGAAAACTATACGGCGTACGATCTTTCGCTTTAGTACATGCTTGTCTAGACGCATAATAAACATATGATATAAAAGGCGTCATCTTTGGAACCTTTGCTATCTCTATTGAAGAGAACGGCACATTCTTCACTCGCTAGTTGACTACGGACAGCGGTTCTGAGCAGGTGGCGTTCTCGCGTAGCATTCTGTAAATGCTCCCTTAGATGTGTGGAGAAGGGAACCTACCTGAAGGCATTCGTACGTGAAAATATTCTCTCGATCGTGTCGAACGTCATGAAACTCTTTGTGCTCTTCCACGATGCGTCAATTGCATTGTTTTCTATGATTCTTTTCCACGGCTTTCGGGAAATCCTGCAATGCATTTTATTTAGTTGTCAATCCAACAGAACAACGCTCCAACCGATGTACGCCCGCGAATCTCCGTTTGCTGTTGGTGTTGCCTGCGAATAACTCGCTCGTTGAGCTAAACAAGCAATAATCATATCAGTAGTTGGTTTGATAGGAAACCTTCGATCGGAAGAGGTCCGTGAAAGACTCTCAGGTGAATATTCGGAGGATTCTTCGTATGATGTTTCGGTTGGCGGAGGAGAATCGATTATGTCGGGGTACGCGGGTGGAGGCGTGTGCGCCCACTTCTGAGTTTCCTCTACCGCAGTATTCACATCGACCATTGATTTCTTCTGTGGAAGTGCTTTGAGCCCTAAAATGAGTTTTTAGACGTGGATACAGGGCGCAATACCAACCGCGTTGATCTACAGGGCGGTAGCGCATTTTGGCAATCCATTTCCAGCGAGATTCTTGATTCTCGCAGCTCCGTGGTCGACGCCCGACAGTCGGCGATCCAGTCGTCTCGCTCCCCCATGCTTCTGGATCGTCTGAAACGCAGTTTTAGATCAAAAACAGAAAAAGAGAAGTAAACCTAAAAAAGGGACGCGACGATTGTGATGATTCACAACATCTCCGTTCCGATCAGTTTCGAAAGTAACTTTTTTGGTGTTTCTCAGCTGGGCATGCACGAGTGTTTTGGGCTGCGGTGTGCAGGAAGACGATTCACCTCCTTCACGGCTCTGTGTTCTGTCGGATTTTTGCTGACTACTCGACTGGGCGGCTCTAGTACAGTTTTCGGCGACACTTTCGTTGGATCGTCGTTGCGGAGGCGTAGGCGGACGCGCAATCGATTGAGATGACAGTATACGCGGTCTACATTTATGAGGAAAACGAAGAAAAGACATGGGAGATACCTGGGCAACAGCCGGTAGTCATTGACAACTTCGTTACTGGCAGTTGAAGAGAAGGAATGCCTTCGTTCGGCATGCGGAGGTCTGTTGCTGGACGATCGCGATCGACGATTCCCGTGGTGCAGTTTGTTGTCGAGGTGCGCGTTGGAAACGTTGAGCAGCGCAAAGTAGAATGCCATAGTGAATCGCTGGCTTCCCACTCTCAGCAGATCTGTGGAACAATGCACTAATATCAATATCAATTGATCTAAACCTCTCAGTGCCAGAAGTCAATAGTCAAGCGTGTCGATGTCCTGATGCAGCCGCGGAAACAACAGGAACAGCGGTTGTTTCTCTGATAGAACGAAGCACGGCTAAAGTTAATGCGAAATCTCAGTTTTCGTATTTCGGCTCATAGCTATCTACGACGACGACCAATCGAAATGTGGCTTCTCAAGCTCCCAAGAGAGTTCGAGCTGTCACTTCTCCCCCTCAATGAAAAGTCATATTTTGTGCAGGGATGTCGCGCAGCCTCTGCGTGTTCAAGAGGAGTGTTCTGCCGTGACTGTTTATAGGATTCTGTTCAGCTTCCAGAGGAATTTAACGAATATTAGAAAAACAATAAATCGTTGAAAAGAGCAGACCCGAAGTCTGCGGCTGAAATGCGTTGCGTGTACACAGTGACGCCAAATGGGCGGTTGTTTTTTGGCATTCTGCGAAGAAAGTCGCGCGCTTCTTCCAGCGTCCATACGGCAAGGTCAAAGAGGACGTTTGGGGGCCGTTTATATGATTTATTACAAATCTATTTTTTGTAATTTGTAAGTCAAAGTCTGAGTAAAAGCGTTTTAACCTTCTACCAAGTGTTTACACTCAACTATTTCAAGAAGACGAGATCAATGCAGATGATTCATTCATCTGATCATTATGAAACGGTGCAGGTTTTGGACGTTTGACGTTCACCAATCAGAAGATCGTCTTCAATGCCATCCACCAGTTCCGCATATCCATCGATGCTGTTGACATTCTCGTCTAAACAAAGAAATTGGTTCAGTCAGAGAAGCAACTCGCGCACCTCTTTCGCGGTCTATAATCTCCCAGATGGACTTCTTGTAACTGCGCACCAGAAAATGCGTTTCCATCTCTCCTTTGCCCTTGATTTGCACTCTTCCTCGTGTTGCAAACTCAAATCTTCCTGTTTTTTGGGCGCATTTGAACGCCGCCTCGCTGCAGTGAATTCGACCTGTTGGACTGTGACTTTCCATGCGGGATGCGGTATTTACAGTATCGCCGAAGAGACAATATCTAAACAACTGCTTTCTACATTGTAGGCTAAAACTTCGACTAACCGAGGCATTTTTGCCCCGACAACGCCCGCAACTATGGGACCGCAGTGGATCCCTGCGCGTATTTGCAGTGGTTTGGAGGTAATCGGATCAAGAACGGTGCGTGCCTCCCACAGCATTCCCAGCGCCACGTGACAGATCTTCTCCGCGTGACTTTCAATGATGTCTGGAAGTCCCCCGACCGTCATGTAGCTGTCGCCGACCGTTTCTACTTTGTACACCTGCATGAGATAAACGTTCGTCGTTTTGATGACAAACTGCGCTCACACACAAACAACACTTACGTCGTGCAAGATAACAAGACGGTCGAATTTAGTAAACAAGTCGTTGAGTAGGTGGACGACTTCCTTTGGTTCGCTGTGCGGCACTATGGATTGAAAGTTTGGAACGTCGCAGAACATGACGGTAGCTTCGTCATATTCACCTACAGGGTTGCACGCGACGTCAAAGAGTACAAGACTGCAATGTGCTTACAGGCATCAACGTCTTCTCCTTTTATGAGTTGCGTTGCGACGGTTGACGGAAGCATTTCCTTGAGCAAAGCATCTGTTTTTCCCTTTTCTATTTCGAGATCCTTTGCAAGCTGCTCGAGTTGCTCGTTGTTTGCCTCCAATTGCAGACTGAAGCGCGTCTTAGAAACAGTCAAGGAATGATCTTCTCTTACTTCACTTCGACATCACTGAGCCGCTGTTGATTCAGCAGAATCAAGTCACGCGTTGCGTCGTGCAATGGCATCGCGCTCAGTCGCATTCCGTACTGAAGGAGCTCTGGAATGCTTGTGACGTACGGAGAACAAATGTAAATGAGATGAGCCTTTGAGTCCAGAAGCATCATCTGCCCTTTTAACTTGAGGTGCTGTCCTTGACTCTGATCAGATTTCATATCGCTTCTGAAAATGCACTTTAAGTGTCTGCACTTCCTGTCTGTGACATCTGTACACGTCGGAACCACGATGACGTTTTAATTCAATGGGCGCGTTGCGCACTTGAAGAACGAAAACGGCGTTGATGAAGTTGCAAATGTTTTCAAAGTCCAGCGGAATCTGAGGCCGATTGATTTCGAAAACTCGCAGCAGCGGAGTGCCCGGCTCCAGAAGCTCATGGGGAATGTGATTGCTGAATAACCGTTGATTTTCATTGATTGGCAACTGCGCTTACTATAGATACATTCCCACTTGAACAATTTTGCAATCCTGGTCTACAATCACATGATACGGAAAGCAATTCGAGAAATCCAAGGAAGTGACCCGCAGGATTCCTAGGTCAAGACTATCAACCCCTGACTGTGCAGCGGTGTCAATCGATGGCGTTGCTTCGTTCTTTGCGTCCAGCATCTAAATTTAAATTTGATAGTCGCGACACATTCACCCGAAAGATATTTTATCGCAATCGCTGATCACAGACGCGATTCCCTTTCACCTTTATGTGGAAGATGACGTGCTCCTCGATGCGTTCTCCAGTGGTCATCTGAACACTTCTCTGCGTTCTGCCGGTCACTGATAGTGTGATGTCCATCTTGAAGACACGACGAGCCACTTCTCTTAGCACGCCTTGAAATGGAAACAACATAAAACGCTATGGACGGGTGGAAAAGTGCCTTTTACTATAGGATACAATCCCGGTCGTCCAGTGAAGTAATGCAACGTGATGGTGCCATCATCGTTCTCCTCGCAGCGGAAGGAAGGCCCCGCAGATTCGCCTTGTAGACCACATGGTCGATGAAGTAGTGCAACGAGTCCAGATTGTCGAGAAAGCCCTTCAGGTTGGGACTCATCGTGCGAACCAACTCATCCCAGCCGATCTCCATCGTGTACTCAATTAGGAAGCCGCCGTACATTTCCCAAACTTGTTCTCGGGGCATTTCTGAAGATTAATGCAAAAGGCATTGTGCACGCCGCTGCAAAACTTACTAGCCATCGCGCTAACGCTATCCACCAACGCATAGGTGTCCGCATCAGCATAATAGTGATTAGCAATGTTTTCCTTTCCGCTTTCGAATCCTGCTCGCTCACTGAGAAAACAAGAACAAGATGGGAATTACGAAGGGAGACCTACAGTACGCTCATCCAGAATTCCTCGCCATATTTCCTCAGGAACAACTGTCGTATGCTCTCGTGAATGAACCCAAACTAAAGGTTTACGGTTATTTCAATACAACACCCGGGGATCAAACCATTTTAGACACTTAGCTGCCGCAATAAGACGAGAAATGAGGCTCGTTTTCCATCGCCACACGTAAACTGTGAATTATTAATTTTCCCTCATTTCGTAATGGATTTCGCTCACGCGAACTTGTTGCCGTAACTGAGACGAGCACATGTTCGATTCATATGATGCAAATCTGAGCTTTGATTTTTGAGGAAATGAATTCCTTATCACACAGAGCTGCACTGAGTTGTGTTTGATCTTCGACTTTCGAACTGCGAGAAATACCTATGTAAAGGAACGGACACACACTACGGAAACTGGCAATCCGCTTAGGGAGTCATGTCATGTTTATCCTAAACACTACGCTTTTGCTTTTTCCATTGTAAGCGTGACAACATGTGACCGTTTTTGCACAGTTTTCGGAATGAGTTCTGACATAGGAAAGCGGTCCCGCACATGACAGTTCCGTTTTTGCACTTAATCTATTAATAGGCACTGGCTCCATTGTTTAACGATCGCGAGCGCGACGCGCTTCTTTTGGAAGAAGCGGCGGCCCTTTGACAGAAGATTGTTTGATCGTTGATAATCTCATGCACCGCAGGCCTCAAGAAGGCGCCGTTCTTCTCAGGTTGTCGGAAGATGTCCACTGTGGAGCTATCAATAGCATCGTTTGACCCTGACCGGACAAAGCGGGGCGCAATTTTTGGTTTCTTATTTATTAACACTGATAACGCGTGCGGCCCTTAAAAGATTGACGTCGTTATCACAGCCAACCAGGTGCAATAGCGCGAGCGGAAAGCAAACACATCATTGTCGCTGTGTTGGGATGTACGGGACTGTTCACCCTGCTGCCATAAGTAAGTTGTTCTTCTTTCTTCCTCTAACTCTAATTTAACTTGGCCGCTCTTCTCCTCCTTCAAATATGAGCGGCTTTTTAAATATCCTGTCTGCTTTCATACGACGGGCGTCGTTGAAGTTGCTGTCGCTACTTGTGTGTGAATCATTTTGGTTCCATTCATTCCTTCGCGCCGCTTGACAGAAACGGTCCTAGTGTGATTTCCTGCTCTGCGTTTGCTGCTTCGGAAAATTTCCCGCTTTACGCTAAATCTCTCTGATTTCCTTATCAGAGATGACTGACTCCTTACTGGCCTCAAGCTCGCTTGCTTTTGCAGCAAGACTAGTCGCAGTGAACTTCTTATCATTGTGTGTTGCAGATTATTCCCATGTCCGTGGTCTATCTGAATGTCGAACATGGAAGTCGACAGACTCTAGCTCGCCACATTCTCCCAAAACGCCAAAATCAGCAACTTTTGGATACTCGTGAGTGTGCTTGCCTGTTCCGACGGCGCTATCACTGTTTGTCTCTTCAGGTGTCACCTGTTCATTCTCTCAGCTCTCAAAGGTGATGAAATGGACTACGCTTCACGAGCGCAGGTTGCGGACTCAATTCAGCAAAGCGACGAGCAGATGAAGTTTTCGATGATTAATTTCATAACCGAACCGGTAAGATGACTAACACTGACCCTGATCATCAATCGTGTCGTTAGGATGGTGCCGTTGCGGCTGCCGTAGAAAACAATGCTTGCAAGACGTTTTCATGCACTCCCGACGAGCTGAGCGGCGCTCTGCTAGAAGACAATGTCGACAATCTCATTTGTTTGTGGGAGAAGTTGAGCACCCAGATTCTGCCTACCGCAATTGCGATGCTTTACCCGCTGAAGGTGAGTGAGCAAAGGAATGCAGTCAGTAACGGAAATTCAGCATTACGATAGAACCTTCGACGTGAGACGCTGTATTCTCACCTACTTCCGCGATCGCGTTCTCCTCAAAGTTCTCTCGCAGTTCTCCTTTCGGAATGCATTGCTCCAGCCGATGCTCTTCACGGTTCTTCTCGAAACGGCCGACGATTCTACAAACTACCAACAAATGCAAAAGATCGCTTCATTCCTTATGAGTGACGAACCAACCCCAACTCATACGACTCCATACTCCATCTGCTCCAAGTCATCACGCGGAATGTCAATCTCCTCGTCATCCGACAGCGGATTCGCAGAAGAACTCTTTCCTTTGGAAGATGTAACAACTTGTGAAATTCCGTTCATTCACTTATCGGCTCACTTTTTCAGATTAACTGTGCCAGAATCACCAAAGCCAGAAACTCAGAACCCTGCGCTTTGCTGTTCCAACGTCGTTCCAGTCTTCGTCCTACTCTGATCAAAGCTCGGGCGCGAACACTCCCAACGAAGACGGTGCAGTGGGAGGACCAAATGATGTTCGACGAGTCCACCGTAATCAATGTATAGTCTACTAGGTTTCGAACTTTTCTTCGTTGATTTTGATCTCAAAACATCACAATTTTGTCGGATGATCTGTGCTCAGCTTTATATCCATGGAAATCTCAAAATTGTGCTAGAACAAAACATGTATCTTCTATTGGCGCTCTTGTATAAAAAATGGGTTGTAACAGCGCTACCCAGTAGCTGAGTGAATAAAATCAATAAAATTTTGCTTGAGAACAGTTTTATCAGAGTGGAAATAAGTGAAATGAGTCTCTTGAAATGCAGTTTGTTGTGTCAGACTGTGGGTGACCATACAGACACCTTTCTTCAGCGGATCTGTCTTCTTGGCGAAGTCAAACACTAACTACAATTGTAAGTTTCAACCGTTCGGTTGCAAACTTCGCAGTCGACTCGGCAACAGTAGTGGAACTTGCAGTTGCATTTGTCTTGAACTACTTTCACGTGACGTTCGTAGCCGCGGTGGCAGCAGAGCTTAAAGCATAGAGTTGAAGGACAACGAACCAATGCCAAGATACCCTACCAGATCGCATCCGTCAATACCGAGAGAAGAGATGTTGCATTGCCGTCCTTGCGTTCCAAGCACCCCTTTCTTGAAGTCAGGTTCACAGTAATCAGGCGAGTTATCCATATAGACCTGAACGGAACGGTTATAACGAATGGTAATTTTGAAATACCAAATCGGCATTTGTGTGTCGTTTGAACATCGGATTCTTGCGAATCATCTTGGGACGATTTTCCTCTTCAACGAGTTGCACTTCTGTTGCACCATCAAACTTGTCCTTGATAATCGTGCCAATTTCTCTGAATTTGGGCATCGCGTCCCAACATGTCTTCATTTCGCACGATCCACTCAGCCCATGACATTTGCATTCCCGTCGCAAGCTGTTTAGGAGCACCTGAATGAGGAAATTTCAGTCCGTTCCCTTCTCCCGTTGTCTACCTCTTTGCCCGCCCGGTTGTTGTGCATGTTCATGATTATTCTACTTTTTTCCGATTTGTCTCGTTTGTCTTTTCTGTTTTCGGCGCCATTTACGAACTGTCTTGTGAGATGCACTCCGTACTGAACGTTGTCTGAACAGCCGTTGTAGCTGAATTTCTCTCCAGGAGACGTCGCTGGCCTACAATGTTCTTCGTTTATCAAGTGCTCTGTTATTGTGTTTTAGTTTTGCTTTACCTTGATGCGCTCATATCACAACCGCATTTGTCGATAACTCCACGAGCACAGTCTTTCGTGACACGATAGGCGACTCCGGCGGCTGAGATGGCATGAACAAACGCTGCTTCTCGAGTTCCTTCCTTGAGAATAACGTCGCCGAAGACTTGCAAAGTCATAGGGTCGATCATAGTGCAGTTCCATCTGTAAACGAAAACTGATTTTCACAAGGCAAAACGTGATTCATTGTGGGACTCATTTACGGTGTGTTATTGCTCATAAAGTGACGAATGACCCAAGATTGTGTGCTCCCTACGTGCCAAACTGATGACACTATTTCTACAAGGCAAAAATAGACCTGCTGCGAAGGTGCTCTTCTTTACGGAGCAAAAGAGCGCGATTTGTAAGGGAATGAAAACCTATACGGTTTGTTGAGCGAGAAGCAAATCGATTTTGAACTGATACTTATCCGAAGGATTCGTTAGAAACAAAGAGCATTATGGTTGGCTATAAATCTTCAAGCGAATAAAGTATGGCGGTCCAGGGAGATAGAGCGTTGGTGCCATAACGCCGAGTGCTAACTGGGCCATTTGTCAATGAGAGAGAAGATGGGACGATTAAGCAATGAATCAGCCGCTCACCTTCGTTTATTGAACTGAAATTGACACTCCGCGTAGGAACTTCGCGCACCCCATCGGAGACTTTCCATCGTGTCTAAGTTGTTCCTGCAGAACTTCTTTTGTCTGCTGGTGAGTCCGGGAAGGCTGTCACATACTGTATTTCCATGACGACGATCAATGCTGGCTGCAGACATTCCGAGTGCCCTGCAACAATGAAAAACAATTTCTCCACTCGACATGCCGTGCTTACAGCCACGCTATTGCGGTGGACGAGTCAACGAGCGATAGGAGAAGGAGTGTGAGGAGGCAAAAGTTCATGATCACTCTTTGTGGACGAGTCTTTTGATGCTGGAGAAACTATTACAGACAAGTATTTGATCGGCGTTGGCAGACAAAAAACATTTTCTAAATGACGGATTAATCAACTGCAAATGTTTGTGATCGCGGAAGCGATAAGCAAAGTACAAAAGCGACAAAATTCTCGATGACGTGGGAAAGAAAAACCTGGGAATAACGTTCGAAAGGATGTCTAAGGACTGACCGAGCGACAACTGATACTCGCTGGATTCTACAGTCGTACACACAAACTTGTCGTAAATCATTGCAAATCGCGACTCCTCCCACAACAAGAAAGCGTGAACTCAATTCCCAGAGAACCACCGTAGTCTTCCGTGATCCGACTTAAAATGCTGCTTTCAATGAGATGATGAAAACACCGGTAACTACAGAGGGAGGGAAACTGCCCCGCCCGAAGAGCAAGAAGAATGCGGCGAACCTCAACCGGGAGGAAAAGTGAGAATAACGAGCGCCCATCATCAACGTTGTTCCGCAAGGTTTGATCATTAATATCAATGAGCTTTTGGCGGCCCCCATTCATCAGACTGTCATTTCTGAGACGCACTCAAATAACTATCAATTCATCTGATCGGTACAGAAGCGTAAAAAGAAATGAATCTGCGGTCGTCGACAGGAAGCAGATCGCGGCTTTGATTGTGGGAGGGAGGGGATATTTTCGATGACCTCAGATGTAACACTTTTTGGCTTTGTTCGTGTTGTTAAACAAGCGGCGGAAACAGATTGTAAATCATTTCTGCAAACGTGTCGACCTCGATTTTATTGCCATCACTTGTGCTTTATTTGCAAGCCGTAAAGGAAGAGCTGAGAAAACGATGTCCACATGTTCGGCGGAGCAGAACGAACACAGATGTGGACGTGCGCAGCCGTAAATCCCAATTGCTGACCTTCAGGCGAAGAGTTTTTTGTTCATCCAAAGTTCTTAATTTCTGCGATGCATAAAAAGCTCGTCTTCTTCTCTTGTGTTTGCCAGAACTCTGAAGAACGTTAAGTGATGGACGTATTCACCACTGCCCTGTTTCCGGTCGTGCCAAAATATCTGCTGCGCGGAGAGCTGATGGTCGATGGTAGTCATAGCAACCGAATGGGAATTCGTTGGTCGCTCTTAATTGCAGTCATGCGAGATCACAGTTTGGTGCGTTGTGAAGATGACCGCCGCCTCCCGCCTCGCTCTTTCAACACTGTTTCTTCTGATTCCCCGTTGCGTGGATTCTGGCAGCTGTTTTCATTGCATCTCTAAACTCAAGTTTGACGACGGCGATCCGGCATCATTGGCCTCATCGCAAACGACGATGCGTGTTATGCTGGACCAGATGTACAATGTACCTCCGGCTAATTCACTTTGCGCCACTGCAGACGACTACATGTTCGAAACCGTTGACCGAATCGATTGTCCCGGCAAATGCATAAAAGTGTCAACTACAAGCGGAAGTGGGGATTGATGCGTACATCTTGATTTTACATCATGCTTTCAGCACTCAATTTTGTGATCCGCGGATGTGCAGCAACACTCTACAAAAACAAGAAGATAACTCCAAATATTGCACTTCGCTGTGGAATAAACGAACAACCGTCGGTCTGCACATGCACCGGCTCCTCCTGCAACTCGGTTCAGTCAACGAAACAACCGTCTTCTATGACAACGTTCGCAATTGCATCAGCACTCAGTGTCTTTCTCTAATGGCATTTAGAAAACTAGTAGGATGTGTGAATAATATTTGTTAACATAAATATAGTTCTTCGTACATCAAGCAAAGTTCGCAGTCACAAATTGTCATGTTTTTAGGTTCAAAGTGCGAGCGCTATGGCAGATATAACAATGACAAAGAGGAGACTCTGCGTGGCAGCTGATTTGGTGGAGACCGTACGATGGGATCCCTCACGACAGAGCAATGGCTTTGAGGAAGTCGACAAAGTTATCCCGTAAGTATCCAGAAAGCGCGATGGAGGGGAAATGACGAGGCAGGCACTGATCAGATACCATTCATTGGGTGCCAAGCCGGTTACATTCATTTTGACTTTCTTCGACGACTAAAGCTCTCTTTCAACCTGCTGTGAAATCTTAAAGGCGAATACCTGTGGCGTTTTTTGATATCGGCCAACAATGGAGCTTTTTGATTGACTTTGCACTGTGACTTGGATGTTCGAGTCTTTGATGAATGGAAAGTTGCGACCCATTTCGATCCACAGCGCCATTGACTCATTGCTCACAGCGCTAACGGAACTTTGCATGTACACATCAGCGCAACTTGATGAATATTCGTTCTCGCAAAACACGTCAAGATGACAAGATTTGCACCCGCTTTCATGCTGGTAGCACACAACAAACCACCGGTTCAGAGGAATCGCATCTGGAAGGTTTCAGTCTGTTATGATTAGAAAATCGATCTCACCGGAGGGAATATTCAGAATCTGCGCACTGAGTTGCTTGCATGTTCTGCTCGGCGTCGACTCGACGTAACCGGCAATGAGTTCCTTGTCAGTGTCACAGTCGGATAGTTCAACGTCCGAATAGAATTCGTTGTTGTATGAAAAATCAAATGTGAAGATCTCGTCCTGTAGTTGCCACTTGGAAACGTCTTGGAAAGGCTGAAGGGTCACGGAAGTGACATTGCAGCAGGCTTGAAGCTAAACATATATGTCAGACCACACACGTTGACCGAGTGGGAGTGGAAAGCCGTGATCGATTTAGAGCAGAGATATTTCTACCGCCCTCAATTCTTTGAAGCAGATTTTCGTTTGTCAAAATTATTGGAAAAAGAGGAAAGTCTTACCTGAAATCCGTCATGAACTCCAAGGTTCAGTCGCGATCTCCAGAGTCGACTGCACTCTGTGCCAGCAAAAGGACTCTGGCAGTCTACAGTCCCAGCGATGCAAATCAGAAGAATGGCAAGCAAAGAGCGATTACAAATCAAGCAGAATCCATTCGTGAGCATGTCGCAGAAGATACGGCGCCGTGTCGAATAAATCATACCGCAAATTTCAATGTCACATCGCCAGAGTTAACTTTGTGTACAATAGGGAACAGCCGCGGCAGTGAGTGCGCAGACGAAGAGCGTGCGATCGCGCGAGCGGCGTTAATTGGTATCAGGCGAATTGACTTAAACCACTCCGTAAAGAAATTCACAGATTTGAAATCAAGTGGAAAGTTCAGAACCGAATGCCGCGGTTTTGAACGGCCCAAGTGCCGGATTCGGACGAAACCGAAACCGGAAACTGACGGTCCCCAACGCAAACACGAAACTCATTTTCTGAACAAGTTTACAGCTGCACTCTCACAGCGCAAAAAGAAGATTTCCTGTTGGCGAAGAAATGTTGCCACTTTAACGAGTCGAAGTCAAGTTGAGCGAAATGAAATCCCCGTTTTGGAGAAATGTATATTAGCGGAAAACAGCGCGTTAACCTAAAAAGCGAATAGACGGAAGAATCGACACAGATTCACCAAGAGTTCTTTGCGAACACGGCGCTCATTTCGCGCAAAACGATTCGCACTCGAATCGTTTAGTCTCTGTTTTCATAAACATTTAATTTTTTGGCTTTGGCGTTCGAGATTGATGCATGCAACGACGATGAGTTGCAGGGTCTATGACGATAAACAGCTCAGACATCTGTGATTGATCATAGTAGATTAGTGTCCCTGCAACTCACGCTCACCTTATCTCTCGTCGCGCGAGCCCAGCAAATCATTTCCTCTTGCAGATATGTTGACGAATTGTTTGCTCCTACTTGTTTTCTTCCCACTTTCGAGCGGTCAAGTTCACCCGAACAACGAATTTCCAGAAGACGAAATTATCGACTTACCAGTTGGGAGGTTTCCTGATCCCGAATGCGACTACAACGTGAGGAGAAACGACCGAAGTGGAGAGAAAATCACTGGGTTCGTTTGAGACGCCGATTGACGCGATCAGAAATTGATTTAAATCGAATTTAGACAAATTCGCGTCGGTGAGCTCCTATATCATCGATGGGAGTGCAACTACGGTGAGCATAACGCCGACATGTACTGTATGATGGTACAAAATTGTACCGTATCGAGTGTTCGCAATGGGAGAAATGACCAATTGGTGCCGATAATTGACGAATTTGGATGTTCGCTGTTTCCGGGCGTCTTACCGCACGTCACCTACCCCAACGATCTGGAAGGAGGAATCCTCGTGAACGCGTTTTCTCTTGACATTGATAAGGTAAGCACGGGGAAAAGAGCATTCTTAAATCCACTATTCTAGCCAGCAATCTACTTCCAATGCAACATAAAGCTGCTGCTGAAATTGAACGGCGTCTGCAGACGTCCGCAGTGTGTGCCACTCGAGTGGTTTCAACAGTCCCGTCCCTACAACAGAGCCTTGCGGTTGCTGTAAAAAGTGATTTCTACTTAAATTTAACACATCTCACAACTCTGATTGCTCATCTCATTGTGGTAATAAAGATTGATTACTTCACACACGCTAGAGAGCAGAAACGCATACTTTTTGTGTTTGCAGGAGTATTTGACGGACAATTGAGGTTTCCGCAAAGTTGCGTGCAAAGTTGCGTGCAAATAGTTGCGTGCAAATACAAGGTGTCATTACTCTTCGCCGCAGACATGTAACGCAACAGGTGGTCGACGTTTGGTGCGTTCTCTTAACCGAAACCGAGCTTTTTACAAAGAATGACCTTTCGAATAAAGTACCGTTCAAGAAAACACCTTCAGATGGGATCTCGTTTTCAATTGTGTGAGGGGAAGAGACTGCGGAGTGCATCATCGGTGGAAGCTTCTTTGGGTGAACATTGATAGCACAGTTGAGAGATGGGCGGTAAGTGGATGACCCAAACTCTGTGCACAAACAGTCTGAATGAGACAATTGCAGAGCAATCAATCAACTCCGCACGTGTGTCTTCCAAAACATCATGCTTTGTCGCTCATATCCATTGATGAGCTCTCTTCTCCAACTTATCCGCGTGAATAAACTACCAATTTAATCGTGACTCTATAGGTTTGAGCCAAATTTGTTGCGCATGGTTTGCTTGCGGCAAATCCGAGAACCACGACCGCAAACAGAGCTGACCTGGTTTAACGATACGAACGTTGAGTGACTTTTTGTAGCAAAAAAGTGATGTTCTCCTTTTGAAAAGGTCTTCTCGTTGCACTGTTTGAAGTGCGGAATAAGTAATTAGGATATGTGTTGCGCAGCTATGTGTTTTCGTTTGATGGCCTTGGCTTTTGGTAGTCACTCGGTACGAATGGACTTATTGCAGATTTATAATGCAATTATTCGATTGAGGGATTAGCCCCATTGCTGGCTAGTCGCTTTTGTGCTTCGAGAAGCCTCGCGCAACAAGTTATACGACCGATTAGCCTATTAATGTGAGACTGCGATCCTTCTGTGAATGGGCGGCGGTTCGAGTTCGCAGAGGAACAAAGTCGCCACACGGTTTGGAGGCAGACGCGCCAATTCCATTCGCGCATTGAGGTCGGTGGAGGTGGTGCACCGGCTACCCTCAACAGGGGTGTCCGGTGAGGATCACATGCCGTCCGATCGCCACCGATTCGAGCCTTATTCACTCACGCAGGCTCGGAATAACCGTCAGTTAGTTACATTCAATGACCTTCCTCGTGTCCTTCCCAACAATCGGGCGTTCGCGCTGTTGTTTGTCTAGTAATTAGACGTTTCAGTTGTGTAAGAACTTGTTTGTTTTTCAGATTAAGATTGCACCTTCCGAATGGGTACTGTATTCAATAGCGTTCTGTGTTCGGCAATTCTCGTTCTGGCGGTTATTCAAATAAGTGCGTTTGTCAACCAATTCTTCATTAGAAATCAAGAGATCTGAATTTGTTGAGTTGAGACAAACAGCCGTTTTTTGCTTTTCACACAGGCTATTTATACGTTTGACTGAAGATGCACACGGTATACGGTACAAGTAAAGCATCCGGGAAAGCGCTAACTTTAATGGTCAGGAGAAACCTCTGCTCTACGTCCATCATCCCTCCATCGCCTAGGATTAACCTACATGCGCCAATGCGTTATGGACGGTAATCGCTTAATGCTACCTTTCCCACCGCAAAGTGATCAGGTCGAAAGTTTCACTGCTTTTCGAAGTGCGCGTAGAAGTGAAATGTTCAAATGCCCCGTCAAGTGTCCGTACTGGACACAGTGCTCTCTAGCTGAGGAGTGGATGGCAGTTAAGTTCCAGTCATGGCGCTTTGGAGTACGGTTAGATGCCCTCCGGGCTTTGCGATCATCGAGCTTTGCGGTCAAGAGTTGTCGAAGTGACACGCACGCGTCGTTGACGGATCTGAAGTGAAACGTTCTCGCTTCAGTGCAGTTTGGTCATCGGGATACGATTAACATAGTCAGATGGTTTTTGAGTTACTCAGCTGACTGAAAAATTGAAATTCAGGTCAAATGAAGTGCACGTGAATAGCGCTGGGTACCCTAGATAGTCTTAAATGCCTCAGATTGCCCGCATTATTGGCAGATGCCAGTAACACGTCTTGCGCGAGCGCGTAAGGGTAATTGAGCGAAGAATAGACCAATGTCAAGGTTCACACCAAATTGTTTACACGCTTTTTTGCGTTTTGTCGTAATCTACCGGGTTTTTAGCACACGCCCTCAACTGCTTCATTTGCGGAGACAACAACCTCGAAGAGTTTGGAGAATGCACGGATCAGTTTCAGTATGATTGTGGAACGTACGCGCGAAGATTCGACGCGAATGAGAGGATCTACTGTCGAACGACAAGACACAAGTCTGTCAATAGTGGGTGATACCGTCGGAGAGTGTGGATTCGTGTTGTTTTGTCGCTATAGATACCTACACGATCATGAAGGAGTGCATCTCAGAACAAGACCACTACAAGAACTTCCCGAAGAAAAGTTATCCGCTCGATGAGGAGTGCGATCTGATAGATATCAACGGCTATGAGGTTGCCTATTGTCTCTGCAGACACACGGATTTGTGCAATGAGAAGTCGATTGCTGACCAGTTTGTTTCTTTTGAAGAGGTAAGTCGCTGGACTTCGCCGTTCTCCTCAGAATTCTTTTTCAGTTACATCCGGAACTCTTCAGTGAAATGCCCACGGACGGCTCCTCATCAATCGAACAAGTACGAGTGCTCGCCCATAAACGATTCCAAATTCGAAACGTTTTCAGAGTTCATCCACGTTCCCCTCTGTTGCTTTCCCTTCGGAAATTGATCTCCGTAGACAGCCTTCGAATGCCCAAATGCAGCGCAACAATGATGCTGCCCGCGTTTCCGATATTGACATCTCAGCTCCTCAAATCTTCATTCAACCCAAAGGTTTGTGACTTCGTTTTATTGCTTGTGCAGGCAGCGCAGTTTTAGACGAAATCAGCAGCCACCAGAAGGCTCACTCCAGTAGTACTTTAGCCGAACAGCAGGAGGAGAGTAACGGCCAAGGTGAGCAAAGTGAAGATCTGAAGTGATGGGACAACGAGTTTTCAGTTCTTCGCTGTCTGCAGTGCGGTCAAGGCAGCCTTCTCGATGAGTCGGTCGATTGCAGCCAGCAAATCGTTGTTGATTGTCAGCGTCAACTGGGAGACGTAAATGGCGGACGGTCATATTGTTTTTCTCGCCAAATTCTGCTTGGTCCAGGTGAATTTCATGTTGAATTCGCACGCAAACTTGTGATTTCAGGACAAAACGCCATTGAAAAGATGTGCGTTTCAGAGCACACGCTTCTTCAAGAACTCGGCACTAAAGAAATCGTGGCGGGGTGCGGAGTCAGCGACAATAATCGCGTTCGCTATTGCGTCTGCACTGGAAACGAATGCAACAGAGATTCTATCAGCAGCCAGGTCTTGCTTGTCTCTGTTCTCTGTTCGTAATTCTGCTTTTATAGATGCTTCTCCAGAGCGGAATCAATTCTCTTCCAAGCATGCCCGTGCTGCCATCCGCTGCGTCCGTAAATGTTCCAAAACAAGTGAGCCTCGCCTACCTCATGCTTAATATTTCCTTTAATTTAGAAATCACTGCATTGCCAAGTTTGCTCAGAAGGAAATATTGCGAATCCGACCGACTGCCGTCAGCCACTTGTAATGGATTGCAATGAACAGACGCCAGAGGGTCAGAATTCTCTTTGTCTCTCAAGACAAACTCAGCTCTCAAATGGTGGGACTTAGAAAGTCTATTGCGGAATTGTATTCATCGCGTCATTTGCAGGAGCGTTCAGTTTTGAGAAAAGGTGCATCTCGCAGTTGGAATTCAAAGAGAATTTTCCCGACGAAAGAAGTCCAATGAAGGTTGGCTGCTCGAGCGCATTTGAAGGATTCGTGAACTACTGTATCTGTGATACGGACTTGTGTAACAAAGGTTCATTAGCTGAACAAGGGCAGATGTTGGGAGCCAAACAGTGGGTTTTCCTATTCAATGACCATATATCTGATCCAAAACCATGTCATTCAGAAGTTTCTTGGCCGCCCCAACAACAGCTCGCCCCGTGATTCAATCATCCGCAGCGAAAATTCCCTTGACCACGGTAATATTGTGTTGTCCGACGTTTCTAAATTTGCTGTAGGACAATTTTGCGCGGGAAGTGCCACCTCTGATCATCACACACCCATCGAACGGCTTCACGCCCGTCAATTCACCACCGTAAGCAATCTGTGTTTCTTCTCCAATTGCGTCTTTTAGTCCACCACTCTCTGCGCGTACGAAATCTGTGAAAGATCGCCAGGAAAGATGGAAGGAGTTTGGAAACAGCGCTTCTTCACCTCCGATCGGCTCAATTTTGGTGCTTTTATCGCTTTTGGTTTGTTTTTAGCAAAAACGGAAGCTCGTTTACTCTATTTATGTATTTAATAACGTCATTCTTTCTCACGCGAACATGAAGACCTTGTGGTCTTTGATCTCTATCTCACTGTCTTCCTTCTGACTGTCTGAATCTACCGTTTACTCCATCCATCAATAAACATCGTTAATAATATCGAATCGACGATTTCCATTGGTTGCTCACAATGCGTGCAAAACGAGAACAGGAGTTCTGTGCGGACATTTCTGGGCATAATTTACATCATAGAGGAACGCTGGACTTGTCGGGCACCGTAGAGGCAGAAAAAAAGACGAATAGCGGCTGCTCTCTGATTCATTCCGTTATGGAAGCGGTCCATTTCGTCCTGTTTGATTCCTCTGCGTGTCGGTGAAACAAAGCGCAATTTCGGTTTTTTTTTGCCACAGATCTGCTGCCTAGAACTGTACGAAGTGCTCACCACTTTACACGCGTTTTGAATAAATGAGAATTTAATAGGATAATGAGAATTAAGGAAATAATCCTGTTTCTTGCCGCTAAGTAAGGGATCGATTTTCGCCTTCTCACGAGATCTACACACCCAATCGTTCCTTACATGCCGCGGGCTGTGTAGTGCACCACATCTGTTACCTTTGCGTTCCAATTTTAGGTTGTTATGAGAGAAAGAGATGATTGAAATGACAGACACACTTTCGGGCAAAGTGAATTTCAACTTTATTGTTCGGTCCCGTTTTAGAGCATCGGAACGAGTGAAAGTTCGTTTTTTGGCAGGTGAAGCGTTGTTTAGCGAGCTGTGCGTCTGCCGAATGTCGGAAACGTAATGCCTTTTCAGATGCTCCTTCCCGATGCAAATACGGATGACAAGGGAACAATAATCTCGACAAACGTCAGCGTTCGCGACTTAGTTGGACGCATGGAATTCTCGTGTGAGTCTTCTTTTATTAAGGAAAGTTGTTTTGTCGCGAATTTCCATAAAATAATTGCTTCCGCTTTGAAACAGAGTGAATTTTGTGGAAAAATTGCTTTGTTTTGCATTTTCGTTCATTGGAGTCAATTCAATATTGTCTCCGCACCGATCGTCACCTTGAGTTGCACTGCGAACAGCCGCGCGAGAGGAATCGGGTCAGCGCTTTTGTGTACTTTGCTCTAAACAAACATTTTGTTTTCATTGATTTCTTTGCGACGACGATCTATTTTCGGCACTTCCGGGTTCTTTCAACAACCGATCCAGCATTTCGTGTGTTTCGCAGGTGCCAGAGGTGGGTATGCAGTCCACATGCAGAAATTACAAATTAACATGATATTCTGCCACCACGTGACGTTGGCACGGGGTCGATCGTTGATATTAAGTGCAATAAAGTGGGAGAGAGCCGCTGTTCAGGCGCGCAGCATTAGCAACAAGTATTCTTTGAAAGCGATGCTCTTGTTGGGCAAAATAGCATCGTCTTGACTTGACGGTAACTCACTAGCTAGTGGCCGGGATTTGTTGTCTCTGTTTCCCTTGCGCTCGCCTTGACGATCTGTACCTCTCCGCATAGTGCGAGTCGTCTCTCCCCCTTTCCTCGTTCTCTCTCATCAAACAATTTGGTGCCACACTGTGCGCCACGCTCTTCTCGCGTGGCGCGCCTCAACGCGCACTGTCTGTCTGTGATTGGATTACTCATACCGTCTTGTTTCAACTTCCCGAATCGGTCTCGGTCCTGCTTTTACTGCCCTCTGATCCGAACGACGCCTCTGAAGCGTTATCGCCTCACAAGCTGGATCCTCCGGTGAAAAAGAAGAAGTACTCGGACGAGGCCGAGACCTCGCACGTGGTGTCAACTGAAGAATGCCCAAAGTCCGACGAAGAGTTCACAATGGCTCATCCTCATGACCCTCTACCCTCAACGTCCTTCGCCATTCCAAACTATCCTTCTGCATTCTCGTTCTTCGAGCCTCTAAGTGTGCGTACAGATACTGAAGCACTGATGAGCGCGACCACCTCTTATGCTCCAACCGCCACAACTGACACTGCGACGACAGAAGCCGAAGTGCGTCACCGACTCATCGCTTCTCCCTACAACCTGGTCGCTTCCGGCCTTCTGGCGACCGAAGCTCTGGCCAGCACGCTAATCTGGGATCAGTGGTTATGCACTCTCGCAAACTCGCTGAGCTCGTGTCAATGGCAAACCTACTGGCAGAATTACGCGTCCATATACGGCATTGGCTCACTGCCAACACACCTTCTCTCATTCTTCAATCAGCCATTATTCAACGAAAACCTTTCTCGTCTGCGTGCCGAGGAGATGCAAAACGCCTATGGTGGGTTTTTACTTTCATTTATCACTTATTTTCATTAAATTCTCAACAACAATCGCCTCAATCTCATCTTCACTATTTATCAAATTTGTCTTTGCAATGATTAGTTATTCGGCTTTCTGAACGGGTTTTCCGGGTCAAAGGATTGTTCATACCTTCTTTTCTCAGCACTGCATTGCGTCTTCAACGTCTAACTTCATTAGAGAAAAAGCACAAAGTTGGCCGCACAGTCAGCTGGCGGCGTTGCCACGGCGAGTCAATTTTGCTTTCGCGCCTCTGCGCAGAGGGAAATACCTACACTATTTTGAGTTGGCTGTCACTCAGCCGTTGCTATGGTTGTCTCCTGCAATCAAAAGACGCGTTTCCTCCTCGTAAATTAGTGTCAGAAGCGATTTTCTCACAGCTGACTGGCGAGATGGTATTTCCGTCCGGTGTCGAGGAGGCTTTGTACCGTAGATTTGTCAATTCACAACGATTCGCCAGACGTATCATTTTAACCAATTATCGGGGCGTTTTTCAAAGATCGTTCGAGCTCGCCGCGCCATTGAACGTTTCTTTCACACAGGTTTATAGTCCCGATCATATGGTTACTGGAGGCCATCTCACCTGCCCAAGTGGTTCTTCCACTAATGATGTTTGGATCTGTCGGCGCCGCTGTTTTTGTTGTTGACCGCTTGAGGCTGCTATGCTATACAACAACTTCTACTCACCTGCTGTCTCTTCGTCGATCTGGAAAAAGCCCGCATTCTCGAATTCGTTTCTTTGAGCATCAGTTGCCAGCTGTTCTGATCAAGGTCCTTGTCTCAGCGAAGCCCGCATCAATCAATATTTCGGCACGAAGGAGCTGATTCGTGGCGGATATGCCAACGTGATTTCGACCTACCTCCGCTCTATTTGGATTGTTTACGGCCTCCGCATCCCTCCACTGAGCTCTTCCCTTCTATACTCAACATAAACAGTAATAGAATCGCTCAAGTTACGTCGTCTCCGATTTGATCAATCACTTAGTCATACTGCAAGTCTCCCTTCGACCGTTTTGCCGGTTTGTACGCACGGTTACCAAAATGGGGAACGCCGCAGGCAGTCAGTCCTCCGGTGGCTCCGGACCGAACTCCCGACGCATGCACGTGACCTACGGTGATAGCACCGGGCATCACATAACCGTCACGGTGCCCTCGGCTTCCGCCAACAGCGGTAAGTCTTCCGTTTATGGACATGACACGCAATGATCACAGTATCAAATGGCAATTCTGTCTTCAACACTTGCGCCTGGAAAGTGTTTGCTGATTTGTGAGATGATCCTGGTGGGATTTCTCAAACTGAGACTTGTAGACAGTAATTTTTTGTTTTCAACAAATCTGCTTTTCTGCGGACAGCTGCCACTTTATGGCAGCAACAAGCGAAACGCGTGTTTACAGCAAATGTGTGTGTTTTGCTTAGTCGTTGCCATTTCGGGCGCAATGCTTATTTCCACCCGTTTCGATGCAGCGAATTTTTGCATTCTCCCATCGATTTTATAGCTACGCGCGTTTTCCAGCAATAAAGTCGATGATAATCATAAGCGCCACCGAATCCTGCGACGTGCAATTAGATCGAAGAAAGCGAAGTATTGGGAAGGACACGAAGGCAATCTAGACTCCGCGTCGCTTCTCTGAAAATGGCTTTTCGATGTTAGTAAACAAAAATAGTGACGGCAAAATGGGTGTTGAACGTTGCTAGTCTTGTCCCGAGCTCTGCAGTCCCTGCAATGAAACTCCCGATTTATTCATTTACTTCGCGACCTTCGCAAGCACCGCTGACGACTCCGTCATCGCCTATCGCTGCTACTTTTGGGCAGCGTAGATCATCGCGAAACCGCAACGACTGCACCTTTCCTTCGCTGTCTGCGTTGCTCATATTCGCGTATGCACTGCCATCTATCTGCCGATATCTATTCATTCGCACGACGTTCTATGAGCTCATGTTTGTGTGCTTGGCGAACACCGCATTTCCGTCCTTGTCTCCCTCCGTTTTCGACATTTCGAAAGTGCACCGATTGCTCGATTGATTGTGATATAACTATGATTTTACTATTAACAATTTATTCTCTTCGTTAAGCGCAATATTATGTTCCTTTCGTGTTCAAGTTGGCATGGTGACGGCAGCAGAGCTGTGAAACCAATTGTTCTAATTCAACAATCTATGAGAATCGTTAGTCATTTCTGCGTTGTTGAAGGGTTCTGCCGGATGTGAGCATTGTTTAGTGCACTTCTGCCCGTTCATGGTTCTATTCGATTTCGCGCGCTGTTCGTTATTTTTTAATCCATCTGGTTGCGATTGTTGTCCAATTCACATTTCCTCTGAGTGTTCTGAAGGCGCCCAAAGGAAAGCTAGTCGAAAATTCAGTTTGGTTTTCGCGCATTGGGTACTTGTTCGATCAGCTGTCTGCGATTAACGGCGATTCGTGTTTCATAGCAGCCAAGATACAGTTTCCATCGCACCTGTTTTCAAATTCTACGTTTAAACTTGGACGCAACTCTGGTTCAATGCTACAAATGGCGTTCCTTTCGCTCAGTGCAACTTCTCAAAACAATGCGGCATATTGACGAATCGATTAGTCAGCGGCTTTTGCATTTTAGCGATGCAGCAAACATTGCACATTAACGGTCGGGCCATGCTCGCGAATTCGGCAAAGCCGCTGGAGGGGCTGTGTCTCAACTCTCAACTTCATGTGTGGGAGCGCCCGTCTCCCTCGTTCTTCGTCTTCTGTTTATGCAAGCGAAGGAACGAAAGAGACGAAGAGTGCCGGGAAGTAGCAAAGTGACTACGAGAAATGCGGACATCTGTAAATCGGAAACTGGCCTTCTGCGCTTATATAATCTATAATAGATAAGGGTTTGCAGGCACTGCGCAAGGAGTCCCGCAGCCACTGTTCAAGCTCCTGCGAGTAGTGTGAGAGCGAGCGGAGAGTCACTAACCCTCCAATCATAACAATCTTTTGCGGGATTTAACTGAATGCGACGAACGCGTGTGCCGGAATGCTCCGGAAACAAAGACTCTTATCTAAAAAGAATTTGTCTAGACATCACAAATAAGCAATTGGAACAAATACTGCTGCGTGAGCTGAGAAGCGCATTCTAAATCGTGGCGTGGCGCTAAGCTTTATGAGCATCTAGAAACGGGAGTGTGACAGCGACAGTCCTTCCAGGAAAAAGTATCAAATTGTCCGAAACTGCGCCGGAAACTGTGTCATAGAAGACAATAACAAGATGAAGGCGCGCGGAATATTTGCGCGTGTGAATCAGAGTCGCTCTAAAAAAGTTAGCGATCGCCACGCGCACTCAAAGCCGGGTTGCGCAGAGGCCGAAAAGTGTTGTGCTTGCTCGGCGCGCAATTTCATGTTTTCTTTTGTTGATGGGCCTTTGGCTTTTATTGGAATTCGGTCATGGACGTACATGCAAAGTGCCAAGACTCTGGCTTGGGCTCAGCTTTCTCCCGTTCCCTTCCCTCTTAGTCCGGTCGTCGCTCCATCTGGTAGTAGTTCTTCAAAATATCGATCTCGTCTAGCCGTTACATCGTCGGATCTTGATGCGTATTCTTTTCGCGATGTCGTGGCGTTTTCGTCGGCGTGTTGTGGCTTCACTAATAATTGTGCGTACGCGTTAGTAAATCCCATTCGAATAATGCCCTCTTTGTCTTGCAGCTTTCTGACATTGCGCACGCGCGAAATTATTTAAATCTTTACTTAAATCTCCGTTGGAACGACGTGTGACGTCAGCGCATGTTGCGAATTCGCTAATTTTTTCAACTTTCGGGCAAAAACATCGCAATTGTTACATTCGCAAGCAACAGCACCACTCAACGCCGCCACCCCTATCTCTTTGTCATTCGCGCGCTTTAATACTCGCTGCTTGTTGTTTATACGTCGTCTAGATGCCCAAATTCGTGTTGGAAGTGTGCTTTTTGTTTACCCCGCTCATGAAAGTGTCCTTTCACTTCGCTTATTCAATCCGGCGCACCTTCTCACTCGCTCACGGCAACGAAACATTATGCTGTATTGAACGTTTACGCGTAAGCCGCAAATTGCTCCTCGAAAACCGACGACGGCGTGCTTCCACTTGCAATGTTTTGTCCGACTCCGCGTGCTCTCCTCGCGCCCACATGAGTTGCGTGCCATCCTAACATCCGCCGATCGAGAATTGTTGCTTTGTTCAGTCTGACCGCCGCTATCGCGCGCACCTTTTAAAGAAACTATCCAAACGGCTTTGTTCGCATGCAATGTGAGAGCGAGCGAGAGCTCGTCGGAAGCAAATGGTATCTTCTGCTGCGATCGCGGCGAGATCAACTCCGAATTGTTGTTGCAGCGAGTGATGCGGATAACGAGCGATTGAGTGTCGACTTTCTGATTTGATGTTCCCTGCAAATCAATGCGAGTTGAACAGAATGTTGCTGCTGCCAGGAATTCCGACAAGTGTAAAGTGCTGGTCTCTTTCTTCGAGCTTGTTGCCTGCCGCGCTTCTTTAAATTTCCGGAAAATTGTATGTGAATGAAAAATGCTGAGGAGATGTGGCGCTTTTGGCAGCTGACGCTCACAGTGTTGGTTTGCGTTTTTCTTCTCTCGATCGCCCGCTTTATTCGTCCCTATTCTGCGCTTCGTGTTGCACTGCTCGATTAGCGCTAGTTCCCACAGAATCGCTCATAGTTGTCTGATTCCTTTCGCATTTTGTTTCCTTGTGAAGAGTGAATGTGTGTTTGTTGATTTGCTGGCTTTAGTTGACTCCGAGATACACGAGGTCGGTCGGTTATGCATAAGTGTGGTTGTCACATCTAGTTCTCCGCGCTCTATAAATAGCATGGCGCAGAAATCAGGTTTCGCTGTATTTGGCGCTGACATTGTGTACTCATTTCGAAGCGCGTGTTCTTCCTCAATTGTTTCTAACTCTCGCCCAGCGCCATTTCTGGTTTGACAATCAAACTTCGCCCTCCGCGTTTAACCTCTTGTTTTCCCTACCGTTTATCGCTGAGGGATTTTGCGAACAATAACTTGAAGCATATTTCCATTGCGTTCCCGGAAATGTGCGCGTCTATCGATCAGCGACACCTCCCAGGGAGAGCTTCTTAGTCAATGCTCTCGTCGAGGAATGCATGTGTCGTCATTATTAGGGCTGCAACCTTTACTGCGATAGTGATCAGTCGGCGATCAATATGAAACTGGTGTAGTATAGTCTAAAAATAGGTAGATTGCCGACGCTCACCGCGATAAGACACGCAAATGCAGTGATCAGCTTATCATAATTGTGCGCTGTGAAGTACGACGCAGGGAGGAAGCCTTGCCTGTGGTCGGCATTGACTGCTCGCGACCAGTCGTTACCCATTTTATTCCTTTCCTTCTCCCCTCTTTTCTCATCTTTTGTCTCTTTCACCAACATTGTACATCATTCTGGACGATTCTGCTTCGATCAATCGCTGCTCTGTCTACTGGCGACGTATGTAATGTATGTACGTGTGTGCAAACGCCACCGCTCAATAGCATCATCATCGAGCGACCGACTGATCGTCGCTGACTTTTCCTTTTTTGCTCTGTTCGCCGTCCTTTCAAGCCGCTTCTCGATTCCCGGCCGACTTCTCAAGTTCGGCCATCATTTCTTTCACTTGATTCGCGCGCACGCTGCGAGTTTAAGTATCTCAATTTGTGAATGAGCTGCGGCATACCCGAGTGGCGTGAAGGGCGTTGCGCTTGCGCGTAAGTCGAAAGAAGGAAAAGTAAATTGCTAACGTACGGGACTCACGCATCGGAACATAAACCATCGATACCGCCATTTAAAGCGCTATCACGCAATTTCTCGTCACAATCGTCGCGTACACTTATCGGGCGCGAAACATATTTACATATGAACGATCTATTCCGACAGATTCGCTCTCATTTACATAAACCAATCACGTACAACACTATTATCTGAAATGCGTCAATGCGTGCTCTACCGCGACCATCCCTTTTGAGCCCTTTGCTACTCTTGCATGTGAATAAGTCCCTCAACGCGCGTGCACGAATCGTGATACTTTCCGTCACTAATTTTCCATTTCTTTGTGCAGCTAACAAACCGGGGTCGTCGCACTGCGGCTTTACGTGCCGCTTCGTCTACTCAGCTTTTCCGATCACTTAAACGGGTCCTTAATTTGGGATCGATCCGGAGACATTCGGAGTGAAGCAGTGTGTGACGCGCGTCCATATTTCAACTTCTCCGGTCCTCAACTGCCTTCTTCTATGCAAGTACGCGTCGAACACACGAAATTTATTAATCTCCGCACGACCTCTTCCAAAACCGATTCTATTCCCTGCATCTGTTCCTTCTCCTTCTAAATCCCACTCCAAACACTTCTTCTGTCGTTTGCTGCTCTATTTCTCTAATCCGAGTACTCCGACGTCTTTCCAAATGCGCAAATTTTTTATGAAAAATAAGGAGGAGCAGGAAGGGAGCTCAAGCAAGGACAACAAATCCGGTGGTAATTGTAAGTTTTCGTTTCTTTAAACTAACAATCTTCCCAACTCGAACAGCCCGAATGTAGCGGAACTGTCGGACTCAGAACACATCCAAACAATCATGGTTCATGAATTTAAGACGAGTGCAATCCTCTAGAAATTGCTATTCGAGGAACTGAGAACTCATTTTGAGAGAATTTCCGCTCAATTCTTAATCGCCAGGCTTATTGCAGCAAAATTGCATTCACTTGAGCCGCAGCAATCGGTCATGAGAAGGCAAGTAAACAACTTTTACAAATTAATACAGATCTTGCGTATATGAGGGCCGAAAAATGACACGTGAGTCGTCGAATGAGTTTTTCGACTCATTCGCTCACGCGGCGGTTATCGAAGCGTAATATTCCGAAGATTATTTTTTATCCATTGCCGTTAATTCATTTTTGGCAATTGTCAGCGCCACTTGTCCATTTGGCGGTCACTTCCGCTCTCCCAGGGGCACATGCCTCCACCTCCCCGTGTCCCAACTGTACCCACCCGCCCTCACCGACCACCCCGTCCAGCTCTATCTAATAAGAAATGTTCGCAGTTTTCAAACTTTGTGTTTTCGAAAGAATCGATACGGCTCCGCGCTTTCTTCTTCTTCGCAAATGTTGGTTTATGCGTATTACGTACACCCGCTCCTCAGCAGGTTTGCGCATCTGACTGCGGAGAACAGCATTTGGTGCGGCGTCGCTCTGCACTGATTATCCCTCGCGTCTTATTCAATTTATACTCAGCGACAAATCACATTCAACGCCGCTACCGACAATCCTTAATTACTTGGCTTCCTATTGTGAACGCCTGGTCGTACTTTTGCTTTCTCACAAAACGCCTCGTTGCTAGCGTTTTGCTAGTTTACTTAAAGTTACTAATCGGTAATCGACGACATGGTGATAAATGATAAGCATCGATTGGTTGGAAACCAACAGCTGTCCGATAGACTGAGCGCATACGCTCGTAACGGACACAATCCTATTCCTTAGCTTGCGAGAATTTCATATAATGTCGTTTGTCGGTGACCTGTTAATGCTCAGCTATTTTCTCAGTTCCTAATGGCCGTACAATGCTGCTTTCCCTCTTCTCCAGAGGTTTGAGGCGCTCTGCATCGTCACTGAAACTTTGCTTCCTCCTTGGAAGATAAGTTGTTACTCCATCATTGCGTTTCACGCTCTTTGCACAACAAAAACAGTTTCGACCGTTCTCACTTATTTCGGCAAGAGTTACCTGTGCCGATCTTCTTCTGTCATGCTCGCTTCGTCGATATTCTTTAAGAACAGTCGCGAGAAGAAGGAGAGACAGCAGAAATTGGCCTTCAAGGAAGCATGCAGTCAGATGCGGAATCATAAATCTGATTTCGTGACCGAGGAATACTTAGACGATCGTAGGTTTGATATCGTTGCTTCTTTCTTTGAAGACAATACGAAATTTGAAAATCTAAAATTTGTAATCAAATGACATCGTTGTAACTATTTGGAGAGTCGCGTCACTCGGGGGTCCCATTCCTTGTTGCGATTCTTGCAAAAGCAGTCGTGCCGTTGCTAGGAAAAAAAAATGAAATTATGACAATGACCGGGTTTCACTCCACTATGTAAACTAAACCCGCTGATCTCCGATGAATCCCAGAAAACAGTCGATTTCCGACTAAACCAATAAGGATCCTTGCGGTAGTCATTGCGTTAGACTGAACCACGAGGTCAGTCATCACAACCTTACCGCTAGATGAAACGTTGTTGGGTCGCGACTCGGACCACGATAAACAGAGCCTTCCTCGACAATTCATAAAATGTGATTATGAACCTGTTCATCCTGTTTACTACGGTAATTTGAGAATAATTTGTTATGAAAAAACAATTTGAAGATCGTCGTCTCCGAGCGACAGCCTCGGAGCAGAGCGTTATGCTCGTGCGTATAATACTTTGTCGTGTGTGATCAGAGAATAGACAAAATGCGCTGCGGCATACCGTTGAACACCGAGTCAGCTGGTTGCCGAGAGATGTCGAGATGCGGTGAACTCACTGAGCACTACGGTGCTTATTGGCTGCTGTTGCCAGTCCGACATCGTTGTGATGCTTGTCGTTAACGGCTTTTCGAACTCAAAATCAGTCAAAATCTCAGTTGTCAGCATCTGTCGCTTTTCTCGTTCGCGTTGAACTCTTCGGTGAGCTATAGCTTGCGAAGTTAATCACTTCACACGCGATTGCGTATTTCTGCTCAGCTCTCACCACTTTATCATCAACTTTCTGCTCGTTAAAAGTACTCAGCACCAAGCGCTCCTGAGTGCAACAACAACCCGATCGATGGCAACATTGAGTTCGTCGAGTGGGAATCGCACTAACAACGCTCTGAGCACATTCACTGTTAACGTGAAACGTCACCCTGGCGGCAAAGACAACGAGTCTTCATCTTCGGAGCAAGATTCTCCTCTAGCGGGAACACAGGATATCGCGCAGTTTGAAATAACCGCCGGCGATGCAGAAAACGAGGAGTATGAGGAAGGAGATGATGCCACTGTTTGTGCCTCACTTGTTTTGAGTCCAGGTGTAGACCGGAGGTCTGACCAGTTAGATCAGAGCGAATCAAGCGGCAACAGCGATCTGTGTAAGTTTAAAAGTTGCAAAGTCGTTCGTTGTAAAGCGTTTTGACCGATCGCCCGGACCCGGAAGGTTTTTGTCCCAAATGCGCGTTCTCTGACTTCTTCTTCTCTTGCAACATCCGCGATCCCCTTGGCAGTGATGACATCAATAATTGTGCTTTGTAGAAGAGCTATGATTCCCGTTTACCGGAGAAGAATTTTCGCTGCCATAAATGCTTTCGCGCTCAGTCGCTCGCTTGGCGGCGCCATCATTTGCTCCTGGGGCCACAGTAGCGCAGTCTTCCGCTCTCTTTTGTGTGCACTGACTTTGCGTCGTGTTTTTGAGCTGCGCGTCAAAGGAGGCGCGCAGAGAGCTAGAGAACGCGGAGACAACGCGCGTCTCCAACTTTTCGAAGCGCGCTGGCTGCGAGCTACGCGACGCTCGTTGTCAAAGCCTCCGAAGCGCACGCGACCGCACGCGTGCCATACATGGAAATAGACACACACGTTCGTACACTTGGGAGTGCCGTGGTGGATCTGAAGAGCTGAGAGAGACTAACTGACGAGAATCGCTGTCACTCCGAATTGTCGAAACTGTGCGCATGAGGAGGAGAAGATTCGCCCTCCACCCAGAGAAGAAGAGACTCTCACTGCGGTGGTTTCACTCTAGATTTCCGCAGTAGGCTCCGTTGTTTTGCGCACTGGCGGTAGCGGCATTTAATATACCCTTAATATCTCTGCGATTCGCTCCTTTCAATTCTGCCTATTGAAATAGTTGAATTGTTGACCCACTGCAGCTACCTGTGGATGGCGATAGCAGCTCTTCACTGCCAGCAAACGTCCAACCTGCTGGTTCCACTTTGATTTTCCATCTTTCGGCCCGGCGTCTTTCGGACTTGGTCCGAAAAGCGCTGTCTTCGCCGCACACCTTATAATGAGCTCTCTGAATAATAAGAAAGCTCAGCTCAAATTCTGTGAGTGATTTAATCTCATTAAAAGGGATTTGTGCGGCTAGTCCACGGACTAATGAAACATTCAGGAGCGACAAAACGGGAGAATAGCAACGCTAATAACCTAATTTAAATTTTAATGAGAACATTTTCTTGAATCTGTAAATCTTTCTTCTCGCTTCATTAATCATTTCTCTTTTAGTCAAAGAATTTCTGGAAAAAGCCCGCGAAGACTTCAAGCACAAATGGGACAACCCGGCATCGGTATGTTTTTCTTCTTTCTCCAATGTTGTCAAGTGTAATGTCAGTCGGTGTACTGTAGATGCGGGAGTCACAAAAGTTTCCCATTAGTGATCCTGTCTCAAGGTGCTTTGTGTAGGAGCACGGGACGAGTGGAGACAACTCACTTTGTGTTAAAGTCAATCGCAGATGCTGCCGATTTCTGCACATTCAGTGCTTCGTCATAACGTTTGGAACTTGTTGCATTGGTTCTTAGTCGTGCAGCGAGAGTGTGAGGAAAGGAGAGCGATTGAATCGATTCTCGGGAGTCTCCAGCGAGCAAATCTAAGTTTCCCTGAAGGAAAGCCTTATTTTTGACGAAGAAACGCCTCAGGCCGCATCGATCAGCAGAAACTCACGCAGCAGATATCAACACACTCCGTGTGACACAGTTCCCACACCGCAATTTGTAACCTGGCAACGCGGGATAACGAGTAATCACAATCGAGCGGGTGCCGCATTCCACCGCGCTCCATTTTAGTGTTGAAACGCTGAAAATTAGGAGTAATCTTTGAAACACTATCGAGCTCCGTTTCGTGGGCTTTCGCCCGGATTGTGGCAGAGCAAAAGTTCCATGTTAATGTGTGTTCCGTCAGCCCACTTCAGTGACTCAGCGCCTTTAATTTGTTGAATTAATCCTATCAGACGTCGTTTTCGTGTTTTTGTCGAACGGAGTTAATGTTGCAAGAAGCGAGACGTCTCGCGCCGAAAGTGTTAATGAGTCGCTTGCAAATCCTCCTAAGACCGCGGTTTTGCTTGTCTTCACTGCGTTCTGGGTTATTATTTCAGGACAGAGCGCGCTCCCTCGCTCCCTTCCATTGGAGACCGGGCTGTAGTACAAATAGATGCGCATTTATGGGAGAACTCGCCAGAGTCGCTCGCAAAGTTTCGTGCCTTCTGCGTTTTTGTTCTTTCAATTCGTTTTCAACAACGCCAGAGAAGCGCCGGCGCAATATTGCTTAATGAAAGCACGACTATATTTAGCATATCGATGCTGGCGAGAACGCAGCCAGAGCGCAGCCGCCGATGGATGCTTCCCTCCCCTCCTTCTCTCCTTGTCTAATTTCTAGTGTGTACATATATGTGTGCGTGTTTTTGTCGCGAGAAGAATAAGAAAACGGCCTGAGGCTAAATGAACGGACGAAAATAGCATATAATTGTGAGGAAACGACTTGAAACTAACGACAGCATTGGCGCGCTTGTTGGCTTCGTCTCGCCCGTCGCGAAAACCGCTCGCTTCTGTACTGCGTCGCTGGCACAGCTACAGGACCCAGGGAGTGCAATGAGAGGAGGGAAGCAAGAACGCGCGCGCTCCGAGTGATTTTTTCCCCAATCCACTGTCGTTGTGCCACTTAGCACAAATTATCGCTAATTGAAAAGATCTTTGAGCAGAGTGAAAGGACCTTTTTGTGAGAAAACCGGAAATTATACCCGATTATTGCCGAGTTTTTCGCTTATCATTTTTAATTCGTAAATTCCATGTCCTCTGAGCGCTCTGCGGAAATGTGCAAACAGCGCAATCCCACAAGCGTGGTGGCTTGCTTGAGAAAACCAAAGGACCCACCAGAGCAAATATAATCCTCGAACCGCACCAATCGCTGTTAGATTGCGTCACGGCAAAAAAACCATTTTTTAGTTTACGGTACTGCGAAGTGGGGCGAGACTGGTTAAGCGCATTCCTCACTGCGCTTGGTTACTTTGAGTAATTTTACTTTTATGGACTTATTTATCTCCCTCGCTCCTCTCTGTGTGGCTCCCCACAATCTATATTTAGCACTGTGCGCAGGGAAGCACATAAAAGTTCGCGCACCCTCCCCCCAATCACGTCTTATTCGCCGGTATGACGAGCGTCTGAGATGTCGCAGACGGAGACTTCGCCGCCAACCGCGGTGGCCGTCAGGCGTGCGAGTTTAGCTCTGCGCGACAGTCGGTTCGGCGGCGGCGGCGGCGGCGGAGACAGACCGACCGAATGAGCAAATGATCTAAATGGGTCTATCAGTTATTGTATTCTTCCAGAGCAATTCAAATCCATCTTCGCATCGATCGTTTTCATTCACTATTGACACGCGCGTCCATGTTCTAAAAATGGAAACTGGATAGCACACTCATACATTTATTGGTTCGATTGGTCGCGCGCGTGTTACTTGCATCGCGCGCCTGCGTTGTCTTCTTGTGTACTACTAATGGGGTTTTCATTGCCTGCACCAACGTTTCGGTGGCGCGCGTGGCCCCAATCCTTATGTTTATCCATGTTCTATTTATATAAGCGCGAGCAAGGCCTGAAAGTCGTCGTCGAAATTTTTTGGGACCATTCTATTTTCGTCTTTTCACTCGCTCTCGTCGTCTGCGCCCTGCCATCAGCCGCGACCGACGTTGCGTTGTCGGCTGGCCTGTCCGCGCCTCTCACTTTAGCTTACTCACTAGTCGCTCTGATGCTCGAATCCCAGCTAGCACAACTCCGCATTGCTCCTTCAATTCCCTCTTGTCTTCCAGCGCGGCGACTGTCGAGCGTTTTGATGTTTGTAACTCCGTGGTCGCCATCAAAGATCACTAGGGAATAAGCTTCTGTCTTGCTTCCATTTCGCAAATAAGCGTTGTAGCACGTCTTCATCGCGTTCACGAATGTCTTATCCATTTGTTGTTTGTTATCGGTTCCCTTGCGCGCGTTTCTCAGACTCGTAATTTCCAGAGGTTCGTTGCTGGTGCGACAGCTACAGGTGAATAAGACCCCGCAATCTATCATCGTTCCTGGTCTCTGAGTTGTTTCCAAAATTAGCGCCATCATTCCAAGCAACTCCGCCGCTATTTCGCCGCGCTTAGGAAGGTCGACGGCATTCAGCGCGGGGACTTCTGCCGCTGTTCCTCCGTTTGAAAAGGTGTCACCACTGGCTGTCTCCCAGAAGAACAACAACACTTTCTGCACAACGGACAACATTACCGCCCGAAACGACCATCTGTTGACCACCGCTCGCGGACTCGCCTACTCGCTCTCTTCGGCTACTGTAAACGGCACCGCGTACTCCTTCCTCGGCGCCATTAATAACGGAAACAACTTGTCCCGAAGTGCAAGCACTTCAGCTTGCTGCTCGCCGTCCAACAACCATCTGAACAAGGTGAATCACGATGAGGACGATCTGCAAGAGAACGAGTCTCACTCTGCTGTGCCGCCGCCGCCAGAATCCTGGCTCGATGAATCATGGGATTCGGCAAAATTTTCCGTCGCCGATTTCTATCCATTGGAAAGATCGAAAGCGCTCACATGCTGTGCGAGCGGAAATGTTGTGACGAGACAGTTTGGGGGAATGCCGGTCATTTCGGCGACCGCTAATGCTAGAGGTGGTCTCAGCTCTGGTACGCCCATTCTGAATCACCGAAGGCAGAATTTCACAGCTACTCCGACTGATTCCACTGAGTCGAATACGAACGAGATGATCCCCGCGCCCTCATCGTCATCACCGAACGAAAAACCGACCGATTCGAAAAAAGAAGCGGAAGAAGACGAGCGGTCGCTCGCGGCTCGTTGCAAAGCGCGTTTCCACGATCCTTGCACTTCGAATTCTCTGGGAGAAGCAATTTCGATGAAGATGAGCATATCTACTTCGGGAGAGGCATGCCTCAGCGAGGCCATGCAGGCACCAATTCGTGGCCCGTGAGAATCAACACGGGAGCGAACGTGGAAAGACGCAGCGTCCTGCAGACTGTCTACCAGTTGATGCAGTCGGCGACAAACGCAGTCGACACCTACCGCAACGTAAACATCAGTGCTGAGCTGTTCTGGCTCAAGTCCGAATTCAGTAGCCACTGGTCCATGCGATGGATGTGGAAAGTGAGTTTCCGCTTTCTTTTCTTCGCGCGTCTCGGCGACATTTTTATTTTAACGCTCACACATCGTCTAAATCATCTTTTTGTCGAACACAGCAGCGCCGAGCGCATTTCGTTGTTCGTCAACAACATCGTGTTACCAAAAATAACCACTTTGTGAGAGCGGTGGTGACGAGGAGCGAGCGCCAACATCAAGTCGATGATCATGTTGCGTAGTTCTGCGCTTTGCCTTATGACGCGATCGAACAGGCTCTCATCCCTGCAGCTCACGGCGAACTTTTGTGACTCCCTTCACTCCGGCGATTTATTATTTCAGTACGCGCAGAGGTCGAAGGTAACGACTCTCAACCGGACTCTAATCTTCTAAATTTGATTCCAATTCCTTTGCATCGTTCTACCAAAATAAAACGCGTATTTTTAGAACACCGCCAGTTTGGATGATTTCGATCGCATCAAAACCCTCGGCACGGGGTCTTTTGGCCGCGTGATGCTCGTCAAACACAAGCAGTCTGGGTCTTACTATGCGATGAAAATCCTCGACAAGCAGAAGGTCGTCAGGCTAAAGCAAGTAGAGCACACGTTGAATGAAAAGCGAATTCTGCAGGCCATCGAGTTCCCTTTCCTAGTCAACATGCAGTACTCTTTCAAGGTACTGTAGTCTCAGAGGGTTTGTGTGGCAAGCGAATGTGTATTTCAGGACAATTCCAACCTTTACATGGTGCTTGAGTTCATCAGTGGCGGTGAAATGTTCTCTCATTTGAGACGAATTGGCCGCTTTAGTGAGCCCCACTCTCGCTTCTACGCCGCTCAGATCGTGTTAGCCTTTGAATACTTGCACTCACTTGATCTCATCTATCGAGATCTCAAACCAGAAAACTTGTTAATTGACAACACCGGATACTTGAAAATCACAGATTTCGGTTTTGCGAAACGAGTGAAGGGCCGAACGTGGACTCTATGCGGAACGCCCGAGTATTTGGCGCCAGAGATCATTCTCAGCAAAGTAAAGCCAATTTACCCTTCTGGAGTAGTACTTTGTGTTTAGGGCTACAACAAAGCCGTAGACTGGTGGGCGTTAGGAGTTCTGATTTACGAAATGGCCGCTGGATACCCTCCGTTCTTCGCTGATCAACCGATTCAAATCTACGAGAAGATTGTCTCCGGAAGAGTAAGAGAGCCGATACAGAAGCGGCAATTGTGATCGTTCCGTTTAGGTGCGCTTTCCTTCGCATTTCTCAAGCGAATTGAAAGATTTGCTGAAGAATCTTTTGCAAGTCGACTTGACTAAGAGATACGGTAACCTGAAGAATGGTGTCGCAGATATCAAAAATCACAGATGGTTTGCTTCAACAGATTGGATCGCTATTTACCAGCGAAAGGTAACGATTGTGAACGTTGACGTATGCTTGTCCTATTTGGATTCCTGCACGATTGGCTCTTCTATTTTCGCATGCATGCTATCGCTCTTTCCTAGATAACTCCTGCCAGCTTCTCCAACAAATCGGACCAAGTTCGGCTCTTCGAGGCGCTCTATCCGCGCGTCAAAGGACCCGAGGATACGCGGCACTTCGTCGAGGAAGTGCGCGAGCACGACACTAGAGACATGTTCTCTATTGCCAGAACTAACCACCATGCGGATCTTTTCAAGGACTTCTAACCACTCTAATTCACTAACATTCGGTTTGGCCTCTTTCAACCATGTGATACTTTCTTTCTCTAGTGCTGTAAATCTGTCGTTTAGTGTGTGTTCTATTGCTTGAATGCTTAAATGGCTAATACATAAGTTTATAGGTTTCTTGTGTGTTATATGAAAGTAGACTTTTAGCATTTTCGGTTTGGTGGAAGACTTCTTGCAATGCATGCTGTAACAATTGACTGACAATTTCCCAAATGCGCAATTTTGATCGAATATGTTTGATTTAGGTTGAGGCACCTTTCCTCCCCCGATGTCGAGGTCCTGGTGACGCATCCAACTTCGACGACTACGAAGAGGAGCCACTTCGTATTTCTGGAACAGAGAAGTGCGGCAGAGAGTTTGCCGAATTCTAAAAACAGTTCCGTTCTGCAAAGACCCGTCGTCTAACACTCTAACCTACCGTAATTGTCGGTGATGTTCCGTCACACTTGATCTTCTTACACTTTCTTGTAGACTTGTCTTGAGTGTTGGCGATTACTTCGTGGTCTGCACAGTCTGTGTGCGCGTAGGATCGTTCTATATAGAATTAATGCCTTAGTGTTCCATATCCCTAGCTTCCAGCTTTGTACTTGCATGTTAATATCGTCAGTGACTCGCAGAGATCGATCAAATCTCGTCTTCTGATCCTGTAAGTCTCTATGTTTCTCTCTGTCTCTGATCAAGACGAATGTGTCCATCATTGAAAACATCTCGTCATTGTATCCACCAAAAGCTTTTTCTAAAGGCAACTCCTCTCTCAACCTGTTCTTATGAACGTTCTTGATGCGGTGTTGTTTTGTACCGGTGACAAAAGCCTCTGAGCGGCTTTCCACCGACGTTTGAATCCTTTCAGTCGCTCTATGTAAATTCAAGTTTCACAGACTCTTGTATAGCATAATAATCGTTGGTTCCTCTCTCATTGCGCACTCAGCAATTCAGATCTAATTTATCTAGTTCATAATATCTGTTCTTTCTTCGTATAAACTACTTCTCTCAATTACAGTACTTCAACAACAAACGCATAAATTTGTTGATTCGAACGGCCATTTGCTTGCCATCTTCACAGTTCCTCTTTTAATCTCCTCCAAGTGTAGTCCTTCATCTAGACACAACTTAAGATTGCTTCGTTTTGTTGACCAGCTCAAGCTCGTTTTTTGAGCGACATTGAACGAGCTGTGCAGTTCCACCATTTCCAACTTGTTCAGCGCTCATCGTCCTCCTCTTCTCGTGACTGTGCGCTGTGTTTGAATTACTTCTGTGGGATGTTTTGGAAATTGTGAGTACATAATAAGACATCAACATTGTTGAAAATAGCTTTAAGGATAAATAAATTGTATGAAAGAAGAGGTCACACAGACAACGACAGTGAGAACACCGCCAACGCCTTTTTTAATTTTAGCGACCAATTCATCATTCATTTCTGTCTTTCCTTAAAACTTGACTTTGTGACCAACCGTTTCCGTAAAAATATTTTTTGATTCAAGTGACCGAATAACGTCAAATCACGAGAGGCATACTGTACACAGACAACTGCAGGTATAGCACATGCACATGGAGCCAATTGCAAGATTGCTAACAGCGCAGATGAGGTACCTAGACCTGTTGCATTGTAAACAATAAACCCAATGTAATCGAGCGTTCTGCAACAATAGTCAGCTGCATTTGACGTCTGTTTATGAAGTTTCCATCGATCGAGTTGGCAGTCGAATCTCGTGCATACGTTTCTTCTTTCGGGAATAATTGCCCAAACGGTCTGCTTAATTCTTAGGAGACGAACTCGATACTGCAACGTGAAACAGTTCAAGTTGGAGTCTTTTGAAGTCACAAAAGAGTAAATAAGACAAATTGCTAACCGCATTACTTAATTGCTCAAAAAATGAAATCGTGTAGTATTCACGATAAATCGTTGCGGTTCCGGGAAAGATGAAAAAAATTATCATTTTACCCGAGTTATAGAGATATGAGCTCGAGGGGCTCGAGCCCCAAAATTAATTCAAAATAAAACAAATTCAATTTTTGTTTATTTTATTTTTAGTTAACTTAATTAAAAGACAAAATAGTCTTTTACAGTCAAATACAGAAAACATCGCCTGAATATGCTTTCCCAGAAGCTATGCAAATAGCAAACAGTTGAGGAAATCACTGAACTGCAAACAGATCCCAAACAGTTCAAGAATCTGTGCGCTATGAACACATTATTGAGAATAAGAGAGAAGGCAAAAGTGAAGTAATTATTACTTTGTAAATGTTTTACTGAGGATGTGTTCTGTTAGCCCTGTTAGCTCAGAAGCTCTAAAAGATTCCGGAAGAGGAGAAATTGGATGTTTGATGTGCGGAAAAGAAAGACACAACTCAAAAATCCGTCTGAATAACGCTTTGCCATGCTCATTAACGTGGGAATAAATGGTTTCCGCACAACCTCTCCCGGAATGTGTAGTTTTTGGCGCCCGGTCAACTTGCACAACAACATAAAGCAATTTTGCATAATCCAGATTTGTTTACTGTGTACTATGGAATTTTGGCCTCGATGCGCTCGCCCAAAATTCACTAGGCAATCCCTGCGGTAGCGCCTACGCCTGAGGCAGTTACAGGTAAACGTAGTTTTTGATTGGGAGGTTAAACACGCACAGAATTGGAAGCAGCAACGTTCTGAACAGAAATTGCTTTGATCGCATTCATGGTAGCGGTATTCATCTTCTTCAATTCATTACGGACATTTTGGCATCATTCATCTTTCGATTTGGAATATGAATTGACTTGACTTGATGTTGCTGATGACTGCGGTCATAGCGCCAATTTTCGTATTTTGAGGGAGGAATTGGAAATTGATGATGTGATGGGCATTCTAACCATGTAATTACAACTTCTTAGAAGTTCGAGGCTATGATGAAACTTGTGTCTCAATTAGAAGTCCACTCTGAGCACAAAAAATAGTCATCTGTCAAAGAGCTCTCGGCTGTCGGGGATTGAAAACAATAGGCCCCAATGCTGGTCTATTATTTATTTGCATTCGTGATTAATCGGAAGGTCTAAATGACGTTGCGGCTTACTGTCACTCAGCACAGATGACAAGCAACAGCACGCGCCCACGAAGGGCGGAGCGTTCAGGTTTTCCAAAGGCATTCATCTCAGACGATTGTCTCCCAACAAACCGCAGTCATTGACCGTTTTTGACACCAATTAGAGACTAATCTGCTAATATTCGTTGGCCATAGACTATGGGATCGAAACATTGGCCCGATGAAGAGAGCGCTATGCAGCACTCTCCCGACTTTGACCAAAGGTACAGTATTCCTTTGCTTCTACTTTACTGTTTCCATTTTACTTCAGTTGGGCACGAAAGGCTCCTTTCCACCATCACCTTCAAAGCGCTCACAGTCAGCGTCCGTGCCTCCCAAGGGTCTATCCAAATCAAAGCTCTGATCGTAATCAGTCGCCTCAACAAAATGATGGTTTCCCCTCAAACTACGATTATCCAGACGGAAGGCATCTACTCAACGAATCCACTCATTCCATGAGAAATCAATGGACTCATCCAGAATCTCATCGACTCTACGAGAACTGCCAGCCGTCGAGAATTCGCGAATTGACCCAAGATGGGCGTCACGTAATGCCCGATGAGAAGCATCAGCCGATCTCTCGGCTGCACAGTGCCACTATCGAACCAACATCACATCTGGAGGACAACATCAGGTACGATTTGCCGGCTCAACACTACAACCGTTCGAGCCATCATAACGAAGAAATCATGCAACATCGACAGCAGCAGGCTGTAGAAAGGCACTTTTCGTCTGCACAAGTCCCCGGCAATTTTGAAGGTCCGATGCCTCCTGTACGTCACTCAACGGTTCTTCCAACTGAACCTTCTGCATTCTGTTGCGAGATGACCGTTAACGGTCGCCCAGTAAAAGAAGTGGGAGGATACGTGGACCATCATTCCATGAAACATTCAAGTCAACGACAGAAGTCTTGTGAACCGATTGCTTCGTACAACGCAAACAGAGAAAGAAGCGAAGAAATGCCTTTGAACAAACTCAGTCGACAGCATCTTCAGGGAAACTTCGAAAGTCAGCAAGTTGTTTGCAACGTCCAAGAAAATCAGTTGCGCAGTCGTCTCCAACACGCGGAAGCTCAGTTCATCCACGCAGAAGTGCTGCAGAACACAAATCCCTTCAGTTGCACGAAACAGCCGACGATTCACAGTTCCAACTCCAACTGGATACCCAAAACTAAAGTACAATCGGTGGTCCAAATGATCAACAAAAGGAACGATCCGGTGGCCGGCATTCCCGACGAATACAGTTCTTCGCAAAGTCGGAAGTCCAATTTGACGCCGAATGCCAACTTCGACGACGAAATGCAAGAAAGAAGAAAGTCATTCGATTGTTATGAAACGAGCACAATGGAGAGAAGAATGGAGAGAAGCAACGAACACCCTCCAAAAAACGGAATTGTGAAAAAGCAGACATGCATGATGAGAACTGCCATCGCCGTTCCAGCACAAGGTAAGATCAAACAGTGTCTGTAACAGCCTGAATACGCTATTTTGTAGCTATTGAGAACCCTCCACCTGCACCTCCTCTTCCTCAGAACTTCTTTAAACGTTCTGCGCTTCCAAATGCTAAACAATCCAAAACGGCATCAAAAGCGAGAGAGAGTGCGAGCGAATATTCGAACTCGTCCACAATTTCAACGGACTCGGCGCTATCGAGTGATGGCAACGCATCTGTTCTAAGCGGTAGTGCAGATACTCGCAGGGATGTGACCACCGAAGCAGATTTTCTTCTTTTGTACTTTAAACAGCACGCCCACGTGCTCCACTTCGTTGGCATTCAGCTGCCAAAGGGTTCTGGCCACACTCCATTGCTACTGACTTTCGCTTAATTTCAGCTCTGCTCTCGCACATCAACCGACTGCCCGAAAACCCACGAGTTGAACTTATCGAAACCAACAAAACTACAGCAGGAACTGCAAATGGCGACACAAAGGGCGCTTCGAAAACGACAGCCAAGGAGAAGATGATGCGCAGGGCGAGTTCAAAAAAAGTTGACAAGAAGGCGAAGCGGCAGGTCGCAGTTCACCCCCACGCCAACGTTCGGAAACCGAGCGAAAACGACAGCAACATGACAGCTTCCCAGCAACCGCTTGTCGCTGATAAACAAAGAGTAGCAGTAGGAAACACCATTATTTCCATTAGTGAAGGTCCGTATCCTGGTTACCCCGAGCATCAAGCTGAGAGCAACGAAAAAGAGATAAGACAGAAACTTTTGGAAATAAAGAAACAGGAAATGATCGAAGATTTCGATGACGTAAGCCGACAAGTAAGTTGGATGCTTTCTGTCTTTCTTAGAAACAAAGTTTAGATGGTTTCACGCGAGGCGTCACTGTCAATTTCCAGCGATGACAGGCAAACACTAACAATGAGCACTCGATCCGCAGCATCCACAAAGAGGCTAACGTCTGACGTTGTCTTCACAGACGACGATTTCTCTGAACAGGGCAGAAAACAACGAAACGAGTCAAGTCCACTGACCGAGGCTCAAAGAGCCGAATCAAGGTGGACATTTTTAAAGAAGTGATCCTTTCCCATTTTGGCCATTTATTTCATCTCTCATCCTGTTTTCTATCGTCTCTAAGGAGCGGGCATTTCCCTTTAGCACGCATTGCACTATTTCTCTACTCACTGGTGACTTGCAGAAGTGGCCGTTTCATGAAGAAATCCGCTGCCGCTCTGATCGCTCGCAAGCAGACGAGTCGCAACAATTCTCCCTCTCCCCGGAACAATTGTGGCGCAAAGGGCAAAACTCCGAGCAAAAAGGTGCGTCCGTCCGCTTCGTCGGGTCATTCCTTTTAAATAATTCAGAAATTCGACTCAAAACCAACTGAACACCGCATAGCTGCCGAGATTGCAAATCTCCGAGAGCGAGAAGACGAGTTACGGCGTAACCGCTACCAGCTCGGTCTTCCTTCCCTCGAAGACATTGTTGACATCTGGCGACAAGGCCAGGGCGGATACGGTAGGCCTCCAACTAATGGCGCCAAAGTTCACCCCAACCAATACGCAATGGATTGTGTTGGAATAGGTAATTGCAAATGCAACACTTCTTGATGATTGACGTACATTTCGATTAGGAGCGCCGCTAAGGAGCGCGCGTTCTTTCGACCATCTGCACTTCGAAGCAAACGAAGCCAATAATAGAGAAAAGCTTTGCGCCCGCGTTGCAAAATCCGAGTCCTTCCATCATCTGCAAGTGAGAAAACCAAATTCAAATCAAAGAAGAAATTGATAATTCAGGTGGAAAGTAATTGCGACAACTACGAGTACGACACTGGTGAAAGATATGGTGGGGAAGCACAGGTGCGAAGGACGAACACGGCAGCATCGGAAAAGTCGCTGATTAGCAGCGCACGCAATGGAATGCACGTCAATTCGAGTAAAGTAAGTTCTACAGAAGCAGAAAGCCGCGTGCACCGCCAATTCCAGCGCAATAACTTCGATTACCCCAATGTGCAAATAAAAATTCGTCCCAACGAAAACATCGAAGAGAGCGAAACTCTCGATTCCAGGTAGGTTTGTGGAACAAATAACCGCTTAACTGTCTCGTTTCTAGAATGTCTGATTCGCGCGGAAACACACGACTTCGACGTAACTATCACGAAGAATACCCAGCTGTTCGTCTCTAGACGCCGATTCGATTTTCCTTTTAACTTATTTCTACAGTCGTTTACAGTACTCCGCTTACTCCACTAACAGCAAACTCTCTTACTTTTATCGATTAATTTTAATTAAAACATTTTGTTCCTTCCTCATGCCAATGTTTATCAACTTTCATTAAAATGACGATTTTCGCCTTTGATTTTGTTGACTGACATGGAAGATCTAGGTTGGAGGGGGCAGCACACGCTGACATCTAATCTGGGGGATTAAGCGCAATGAGTGGAGTGTTGCATTGTTCAAACGTTAAGTGTTTTATTCATTGATAAGCAGCTTGGGGGGATGGCGGCTGCGAAATGTGCAAACAAAGTTAATTATAACGAACGACGGTGTCTCTGTTGTGCATAAACAAAACTGAAGTTGGCGTGGAAATAACGACTTTCAAGAGGATGAAGACACAGGCAAATAGAGTGTCTTCTGCCCATTTATTCTCTCGATATCATGCCAGTTCAGGAGAACTTTCCATTTTCTTAATTTCGTTTCACATTAGCGCGCATTGATCAAGCGATGACAAACGGTTTGTCCGAGGTGTGCGTTCTGTTTCGTTCCCAGGGACAATTTTTCACTCTGCGCGTAGTCAGTGCTTTAATTAAAGGCGGTGCCAGAGTCTCCTCCCACTTTGCGGTTGGTTCGGACAGCCTCCAGGGCCCTTGCGCACAAATCCAGATATTTGGTTCAATCGTTTCAGCGACCGCAACCTACTTCAGCAGCAGCATGAGCAGTACAGTGTCGGTGATGCTCCTCTCGGCCCTCTTCCTCGTCTTCATCGGCACTTCGAACGCTCGGAGCCTCTCGGATCGTAAGTCCGTTCTTAGTTTGCGGAACCAATTCTTGGAGATTTCCATTCTCCAGAGATCTCAGTGATAGGTAGCCCCGTGAAATTAAATCAAATTTTTGGTTTGAAACGAACATCTTGTTTTTCTTTCTATATTTGTGCCGCCTCGCCGAATTTGGGCAAAGTGACACGATCAGTCTTTGCAGCATCATGTCTGTCTGCGGCCCCCTAGAAAGTTCCGCACAAGGTGCCCTTTAAATTAGTGACGAATCTCTTCATCTCAGTGACGACAGAAGAAAAGAACGTAAAGCGGACAGTCGTTACTTTTGTTTTTTATGACTTCGGAAGGAGCCATAATTAGCAGAAATTGCGTCTGACTTCTCTTTCTGTTCCAGATGAACTGCGCGCTCTCGTCGACCAATTCAACAACGAATTCGGATCTCCGGAAGCGATGTACGCGATGGAACCGTCGCAGAAGAGGAGCTATCAGCACATTTGGCGCAATCTTCAGATGCAGATGCCCATCTACGCGGAATCTGGACAACGCGACTCAAAGCGAGCGAACGAGTTGAACCGCGCACGATCGAACAACCTCTACCGTCTCGGCTGAACCGAATGTTCCGATCTTTCACTCAAGTCTTGTAGAGATCCGAGTATCTATCGTATGCAGGCTATTACTGTAAATAAATGATTTTGAAAGCGCACACGATCAGAGATAGGAGTTGCGATCAGCATGTGTGAGCAGAAACTGATAACACTCCCTTCAATCGATTGCGTTCGCCATGGCCCAACGATTTTCTATCGCCGATTTAAGGTAAAGCAATCATTTTGCGTCATATTCACGTTTACTCGTTAGAAATGAGTACGCGGCCATGTCACAACAACAGAAAAGACCGAGCGAGTTCTACTACATGCCGCCGGCAATGTCGGACGTTGACAGCGAAGTTAGTTTCTCTCCTGTAAGAATTATTTGATTCTCTAGCGTTGTTTTAGTTTGACGAAGAAGAAGCGCAGAGTCTGAGTTGCACTGGAATCCCTTGTTGCTTGAGTGAAGATCAGTGCGAAGATTTTGGACACCACGTTTCCATATTCATGGTCGCTTTGGTTGCTTTTGCGACCTTCTTTTGCGTCACGCTTATCCTCATTCTGGTCTTTGTTTTGGGATGAGGATCGGTGGACAAGTAAAGGAATAAAGCATTTAATTCTGGTCACTCGTTTCTCCCAACAAATCGTATATACATCAACCTGACCAAACGCATTGTCTCCTTCAAAACAGCGCTTATCCCAGAGTGATGGAGTACTCTGAAATTAGATCCATCAGAGGTCTTCTCTAAGGGAGAAACGCACCTCTCGGACAAACTCCCAATGACGAGATTCTAAGGTCGATTTGGTGTTTGCATGCAAACTGCATCAGTTCGCACAGCGATTCGTACGTGTTTCCGTCAGATCCGCACACGTTTACGTTGGCGGCGATACCAATTTGGGAAGAAACATCGCACTTTCGCGGACATTCACACACGGGAGGTTTGTCCTCGAACTGGACACACATCGCGCCATGATGGCATGTCATTTGAGAACACGATCTGATTAGAGGATGTGAATTCTAAGTGCTAATTCAATAATTACTTTGTCCGCGTCGGAACGTAATCGTTGCGCTTTATGCAGCCCGAAGGCGTGAGAATCATGTTTGTGGTACACGTATCGCACTTGAGTCCGAGGGCGTTGTCTTTGCACTGACATCGACCTGTCGACTGCTCACAGTCCGCGCGAATTGCGCCGTAAACGGAACACCCACATGCTGAAAGGTTAGACGTGCTTAAACAATTGATTTTGAAACCCGACGCATTACGTTGACAAGAGGAAGCGCCTCTCGCTATCAGATGGATGCCGAAGAAGCCGGGAACACAATGGTCGCATTTCAGACCACCGACTCCAGGCCGACATCTGCATTGGCCTGTAGACAGATCGCACTTCTCGTCGTAGGCTCCGATTCTATTGCACTGACATGGATCTAAACGTTTTATTTCTTAGTTAAGATTGAACGGCAGGTGCCGCACCTCGCACGCGAATTGCACCTGGAATTCGTTGGCATTCCTGAAGCGCAAGCATCTTCAACGCAGTTCCTGCTTTGCACGCTGCCCTTTCCAGGTGACAAACGGAAGGGTACAACTTCCCATCACTTCCGCAAATCGGTTCCTTCGAAAACGTATCTTCGCAGTGCTCTGAGCAAGAGCAGACGCCATCCACACAGTGCTGTCCATATCCACATTGAACGTTAGAACACGAATCTGCAAAGGTTCAATCAGAGGGGGCGTGTGAATACAATTTTACCGCAACTTCCGTAGAAAGCAACCATTTTAAATTTTTGTGAGAGGCACGAAGCGCGTTGCATGTGACATTCAGACTTGTAGGTGACTCCGTCAGTCGCGCAGACCGTAGTGTCTTTGTCTGATCTTTCGGTACATTCAGTCGGACAACGACAACTCCCCGATCCTCTTCCATCTGCGACGCAAAACCCGTAGAACTCGCAGCTAACGTTCTCACAGCCTTCTACAGAAACAAACAAAAATGAGGAAGTCGAAGCAACTGGATTTACCGCAAATTCCGGTATACTTTTGAAAAATGGATTTCTCCGACAGACAGGCCGCTCGGTTCATTTTGCAGGGATTGGAATATGTCACGCCATCGATTCCACAAACTTCCATTAACTCAGATCCGCATTCTACACAATCGCATTTTGGGTTCCCTTCGCGCACAACGCAAATCTTAGGCTGCACGCAGCCCGTGAACCCGGCGCAGAGGCCAACTCCTAAACAAGCATTCTGATGAACAGTGGCTCAATCCGCCGCTACCACAGGATCCTTCGTGCCGAATCGTGTTTCGCATTCTCCTCAAGCAAGCGCTTTTCTTCAGTTCGCACTCGTTGTCATACGTTACGCCATCCTATAACCAAAATCAAATTATTCGTTTTCGTGAAAGCAGATAAGTGTGAGACCTCGTACCCTGGGGAGTTAGTTTTTGAATTTTCTTCTCTATTCACCCAAAACTAATTCTTTGTTTTGAGGCACTAAAAACAACTGCAAAAGACAACAAAAGAAGGCGCGATCTGGTCGTGATAAGCGTCGTTCAATAGTGACTGAACCTACATTTCCACACACAGGTCGCATGATCTGATGGCAATTCGAGAAACAACCACACGATGCATTGTCTCTGTGGTCAACCGAACAGATTTCTCCCAGTTCGCATTTCAGTCGATTACAAGGCATCTCAGCTGAAGTAATTGAAAAACCGTTAAATGCGCATGATGAGAGGATTCATTTACCCTCACATCGTCCTCTGTTGTATACGGTGAGCGTCATGTCTAGTTTGCAGGCTGCGACCTTCATTAAGCATTCATTCTCGTATCTGAATTGGCTGGTATACGGTAGGAGTTAGGTTGAATAATCACGTTTTTCCATTAGTAGCGCAGATTGGAGAGTAATCCATAGAGCACTGCTCTGAACATCGACATTCGCCTTGTCGATTCGCGTTCAACTTGCACACCGTGCCTTTCGGACAACGGACGCTTTTGCATGGATCTAGACAAAACGACGTGATGCGTGGTCTAAAGTGGCGCAGCTGATTACCGCAACTTCCAAAGTATTTGGCAGAAATGTTCGCTTTGTGTTCGCAAGCAAACTTGTTGAGGTGACAGAGCGTTGGGAATTCCTGGCCGTCGGAGGAACACACTATGGTCGACATCACAGAGTCACCGAAATCGTCGCATTCCTTCGGACACGCACAGTGAGCGGACAGTCCACCTTCCACGCCTCTTGTGATTATGCACTGCTCTCCAGCAAGACATCGTAAATCCTCGCAAGGATTGCGCAGATCTAAAAGCATCTAATCGTAAATGGAGATTCGGACTGTGCGGATCAATCACCTTTTGACCACTTAATGCACGCGTTCGCAAGAGTCACAACAAAACATATTTTAGCAGCAGCAAGCATGTGTCTGACAAGCATTTGCCGGAAATTGAGGGATATGATTGTTCGTTGTCAACTTATTGATTGTCATTTCGACATTCTGCATGCAAGAGAATTTTGAGCGCCGCCTAACATTGGCGCCCGATTTAGCCCGCAAGTGGAGATGCTGGATTGTACAGCAGCCAGCCTTCGCGAAAGCAAACGGTCAGTGATTTGCCGAACGGATTACGGCGCGAAGAACCGTACTTGGAAGCGAGTTGTTTGGACAACGAGTAAAGCGCTTACAGAAGGAACAGCTGCTCTGTTCACACTTACCGCAAGTTCCGTTGTAGACGATTCGCAACGTCCGGCTCTCCGAACTGAAGTCTTTCTGACAGGCGCGCACAGACAAATGACACTCGCTTGGATAAGTGATTCCGTCGGATCCACAAACTGGTGCCGAACTGTCGGCGCACTTCTTCTTGCACACACACTCCTCGCTGAAACACAAACCGACACTTTATCAATGTCAGCAGATCAATCTAAACAAACAAACCTTTTCAGAGAGCAATGAGCGCCGTGAGGACATTTTTTCAGCTCGCATTTATCTGAAACAAAAGCGCTCACGTTAATGTCAAACTGAACTTGAATTTTGACAAAGCGACAGCGCCATACGTGTTCCGACGCGGCACCTTTCATGCGCGGCGGCTCATCGGATATGGAATATCCTTTTTATGAGACGACCGCCATCTGACAAAGCGCTCAATGTCCCAATGCGCTAATCCTATTTGTGATCATTATGTGCGGCAGCAATTGTTTTACGCAATCAATTGGTCAATTAGCACTCTACGATACTTACTCGGTCTGATTCCGCGTCGTTTCTTGATCGATCGACCTGAAAGACAAAATGAAATGAAAATCATAATTGCGAGATGACAATAGGAAGAGTTAATTAGAGGCTCTTTGCAACAAAAGCAAAGAAGCAGGCAGACATGTGCGCGATGGTGAATTGAGCAGAATACCTCGTGAAAAGGCGTGAACCATATCCAGCACGCGCAGGTGAATGGGAAGAGGGCTGCTGTGAAGATTCAGGAGACCGTGTTCGTCTTCCTTCAGCATCAGAAGCTTTGTTTGTCGCGCGAACAGCGAACCTTTGCATATCTACAGAGAAAACGATGTAGGAAACGCTCATGGACTTTCACGTACCTTCTTGTTCCCAACTCCGAAGATCGCAATTAAATGTCGTCGTCCCAACAATTTGCGTCCTTTGTAAACCCTTTTGATTTTGATTGTTGCTGTCTGAAATTGCATTCAGCATTCTAAAGACACTTGGAAGGTGAGAGTTGACTTGTAAACCAAACGGATTATTTCATCAAAGCGCTCGCTGCCAGCGGCACTTGAAAAGCGAATTAACATAAAGGAACAACGAGACAGACACTTGGAAGTGATTTATCTGTTCAACTCTAAGCTGCCGATCTGCTTGCAATCTCTCGCTAATCACTTGGAGAGAACGAAAAGGACCGAAATCTGAGATTCCTACCTGTAAATGAAACTTCCGGGGGTCAGTGGTCACTTGATCCACTCTTCCGGTGAGGACGATATCCGCTGTTCTCAAAGAAGCATTCACAAGTCTGCCAGAGAACGGACATGCGGCGCTTGCCGAATGCGTAGCAGATTGAACGAGGTGGAAGAAGTGAAGGAGCACAAATCTGTGCAGAAGATTCATGAGCAAACGACAGGGGAATTAAGAAACAAGGATAGTGGAAGGGCCGAATAGTCGGTTCAAATAAAGGGCCAACGCTTCAATTGGTGCTAGAGCACGCAAAGAGACCGAGCGCTCCGCCCACTCATGTGGCCAATGCAAGGCTCTGAGCCATCTTAATCCGTTGGTCGGTAAGATGGTCAAGTCGCACTCTGGAAAATGACAAATTGCTTCTTTTCGCTCTTTTTTACGATTGACATAATCAAGAGACAAGCGTTGATTAGTGGAATGTTTCTCACAAGCCCTAAAACACGCCGTGACCCTAAATTCACTAGCGTTCAAATCCTTTGTGTTCGCTGGTAACGAACGGCTCAATCAACGTCAATCCATCAACCGACCGACTCTTTGCAATTTTCAATGCTGCTTTGTTCTTACAAATGCGGAACACTAAGTGTGCGCAGTGTACAAGACTTTGTTTAAGCTGACCGTTTCAGTGCAGACCTCGTTTGCTATGCCGCAAGTGAAGGACAAATTGTATTTCTTGGTTTTACATGCTCACACGTTGCACAAGGAGCGCTTCGAAATCTCCGGGAAGCTTTATTGAAGGTTGCTTTGCTAACTGACGAACAGAGCGGTAGAGAAATAATGCGCGAAAACGACGGTGGGTCTCGGCACGCCTTTTCGCTTTCAAAATTTTCGCGCGTAGAAAGTGTGATTATCGGACGTTGCTGGCGTTATATATTGGCGAGTTCACATTCGCTGTGATCAGTTTAGTTGAATTTAACGTTTTTCGTTCAAATCCAAGAGATAATTATGTCTGCTCGAGTTAACGTCTGCAACGTCGATTTCGTGAATAATCCCGCGGCTTTCACGGACTCCTACAAGCTCGAAATCACCTTTGAAGTGCACGAATATTTAAGTGGAGGTAATCTTGTCCGTAAATCCATTTCGCTGTTTCTAACGCACCTTTATTAAGATTTGGAATGGGAATTGACCTATGTCGGCACTCCTTCGTCGAACGAGAAAGATCAGGTCCTGGAATCTGTTCTTATTGGCCCCATTCGCGAAGGACGTCACAAGTTTGTCTTTGAAGCCGATGCACCTAACCCAGCTGAGCTGCCCCAAGACGACATTGTCGGAGTCACAGTGCTCCTGCTCACCTGTAAATACAACGACCAACTTTTCCTCAAAGTTGGATATTTTGTGTCCGTGGAATACACCGACGAAGAACTGCGCGAGAACCCTCCCACGGAAGCGAAAGTTGAAAAAGTTGGTTTTTAGCTTCTTGTTTCTTCGTAAAGAGAATCTTTAGTTGGAGCGTTGTGTGAAAATCGACGACGTTCGCGTCAACTACTACGCCGTCAAGTGGGAAGAGCCCCAGAGCGCAGAGAACGTCGAAGAAGAAGAAGAGGAGGAAGAGGAGGAAGAGAACGTCGAGAAGGAAAACGAATCCAGCGAGCCAACGACCGTCGAGAAAGTCGCCCAGGAACTCGAAAGTGTCGTGCAAATGCCTGCGGAAGAAATGCAGTGATCTCGTTCTATTGCAAACCGCTAACATTGCTGCATCCTGTTTGACTTCAATTGCGTGCTATTCGCCTCGGGTGATAAAGTCTGGTGATTTGTTTAAAACGATCTTTATGTACACGACACCTAACAATCTAGAAGCAAAGTCAAATAAGTTAAAGCTGTTTTTGAGCAAAGACGGAATGCTGACACGGGAACTGCATGGCGGTGTCCGTTTGCTTAAATAATCGAATCGTGTCCAAAGCGCACACTCCGCTACCGCGACCGTAGTTCTCGCAGATGAACATAATCTGAACAAAACACACGTTTGCGTGAGTAAAACGCTGCCTGTGCGAATCTTGGTACCTTTGTTGTGTTCGTGGGACATTCAATTTTTCCTGGTTTCCACGCAATATCGGTTTTTGTGTGACTCTCGCTCTCCATTGGGCAAACCAAGTCCTGCGGAGTGCGTCCCGGCGTGTAACAGCAGGCACTCAGCTTCTCACCTTCGGTGAACTCAAGCCAATCGAAGAGGATTACATGCGGTTCGTCCATCTTCGTTCGCGTCTCAAAAACCGCAACCTCTCCGGGCTCTAACCTCGTTTCGACAAAAATAGATTTTCCTGCTGCAACGCAATTACAGTGAGCAAACCGTTTTTTCTGACTCACACATTCCGCGCACAAAGTTTCCTTTGTTCGAAAGAGTTCTTGAATTACGGTAGCCACACATTCCATGATCGAATAGGCAGCCGCCGACCGTGTTGCAAACGTCGCCTTTTGTTTCAAGCTGGGTGAGCGGTCTGCAATCAGAAAAGATGAGACGATGTGAGCTACCGTTTCCCTACATGCTGTCGGCGTCTTCTCCTGGGATTGTGTTTGTGTCTTCAGAGTCAGTCTTTGTGCTATCGAAGTCGGGACGCAAGAAATCAGCAAAGTCTTTGCCGAACATGTCCGTGAAAGCTGAAGTTCAGGCATCAGTTACGTTGATGGAAAGAAGCTGCTTACGATCAGCAGAGGGTTTCGGCGTTGCCTTCGCCTTGATGGCAGACGACGCCCGCGGCCGTTTCTGGACAAAAATTTTGGCTTGACTTGCTTTCGGATCTGGGAATCCAGGAATTCGCGGCATCGACTTCAAAAGGTCTTCGAGAGGCCCCGGGCTGATAGAGAACATTGGTGGAAGAGTCAGATTGAGGGGAGGAAAGAGCGTCGGGAACGTGAGGGTCACAGGAGTTGTCGACAAAACTGTGGTTGAAGTTGTAGAAACGGTCATCTTCATGTTGGCAGTAGGAATGATCTTCGGCTGCTTATGTATGACTACGGTAGGAAGTGAGCGAACATTCAAACTGCAGAATTCGGTCTGGACATGAATCTTGTCGATCACAACCACAGCTTGAGAGCGAGCGCCTCTGTTTGCCAGAGCAAACCCAATCTGAATGAAAATAAATCGATGATAATCGATGGCGAATATGAAAAAGAGGTTTATGTTTTCTTTGGACGAATTGAAGCTGCAATAAACCTCAAAACGTCACTGCGAATCTAGATCGCGCTTCGTTGAGCTCCGATCTAAGCCGATCGACCTCAATCCAGAACGCGATTGCTCGCTCATATCCCATTTCACTCGAATTGTCTTTCCGTAACATCCAAAGTGCCTACCTTGATCGGCGTGTTTTTGGGAACGTACAATTCCATTGAATGCGCATCATCCGATTTATACGACTGGATCGATTCGCACTGCCCCTCCTGGAACGTTTGGTTTGCGGGAGACCAGCAGAGCTTAATGTTAGCCGTAGGACTTTGCCAATGTCTGCAACGTCGAAAAAATGAAAATACAAACAAGATCGCAATACCGAAATTCCACGTTGACCACTCCCGTTGATGTGCAGAAGTCGCACGACTCCCACGGGTTCAACGAGGCTTCTTTGCCGACGATGCTTTTGGAAATGAAGGGACCCGCTAAAGATCAAAACGAGTTAATTTCGTCTTTGAAACGAGCAATTACTTGGAAGCCCTTTGCGCCCGGCTCCTCGGAATATCCTTCGAAACCATGTTGCGTCGACCTTTGTGTTGGAATTCCAACTGTGGTTTGGAGACTGCCAGCAACACTCCGATTCAAAGTCGCAATTGAGTCTTTCGTTGGCCTCAGTACAACCTAAACGATAATAACACAGATTGATTGAATGTACCCTGCGGGTAAATGTTCCCAATTAATTCAAATGACGAGTGGATGCGTCAGTTGCGTCACTCTCGCTGAACGCCTGGTAAATCAATTTTGCGCATCGTTCGTGACACTTCCCGTGACAGTTAAAGACCGTCAAAGGTCACTCACTCTCACTACTTTCTTTCTTTCCTTTCTTTCCCCCCACGCAAACACAGCGGCTCGATATCTGTTTTCAGCAACACCATCTCGCTGTTTCATGCTGATCGCGGAAGGAGATTAAGATCTTATTGCAGGAGAAACGTTCCCAAGTCTTTCATTCCGCAGTCAACCAAATGACGAATTTGTCTCCTTCAAACTCCTTTTAACTCTCTTAACTCCTACTCCGACGTGAGTGAAATCAAATAATATATCGCAAAGACTTACCAGTGTACAGTAGCAACAAACCCAGAAGTAGCGGTATCCGGTCGAGTGTCATGAAGAGAATCTGCGAATGAAAAATCAGAAATTGGAAAGTGATATCGACGTTAGCAGCAGGAAAGACCCCTGCACGAGCACGCGCGCATTCAGTCAGGGTAGGAGGCTATTTCTGATCCGCCCATCGAAAGCAACTCGGATCGTTTATCCTATCGGCGTGTCGCTCCACTCCGGAGTCCAAGCGCCACCTCCATCGGTGGTCTAAGGTCAACCAGAAGACCGAACGCGAATTTGTACTGAAAACTAGTTTAGGATCATTGTACGGATATTCGCGCGGGCGCGGGTGCGCGCTGGACACGATCCATTGAAGATGGTCAGTTATACGCGCATCCTGCGGTCGGTAGCAAAGAATTTGTCCGAACGCTCACTCTCACTCTCCTCTGCCCGCGAATCCTGTTTCCGTTTACATGCAATATATCAGCACCCTGTCATCTCCGGTCAACGAGTCGGAGAAAGCAAATAGCTGAACGGATGATCCGCGGCGATCCAAATAGAACGCGCGTTGAACACAACTTTTTATCACCTCTTGCAGGAACGAACAACAAGCGGCTAGACAACACAACTGTGGCTCATTGGGGAGGATAATAGAGATTTGACCAACATCTTTTTTTTGCAACCTTGCAGCAACCCGTTTCCATTGGGGAGCGAACGCGGGACCACTCATAAATCAAAGTTAGTTAAGACAAAATGCAATTAACGCGTGTATCGAGACGAGCGCGGTCGAATCGGCCTGAAATTAGCGTTATCGTTTCTTGAATAAACAATCATTTGCAGCATACCGCAGCGAACGTCCATTTGTCTGTCCAGTGCAGTTCCGAGTAGTCGATAGAGTAATGGAGCTCGATGACGGCGCACACACCGGCTAGCATAGAACATCCGACGGCTGTCGGCATTTCCTGAAGACATGGATTTTCACTCTCAGCGCTATTTTCTCGTTTTCCAGCAAAGATTCATTGCTTCATGCTAAAACACAGAGACGGTGTCCTACCAAACAGCTATACTCATGCTTGAAGTCGTTGTGCATGTAGCAGAAGTTGGATATGAGCCACGCGGAGGAGAAGAAAATGATTGTTAAGGATGTGATCATCGGGAACACCTGCAGACAACAATAGTGCGACATGGACACCTTTGCTACCTGTCCATACTGTCGCGATTTCTCTGACCACGAAAGAGTGCAATTGCTCAGCTGACAGTAAACTCCTGACCAGAAAAACAAAAGCGCGCCAAGAACCTGGAACGACAAGTCTGTTTACCGTAATCCAGCGAGAAAACTTACGACGGAGACGAAATACAACGTCAGCACTAGAAGTCGCTTGACCTGCATTGTACCGGAATGCCGTTCGAAGCGAAGTGGGTGAATTTCCGGTCCCAAACTGAACGCCAATCACAATTGGCTCCTATCGTAGCGTTGCCACGACAACTTCGCAGAGCTTATTTCGTGCTCTCTTGGGCGCACTAGTCGTTTGATTAAAAGGGAGTAATTAAGCATGTTCTGGCAATACCTATACTTCTGTGTGAGTCTCGCAGTGAAATCGACAAGCCAGGACACGAAGGGCGCACAGAGCCGCTATTAAGCTTGCATGGAGTTTGGAGGGCACAGGTCTCCGGTCGACCAAAACATTCGCGCTAATGACTTTAAAGCACGGCGGCAATTCGGGCTCCGCTCACATGCGTTCTTATTAGAGTAATCTTAATATCACTAACGAAGAGCGAGCGAAAACGAGAGAGGAAACACACGGGAGAACAGAATGAATGTCGTTTCAGCAGCGTAAACAAGTCAATAACATTATGTTCTATATTTCGATTTTCTTGTATAGGAAGGAAATGTAGCCTTCGAAACGGTAATTGGCGCTCTTTTCTCATTGTTTGAGGGGGACGAGTTGCTTCCTATCAAACATCGCAACTGAAAACAGCTGAAACATAAATATTTATTCTACTTATTATCAGATTCGCTTTCTGAACACCGGAACTCAAATGTACAATTATAAACAAAGTGCGACTTTTGTCGACGCTGGCAGGAACGAATTTCGCAGCAATATTTGGAGAAGAGAGGCGTTAAGTGCGAATTGAGAGATGCATGTCACCCGTTCACTGCGAATATGGCTTGAGCAAGAGCGGCGTCAAGAAGTGCGAGAGTGCATGATGCTAAATCCTTAATAGATTGGAAAGAGCACCGAGATTCGCGCTTTGACTTATTCTGGCACTATTTCTTTGGCGGTGTGGCAATGCATATCGTCCACCGAGCGAGGGGGATGATGCACTTGGTGAAAATTAGAACAATAGAGAGACAAACGACAATCGAAAGGCTGACTTCGAAAATACACATCATGATTTCCGTGGGCGAGTTGAATCCGTCCAGCCAGCGCCGAGGGTCTAGATTCTCAAGAAAGTTGTCCACCCCACGCTCGTTGCATCCGGCACAGTTTGCCTGGCCACTCAGCCACCGATCGGCCTTTCGGTACTCGGCGAGTGGATCCGCCATATAGTTGAACCACTTGCACATCTGACCGTCGATGTCTCCGGCCGGATAGAAGCAAATGAAGCGAGACGAGTTCACCGATGAGGTGATCGTCACTATAGAGTTGAATGTGCGCGTGGTGGGACCATCGATCTCCACGCTGAAGACGATATCAGGGTGTCGCTGGTCTTCCGAGGAGAACAGTTGCCCGATCAGCGTCCCTTTCGCCTCCTGAAACCAGAACGAAATAGGGTCCCTAATGGTGTTTGCTTTCTGTGTGCATACCTGAAAGGTGATGTTCAGGAAACGATTCGATTCACGATCCAGTTGCACAGAACCGTTGAATGACGAAAACTGAGAGGAGTGATGAAAGATCTGTGGGCGAGAAACGGTTGAAAGAGAAATCTAAAAAGTATCCCAATGATGCATTAAGCAAACAGCGCGCCGTTACAGTACCACGATGTTCGTTCCCTCCGCATGCTCCACTTTCACAACCCGGCTACCAACATCCACTGACTGAATCCACGGATCAGATCGAATCTGATGACCAAGATCGAAGTTTTCGGAATTTCCGTCCTCTCCGCTGACGACCATTTGCTCTCCATTGAAGGTTGTCGTGTATTTCTGACTTTTACAATCGTCCACATTCACGTGCTAGAAGGAAACTTATACTAGAGAACAGTCAGTGGCCAGGACATACGTGTGCCTGCGTTATTTTCACAAGACCCTTGCGAATATCCCACCGGCCTTCTTCCCATCGCATCCATCCTAGTTTGTCGAGACTGCTTTCAAAAACGTCGTTGATTGGGACGCCACCACGCAGGTCAGGAGGCGCTCCTTGTCTCCAGAAATACATTCCTGGTTCCAGCTGTCGATGAGGACGACTACCGCCGACCACAATATCCATCTGATGCTGGCTGTTGAGCTCGAACTTTGACGATCCACGGTTCAGTGGCACCTGAACAAAGAGTTTAATTGAAAGAGGTGAGAAGAGGAAAAAACCTCAATGACGTCGTCTGAGGACAGTCTCCACTGCTGCCGCACGCGGTCATAGATGCGATATCGGAAGATCAGCACTGTGTCCGGCTGGTTCAGACGCAGAGCTTGGAAGGACCACTCCTTGTACGGGTCTATTTGAACCTGACAGCAAATCTCGGATTTCGAACTAGAAAAGCAACCAACGCTTGACTGCGAAGGTTTGTAGGTGCGGTAGCAGAGAGCACCGGAAGAACAGTTCCTGCAAACGGCAAATAGATTTAGCTACCGAAGGGAAACGCACTTATAGTTGTAGGTGTTCATGTCGCAGTGCTGATCGCCTCCCGCGCAGTCGCAGACGCATTTTGAAGACAAATGCGGAATTGCGAATCTGTATGCTCCAGTGATAGGATAATGCTGTTCGAGGCGGAGATACTGTATAGTGTGCAACATGGACGTCTCTGTGTCGTTAACCTAGGTCAAATGTAGGAAAGATCGCAGAGCCTGAGATACAAACCTTCAGGCTGAGACAAGACGTTTCATGCAGAGACATCTGAAACTGCGTGGAGCTGAAGATGTTCTCTTTGCGTCCCAAGTCGTCCATCTGTTTGATTTCTCCTTCCATTATCGTATTCTTTGTGCAATGGGGAAGTTCGTCTGGGCTTGTGAGAACCCAAGCAGAAGCTCCGACAGCTTGCAGGACGAGTCTAAACAGAAAGAGTGATTGGGGGGATTACGGTTATCCTGGACGTTGATTTGTTCACTGTTGCACCATCGCGGTGTTTTCTATTAGTGCGATAAGGGTAAAGGGAAAGTGCGCGAAAGTTGAAGAGGGTCATTGGCGGCGCCCGAGACTCACACTAGAAATCGCATGGCAGTCCACTTGTTAGCCATTTGTGGCAAGGTCCGCGCAACGAGTCAACAAACACTTGACGACGGTGATGTTATGCGAATCTGCAATTACCGAAGGCATAAGGTATGACCGGCGGATTGAGTAAGAGCACGCAGTGAGAGCACGGATTGAGTAATAGCGCGCGAAATGCACGGCAGAGTTTCAGAATATCCTCGCCGCTAACATAAGCACGCAATCTTTCCGCCTTTCATACACAATTGACAGTAATCTTCCCATCTATCAGCTATCAGAGACTAAAAGCAGGGGAATAAAGCAAACGGCGATAATATGGGTACGGTGGAACAAAATGCGAAACTTAGAACCAAACAGACCTCATTACGCCATACTGGGCGGGCGGTTCACCTGCGAAGTACGTCGTGTTAAGGACAAACGGCTGTCTGTTCTCGCACTTGGGTTGTCCTTTCCTGTAAAACTCCTCCCTCTTCCTTTACAAACGAAACTATACTAACTGATTCAACAACACATTTGGTTGTTGCGAGCAAAAAGAAGCGATAATTAGCACAGTTTTTAAACCGCCCCGCATTTAACAATCGCAACATCTGCATCGCTGCCGACAGCGAGTCTGCTGGAACTTTTCATTTCGATCACAATGCTTCTGGGGGCACCAATTGCACGCTGAATCGACTGGAGCAGTAGAATCAAATAGCAGACACAGCGAGACTTTCTACGGATGCGTTTGATTTAGATCCAAGTGGAACTCGAACAAGCCAGCGTCTTTTTATTGCACCTCATACAAATAGTAGGTTCTCGGCGCGATCGTAACTTTACAGCCTTGAACAACAGTACTGTTGCAGTTAGGGGAAGTTGCATAATTAGCGCTTACGCGCGACCTTGCCTTTTACAGGATTAGGTAAATAGGCAAATCCCGTCTCGTCGCGCATTTTTTACACTTTCGCCGCGACACGACATTCGGAAGTGAACCAACCTGTGGCCGCACTTGCCAACTAATTCGCTAACTTAACGATGCGATTATGACGGTTAAAATGACCAATTTCCAATTGGGTCAACAAAGCGAGATTTTGCGGCTAAATTAGTTATCACTTAACTCGAACCGGCGCTGATTTGAACTTAAACGCGTTAATTAACTATTATAAGTGGTGACGTCACGATTGCGCTCAGAACCGCGTTCTAACTCCGAGACGTTCCGATAATGAACCGTCAGCGCGCGCTGAGTTAATGGAATTAAATCAACTGTATCATTCAATGAAATCATTAAATCAACCCTCACCGGCGCTTTTCGCAAAGATAACACTAAACGCGTAAATAATACTATGTGAATTGCTGGAAAAAGGGGAATTAAGCGGAAGAATTTCTTAAATCGCGAAAACGGAATGAAATGGCCGAAGTTGTAAAAAACGATTGAAATGGACGATAATTATGCGTAATCGAGAGCAAAAGACTCAAAAGGAGCCGTTCCATTCAGGTTCTTCTCAATGCCTCAATACGGTCGGTGCGCGAACGCTGACTCATTTCGGAGAGTTGCGCGACCGTTACCCTCAAAGGCTATTGAGTGGCCACTAGCGCGCACGTGGGAACTGCGTAGATTCCGCGACCAAGTGGCACCGATTTTGAGGGTGTTGAATGCAGGGAAGTGTTTATTAAAAGGAGACATGGTGATCGAGAATCTGGGTTCCGGTGACTAGAACGGCAACATCTGAAAGGCATATGTGATCAAAATTTTGCGCGAACATCAACAAATAGAGCAAAACAAGTGGAATCGCTTGAATACTGTATGGCGAGACAATGCGGGCGCTAGCGGACGCTCCCCGTTTGGTAATTGACAGTTAGTTGCGCGTTGTATGAGTGACCTACCGGAACTCATTTATAAACTCGGCTCGACGATTCCAGTGACCGATTTCGCTATTGGATAATCGCACAGAGCATTGCGTGTGTCAGCGCATCGCCATCAGCTAGCGTTCCGTTCATGGTGAGGGAGCGACTTGACATTGACAGAGACGGAAAAACCTCATGTAATTAGTTCAATCTTGATTATCTTTAGCTTATCTACAACACCTTGCGATACTCTCAGCGCTTCAATGCTGAAAAAGCATGTATTCGGCAAGGTACAATCAACTCAGACAAAAAATGGGTTTTTTCAATTTTTCCGACAAACGCTCGGCGCGGAGCTTCCTCATTAACATTCCAGCCGACGCGTGTTTTTGCAACAAGTATTCATTCCACTGAACCGTACCCTAACACAAGTAATGATTTTCAGTTTGTTTTGCCTTTCGGCTAGAGATCAGATGTCAGAACAGATCCTCGCTGATCTTGAGTGTTTAAAATGAATAATCATAACGTTAGGGAAATCGCCGCATTTCGGCGATTTGAGACGATCGTTTTTTGTCTTTTTCGCCCTCCTCTTCACGTGTTGTAAACGAATTTTGGCGTTTCTTGAGTGTTTTCAGTGCACTTTTGATGAGCTAGATGCACAACGTTGACTTGAGGCAGCTCAAGGCGTCTTAAAAATCCGCAGGTCGTTAATTTTTTGGCACAAAGTGGTGGCAGGAAGTTTATGATGATTAAGAAATGGCAGTGCGGAAACAGCTGAGTTAGTCCAGAGATGTTCTGTTCAGTGCAGACAACAATAACAGTTTGTATGCACTGTGTTCAACAACAAATACATGTTGTCACTTCTCGGGAATTTCAGAGATCAGATGTTCTTTGAACACACCCACGTCCCACATTTCGCGGTGGCAGATTACAAATTAATGAAACGTTGTGGCCACAAGAGTAATCGCACGCCCACTGGTTGTGTCTGGTGCTGTTACAATAAGGGCGGAGTTTGCAAAGATCTTATTAAAGCTCAGATCGCTCCATGGATCACAGGACAACTATTTCATCACCTGCCGGAATGGTGCAAGTCCTCGTTCGAGACGTTCACTGAACCTCAAAGTTTAGGTTGAGCAATCTGCGACTCAAGTTCCTCTCGTGGAGCTCCAAAAGAGGTACAGCGATGTGAATCCTTTCCTGATCAAGAAGTGGGAGCGCATCTTCACTCTGTTCTTCGGTTAGTTTGCCTCACTGAAAATCGTTCAGCATATTCCAATTCAGACCGCAACTGCTCTCATCAAGTGGACTGGGGAGACTTCTATCTTGTTGTCAGAGTAAGTTGCGGTGAGGCGACTTCTATGTGCGCGCGTCAACCACAGAAGTTGGACCAGCAGTCTGTTTGTTCATCGTCGCCAGCGAGATCACTGTGTCCAGCTTGCATCCGTTGAGAATCAAATTGTTTCAGGAAGTGCGCAACATCTACGGCGCCGAGTCGGAACAGTCACGGTATGCGAAGAAAACGATGGAAGCGCTGTTTGAGGGTCTCTGCAAGATTGCCGATAAGGATCACGATCAACTCATTTCCATCTTCGAATGGTGCGACCTCCTGAAGAAAGTGAGCGCGGACAGTAAGAAGGAGCCAAAGTGGTTTAAGGAGTATTTGACATTCCTCTTCAAGCTCTTTGATGTATCAGGTAGATTTGCATCTAAGGAGACTGTGAACTCTTTCTTTTGAAGCTGATGGCGTTCTTGATTTGGCCGAGTACACCGACGGAATGTCGACCTACGGACACAGCACTAGCGACTCCCACGCGGCGTTCAAACGCTTCGCAGTGGTCAGTGGCCCTCAGAGGACCTAATGAGCAGAAAATCTTTTCAGGACGACAAAGGAGCATCCGTGCGCAGCATTGATTTGACCAAATGGCATTTGTACTTCCATCAACTCTTCTTCTCTACCAATCCCAAGGAATTGGGAAACAATTTATTCGGCACTTTGAACTGATTCTGCGCATTCTGAGATTCTGAGTCTCATCATTTCTATTCAAAAACATGTTTGACGCTCAAAAAACGTAGAAATAGAAGACGATAACCGTGAGAATCAATAAAATGTTTTTCAAACACTCAAAGGTTTGCGATAGAATGCCAAAGGATGAATCTTGAGAGTTCGGATAGAATATGCGTTTGCCGGAGTTCAGAATGGCATCTCGGGCGCCTTCCCACTTGTTTGGTCCTTCGAGACGATACTGATACGCTGTGCAAGGGCCAAACAGAACGTGTAAAGCTAGCCGGATGTCGGTTGTTAGGAGTTTGCAGATGTTAGGTCGAGCGTTAATCAACTTTGCAAGATCATCCATGTACGCAATAAAATCAACCTGTAGACTCGCGGTCACAACGCAACACAAGCTACACTCACCTCCATAGTGTGTCGGCGACTCTTCACGTAATTCAACGACAACTGACAACGATGCCATTCCAATTCAGCAATCATATCGGCCGATTCTGGAAGCTTTGTTTCTCCGCTTAGAACGGAAAAGAACAAACGCGACTGCATTTCGGCAACCGGGAAGGTGGAACCCATCGGCTGCAAAGATTCCCATTGGCTGGTTGTTTGTGTTGACTGCCACCTACCTGCACGTAGCCGATCATAGCCAGAGTGTTGTGATCAGACAGTTTCGTCGGGTACATTAGCTTATAAAGATGCGCGTCGTTTTCGGGGAATACGGTAACCAAATTCCCTCCCTCAAGGATTTTGAAATCAAAAGAAAATCCGGTACACAGAATCACCTGCAAAAGTGGGGCATTTAACACGCTGGACGTCTGTTTTTACCGCATCCACATCTTGAACTATGGAACCATCGTCGAACTCAACACTGGTCGGCTCGAATCCTTCCACATTTGGCTTGACAATAACCAATCCGCTTGCAATTTTACTCGGCAATTCATCGCTTATTGTCGGATGCGCACTAAAAGTGGTGCTTTTACGACTGTCGGAGAGATGAACACACCTGAATACATGATGTTCGGGAGCGATGCCGTAGGAAACGTGATCGAGTCGCTGCTGAAGCATTTGCTCCTCGGAATACGTTTGTATGAAGTCAGGAATCATTTTGCTCTTATAGTAATTTGCACGCGTTCTAGCAATGTCCCTAGGCATTCCCCGCCGTCCGGTTCGCGGTTTCAGCCACGCTCCACGTCTAGTAGACAAGTAAACTTGCTTTGCAACATTTGACAAATCAACGGCGCAATCGACCGCAGAGTTGCCGAAGCCGACGATAACAACCGTTTTGTTCCTGAAGTTCTCCGCGTTTCGATAGTCGATCGAATGGAGAATTGAGCCCTGAAATGCGCGTGCACTTGCTTGATATGAGCATGGCTGACTACCTTAAACGCCTTTTCGTTTCGCCAGGGCAGCGGCCGCCAAGGTTTTGAATGGTGTCCCGTGCAAAAGAGAACGCCGTCAAAGACATCGCTTTCTGCGCGCTGAGCGTCTCTATAACACGAATCTCTCTCTATTACTCAATACAAAACTCTCGATTACTTGTTTTTGTACTCTACAATCCACGTTCCTGTTTCGGCGTAATCGTTGCTTCTCCGAACGGCAAGGACAGTCGTGTTGAATGTGATGTGATCTTGGAGACCATTGTGATCCGAGTAGCTCATGAGATATTTGTAAACTTCGCGTTGATTCATGAAAACGGGCGATTCTTTCAAAGGGACGAAATCGCTGAACGCAGTCATCTCCTTGGATGTATTTGTAACAGTGTTCCTCATTACTGACGGTCCTGCACCGAAACAATCGAAACCTGTTGAGTTGAGCAAAAAATAAGCTCACCGTCGGTCACATTTTCTTTGTAGAGCCAAAGCCCTCCAGCAGCAGGCGCTGATTCAAACACAACCGGCGTCATTCCGTATAGGAGAGCGCATCTTTAGGAACACACATTTGTCGGAAATGCAGAAACTCCACATACCTCGTCGCAGCCAGACCACTCATGCCTGCACCAATAATAGCGATCCTTTTGTCCATAGTGTGATTCGGTCAACAACAGAACAGATGGGTAAAGTCTTCTGAAAACAATCTACACTGTGACATTTCATTTGCGCTTGACGGACGGCGTTTGCGAAACTGCATTTAGCGAACGAAGCAGCTCCTCCTTTTCGTCGAAAGACGAGCGCGCACAACGGAGAATGCATGTCGCATGAGCGCGCGACAGAAACGAGCAAAACTGCACGATTGCGTGTAGCTCTTTCAACCAGTCATCGCAGATAAGTGTGCTTTAACCAGTGGGAACGACAGAAACAATTGATGCTCGAAGAGGTTTACTTCGGCGTGATAAGTAAGAACTTTCCGGTGTTTACTGCACGTTGCTTTCGCGTTTGCTTAACAAAACATGCTAAATTGATTGATTTATACAGTGATGAAAACCCATTAGGCATTGGGTTCTATCTATAATTCTATTTTCACTATTAATTAAAGCATTTACAAAGCATGTCGCAGCTTGATGGTGGGTGTACATCCTACGTTTTCGTTTTATCGCTTTTCTGTCCGCCGAATTTGAAAAACCTTCGAAGGGTGTTGCTGCTCGTCGATTTCCGAGGACTTTGAATGACTTGTCTGAAATACGACAAATAGTCACATATTCAACTACCCGCGCTTACTCCGTTTCTACACTTTGTGGCGAGTACTGTAACTGATCCAGTGAACCGAAGTGAGAAGAGCCGGTGCTGCCCGTGAGTACAGCGGCACTTGTTACGGCAGCCCTCGCTGCTGCTACAACACTTGCGGGCTGAGGACTTGAGCCAGGGGTAGAGAACGTTCTGTAGCCGTCATGATCAGACTCGGTTGAGTTCAAAGTGACGCTCATTCTTTTGCTGAATTGACTCCTTCTTTCGGAAAGCGGCGTGAGGCTTTTCAATTGATCGACAGATCGATTGATTTCAACGCGGACCAGAAGAGAACTCAGTTCTAGATGGTCACTGTATTGATTCAGCAGTGGAACCGAGCGATATCCGCATCGTATGCAATTCGCAGGAAAAACGGCTTGGCCTATAAATGGATCAGACACAAAGTCTCCATCCTGCACGAGGAAACGGAGCATCGCGACCTCCGGACACCGTATCCTGAAAACAAACGTTTCATTCCAGATCGGATTCAGTCCATTCGATGCTGAAAGTGGAAACAAAGTATTATAAACTGGGCATCATCGCATACAAATAGTGCGCGTGGAAAATGATTGCGTATCGGCGCTCATCCCAATAACTTCAACTTCCACGAACGGAGAACAAATTCCTTTGCTGCGATCTTTCCGTGCGAGATGGAGGGCTGCGATCACAGTCACAGTCACTTCTATTTCGTTCATCGCTTCAATTTGTTCTGGATTGAATGTCGGATCGAGCAGATACTTCGGTTTCAGAATATATCCGCAACGGCCATTTGCCAAGAATTTTCCGTAGTTCAGCTGCATAGATTTGTCCGGGGTTTGATAGTTCAAGGCAACCATTTGACAACCGGAATTCCACATGGGAACGGGATTAAAATTCGATGAAGTCATCCGACTAGCCATAGGGTAAACGCGTGAAAGTTGGCGAACGTTGAACTGAATCAATCCTTTCTCCATGATCTTTTCGTGTTTGGCTTCGCTGAACGAGCACATCTCATAAAACGATCCATCCGTGATGTGCTGTGGATTGAATGGAACTGCTTGGCAATAAACCACAAGGTTTGATAGTTCAGCGGCGATCCTCAGGTGTTTTTCCTTGTTACGAAGCTGAAGCATCTTGTTGTTCACGCAGCGAGCAGTTTCATTAATCGTAGTAAGCCATTCCAACAGCTCGCCTTCTGTTTCGCAGCAGAATATCTCTCGAACGGTTCCGTGGCTCACTCGCAATGAATACTTCTGGTCTGTTTCGATCTGTAACGGATTAATTATTGCTAAATTGTGATAAACTTGAGCTCCGATCACCTTTTCCACAGTCATCCCTGCGAGTTCAATTATGTTGTACATACTTTCAATATTGTTCTTCGACGAAACTATTTCTTCGACGTAGTCGGGTCGGAACCACCCCTCGTTATTGCCGTAGCGTCCCTTCCATAGATCTGGCTCTTTCCTCATAACACGAATAACCGCATTTGCGGGAAAAGAAAGATGATCGTGGACAATCGCAACAAACGCCCGGGTCGATCGTACCTCCACTTCTTTCGTCAAATCTTTCAGTTCCATGTAGAATCCAGGATCGCTTGATAGAAGTTCGCTGATGGCATACTGGCCGACCGTTCGCTCGTTGACTGGTAACTTTAACGAGACACCCCGAACGAAATCGTGAGTACCGTAGTATGCGACGATTTTGTTTAAATTTTCGAAAACTGTTTGATTGACGACAAAAATACGACCATCACGTTTCAAGCGATAGTGCCAAATTTTTGAGTCGAAACGCAGAGACAGGACGAACACACTCCGATCAACGCTGCTATAGCGAATCAAGAATGCTCCATCTTCGTGAACAGTGTTCAGTAGTTCCTCAGCGCGTTTCTGATCGGCATCGGGCGCAAACCATGGCTGATTCAAATGTGGTTGAGGCTGCGGACAAGGCGTTGTCAGCAAAACACTGAACTTGGGTGTTTCCAGTTTCGTTTTCGTGTGGTAAGTAATTAATTCGTAAAGGGTATCAAAATATTTGACTTCTTGGAAAGAGTATCGCTTGATTTTATCTTGTATTTTGGACCGAATGCGGCAGTGATGCACGGTGCCATTGAAACTGAACTCGATTTGATTATGCGGTTTGATGTATATCACTTACATGAAAGATAAAGAGTAATCTCCGATGAATGTACTGGACTCTCTGACCAAAAACGTTCCATCTTCCTTCTCCGGACAACTCTTCAGGAGTCGTTCTTTGGCTTTCTAAAGAGATGCTAATAACCAACCGAACGGTATCCGCTTACATTACTATCCGCCTTTCCATGAAACCACTCTTCAGTCACGTGCATCTCCTCAGGTCGAATGTCGAACAAAGGTCCTTCGTCCTAGACGGAAATCGTTAGGGTTAACTCACCTCCATTCAGCTCACCTCATCATCGCCAATCTGACTCATGGAATCGTCGCGGTTCAAGAATGCTTCTAAATCGTCGTCTTCCACATGCTCTATTGTGATATACATTCGATCATTTGTCAACACAACCACGTGTCTGTTCCAATCCTGAAATTCGCTCATCAATCATCACAATCTCCGATCAGTTCAATTTCCGACTTGTGTAACGGCGTCCCTCCACATCAGAATGCTCCTCTTCACACATTCCCTCGCTAGAACGTCTGTCTCCTGATCTAAAATTATTTTTGAACTTCCAAATGCAGAAAACTCGGTTACCCTCTTCGGTGTGGCTGAAGGTTGATGTTACCTCGCCATCTAGAGGCAGCTTCTTATGTTTCAATATAATCTTTCGCTTGAGAGCTTCCGGAGAGGGAAGTTCTACTTCGTCCCGACTAACTGGACTCGTCAGCAAAAGATCGCCGAGAATCTCCTTGACTTCTTGCGCGAGCAGCCGTTGTGCAGGAACAGAACAGTTGTCCTCGATCGACAAAATGACCGGATAGTCACTGTTTACGAAAGCATAGTAACGAATCGTGTGCAGAACGTCCCGCAAATTTAATTTGGAAGTCATCGTATATCCATGGTATATAACAATGTCACTGAATTCGCCATTGCTCTTTCTCTGACCGTCCCAGCAGTCCACTGAAAACAAATTAATCTGATATATGGATCTCCCCGTATATCTAAGCTTACATTCCACACAGCGACATCCGGACAACAGAGCTCGTGCGTATGCTTCGATGGACGACTCGCTACGAAGCTGGTCTCCAGTTAAATACCTAAAAAGCGGTCAAGAATTAAGCAAAAAAGACGAATCGCGGCAAAGTGCAGATGGCTTTTGCCACAGCGATTAGCAAAGTAATGAACTCTTACGTATTGTGTGATGATGCAATCCAGTAATGCGATAGTGGTTGTGTCATGTCCTGAACGACTTCGCCATGTTGAGGATCGAAAATACTGTTTTCGCGTGAGAACAGATAGTTGCAGAACTGAATGCATACTTTCATTAATTGACAGAATGACAACCATAAAACGCGCACCTCCGAAACGCTGAAAAATGGTCTGCTCACATCCCTGGACGCATCGATGTCCCTCAGGTAACGTCGTACTTGCTCACTCACATTCGCATCGAGATCTTCTTCCTTCTGACACTCTTTGAGAAAACGTACATAATTGTCGAAAGAAACGACCGATCCGTCGTCAGAAAAAGACGAAAAGCGATCGTTAAATATCTGAAAACATTCAACTGTTTGTAAACAAGAAGGCAAAGTGCCCACCGAAGGAACATGTGTCAGCATATTGTAAAGAAGCAGAAACTTTTCGATATCGATCTCTTCCTGGAGAACAGAAACATCGAATGAATCCGCAAAACGAAACGCTTACATCTGAGAAGTCCATCAGCTGCCTTGACTGCAGCTTATACTGTAGGCTCGATTGTACAAAGGGTTTCAAATGCTTAATGTCAATACTGGGAGAAAAACTTAGACAAGTAATGCAACTGAATTACCGTCCAGTTAATGGATTCATTAGTGCGCAAAACTGCCGTCTCACCCACAGCTGAGCCGCCAGAACACTCGATTCGGTGGAATTTTCCATGATCAAGTGCTCAATACCTTGACACCACCATCGGCAGATCTCGGGTTTCTCAACTAAATACTCAGAGATCTACAACTGGCAGCAAGCAAACGTACAGAAGAAAATCCAGTAGTTAGGTATAAACTGAGAACCATACAATATCACTAAAATCTGACTCGAAGAAAAGGTTCGTATCTCCTTGTCTTTTGCCCATTTGTCGCTGATTTTCATGGTTTGCAAAATGAACGCAAGCGTGTGCACCTAACAATGCTCAGTACACAGACATCTTCATTTACACATACCTCTTTGATGAGGTGGATGTCCAATGTTTTTGATCGAGCACACGTCAGACTTCCGGTCGAAGACGAACTCGAATCGATTTTAGAAAGTACAATCTGTTTGTTCGCGCGGTTGAGCGTCAGTTTCTTGTGCGCTGGTTCCCATCTCTTTAACAGCTGCAACTTGCAAACCTTGTGGCCCTAAGCGCTCCTAATAGCAACACTAAGTTCGCACGAATGGATGTACCTTTTCCAGGAATGAAATTCGCTTTTCGATGTCCATCTCATGATGTTTGGAAAGGAAAGGACGACCAGACGAGTACCCAGACTGCTGGAGAGACGATTCGTGGCGGATAGACCCTGTAGAAATTGTGGAATTCCGCCCACGGAGCATCACTAAATTAAGAAATACAACAAAGCATCCGCGACGAAAAACGCGCACAACACACGAAAACGTCTCGCGGTTGCAAAATGTGACTGAAACCTATTGATGAGTCGTCACAAATCTGCGCCTCATCGTCGTTATCTTATCAGAAACTGGTGACTATGAAGCAACGTCGATAGAACGGCGGGTGTGGTAAAGCTGATCGGTTGTCAAATTTCTTTGCTTCTTAGTGGCGCAGAGGTACTTCTTAGTGGTACTCAAAGAGCTTCGCTGTCTCATGCACCTAGTTTGCGAGACAATAAGCCGTATGCACGGTACTTCGTTAATATGCGAGAATTGTGAAAGAATTGATTTGTGTTTGGAGTGTCTGTCTGTCTGCTTTCAGGACATTCGGAATTTGACTGGCGCTATGCGCTCCTGCACGGTACGTTTACGAGTTCGCACTCTTTGACGATCGCACTTTCGTCTGCAAGTTAAGTTTGGCGTCTGGGTGTTCGTCTGTCCTGCGCACCGTCTCATATTTTCGTTGTTGTGCCGCCATAAATGCACTATCAAGCGACACGGCCAGCACGTCTGCCAAACTCCTGTCGACAACGTCGCGCTTCCGATTGAAGGAATTCGTTTTGGCATTGATCAGAGTGCAAGGGAAAGACAAGATGCGACCATAAAAACGTTTTTTTCGAAATGGAATAAATGTACTTCATTATTGCAACCCGACATCATCGATGGTTCATGTGCACGGCGCTGGAAATTCTCCCTTTCGAGAGATGACTGAATCTCTGGATGATTCACTGGTGACTTCGGCTCCTTTTTCTCTGTTCCCTGTTGTGGAAACAATGAAAACTCTGATGGCACATCGTATTATAAACATGTAAACAAGGGAAAATTAGTGAAAAGCGGAGGATTCTTTTTTGTGCCCGTTGCTTCTGTAATTTATGTGGTTTTTTTGATACCATATTCAGTTCCCTCTTGAGGGCTTTGCGACAACGCGCGATCGGGACAATGATTCAGAGTGTAATGGGCGGAGCTACGCTCAAAGCGAACGTATGCGTTCGATGAGGGGACGGGCGCGTCGATGAAGCTTCGTCGCATGCGGCAGTGTGGTATATTGTTCATCTTTGACAGGGTTTCGCTTGTTGTTTGCAAATAGCGTCAAACACAACACCCGCATCCATCGAGTGATTCTTTCGTGATAAGCCTCCGACGTGTCAAGAGCGAAACGGTAAAACGCGGGCGGAACTCAATCTCCTCTTAGGGCCGATGGCGGTAGACGCAGGAAACCTAGCCGTCACTGTGCCCCTTTTGCTACTGACGGTTCTTATTTACCTCTCTGGTTCATCACTCGCTGCTCCATGGGATGAAGCTTATCCCAATCCGGAACCGATTCTGATCTCGCTGAACGAAACCTTGACCTTCTATGCCAATGAGACGAAACTCTTTTTCCGCACGGAGAGCTTTAAGCTGAACCCTTCGCAATGCCTCGAATACCACTACCGCTTAAAGGGAAAACGAACCAGGTAAGCTCTTTTTCTTTTCCGAAACGTCCCATGATTAATTTCTTCATCATGCTGTTTCACGGTTGTCAATAATACCAAAAGGAGCCGTTCGCACGCAATCGCTTGTGACCATCGTAAATTGCTTGTTCTCAAGCGATCATGTTTCAAGTTGACAAACTAAACTATGCAGCAACCACTTAAACCTTAGAAACCTTTCAAGACACGCTAGCAACGCAAATTTCTGTCACCTGTCGATTGTTTGTTCCCTTCATTCCTGTGCCGTGTCGCCCTTCACCCTTCTCGGCAACGCTGCACTCCCCTTTCAGTGCCTTAGCGCCCGCGATTGACTGCTATCACCCAGAAGAGGGGAATTATCGACAGTTTATGCGAGTATGCGCAAGCGCATTAAGATGCATAGCAGCACTTCACACAAGAGCCCTTGCAACGTTTGGTTCCTTCTTAACACATCTTTAGGGTCTCAATGATTAGAGACATTCGGTTTCGACATATTCGCTTGTCAGTGTTTGTTCAGCTCAGAAAGCATTTTGATACAAAAATTGAGTTTTTTTTTAATTGAAAAAACGTTCCTACTGTTATCACTGTCGCCACTGACCCAAATTAACAACTACTGTTATCGCATTTAACGACCCCCCGTTAGGCTAACCTCACCTCCACAGTAAAAACACAAAGATGTGCTTGAAACACTGCATACAAACCGAGCTGACTATTTTAGGCTCTACGTCTACACTTGCCGGTTGACTGCTGGTGGCCGCTGCGTTTTCGACAAGTACCGAGAAACAGATAACCAGATGCACTGTCACTACTTGTCGCCCTGGATGAGGACGCACGACGAATATGCGTTCTTCTTCCACTTCGTTCGTCGTCCGCGCAGTTTCCGCGATGAGGGAAAGCGTCTTCGTCACCTCAAACGCGTCCGACGTCAGAAGACTTTCCCCGTCGTTGGCGAAGTCGAGTTGCACGGTCTGAAGCCGCACCGGGAGATTTGTCGCACCGACTATTTGCTATGAGTGCATCCTCTCATCCATCCTAACGTATTATCACAGAATTCACTGCCGATTCTGCAGATTTTTAACTTTCCAGATGTTCTCTGTCCGTTGTGTAACCGTGTGTCCCTCTTCCAAAACCCGTGTTGTGAAACTGTTCTCAATCGCAATTTCCACATTTTATCTAACTGTTAACGATCTATTGACTTGTTCCGGGCTCGAACATGCTCACTTTTGCTCATTGCTGCATATTACGTCGGTGTACTTGTTGTGTCTCCTTTCCTTTTCACTTAACGAACAAAATGTGCAATTATTACAAGTTTGGTGGTCCTGAACGCATGTTTCGGGTGTTTGTGGGAAACACTTAAATGAGAAAAGCCTCGTGTGGCGTTTACAGATTAATTCAGGTACGCTATGTCATCGAACAAAATCTGATAGTTGAGTTGACTCTCCAACACTTCACTGTAGGTGATTCATCCAGCTTGTCGTCATTAAAACACTTATAGCTATTGTTCTCTCGACTGGACGCCGTTGTAAAGTAAAACACTGACAACAACGTTCCAACAACCGCTTAATATTGTGGTGCGGTGGTCCGAAGCTCGGAACACATTGGCGCGCAAGAATATTATATGCTGTTTGCTTTTCTGAGCTTAACGAAAAGAGCGGACCTAATAGTACAGACTTGCGTATACATTATGTAAACAATTGGAATGTGAGTGGAATGTGAGGCACAGGTTCAACGCGCACATAGAAGACACGCATGATGATGAGCTGTCAATTCTTCTTCGTCACACCTTCTCTCGCGCTTTTTTACGGAAGCGCTTTCTCACACTCTTAACAGCCGCATTTCAAAAATGGCAGTTTTATTGGCGTTTCCGCCTTTGTCGTCCTGTTCACGTTTCATCGTGTGAAAAAAGGTTTTAATGACACCGTGTGGGAAACCTTTCTGTTATGGCTCTAACGAGAACGACGTGCACAGTACATTCGATGTTCGCGTTACCGTACGCCGAACCGCATTACGCTTGCATCACAATTCCTGGCGCCGTGAGTGCGCCTTCGTGAATCATTCAGCGTGATCACCAATATGCAAGAAACTTCATTAGCATAGCGGATGCAATTACTCATTTGCAAAGTTGGGATTGGCTCTCAATTCCTTCCAACCAAAGTGAGCTCCTCATCGTTTCTTCACAGATGCTCGAAGCTTAATTTTCACGTGGTGCAATTCTCGAGAACTCCCGGGGTGATAAGATTCTAAGCTGAAAAGATCCTAATTTGCACCCTCCAGACTGGTTAAAAAAATTACTACGCTAGCCAGGCCTAGCTCGGTCGATCGCAAATTGGACGCGCATTTGAAGCCTTCAGGGAGAAACTGGTCCTAAGGTGAGTAAGGTGATCTTAACAATGAAGAGACGAAGATGAAAATGACGACTTGATAAACCCTGGAAATGAAGTTGCACTGATAGAATGAAAAGTCCTTAGTGGCTGTGTTATGCTGTTCGCGCGCTCACGTCGCACGTTCAGCGATTTTTGCGGACTTTCCTTTCAAATATCTAACACACCAAAAGGACATGACAAAATTCACAATAAAAATAAAAACGCAACTTTAGCCCTCAAGCACAAACACGCACGCGCTGATTGCCAAATGCGCTTCCGGTCGCAGTTTTTACTATGATTATATTGAAAGCCTTATACAACATGAAATTCATTAGAACAAGCATATAAAGCAGATCAAGCACAACGGAAACAAAATGAGAAAACAAACGAGTCAAAACAAGTAAAAAACAAGCTTGTGAACAGATATCAACATTTGAAGATCACTGCAAGACAGATAGGTTGGTGAACCTTACTGCGGCATTTCAGCAACTGGACCGTCGCCTCCATCGCGCTTCTTCGTACCACTAACAATGTCATCGATTCTCAGAAGCATCACGGTGGTTTCCACCGCGGTCTTAAGTACCTGTAGTCGCACTGTCAATGGATCCCAAATGTTCAACTTATCCATGTCGACCTATAAAATATGAAATCAGTTAATTCATTTGCTTTCTGTAACATACCAGTTCTCCAGTTTTACCGTCAACACCCCACTTCCAATTTTCTTTGCATGCGTTATGCTTCGCACGTAAGGCAGTAATTTGGCGGACAGTCGAACCACCGCAGTTTTGAATCAACGTGCGCGGAATGACCTCCAAGGAACGTGCCAGCTGAGAGTAGGCAAACTGCTGAACACCTTCAATTTTCTTCGAATTTTCGATCAGCTTGCGAGACAGGGCCATTTCGAGAGCCCCACCGCCAGGGACCAATTTGGGGTTAATCATTACGTTGCGAACAACGTGAAGAGCATCTTGCAAATTGCGTTCCACTTCGTTGATAACATCTTTACTGGGTCCGCGCAAGACAATTGTGCAAGCATCCGCTTGTGGAGAAGTTACGTACGTATAGTACTCGTCAGCAATTTTGGTGATTTCAAAAAGCTCGGCCCGAGTACCGACATCTTCAGGGCGCAAATCAGTCGTGTCGTTCACAATACGACCTCCGCAAACGCTAAATACAAAGAGGTTGCCAACAAGATAAAGAAAGTAATACGTACCGAGCAAGACGATTGTTATCCGTTTTCTTAAGGCGTCTAATGGCTGTTATTCCCGCTTTTACGAGGTAGTGTTGGGCTAAGTCAGAAATTCCTTTTTCAGTAAAGACGAGATTAGGCTTCACACGAATAATATCATCACACTGGCGCTTGATGGCCTCTTCTTCCTGAAGGCAACAAATATACCCAAAATTAACTCAGTGCAAAAACCTGCTCCAAAACCCTACTCATATCCTCCTCCTTCATAATCTCCAAAGAAGTCTGACTTTCACCCTTCTTGTATTCCAGTGAACAGTCGAGAAGAACGATACGAGGATTCTCAATGCGCCGCTTCATTTTAGCATGAGTCACATCCTTATTGAGAACGACACCGGTAATAACCTTAGATTCTTCAATGGTTCCGCCAGGAATCTTTTCGACACGACAGTATCGCTTAATATCAATTTCGCGATAGCTCTGACGAGTGACAGAAACAGCCTGCACCGCTGAGATAGCGATCGAAACAGCCAAATCCATCCATTTCGACATCATTTTGGTCCCTAAGCAGGACTTGACAACCACACCCAATTCGCCTTCATTCTTGTTGTTTATGGTAATGCTGAAACAGGCATGCATCAATTCCTGAACTTGAAGTGCTAACAAACCTGAACTGCGTTTCCACAAGATGGATGATGTCGTCGAGAGCTTTGCGATAAGCCTTAGAAAATCATATACAAAAAAAAAATATTTGCACAATCTCACCTGAATAATCACCGTGGGATGAATGTTTTGAGTCAAAAATGTCTGCGAAACAGCCATCATTTCACCAGCAAGCACAATCACAGAAGTCGTTCCATCGCCTGTTTCTTCATCTTGAGTGCGTGCAATATCGATCATCGATTTCGCGGCAGGATGTTTAACAGTGATTTCTCGAAGAATAGCATTACCATCATTGGTCATGACAATTCCCCCCATCGGGTCCATCAGCATCTTCAACATGGCTCTAGGGCCCAGACTTGTTCGAATAACATCAGCAATCGCCTGAACCATTAGACCATATTTTATGAACGCATGTTGCACCAATTCGTTACCTTTGCAGCAGTGATATTTCCCAATTGAACTTGGTGACCAGATTCACGTTTCGTGTTCTGGCTTAACACAATGATTGGGGCGTTTCCTCGCATCATCTTGAACACTGAAAACCGGAACGTAGTAAACCAAATTTACATAGCGACACGAAACGAGTTCAACGAAGAGCTCCTTCAAATAACATTCATATCTAATGATCAGTCCTGCATTGCTTCGAGAAAACCGACGATGTGCCCGCACGCTGTAGCTTCGCGAATATTCCATTCGAAAACGCCGCGACGGGGTGACGATGTTCTAGCACGACGATACTCACTCAAATTTCAGGAAAATTCAGTTGTTCGGCATCGAACAAACGCGCCGCCTGATCCGAACTGCGTGCGTGCGAGGAGGAGAGCAACTGCCCGCGCGCGACACTCGCCGAACATCGACGTTTGTGCGGTGGGAGAACGCGTTCAGCTGGTGCCGACAACAACCAAGCCATATCCAGGTGGTGCAGCGCCTGCGTGTGTCCTATGTCCACCGTGATGTCCATTTGGAAACCAGCTGAACAGTATAGCAACCGTTTGTTGCTTTTAGAATGGGAAACGATTCGTCGAAGGCTCCCGGCTCAAGCGGATCTGCTGATGGAACGAGCTATTTCAAGTCGTCATCTGCTGTAGTGCAAAAACATTTGGACACAGCTAAAAAAAGTCGAGTGCTACAACTGAAAGCCGCTGGTTTAAAGAAAGTTCCTACATCAATTGAAGAGGTAACAGTGTGAGAGTTTTCTCTGCTTAATTAAGTTCATCATTTCAGATTGCAGATATAATCAGAAATCTTGATTTATCCAATAACAAGATCCGGGAGCTACCACTTTTCATTGGGTCATTCAATGCTCTGAAACAGCTGCATCTTGCAAATAACCTATTAGTGGAATTGCCTGATGAAATCGGATGTTTAAGAAACCTGGAAGTGCTTGATGTATCAAACAATCAGCTTGTTTCTTTGCCTGATACTTTGGTTGCATCTTCTGCGCTCAGTCGTATTAATCTTGCCAACAACAAGTTAACTCATTTGCCCACTGTTTTGTGCGATTTGCAATCGTTGGATGTTCTCGATTTGAGTGGAAACAAGATTGAAATTCTTCCTGATAACGTATGCTCACTAGAATACATTCAAAATATGCATATATTGAGTTTTAGGTAGGCAATTTGAAGGTATCGGAACTTATCCTGAACCAAAACCGACTGTGCTCATTGAACGATAGTTTGGCTTCTTGTCCCCGGCTTAGAATTCTTCGCATCCAAGAAAATTGTCTGAACAAGGAAAACTTAAGTGTCGTTCTTCTTCGCGATTCAAAGATAGCGCTTATTACTTTTGAAGGCAATATGTTTCAAGAAAAGGATTTCCAGCACCTTCCCGGGTATGATGCCTACCAAGACAGATTCACCGCTATTAAGAAAAAAGGTATTTGAGCAAATTGAACGTCCTTTATTTATTTATTATATATATGTACATAATCCGCGAAATACAAAATAAAACAACGAGCTTGTAGGTAGCCCTTAGGTAAACATTTCTGTTTTCATCAATCAACATTAATTCGCACGTGACGAATTGGCTAGTACCCACATCTGCAGCTGGATCCAAGGTACGAGATTTGAAACTTTAACGTAGACACCTGGTAGCCCTTTTCTCGCACAACCGAATCCCCAACTGACAATGCCATGAAGTTCGTATCGCCCGCCATTTTCACACATTAGTGGTCCGCCCGAATCACCCTAGAAAAGATTATGCGTACAACAACTAAAAAAGTTACTTACTCCACACGAGTCAACAAAACCTTTGTCAAATCCTGCACAAAACATTGAAATGGGTTCCACAGTGGACATGTAGTATGAAAAACATTTCCAAAATGGCAAAACGGGAACTTGGATTTCGGTTAGATCTTTTGTAGTTGGACCATTCTCACTGGACCGACCCCATCCTACCGAACTGATATTTAGTGACAACTTAATCATATTCAACTATACCAGCGACTGTGCAAATCTTGTAGTCTGAGGCGTGAGTTGACGGTAAACAAATTGGGCTTGTTTCAGCATTCACTTTGACTTCACGATCAAATCTAAATTTTACGAAAAATAAGCAGTTTGTTCTATAGGGAACCCACCTTAGCAAAGCGATATCATAGGTTAATCTTAATGGTAGATGCGATGGATGAACTGCTATTTCAGTTACTTTGTACAACTGACCGGCATTCGGCATGTTACTACCGAGATAAACTGAATAATCGGCTGGATTTTTTGTTCTAAAATCATTTTAACGTGAATGAAAAATGTGAGCTCACTGAATGCAGTGCGCTGCGGTTAGAGCGAATCTTTCGTGAATCAGTATACAACCGCAGCGACCTCCTTCCCTGTCTAAGAGTTGACCGGCCCATGGCCAGGCATTTGACTTTGATCTGGTACCACCAGCAATTCTGTTTCCCAAAAGCTAAATAACAAGTCGGTGATATTATCCAGTGAGCAGTGAGCACCTACCAAAGTATTCAGGAAACTAGTTGATACTGTTGAGTTAGTGATCCCGCAGTGTTTCGGTAAATCCGGAAAGCAAGTGATCGTTGAAAACAGCGCCACGCAGACAGTGATAGACAAGAGATTCATCTGAAAACAGCCACGTGTTTATGCATACAAGAAAATCAACATTATATTTATAATGATAACAGGTATGCGTGAGATCCACAGCCACCAAAAAGGCGCGAGCGAGTGCGTGGCGGGTTATTCGTAAATTGCAATAAGTCTTCTGAGTTGTTCTGATTTATTTGTTGCGTTTACTAACATCAATAAATTCTTTACGCAAATATGGTCCATTTCGTCCAGCGGTTGCTAAACCAACGATCTCAAATACCTTTTCAAGTCACTTTATGTTATAGATTTATAATATTTTGATTTCAAGATATGACTGAACTGAGTCTTGATCACATGCCGGCAGAAGTGAAGCTTGCCATCTTCAACAGAGTTCCGGCCAAAGACCTTTGGGTTAATGTGCGCGCTACAACTCCAACTGTGAGAGAATTTCTAAGCACCGACGGTTTCTGGAAGAATCGTCTGAAGGTATGTACGAGCCGCTGAAAGATTTTAAATAGTATTTCATTTACAGACTCTTTGTAGCACGTACTGCAGCAAACTAGAAAGGAACTGTGGTGATTTTGATCTAGTAAAGAAAACGGTAGCTGTTGAACAGGAATTAAACCGGTGGTCACGGGGTGCGGACAAAGTAGTACCAAATACGGAATTATTGAATTTCGAATGCCATGATGGAACAGTTGATGGCGTCAAGTTGTTTTCCGACTTATCTGGAGAGAGGCAATTTTGTTTAACCGGTGCTCGTGATCACAAAATTGCACTCTGGGATGTGTCGAAACTTGGTAAGGTACGGTTCAGCCATTTTGCAGCCTTTTCGATACAATCTGTTTAGTGTGGCAAGAACATGCTGGATGACGACGGTGTACGTGTGAACCCGATCGTGGCAACGCATCCAGAAGCGCATGATGTAAATGCGGTTCTATAATTGGATTACTCTATCCTTCGTTTTAGGGATGGGTTTGGCAATTCTGCGTCGAATCAGTGCGATCGGACTATGTGAATGCTTTTTCCTGTGGATGGGATAAATCCGTCCGTAATTGGCAAATTACTCCGACAGGGATAACGGTTGTTTCTTATGCGTTAGACAACGTAACATGGTTTTTTCAGGAAGTCGGAATCTCCGTAGGCGAGCATGCCCAACTCTGCATGAGTCCGAGTCAGAACCAGGTGTTATCTGGAACAATGAAAGGAGGCGTACGTGTGTGGGATTTACGTAAAGGAGAGCAACCTGTCCAGGATGTCATCCTGCATCGTGGAGCTGTTTTGGATATTATCTCTTTGGTACTATTATCGATAATTGCAAATACCCTACTTATTTTTCAGCAAAACAGTGAATACGTTTACACAACCAGCGAAGACGGAACTATTGCGATGCATGATCGTCGAATGTGGAAAAGAGTGCACGCAAGCAGAATGCCCAATGGTGACGGCTATTTTTCCAGTATCAGTCTACGTGGTGACGTTCTAATGGCTCACTCCAGCAAAGGATGGTTTACATGCATGGACAAAGCTAATCTTCGTCGTATTATCATGGTAATGTTCTACATGTGTCGTTCATCCATATACACTTGTTGTATTAGCCGTTCACTCCGCAGTTTGAAACTGACAAGAATCGACAGATTATGCTTGAAGAAGGAGCTCTTTTCATAAAAGGCGAACGCGAAGTGCAGGTCTACACTACCGGTAAAGACCCTACTTTTATCGGTAAGACATGTAGGTTTGATGCGATTGTTGCTAAGGTTAGTTGCTCTACTCGACTACACGAATTCTTCGACTTGTTTAGATGTCGTACGATAGAGGCGTTATGGCCCTCGGCAGTGGTAGCGGTGAAGTTATCTTTTACTTTGCCGATCAGCACGAGTGACAGCCTATAATATGGTCCTTCTTCCGTGTACGGATTTTCCTCATACATACAGTATAACCCTGATCTCTATGTTATATATTGCCGTGTGACATACCGGCTTTAACTTTCATATCGTTAGATCTTTTTCTATCCTTTCGCCGACCGGCTTTTTCCATTCGTCTTTCAACTTTTGTAGAATTAGCTATAAACTGTGGTATAGATGGTATAGATTGTGGCACTTGAGGCAAGTCGTTTGTGTCATCTTGTTTCGCCGTTGATGATGGAGATGACGTGTGCTCCATCGGTTTGTTGACTCCGGCCTGCTCCCTCTATGCCTTTGTTGATTCATTTAGCAGCTGAATATTTCGTAAACAAGGATAGGCGTGCTTTAGGAGTGCTGCGAAACGTCCGCAGCCCTGCCCTGCGCTGTTACTTTACGTTACGGAGAGAGGAGCCAGTTAAGACGCAGAACAACATCTCAGTCAGATGTTCTGTTGATTGGTTTACTTACAAACCACAGTTGTCGTCGTGCACGCTTGGCTGAACGAACCGTCGCGAGTAATGTAGCGCATCTTTTCGATTTCAGGTTGCGAAACGAAGATGAGTTCTGTGGGAGAAGAACTCGGCAGAGTATATGATGGTCTTCCAGTATGGGGAAAGGCTGCCGCCGTCGGCGGAGTTGCATTAATTGTTTACTTGCCCTATAAATGGTTTGTAAGTGTTCCTCGAAGCAGTCCATTCAAAAAGGATTTCAAGAAAGGTTTGATGAACGTGATGAGTATTTGTTGAAACGGGTCTCTTTTAAGGAATCGTTTATTTGTACCAGTTTCCCAGAAGCCGCGCCGTTCCATGTCTTTCTCCGTTTTGTCTGAAATTGGAAACATGGCTACGGATTTCAGATATACCGTATGAGGTAAGATCTGAGTGCTAAGTGTTCTCCAGCGCTCCATACGCTTCATGACGACGGAGCGGACGAAAAGAACACGTTATGACAATTTAAAATCTAATTCTCCGCACTACAAGCAGCTGGGCATTGTCTCTTTCCGTCTTGTACAAAGCACAATTATAGAATGTGGAAATACCGCTGAATGTACGCTCACGCGAGGGAACCCTTCCGTTTGTTGAATTAGATGGTAGGGAATATCCAGACTCAGGATTCGCCATTAAGAATCTGACCATTCTTATGAAGAAAGAAGTTCTCGATTCTCATCTCAACGACGAACAACGCGCTATTTCACGAGCATATGAAAACCTAATCGAAACGTCGCTGCTAATGTCCTACAATCTAACTGGAAGAATTCCGCATGTTTCCGAAATGTTCGCTCTTCTTCCGCCATCATTCTCTCTTCTGCGTCCAATTGTTTCGTGGTTCGCACAAAGATCGTTTATTTCAAAAGTCAGAAAAAGGTACCGTAATCCTTCTCAATTGTGTGCATTGCAGATGGTTCTTGCTTCGAAATCGTGTGGAATCAGCAAGCATTCCGATGACGACATCGTTAAAATAGGCGAAGATGACTTGAAAGCGATTTCCGTCTATCTGGGCAGTAAGCACTACTTTACAGGTTTCAAGCCAACTCGTGTGCGTATGCAGAAACATGAGACAACCAGTTTGATCGATCGGTTTAGATTGATGCAGCGCTCTTTGGGATGCTTAGTCAGATCATTTACATGCCATTTGACACCTCTCACAAACAATTCATCGCGGAAAAATGTCCGAATCTGAAGGATTTCTGTGAACGTGTGAAAGGTAACTCTTACAGCTATATTCTGTTACAAAAACTCGATTTCAAGCACGTTACTGGCCTGACTGGGATGACTGCACCACAAATTTCGCTCTGAACAGTGACCGAAAAAAGAAAACTTAATTCGACTAATCGAGCGCGACGGGAGTGTTGCTTGGCGGCAAAGTAGTTTCTTTGTAACATTTTCTAACCGGACAATTATAACGACAATTGAGCAATTATAGCGAATAATTAACATTTAATAACTGATTAAATAATTAAACTAAATATGACTTTGAGAGAGGGACGAAATTGTTCTACTCATCGGCCAAAGCAAGCGGCCACATATGCATAATAACGGTTGTGTCCTCACACTGGCTCTGTTTTCATAGTAACAGAAACAGCGCAACCAACAAGTGTCGCTAGTGCCATTACGATAAGAGCAAAGACGCCGATCCAGAAACTGTAGCCTATGTGGTCCATGTCATTCGCCTGCGCATTGTAGCGAGAGACACTTCCTGCAAGCAATCGAGATCCTAAAAATTGTTGACAGGCGGTTGGTGATACCGATTTTGTCGTGATTCTTCGCTCCGTAAATTGAGATCGCGACAATAAGAAAGATCGTCACTAAGCCACAAAGAATTGGTAGTGGAGCAAATATCGACGGGCAACAGAAAGCGAAGCAGCTGAGAATGGCCCACCCCAAAATGAATATTTCTAACAGAAGTGCCAGAATCATGAACGCGATGACGGCCTTTTCCCAAGGTTCCTTGTTCTAAATGTTGAAAATGAGAAAACAAATTCATTAATTCAAACTGCTGACGTTCCACCACTCCTTGCAGTCGTTTGCATTTGCTGAGCCGCAGTTGTAGCTAATGATCCCCATGTTGGGCCCTCCGCCATCTTTCGACTGCTGCCAGCCCGGAGTGAACATGGAGACGATCGTAGCGGCGGTTCCAATTGCAACAATAATGATAAAACCAACTTTAAGAACAGCTCCACACATTTTGAATAGGACTTGAGAAGAACGCCGACTACAAGCTACCACCGATGATTGCAAAAGTGACTTTGATGGTCAAATGTTAACCAATTCTCTGTGTTTCCATGGAGTATTGGCGCATCGTGATCAGTTTCCAAGCAACACTAAGGTGCGCCTTATTTAGAATTCTTTGCTCTACACTTTGACATTTCAGCTGCGCATCGTCAATTGAAGCGGCGGAACTGGTGCACAGCTCGTGGAAAGAGTATAGTGAAAAGCAACGAACAATGAGGATCTTCTTTCGTTGTTTCCGATTTTCTGAATTTCTTGATGCAAAAGGCGCATTTTGGATTCTTCGCATCCTTCATGCTCTATCCTTCTCCCACAAATGTTCGCGCAATTTCAATAACAACATCTGTTTACAAGAACTCCTTTGAATGCAATCGGCCACAGATTCTGCACAAGCAGCTCGGTTCGCTTATGTACGAATTAGCCGAAATGAACAGCGTTGGATTTCCCGCTGCCTTAATCACATGCAGCCAGCCGCTTGTGAGACTCTTCGGAAAACTTTTTCTCTTCCGATTTGGCCTAATGATCAGCAGAAAACTCTAAATTCGTGGCCTGACACAAACATGTCCATGAATGCATCATCCCCTATGCTCCACTCAAAAGTCTTCATCCTCCCTGGTGTTTGTTTGAAAAGAACGGCCCGGACTCCCTCTTGTTTGTAAATATCTTTTCAAATTTATAACCCTCGGCTGTTTGTGTGTGCTGCGGCAGTGGGTATTTGCCTAAAATGATTTCGGCAATGCTGAACAACTCGCTCACAATTGCCGCTGCACCAAACGCGCGTGGTGCTAAAAACATTAATTTATTTCCCGCCTCGATCTATCCATATCTCGGAAGGCATCTTAATGACTTTCCCTGTACGAGGCGCCCCGGGTGATGAAAACAAATCTTTTTCAACTGGCTGTCGTTTGGATTTCTTTGCTTGACGTGAATTAAAAAGACCTGGCAAGATGACAAAGCTGACGCGTTCCAGCAGCATCTAACAAGACGGTGGTCTAGTTTTCTGTCGGTGGTCGGGACAATACATCTATCCATAAGTTAGGGAATGAGAGAGAGCGTGTGTGGCCGTCATGTCCTCTATTTACGACACTTGGCCTGAGTTTGGCAATGGCACCGCCTTGAGTCGTTTTTGGTGGAGTTCCCGGCTCCGATGTGTACAAACAGAAAATTCTTCGATTAGTTCGTGGAGGCTGAGTGTCTCAAAACAGCTGATCAACGTGTCACTCGTCTTAGCTTCGACTCGTTGTTTTGAGTCGCAACCGCTTTCGCTGGGAAGGTCGCTGCAGAGGAAACAACATCCCCGCTTCAAGAGAATGTCTTTATACGAAATTGTTTTTAGCGTTGTTTTTATGGACAAATCGTGTTTTACGATGAGCGTTTCACTGCCGTTGCGGAATGCGGTTGCGGGTTTCCGATATTGATCCCCGGAAACAACCGGGCCCAATTTGACAAGCTGTTTAGCTAGCTCAGTTCTCCTAAAGCGACATCGCTATTGTCGTTCTTTGGTTCTTAATAAACAACAAAATTTGTGTTACATCAACGGCCTTGAGGAAAAGGTTCGCTCGGCGTTTTCGACGCTGGAAGTATGGCTAAAGCTGTTTGCGAAAAATCTCTCTTTATATCTGATTGCTTTGCTTTGCCACTTAGCTTAGCTTCAACACGTTTGCGTGTTTTTGGATGCAAGCTGTACGAGTTTGTTGTTTTCCTAATCTCGTTTTTCCTAACCTTAGCTTAGATTATTGTTTTGATGGTGCGCGCTTTCAGGTTGCGTTGCAAATCGTTAACATCGCTATGCGTTGATTGAGGAACACGAGAGTGTGCGAACAGCGACTTTCAGCTTTTCGTGGGCATCGTGAGGCGTGTGGTTGGATGAAGGTTCGACAACAGCTGTTCATTGTTGATCAAAGTTTTTGATTTTCGTGTTTACCCTTGTGGCACAGCCATCTCCAATGACTTTCAACCCAGCGCTGATAGTTCCTAATTCCTTGTAGTTCGTGTACCAATCAATCCCAAAAGGTCGCTGAATGGCGGATTTTATAGTTACACCCTTTCAGAAAAGCAGATCAGATGCCTTCAACCACTGAAGATGTCTGTTCAGAGTGGTTCACATTCGAATGCACCGAGAAAAGCTGCTGCGAAAGTTACCACATGCGCTTTCTGATGCTTCTCTTCTCGCTCGGACTATTCGTGCTGGCTTTGTTGGTAGCTGGAATTTGGCTAATGTTTGAGTTTCGACCGGCATACAGGTACAGTTACGGAGTGCGTATAGTACATTTTGCGTTTAGAAACCGACTGCGCCGCCACGATCACGAACCGTCGGAAATTGAGGTGAAAAGCAGCGAGGAGACGAGGTACTTGCGACGCATGTCCGAAATGAAGTACGTGCACTTGCTTTCAATATGCTTTAGAGCAGCTGTTGTCATTTGCGCTTTGTTTGGTGAGCAACGTTGCTTTTGGAATTTTAAGTCGATTCAAACAACAAAGCTACACCGACAAATGCTTCCTTTATCCTACAAGCTCAACGTCATTCACACTTCTACGCACTTTCTACTCTTTCTCAATTTCAGCCCTCTTGCTCGGCATCACGTGTAACGATGATAGAAATGATCTCGCGAAGACATTTAAGAGAGCACATTCGAAGTGCTCGAATTGCTTTCTATTACTTAACTTTGTATATGTGTGAGTGTTGCTATATTAGTAGGTTGCTTCATTGTATGGAAAAATGAAAAATTAGCCTTTTGTTGCTATTGCATTCATTGTGTATTTTACGGTTTTTAAGACAAACGCTATTGCCCTCTCAATGATCCGTGAACTCCGCTCCGAACGTTTGCTATGTGCGAAAGAGAACTCTTGAAGCTAATGTTTATATCACATTATAAGTATAATTGAATGCGGAATGAACAAGTATGAACAGACTAACGTTTTGCACAACACTTTGTGGCTGACCTTCACACTCTCCCTTCAAGGCTTTTGCAAGTTGGTTTTGATGCTCTTCAGAACATCCATAATGAGATCGACAGCGCTGTCTCCTCCTTCTGGTTTCGAGTTTCCCTTCATTGAACGATATCGCGAACTCAGGCAGCACGTATTCTCGGCGCACTGAACGTAGTCGTCCTGGCAAACGCACGCTTTCGAGTTTGCGGGTAGGCGGATTATGATGCAAGCGGTTGTCGGCGGCAAATCTGCAATGAACTGTTAGTTGACGACGTTGCGATCAGTATCACCTGGAGCGCTCAGCGCAGCCTGCTTGCTATTGTGAACGGCGTCTTGAGTTTCGGCTTAAGCACCCAAAGTTAACACAAAATTGTTAGACTAGATTTACCGGAAGCTTGGTATGAATTTCCATTTTCGCTCGCAAATGCGCTATCGATGCTGGAGAAAGCGTCCTGGTTCGAGTGATATTCTCCGTTGGAAAAGCCGTTTCCGTTTGATTCAAAGGCAGTTTGGCTATTACCATGATCGTTCTGGACGTAAGTCGTATGATACGCTTGAATGTGTCCGTTGACATTTCCGCTGGTCGTGTGGCTTTGCTGTTGATATCCACTTCCGAACTGATCGTTGTTGTAGTTTCCGCTGACGGCTTCTTTGGGTTGATCGTTTGAACTCTGAAAGAGAGACAGTTAGATGCTTGGAGAAGCACTGGAAACATGCATGTTCTGGGTTTGAGTGCTTGTCGCAATTGCACTGGTAGTGACTCTGCGGACCTTCGTGTTGCACGCTGATCATGACGCATTGACACGGATTCTGCTGTCGATTTTTGTTGTGATTGGATGAGGTCGAAAGCGCTGGAGTGGTCGTGGTGGTGGACGTTGTAGTCATCAATGTGGGGGAATAGGTTGTGGGGAATTGTTGTCCGTTCCCGAAATTGTTGTTGTTCACGTTGTTGTTGGAAATACCGTTAGAAGTCGTGCACTGACATTGGTATTGCGGAGACTGAGTTCCTTGCGCGTGGTTCTGGATTACAATAAGCACACAGCCACATTGTGCGTTCGGAGTCGCTTGCATTTGAGTGAGCTCCTGCTGAAGCTCTTGTTGATCGATGCGTTGTTGTTGAGGGAGAAGAGCGGTCTGTCCATTCGGGTTCTGAAATGTGGGACTTAAGGGTTCGAAAAACAGCTACGTGTCCGTTCTGTTTGTTCTTTTGTTTTAGTTGCGAGATTACAAAGCATCTTCACAGAGCGCGCGCGAAGAGGCTCAACACAATTACCTTCTGATTGCTGTCACAACTGCACTGCAACTGTTGATTCTGCACACTTATGATGACACAGCTGCAATGCTGGCGCTTCGTGCGAACAGACAATTTCCGACCCTGGATGCTGTGTCCATGAGCCTAGAATGTTCCATCAATCTAAACACCCTTTGAGAATCCAAATTACCAGAAGTACAATGCAGGAGAGAAGAATAAACGATTTAAGCAGCATTTCCTAAAACGACGCATTCTCACAAATAGATTGAGGGCATACGGTAGTCTACCGATCGGTTTCCGTAGCGAAGTTTGCTTCGGGACGATGGGCGCTGACGAACAAGTGACGCATTCTTGCCTGCTTCACCTTTTATACCTCAGTTGACCGTTGTCCACTTCAGAGAAAAAAAGAGGCGGAGTTTGATTAGCCGTTGTTCTAGAGTAATCTCAAGTTACGGAGCTAACACTTGTGAAAAGCCAGACGATGAATTTGTATACCGCCTGTAAGAAGTGCACTCCCGATCAGACGAAACCGGTTTACCGGGAAGTAAGTAACCTTTGCATTAGACTCTCCACCCGTTGTGAGTTAACAAGGGTGTGAAAATGTCGCCCTGTTTGTTTTGCGATTTGTCCCTGTCTGTTGTCATGTAGTGTTGAAAATAGTCTAATTTAAACATAGCACGACGACGGAAGAACTTTCTATCAGCGCTCGGGGTGTCGTGGCGCATATGCTATTCACCTGCTGGTTGCAGACGGAAATCGTGCATTGAAAAGGGAGCCGCCCGTCATGTCGTACCGTAAGATCGTCTCGAAAGTTTGCGGTCAATGTAAACAAGAACGTAACCAGTAAATGAATAGAAATATTTTTTCATCGAAGATCACCGCAGGAGAGTAAAAAGTGGTTGAATGAAAGGAGGACATGAGTAGAGCGCGAAGTATTGAATTGCTGCAAAGAATTCACCGGTTTTGGTGCACAAACAAATGAAACAGCGTGCATCGTATCGACTTCAACTTCTGCACTGACAGTGCTGCTTACCTAGAAGGTGAAATTCCTGAGAATGCAGCCAGCAGCGTTGGACAACACAAACAACATGCTGCGCAATTTGCACAATACGGTATTTCAGCGTTCACAGTGAGATGTTTTGATCCGTTCTGTGTTCCTACTACTGTTCCGTGTGCTAATTGCAGCATTCGATTGGTAGCACCTTGAGAGTTCACGTTGCTGGATCCCACATGTTGTACGCTTTAAAGGACCTATCGTCCATATCGTGGGCTTCGTATGCAAATCGTCGTTGAGTTGGGTCGGCGACCAGATTAGAGCAATGACGGCGCTCGTTCGCAGTTGCAATGCCAAATAGGGGATAGTAACGGGGCTTCGTTGCGTCCAACACTCGTTTATGCGATTGTAATCCGTCGGGAACGTGAAAATCAGATTGTCACTCAGCACCTGTGCTTATTCTTTCGGTCTTTCCAGCGAAATTAGCAAAATAGGATGTGTATAACGGCAAGAGTCTGATTTGACGTTTGAGAGCGTTTGTTCCGATTGAGTCCTGTGACAGAGAGATCGGGCGGAAGCAGCAGTTGTTGCAATCTATTATTTGGAATATGTGATGGGAGTGGGCCAGACGAACTTTTTCCGTAAATTGCGCTTTGGAATCGGCAACATTTGCGACTCACACATGGCGTGATGAAGACAAAAAATGAAACACACTCCTGTTTAAAGCCTAAACGCGCTTTACAGCAATAATCATCTTTAGTCGTGCGCCGTTTGACGTAACGTGGAGCAGGAGGCATCGCCGCCATCAAGCCCGTGCCGCAAATCATCCGCGAAAGTTCTTATAGCTGCCAACAACAACATCAAATGCAGCTTTAATCGTATTTGCTGCTTTTCTGTTGTCTCTTTTTCCGACTCTTCTTCGCAATTCTGAATTCTCTCTCGCTCGCTACCGGAAATAAGCGTTCCACTGTTTGCAAACATCATCTTGTGCTCGATTCAGACGTTCTGCCTAATGACAGTTGCTGTTTTTGTGACAGACGAACCGATTGTTGTCTGCTGCATGCTTTTCGGTCTTTTGTTGTTGGCAAAACAAAAGGTGCTGTTGATTCCAGACGTTCTGTCCTCTCGTTTTGTTCTCCTCTGCGGCTAAACGATGCATACGGAAGAGCACTTAATGCGAAACCGGCTCATTTATGGTGGGCGACCCGAGTTGCCTGTGACGCGAACAGGTGTTTTCATCCAATTGTTTGCTTTTCTAATTGGCGTGGGCAAAACCGGAAAATTATAAGGTTGACTGCACGCATGAAATACTCCGAGTGGTACGGTAACTGTAAAAGACGAGAAATCACTGATTTCTTCAAAAACGCGAAGCGGCCTTGCACTGACAACGTGAAGAACAAAGCGTAATATAAATATTCACTACGATGCGAGTTCCTCCTTTCTGTTTTTGCGAGTTCTAAGACGCAACTTGAACGGAATTTCGTCCGTTGGTATTTTGCTTCTCGCAGAATTTTTGAACCTTCAATTGTCCTTCATTCATCTGTGCGTGAACGATTCAGAACTGAGGAGGCGACTGCCACTCCACTCATGTGCATGAACACAATGACTATATAAAGTTTGTTAATATTTCATTTGGATGAACGAAAACACAACTGCAATGAATATTAGACGATCGGATTAATGCTTCGCGTTGTGCGCGTTCACGGTCGCCGAAAAATTAATATTTAGAACGCCAGAGAGCGGAATCATAAAGGATCTCTCTCGTTGCAACTTTAAGGTTTTCGTTTTTGCATCGGCGCGAAGCAGATGGCCGTTGGCATGATTTGCTCGAACCCTCGACCCAGGAGGAATTATATAGAAAAATGTAAGCCCATTAAAGCCCTATCAGGCCTGCGATCAGAGGAGAGCGTTGAAGCGGTCACGTGAAGTTGTCATTTTCGTTCCTCCGACTTGTTTCGCTCTGATGTCGTCTGATGTTGTTATTGTGGAATATTCTTTCCTGGCGTGTTTACACAAAAATCTCAGATGCACTGTTTCACTGCTCTCTATTATCATATAACATTATGCTCCGCGTATTCAGTCTGCATCTGATTTGCCGAGCAACGAACGACTCGCGGCGCCAAATGGGAAGACGAGTCGCGAGGGCCTACGTTACGTGTGCGACTTTTCGACGTTCAAAGAGTGAAATGAATCGAGTGAGCATAAGTCTGCTGCCGGCGCCGAAAACAAATTATCGTCTTAGCAACAATTAACCATTTCGCAAACGGCAATCGCACGCTTATGTCTTTCTCGGGTTTTTTGCGTAGTGTATGGCCATGTTGCGTTCAGCACTCGTTCCCTGTATTGCATCCTTTAAATTGCCGTTGATTTCATTAATGGAGTCGCATTGTCTCTTTTATTCGCTCAATTCGTTTTCTTTTCATTGGCATTTCCCTTCCGCCATCGACGTAACTGCGAATATGAACGAGTACCAAGAGAACAATAACGCAGATGAATGCAATTTCGAATAGTTCGGTTTAAAGATCGATCGTGCCGGAGAACGCTTACGTGGCTTTCAGATCCGAGCTCACCATATGCCCTTTCCCTCGTTACTAAGATGTATCCGCTCCTATTCGTTTTCTATTTCACAAACTCAGCTGTCAGGCGCGCTGTTACTGTTTATGTCCAGGCGAAGAGTGCCTCAGTAATTGCATTTTTAGCGACACAGGTGTTTTCACACCACCGTGCCAGCTTTCGTTGTAGCAATGCAGAGAAGTCGAACTTCTCTAGGCGGTTTAAACGCGAAAAAACTGAATTGTTTTCGAAAAACGGTTCGGGTGGTTGGCAATTGGCCCTCAATGTTACACTTTTGATTTATGTCGTTAAAGAACGATAATTAAAAGAAAAACAACGGGAGCGGTTTGTGAGGAACAAGTTTTGGATATCACGTGACGTTTACGCCGGCTTCGGATGTTGTTGGATGTATGTGGCCGACGGCATACGTTAAGGCATCTGTCGTTTATCAGATATTACTAGAAATTGTGCAGTCTAGGTTTGTTGTTTAGCTCGGCTCGGATAGCTATCAGACCGGGAAACGCTCGTTCCACTCAACGTCACTCGCACGGCTCGTATTTGCTAATTATCGTTTAACATCAATTCGTTTTTGATCCATCGAGACTGACTGCGTACGTATTATTTCGTTTTTGCTTTCAGTATGCGTCGCAATCGATTGAACACAGACAGCAGTTTATCGGCAAATTCCCCCGGAACATCGCCTAGTGAACGATCGAAACTCGAACGAATCGGTTATTCTGTACTTCGACGGTCATCTCACCAAGGAGTTCGATTTCAGGTTCATTTTCGTCTTCGCCTTCTTCAAAATGGAACGAGGTTTCCGAATTTCACAAATCTTATCAACGATCTCTGCGCGAGCGGCGAACATCTCTTCCCGTCACTACAAATCCTTTGTTATTGCGGCCCACGGTAACTAGTTCTCGTTTTGCTTTCGCGTATTAACGAGCTTCACCTTTAGAGCAGCATTTCTGAAGCCAGAGGCCTCGTTGTCGATATGCTCGCAAGCAAAGACCTTCCATCAAATGTAGCCTCCTGTCTGCGCGCAGTTGCTTCCCTTCTTACCCAACACAACGTACTCACTTAGTAAATTCATTTCGTTGTTTTTCAATCTGAATTCAGCCGGCCCACAGTCTGAATCTCGTTGAACTGGGATTGCCACGAGTTGTCGAAAACCCCTTCAGCGGAGAACGGTTGGTAGTCTCAACGGTAAGTACGCTTGTTCCTTTTTTGGTTTGGATGGTGTTTCGTTTTCATCGTAATGATCTTCCATGCAAACCAACCGTTAGAAGCCTTATTGTCTTATAGCACTCTATTTAATGCGTTCGCGCCTTTCTCGAATGTTTAACAAAGGTCGCCAGCACTGTCCGCTGTGCTCTCTCCGTTGATTATCCACTAACGATTGGGGAAACACGCACTGTTTTACAAGAAATCGCAATGCACCTTCTTTAGTCCCGAGGACGGCTGATCGCAGAAGGCTACTGAGATAAGTGTATTAAAGAACGAAAATTCGCGCCGGAGATTTAGTAAGAGCTGCGCGTTTCAGGCGTATCCCTGTCACGCCATTCACCTCTCCGCTAACGTCACAAAGACATTCGGCGTTTCAGTTGGCATTTCGAATGTCCTTTAAACTTTGCGTTCCAACTTACTGTTTCCGTGTGCACGAGTAGATTATGATTTGTGGTGCGCGTGTGCTCCCGTTGTTTCTGAATTGGACACAACGGCGGAGAAACGTACATCAGGAGTGCCCAGTGTTAATCGTCGACAAGTGCAGTTAGTGTTCAGGAGTGAAATGTATTTTGATCCTCGTGCAAAATTGAATTAATCTATCAACAGCATAATTGAATCTTGGAGGTCGTCTTCTTCGATTGCTTTTTGGCGATGGTAAGTCTCGTCGCCAAGCCGAGCCGCATCCATAAACGCTCCTTAAGCGCTGAGGCGACGTCTCGTGGTTGTCACTGTTGGCTGCACGGCTCTCATATGCCTCGACAGCTTCATTTACATGAATAAACGAGTTCAAACAACGCAAAAAGGTCTTTGTGAAATTGGTGAATTTTCGACCGTTACGAAAAGACGAAACAAGGAAGAGAAAACGTGAATTTGAAGCGTCTTCGTCGTTTCTGAATGGCACGCAATTAAATTGACTTCATTAAGTGTTTTATGCGCCCATATTAAACTCCGCAGGGCTGTTTGCTAAATGAATGTTTGACGTATTCTGAGGAATCCCTTTCGCTGTGCCATTTATTTTAATTAACGTCTAAAAGCGCAAATTAATGAACATCAATGAGTTAAATACGTTTTGCTCCACCAATGCCGTTTTCACGCTAATATGCAAATACGAAAAAGGCTTTCGAAATCTCGCCCTACCTCTTAAAGAAAGAGAAGAGGAGAATGGCTAACAACCCCCCATCCGTCAATAGCGCATCAACAAGAACGTCGTCCGCTTTGCGGTCGAAGCTCTCACGAATCGCAACCCTCAAAGTTTGGATCGCGCAAAAACAGCCGCAGACTGTTTACGATTAAGGTGAGAAGATGACGGAATCGTTACAAGTCAGATGAATTCTTATTATTGATAAATGTGCACAACAACCGCTGAGGCTCAGTGTTTCGTCTTTGCCAACCGTTAGAGGACAGACGTTGTTTTGACCACGATTTTATGAGAGTACGAAAAGAGCTTGTTCTGCCTGCATCAACAAGCAACTGAAATCCCTGCAATTATCGATTTCTTTCATAAATGATTAGTGCAGTCAAAGTTTTGCCGATTACATTTGACACCGGACATCGCTTAAGCTATTCTCCCTATCGATATTAGCAGTGCTTGTCTTCGGGCCGTGCGTACATACGTGAGCGCAATGGTGGTGGTAGTGATTAGCCAGAAGCCTTCTTTAGACGATTCGTGGATTTTGTGACGTCTCGCGGCGAGAGATATAAGCGCTTCGCAGGACGGCGCACTTGATGCGCTTTCCTAGTTGCTTTGCGCGATAAATCCGCTGAGGCTCGGAAGCGTGATTGAATGCAACTACGTTTTCTGTAAACCTCTTTTATAAATCGCGGAACTTTTTTCGGTCTTTCGAAAATGAACCAGCACCGATCGAGTGCCGACTCGGGCTCCGTACGTTTCGCCGTTTCGACCAATGGGAAGAAGACGGCGAAAATGGCGCGCAGCTGCTCTGATCTTGCTCCGGCGAGTCGAAGCGTTGAGCACGATTCGACTGTGAGCAGTGGACAGATGGATCCGCAACAAAGAACCACTAGTAGCTCGAGTCGTAGCTCCACGTCCAGCACTAACAACTTAGCGCTTATCGGATTGTGTCGCTTCTGCAAGAAAGAATGCGTGTGTCACTGTTGCTCTGACTGCAATCACACGCTTTATGCTCCGGTGGGTTTGATTTATAACAGCTTACGTCTATCTCTATTTCTCAACGATTCTCTGTTACTAAGCAATTTTAATTCGGTGAAATGCTCGCCGCTTTCGTTTCGAATTCTTATAGCATATTTTGGGGTCGTTGCGAGTCGAAATTTCCTATATTAGCATCGTTGAAAGTATTCCCTGACCTGTCGTGCCCCCTTTCTTCAACATTACTGCGACAAAACAGATTGTTTTCATCAAAACAGCTAAAGGGGTAAAATCTCCTCGGTAATCGAAACGCCTTTAAAGAGAGCGGAACAGTGCCGCAGAGTACCGGCGTTGCCCCATCGCAAAGTTGTTTTCAAACAAGGAAATGAGAGAATTGCTCTTCAAGTTCAACAAATGAAATTCCGAAACTAATTCACTTGTTCATTGCACAGACGTCGTTTCCTGTCAACACGTTTTGTGTGCGTGAAGAGTGAACGGGTGTTTCCTTGTCGTCCGTTCAGTTCACATCCCAATGCCTCCATTCCGTGCCAAAACTTCCTTTTAACAGAAAATCTCTGTTCGTCGTGGACCTTAGCGTAACTTTTACGCGACACCCGTGCACTTTCTCCCTCAGCTCTCATGCTTGGGGAATAAACACGAATGAGGGGGATGTGAGGAGGTAGGCACCGTCAGAGAAGTAGCGTTGTTGTTGCTGTTAGAAGTTTAGCCGTCTTCTACCACAATGTACCACCATCTCCATTCGTCCGTTTATGTGTATATCCCCAGCATTACGGTGCTATTGCGTGTTCCCTGAAATTGTTCCCATTCCGCAAATGCCATTTGCCGTCAGTTTTTGCGTTTCGCGCTTCTACGATGACAAATTTGAATTTGTAGGTTCTTTGCGACCATTTGCGATTAATAGTTACTCGTGAAGATGGCCGCGGTTGGGCTTTTGTTCCCCATGTTGGTCAGCATTTGTAGTCGAATGCCCTCGGCAGGCATTGCAATGCGCCGTCGTCGCACTCGTCATCATTAGTTTTGACTTTTTGTGCAAAGAGTGTTCTTACACGATAAAACAAGAAATCCAGCCCGGCGCCTTGGAATATTCTGCGCGTTCTATGTATCTCCCCTTCGTCTGTCTTCCTTCATTAGGAATTGATTTCAGTGAAAGCTCATTAACTTGTTCGTTAAATTTTCTGGCTCCTCGGCCTCTCATCTAATTGCTCCCTTTTGCTTTCATGAAAACGATGCCCATTCTTATTTTTGTCTGCTGCGCGGCGGTTCTTGGGAGTAAATGACTTACTCTTACAAGACGCACTCATTTCTCCACTAATTTGTCATTTCCTGTTTTGCGCTGAGCCCAACGCCCTCAGTTCTTTGTTTTGTCTGTGCCGGGCGGAAAGTGATAATGAGGGTTGAAATACGATGTTTTAAGATATGCATTCATAACCCGTAGATTAACTTATTGATATGTGCTTATTTTGAAGTCATACAACTGACGAGAGCGATGACGGCTGTTGACAGAACTGAGCCCTTTTCTCGTGAGCTCCACCGCACGTGCGCGTGTCCCGTAAGCGTATTCTCTTTTTGTAGTTGAACTTTTTTCATTCTCTCAGCGGACGCACACAGCTGCACCGCAGATCGATGTAATTGTTTATGGGTAAAAAGTGCGTGAGTGGTAGCACTAACGGCTCGAAGTCGCCGAATGCGTCGAAAAATGTCGATCGCCACGACACGATGTTCTATGCATCGCTGCTGAAGGGTCGCGTCGCTAGGGCATTCAAGTTGGACAGCGCCTCTCGACCTGGCACCGGTGCGCGTTGTCTTTATGCGTGCCTAGAGAGCGAAAGCCGACAGGAGGTACAATATTTTCTCAATTTGTATTTTCTCCGAAAGCGTTTTGCTTGATTACACTTTTCATGTTTGTCCTTCCAAGAATGCACAAACACTCTACGTAACAATCAAGCATTCAGAGAGGAGGGACTACTGAAAAGTTAACTCAGCCTTCCGAAAAGCAAAATCTGAAATGTTGAACAATCATTGATTATTACGATATGTTAATTGTGTTTGTGAGGCCCGAAAATTGGAGAAAATGAATATTCACTCGTTCTAGAAACGGGAACTGAATTAACTAACTTATTTTTTAGGCAACAAAGCCACGCGTAAGTAACATTACGTTTTCTACAGTAACAAGTGCAACTGGTCTTCCCACGATTGCCGCGGAGCCGTCGAGACCGCGGTCGTCGAGTTATTGGAAACCGAATTCACACGAACGATCCGAAATCAGTGGCACGACGCCTCAGATCAATGCTTCGCTCCCCGCTAAATTGAATGCTGTTGGAAGCACTAGCGGCGAAGCAGCAAACGATGCAGAGATAACTGGGAGAAAAAGAAACGCCGACAACGGTCCGGTCGGACCACAGCCCGATGGCTACGGCCCATCGGCGGCACCGAGACCTCAAACGAAATGTTTGCTTTATCACATTTTTAACTCAGCGGTATTTACTTTAAAATTGTAGTTCAAAACACGGAGCGCCCGAAACGATCTGGCCCTGCATGCAGCATCGAGTCTCCGCGAAGCGGTGTGGTTGCTGGAAAGAAATATGGTTCGAACGGCAAAAACGTGGTTGATTCGGTCACATTCGAAGTGAACGAAGATACGACTTCCGAGGCAAGTTCCAGGTAGTCTTACTTGTTCTGTCCATCCTTCTATAATTTCGAGCATTTAGCGGCGAAGGTGATGTTGTTGTCCACACTACTCACGGGAGCACTTTCGACCGGATGGAGATGGACAATGATCAGTCACTGGGACGCGTTGCAGAATGGGGACTTCCAATTTTCGACCTCGCTGATCGCTACAGATACTCCGTTCTGAGCCGAGTAAGAACAAAAGCAACCTGACACAAACCGCTCAATGCGCAAATTTCAGTTGACCTACACGATTTTTAAGAAATCCGATCTGTTCAGAATCTTTAAACTCTCATATGTTAAATTTTTCAACTTCTTTCATTCGTTGGAACGTGGCTATTGGGATATTCCATGTAGGCTGCCTTCTATTCTCTCAAAGCAATAATTTAAACATTCAGATCATAATCGCGTTCACGCTGCCGATGTGCTGCACGCTGTTTATTATCTCACCTGCCATCCAGTTACCGCCTTCACCGCACGGCCCACGACGCCTCCGGAGGGAACAGTTAGGCGACCGCCGCCTCGCGTGCCAGTAGCGGAGAACATGAGTAATTTGGAGGTATTTATCAAAACAATTGACGTGCAAGGTAAAAAACAATCTTCTCAGCTCATGGCTCTCTTCACCGCTGCCGCGATGCACGATTACGATCATCCGGGTCGCACAAATGCTTTCCTGGTAGCATCGGAAGACAAAAAAGTAAATTTGTCGGGAGGAATAATCTAGTGGAAATTCCCAATTTAGGCGATCCTGTACAACGATCGTTCGGTTCTCGAGAATCACCACGCTGCGGAATCATGGAGACTTCTTTGCCAGACCGAAAACTGCTTTGTTGAATCGCTAGATCCTGCCGAAACAAAACGTTTTCGGTAACGTTTACGGATGGTGTCCACCACACGTTTTTGCGCTTTCAGTTATCTTGTGCTTGAGTACATTCTTGCAACGGATTTGAAGCAACATTTTGACCTTATCATGCAGTTCAACGAGAAAACCCCGGACATGGATCTCACAAGCGAATCGGACAGGGTGCTCGTTTCGCAGATGCTCATCAAGTTCGCTGACATTAACAGCCCTGCTAAACCGTACCCCCTTCATCGTCAGTGGACTGAGCGGATCATCGCTGAGTTCTATGAACAGGTTTTTTGCGCGATCTGCATTGACTGAGTACGGTGCTTTCTAGGGAGATGACGAAAAACGACGAGGAATGCCCGTCTCGCCGTACATGGACAGAAAAGATCCGGCTGTCGCCAAACTGCAAGATTCGTTCATTGCTCACATTGTTAATCCGCTCGCAGTCGCTCTCCAAGAAGCGGGGCTGCTGCCCATATTGCCGGGATTGAGCGAACCGGGTGCGGAATTTTTTGGATTCTGACCTTTTCATGTTGCCTTTTAGAGCTCATAATCAATCTCAAACACAATCACCAGAAGTGGCTGATGCAACTAGAGCCGCAAAATGCCGAATTTGAAAGCAGCAATCAGACAAATGAGGCACGGCTGAACGGGTCAATGAATACGAGGACAATGTCAGAAACGGTGATCGAAGAAGAGTCGGATTCACTTCTAGGAAGCGCGTCCACATCGTCCGACAGAAAATGCGACAGTGACATCGATACGCGCGAGTTACTAGCTGACATGGATCTGAGCGAGGCGCATTTAGAGCCGCGAATGCATGGAGAGGTGAGTGTCAACGCTAATCACAAACGCACCTTTTGCAACTGCACAATTTGCTTACACTGAGAGTTTGTAGCATCTCTTAACAAGCGTAGTTTGACTGCAAATGTTAACATTCGACCGTCTCAATTCGACAACGATGCTGTTTTATTTCAGTGAATCTCTCTGACTTGACTTGCTGATTCGACAGATACAACGCGGCTAGAGAGAGCTTTCTTCCCACCACACACATTCTCTTCCAACTCTTCGACTTTCTGTCATCCACTTTTCATTCTTCTATTGCTAGTGCCGATCGCACGTCTTTCATTAAACCTCTGGCTTCCACCTCTGTCATTTTATTTGCCACCACCAGTGTCTTTGACTCTTAAAACATTGTGCGCCACCACTTTCCTGTCGTCCTCTTTTCCGGGAAAACGTTTTCACGAGAGCTGACTGCACAGAATCTATCTGTTTGTACATACAACTGAGCACAGAGCAATGTATATTCTCAATTTCACCTTTTTCTCGCATAGCTGTTGCCTCCTGTTTGTTATGTGATGTGCAATTGAGCAGTTGTAGATCGTGTTGACATACAATGTTCCAGAATACTATTTATTTTGTTTTCCACGTGAAAAGCATTCAAAGCAATTCATACACTTAATCTCCTACTCCGTACGTTGTCGTTGCGCAATAATTTCCCTTTTTCAGGAATCTTTTATTATGTGCACAATACATGAAAATGAAGAATCCGTCGAAGAATATCTCTAAAGTCGCTCCTCGCTTTCGTACTCGAAGTCGTCAGCATTAATGTACATAAGAGAGCAAGTGGCAGATAGCTAGATTTGATCCTCAGTTATGATTTCTTTTATTCATGCGTACAATATAAAGATAAAACTTTTCACTTTGGTTTTACAACGATTTCAGAATCACCGACTCGATTATAATCTAGCAATAAGTAGAAGATGTATTGGCATATTTCAAACGTCTGTGGAGGTGCTCTGCGGGCAGTCGACGCTTCCGGCGCGCGAGCGATACGAAGGTGGAGGACTGCAGTTACGAGGAGGTGACGGCATTGGCCCTCGTGCAATGGAGTTCTCCGTGTTTGGGGGACGGTACGGTTGTACGGTCTCAGAGAAGGGTGCGCATCCCTGACTCACCGTCGGGATAAGCAGAGGTCGTTCGTGCTCGCTGTTTTGGAGCTAAAGTCGACAACAAGTTAACGATGTCAGATACTTTGTTTTTTTCACCTTTCTCGCCATTTTAGCTTCGTGAGCTTTGACCGATTGGAGACATCGGTTTACGACGGCGGGGTCGAGTTCGCGCTCGGGCTCCGCGGCTTTGAATGGGTTACGGTAAGGGCCGAAGCAGTCGCAGAAACATCCTCGAATCATCTGAAACATATTCAACGGTGTTTGAAGGGAATTTTGATTCAAAACACTTCTTTGATTATCGAGATCAATGGGGAGGAAACTCGAGATAAGCGGCATGTGGACTGAAGCGAAAATGACATAAATATTCGAAATGTGTGCGATTTCACAACAGGAGAAGTGTAACAACTAAAACATGAGATTACGCAGAGCGGTTGCCAGGGATATGACAACGTGGAAAACCCATTTGCTTTCTGTGGTTTCGCTCGACGCAAACAACGGCACTGCGAGAATGCACATAGCGAATCATGCAAACACATGGAACTATTTTCATTTGACTCAAGTCGAAGTGCGCGTCCACGAAAGCAACAGCGCCGCAATAGGTGTGCGTTGGTTGTCTTGGCCCGCAAAACATCAAAACGACGGACAGCTGCTCAGATTTTCTTATCGCTCGAGGAAAGAGACGTTCGTTGGTTGGCGCGATGAGTAAGAGCCGAAGCAATACCATTACTTCCAAAGTGCTTGGAACGTTGTGAACACTAAAAACTCATGTAGCTTACGCCCTAAATCGCAACGCAGAAACAAATATTGAACGTTTGATTCTACGCGCAAACGTAAGTTCTAGGCCGTTTTTCACCAAATGTTTAGGGATTGACCAGGGTGAATCGTCCTTACTATAGTAGCAGATGATTTTACAAGTACATAGAAGACAAAGTCGATGAAAGCTAGAAAAGTTAGAGAAAAGCCGATACGCGCGCCGCGCGTATAGCCCGCAAAATGTCCAGTCCGCTCTCGCCTACGGCGGGCGGCATGTGTGTTTTCTATAATGCCGTCTTCAGCTGCACTCGCTCTGGCCAAGCAATCGGCATTTCGTTGTCGCACGCTAACGTGGAGTCTTTGAGGCGGGCAGTGAGCGCTTAAGCGCACTTGCATAACACACGCGCAAAAGCCGCGTGTACGACGGCTCGTTTTCGAATGCGTACTAGAGGATGGCCGTCTATCCATTGCCTAAAGCTCCGCATGCAAAACGCGAAAACTGAAAATTTGGATTGGAAGATTGCAAATGTATGCTGATAAGGTACTTTGAGAAAAAAACCGAATTCTAAATGCACGAGGAGCCGCAAAATGCATGAGACGCTCATAGTTGTGGATTGCGGAAGAGCCCGGAAGCACTTCAACGCTTCACGGATGCACTGTGAATCAAACAACAGCAACAGGACTACGTCTGACGTATTGAAAACAAAAATAAGATATGGAAAAAGGGAGTTTCCCTATGACTCGGGTTACCTGGGGGATAAAGCGGCTTGCGCTGTTCACAGGCAATAGCGCATCAATAGGATAATTGACTCCTCTTGCGTAACGAACATGTTTGCTTAGCGAAGGGTTGGCTTGTTCAACGTTTACTCTTGCACAGTCGAGATTACCGCTCCCCAGAAGAGATTATCAGCAACTGATACCTTTTACAAACGAACTGACTCAGATGTTAAGGTGGGGATTAAGGCGGCACTTGTTAGACAACCGGAAGCTGAGGAACAACACTCACCGAAAAAAGCACCGCAATGAGTGTGATGAGTGAGACGCCTAGCAGACAGTAAGTAGGTATTAGAGCGTTTGCGGAGGCGTTTTGGCTTCTTTGAAACGCGAAATTCTTTTCGAATTGGCATGAAGAGCCGAATCGCTTTGCGGGACACCTAAAATTACGTTGTTTGTCTTTGACCAGGTATACGGTAGCACTGCACCTGCATGAAAGAGTTCCTTTAAAATCTTCAAATAGCTTCTCATCGTCATTAGAGCTGAAGGTTAAATTGTAGAGATCGCAGTCGTTGAGCGCTACGTTTGAGGGAATAACATCCTTGAGGTACGGATAGTTTCCGAGAAACTCCGGATGAACGGAAGAATTTAAAAAGACGCCTGCAATATTCAAAGATGCGATAAGAAATAGCAAAACGCTTACCTGATGTTTCCGTTGCGATCCAATCGGTGGGGTCCAGTAGATGAGTGCTTTCGTGCCTTACGTCGCCTTTTGCAGTGAAGTCAATAAAGGGAGAACTACCGTAACAACACAGAATTAGAAGATGTTTCGCAATCATTGTGGAATTCGCGATGTCCATCTGAATCAAAATGAAAGTCACATTTTGAAAGCTGTCAGATTCCAAAATCGCACAAATTTGTCGCATTTTTGCCGGAAGATACCACATCTGACTCATGGTCATACGGGGTGCGAACGATTTCGATCTATGCATCTCATTACTGTAATGTCAAGGGTGCCGCGCAACTTCTTGTCGCTGTCGTCGGTCGCGACTCGTGTGAATTCGGGGTTGATTGCTGTTAGCCATCTTCCTTGCTGACTCTCAAAAACTGGTTTTCTATAAAAATGCGCGACGAACAAGCAGCTAACACGGAAGATCTGTTTGTTCAACTTGCTTTCACTGATCACCCCCCAGCTGTACCGAACCGGGTGGGATGCGCTCCGTTGGCTTTATGAAAGGGACTGGAAGACGACACATCCGAGCGAGCAGTAAATGCACCCGATTGGGCACAAAGGTAGTGCTCGCTCGCTCTCGCAAGCGCTCTTTCCATATTTCGCGCGCATCCACAGCGACAAGCATTGTCAGATTAAGCACAGTGTAGATGAAAGTGACGGCGGCGAACGCTTTGTTTTCCGTTCAAGTGGCCAAAAATATCCAAAATGCGCGACTTTAACGTGCACGATATTAAAACAAAGATGCCACTCGCAAATCGTCTGTTTTCAGAATCGCAAGCAATTTCCAGCCAGCAAACGACTGCAGAAACGAGCAAAACGAGTGGCAGTGGGGAAGAACAGATAACCGATAACAGCCATCACATACTTATGAAAAATAATTAAGTTGCGTCCCCCGAAGCGCACACGGAAAATGAGTTGTGGCGGTGATGGACGTGGCTGCGACTCGGGAGATGAGCGAAAAGAACTGATCTGGAAAGGCGACTGTTCTCCGCCAATCTAATTAAGCAAATTGCTACGCCGGAAATCTCAAAAACAACACTTATCAACCGTGAGTGATTGGAATGGAAATGGCGAGTGAGAAATCATCGAAGAGGCTTTCAAAACAGGGAAGAACTATATTCATTGAATGCGCAATGAGCGAGTGGCCACTTGGAGAAACTCAAGCACGGGAGCCAAAATCCTTTATTTGGCCCTGAGGAATAACTTTGTTTCATCTTTAAACTTCAACAAAAACGGATCGGAAGTCATCTGAGTAAACAATATAGGTGCATTCAATTGTTTGTCGTGGAATCCCAAGCTGAGAAAATCTCGAATAGGGGGTGTGCATGGGAGAACGAGCCATAATTGCTGGCACGTTGCATTTGATTTATATCGTTAATCGGGTGCAAAAACAGTAGAAGAAGAAGACGAATACGGCGTCTTCACTGCCAAAAAGAAAATTGAGAAGCGAAGACCGAATTAAGCTCGACTCGTTTAATGCGCGCCGAATAAGTCGGTGGAAAAGAGGGGATTGAGGAATCTGCGAAAGGAAGCCGACGACCTTGCAAAGAAACAATTGGAAATGGAAGGAAATATGAATATGTGTTGTTTGAGTAAACAAAACTCGCCGTCGGTCCGATAACAAACAAACGAAACGATCAAGTTCTCTTCCCGTCCCTCTTCGTTTCAATATTCATTTTTCGCCCTCTACCGATGTCCATTACGTGCGCAGTTTGGTGGAAACGACGCTATACAAGGAGGGTTAGGTAGGAGGCAAACTTTCGAGAGACAAAACTCGAGCAGCTGGAAATGTTCGCATCGGCGCCTAGCAGTAAATTAATATTTCTGTTTTACAAATACTTAGCTTCGAGTCGCCGGTGCATGGGGGATACGGCGGCCAATATAATAGCCGCTCCCGTACAACGTAAATTATAGAGTCAAAAAGTGATTTGTTGCCGAAAATTACCTCCCTTAACTGATTGCTCCTATCGGGCCACCACTAGCCGCACGTCTATAGGGATGCTGAAAAAGAAGGGAGGCGTCTATCGAAGATCCCAAAGAGATTAAGCCTTTTCTGCCTCGTTGTGGTCCCTGTTCGCCGCTTAGAACAACCAGTACAAATTGCGTTATGAAAAATAATGGTGGTCGCGGCATGTGGGACGAGCAGGTTAACGCGGAAATCTAAGGAAAACGCATCAAGCGCTTTGAACACAAATGGTTCGGTGTGGACACCGATGACCAGGTGCCCTTGGGCTGTGCGCCGCCGCACGCGGTCGCAACATACCGCAGCGCTCTCGAGGCGATATGCAAATGCCCCGGTGACCGGACGCAAACTTATCTAACAGTTGCTTAAACGACTAAGGATCTGACCAGCCGTGCCAATCCCACCGAACCCGCCGCATCGCTGTAACGCGTTGTAACCTTATTTTTGTTTGGGTATAACGGCGGTCGCCAGTGAACACCTGATGCGCACACTGCTGAAAGTTTAGAGAACGTAAAAGAAATCTGTTGAGAGAAAAAGTGTTTTTGTCCTTGCCGACTCAAAGTGAACGTAAACGTAAATTCCGAAACTGATTTCATGTTTGTCAAAGTGTTTTTTTCTCGCTCCGAGAGATATCGACTGAGTGCAACCGAAGTGGGCGAATTTAGCATGATTTAGTCGCCAGCGAGGCATCTGAGCTCCCCAAGTTTCCATTCCATAATCACAATTAGTGGAGTGTTTGACGACTGGAAGGCGGCAACTGGACGAGGACGTATGATGTGTCTCGACGCCGTATTGATGCCACCGTTAATGGGAGTGAAGCGGATATCTCTCTTAGTATGTTTTTTTGATGTTTCGTTCACTGTTGGCAACATCATTTATTGCCCACAGCAGATGGAAGCTCGGCGCAGTGGATCTTTGACGAATGGATGAATTAATCCTCAGTGATAACCCTATTATCTGTTATTAGTCGAAGAGGCTTTGAGAATGACTTTAGCGGCAAAAACTCGCGCTCTCCTTCGTCTTTCACCAATCATGTAATTACTGCGCAACTACTATTTTCCAGGTGTCTGCCCAATTTTCTGTTAACCACTGATTTTCGACGGACTTCAATTGCTATGCGATATCCTTTCTCTTCGGCCCTTTCCATGTTTTCGTTTACAGTTTCGTTTTTATGTTCAACGATTGGCGTTGGAGAGTGAGAGAAGCTACGCGGAAATGAAGTTCAAGAGAGAGGTTTCAAGTCGAAAACAGAAAAAAAATGTAAAAAGACGTTTGGCAATTTCGGAAAAACGGTTGCAGTAACTTTTAATTACTGAAAAAGCCAACTGCAACCGTGTTTCTTGGGATTAGTGTTTGGTGTGTCTGCCGCGACTTTATTATGTTACGGTTTTGAGGTCGAAAAGATGGAGCTGATTTCTGAATTCACGTTGTTTCTTTAAATGTCCTATTGTCTCCAGTCGTAGGGGATGCTGCTGTTTGTTGAGTCGTTGCTCGCTGGGAGGTGTCGATATGGATTCTACCCTCAATGGCAGCAATTATGATTTTTCTCTATCCACAAATTTTCCTAATCCATTTCTCGTCTCGTTTATCGTGTTTTCAGTATCAATTAAGGGCTCGTCTTGATTAATGTCGTTTATTTTTCGCCGCTCGTTGCCTTGGAAATGTGCTTAAACGCTAACATCTGAGAAACGCATCCCGTTAATGTCACTCCTGACGTATTAAAATGGAATCGAGCGAGATCCGCTTATTGCCTTCCACTGGTGGCTGTGTCCGTACGGATTATCAAGAGAGTTTGACTTGTTGTGCTCACGAGAAACGACAGTGGCGTCCCTCTTGCTCTTGCACGAATTCATGCGGTTCCATTGTCTGCCGCGGCGCGGTGATGAAAGCAACTAGCTGATCATGTTGTCATCATCAAGTATTTATTGTTGTATGCTTCGTGAAAATTGTGGAATAATTCTATTTTATTCGTCGTAATAGCGCAACATAAAATCGTTCTGTGCAGCGCGGTGAACATGACGAATACGGTCAAAACAAGTGCTGTTTGTGTGTATTTCTTAAGGTTGCATCTAATCTAGTTCGAATGTTTCAGAAATCAAAACGATGGTTAATGACGATGAGATCGTGATTCCTCTTCAGTGGCTCTATATGGGGGCAGCCGCGGCCGGGACTTTGATTGTGATTGGAGCAGCAGCTATTTTTCGCAACACAAGACGTTACCCGAGTTACTATGATGAAGACTGCGAGCAACAGGCCAAGCTCTTCAGGTAACCTATGGAAGCTACCGTAACCGAAACGCACCAAATGTTTGCAGACCGGAGAATCTCTCTCCTCAGCTGATTGTTGGCACCAACGCGCAGCATGTACAGCCATATTCGTTGAAGTCGCGCTTGGGACAATCGATCCACTGGAAATCAGCTGTATCAGTTCATTCACTTTGTTGCGATTCTCTAGTTGTTTCAGTCGCAACAAGTCATCGACACGCTGAAACCGGAAGCGGTGCAGGAGTACCGCGGAAAGATAAACTTTTCGTTGAGTTACGATCTGGAGGTGAGCACGTTGTATGTGCACATTTTGGAAGCCATCGACCTTCCGGTCCGCGACATTACCGGTAGTCTTCAGCCTTCAGTAGTTGTACAATCAACAAGTTTCCAGGGAGTTCGGATCCGTACGTGCGCGTTTTCTTTCTTCCGAGCGCGAGCGTTTGTCTCCGAACTAAAGTACATCGCCGCAATCTCAATCCAAAGTTCCAACAGACGCTTACATTCAGAGGTGAGTCACACGTTCACCTTTCTTCCCTTTCCGCTGAAAAGGGCATCTCTTAACTGACGGCAGCTTCGATTATTAAAGGGTGCAACCAATAAGTAATTTATAAGAAGCGCATCAATGTGACGCAACAACACGTTATCCACAGAGCTGAGGGATAAGATACTTCAGTTGTTTTCAAATGCATTAGCATTAGCCTTTGATGTTCTTAATCACGAAAATGCGCAATGTGGTGTTGTTGTGCACTGAAGGTTGTTTTGGTTAATCGGTGCGAATCACAATAAAGGCAGACTTTACTTTTCCGGTCATTTTGAGACATTAAAGTTTTATTCCCCGCAAATTGAAGCGCTGACCTCTCCCACTGGCGGTCTCGTTAGCGTATCATCGCTTTTGGTGTCGCCGATTTGGCAACTAAGTGTGCATTACATATAATTACATTCAACGCTTGCAACGCTTGCGTTCGGGATTTCCCTCCCAATCTTCTCAAATTTTTCATATCGCTTCCGATTTTTCTTTCCAATTCGAGGGCCACAAAAACATTTGAACGCTCTATTACTGCCCCATTATGTTCTTACGTCCACTTGCGAGGTGACAACTCTGACTAGTTACTTTTCGTCGTCGGTCTGTAAACCTCGTGGTTCCAGATTTGTGCGTTTTCAATTTTCACTTCTTTGTGCCATTTCTTCGAGGACGCTTTCCTTGGATGTATTGAGTCCACTGTGTGCGTATCCTGCGATGGACCGCCTCGCGGCCTGTCATGCGATGCACGGTTTTCTAACGGCTCATGGCCCCCGCAGAGGAGGGCACTCTACTTCTCCCAGTTGTCAGCATCTGAAAGGGCGAGTCGCTTGCGGAAGATCGCTCTCCCTTGCTGATCGACGTGGACTGATCTCTCCCAGTCGATCGGCAGCTCGAGGACTTATCTCCCCTATCCCGTCTTCTCAAAGTAACATTCTTCCATAATCATTTTACGACAGCGGAACACTCTCGTAGTATAAAAAACTCCACTGTTTTAGGGCAATCGCTGAAAAAATTGCAAGATATGACGATGGTGATGCAAGTAATGGACTACGATCGGTTCAGCAGCGATGATCCAATCGGAGAGATCCTTCTCCCTTTGAAAAACGTGAAATTCGACAAAAGCCCCATCTACTGGAAACATTTGCAGCGAACAACCGTCAGCAAAGTAAATCTGAGTATTTCGGAACGTTCACTCATTATTGGCTTGCAGGACCAAGCGGGCGAATTAATGTTGTCGTTGTGCTACTTACCTGAGGTCGGCAAAATTACTGTAAGTGTCATCAAAGCGCGCGATCTCCCGGGAAAAGAGAAAATTGGTACAACAGGTAACCCGGCAGGAAGGTTTGCTCTGATTCTTTTCTTGTAGACCCGTATGTCAAACTGTGGTTGGTCCAGAAAGGGAACAAACTTGAAAAACGCAAAACATCGGTGAAGCCTCAGACACTCCAGCCCGTATTCAACGAGTCATTCGCATTCCAAGTTCCTTCAAAGGACAAACTGGACGAAGAAGTGAATCTCGTTGCTACGGTTCGAGAAGTTTTTCTCCCTTCTTTCCACCCAGTGGCTTTCAGGTAATGGATTACGATTTGCTAAGCAGTAATGAAGAAATCGGCCACACAATAATTGGATCTTTGGGCTCAGAATCGGGCGCCCGTCAATGGAAGGAAGCCTTGGACCATCCTGAGACGCCAATCGCTGTGTGGCACAAGCTCTCTCCGAAATGGTAGACGTTCCGTGCCGTTCAGTTTGCGCGGTTTGCCTTTAAATAAAGGTGACGATGAAGATGAAGATACGGAGGTTTGGTTTGTTCGGCGCAACGATAAAAGAATTCCATTTTTCGATTGCAACTGCAATTTGCCAATTGAATTGGCCATTACAATGCATGGGAACGTACGTGCACGTTAGTCACGCAGTCTGTGTACTTTAATTTTATCCATCTGTTAGTCAATTGCGTAAGTTGTTTTCAAAAACCGCAATTTAACTGTAAGGCGAACAGAACGGATGGGTGAATTGTTTTTGCCGACTCACTTCCTTAGACAGAGAGTGTTCACAAGAAACCAGATCTTCTCGTTTAATGAAAGCAACCAAAACAACATTCCCTGCCCAGCTCGAATTTAATCGATTCCGAAAAGACCTTCACGATTTGATCCAGTGTAGCCAATTGGAAAATGCTCGACGCTTGCTTTTTCACTGACCGCTAGTGGCATTGAGTGATTATTCGTCGAAGACGAGTCGTCAATTACTGTACAACAAAAGAGAGAACCAATAGATCAATCAAGCGAAGAATTGTGACAAGCACATGACAAAAGAGTTTTTGAGCATGGAAGGAAACTGGAGAGAGAGAGATCAATGAGATACGGACATCGTGTGAAATCATCCACTGTTTGCAGGCGCTTGGGAATCAGTCGCTATTTATCGCAAACTGTGCAGTGGTGGTCAATCACAGATTGACCGCTCGAAGGATAACTCGATTGAATGCTTTGCGAACGGACATTCGCTGGGATGAAGAACAATAGAAGAGTGGAGTTGGGCATGAACAGGAGCAAAAGAATTACACTGAAACAAATTGTTTCGGCCTCGTGCAATAAATAGATCTATGGCTATGAAGAGAACGCCTTGCTTCTCACAAGGGTCGAATGAATCGGCTTGGAAGAGGAGGACAAGGAAGAGCACGTGAACAGAAGTTAATACTTCTCGAGATTGGAGTCCGAATCACGCGACTCCACGTCCCGCATTCTCTTTCGTCGCATGGACGCAACAATTTCGTGAGTTTCTCTGCCGAGCGTTTCTGGCAGATAGAAGTAAATGAAAACGAGGCAGAAACACGACGGAATTATGAAGAGCGGAATCAGCGTGTAAGCGCCGATTATCTGAAGGCGGAAAATGTGATGAGCAAGAGAATCAGATGGACTCACGTCGAAAGTCGGCAGAGTTATAAAGTTCGTTATTGCGATGAGAACATTGTTGATTGCGTAACACAAACAGAAAACGTTTGACCGATGTCTCTGGGAGACAAGTTCTGGAGCGACAAACCACGAAATCGGTCCGAGAACCATTCTGTAACACCGCGATAAAGATTCTACTAATGGAAATCGTTCTCACCCGAAAGAGATAGCATAGCTGAATAGAGAAGCAAGACAGCCGTACTTCACCCACCAGGCGTACTTGGCCATTACGGCGCAGACAACGAAAATGCAAAGGAAGAAGTTGGAAATTGCTCCAAACGTGATAACCAAGAAACGTCGAGGATATCGATCAATGAAGAACGTACCCAACATGCACGACAGAGTGAAAACGACCATAAGCAGCGTAGACGAGGCCTCTGCTATGTCACTGAAGGAGAGCTTAGATCACAGCTCGCATACCGTAAAGTTACCTCGGGATGTCTGTAGAAATGAAAAAATAGGTTGAAGACTGAAGAATGGGGTAGAAGGAAAGCGTGAGAACAAGAACAGCGCAAGCCAGAAAGACAGCGTGACGAAGATGCCAAGTTGAGAAAATTTCCTGGAAGAAGAACATCGATGAATGAATGATGTGGTTGACCGGGATTTCATACTTTAATTGAGGATCTCTTTGAGGAATCATCGTTGTTGGCCTCTCGCAAGTAATCCTCAAGCAATTTTTCGTTTTCTTTTTTCGCACCTTGAAAGAATTCAAGCGACTTGAGTGCGGCTTGACGATCATTTCTGAAAAGCCAATGAACAAACTGCGTGTTAAACCGCATCCAATCTACCTTGTGATCATAAGGAACTTCGGAGTATCGGGAATGAAGAAGAGGAAGATGATGGAGAAGACGCCAGGAATGATGGAGACACCGAGTAACCGAGGCAAAGAGTCGCCCAAAACTCCATTCATTCCCATCACCATTCCAAGAACACACATTGATCCATAACCGATCTCGCCCAGAAAACTGAACATCCCTCGAAACTCGATCGGTGAACATTCCTGAACAGACAATCATAGTTTAATCCCAAACATTCTGGCAATCTACCTGTAAGTATAAGATGAGTGCAGCATCGCTGAGCGGCGAACAGAGCGCTGTAAGAGAACGGCCCACAATTAAGAGCTCAGGAAGATTCGTGATTGTGGCGACATACTGTAGAGCCGAAGCGATTGTCATCACCGCCGTTGAATACAAATAGGCGACTTAACAAAGCTGGGACTGTTTTGAGATCTTGACAAGAACTTACGTTTTCTGCCGTACAAATCGGTGACAATTGGTGAGAGAACGGCGCCAAAAACTTGTGCCACAAACCAGCAGTTAAGAGTTGTACTTCTGATCAAAGAAAAACCCGTTTCGTCAATATTCCATCCGCGGAAAGTGTACGACTCGTTGATAAACCTTTTCAGTTCGTTGACAGCTGTGTTGACTGAGGAATTCGTGAACCCAGATGGGAAGTTTGTGATAGAAGTTAGAATGGAGCATATCACAAAGAGCTTAATGATATTCAGAGTTGTAATCATTTCAGACTAGCCTCTGCTCTGACTCCGGCGGATTTGCAAAGGGTGTATTCGTCGCTGAAATTCCAATCATTTCGGTCCTTGGTACAGGTCAAAGCACGTCACGGAAAGTTTGGTTTACACTAGCGACATCAAAGGAGAGACATGACGGAAACGAAGTAAGAAGGAAAGTTAGAAGAGAGCGGTAACTGGAAAGAACACCCCGCCCTAGCACGTTACTTAGATAATAGGTAAAACGGTCTTTAAATAGTCAACGCATGCGGCAGTGGAGCACATTACAACGTCCCACCTTCGCAGGCTCGCTCATTTTTTCGGTTATGCGCGGTTCCCACACGGGGTTTTAACTAATGGTCTGCGTCACTTCAAAAAAATACCGCAAATCACGTTTGCAACAAGCAGAGCGCACCGTTTTAAGGCTAGGTGCGTGTCGAATTCAAAGAAGAACTCATTGAACTTGTCAGGAGGAAACGGGATGACGCAAGCATCCGCGACTTGAAACGAACCAGCCTAGATGTTCGCCAAACGACGACAACGCACGCGCGCGCAGCAAAACGAGCATTCGAGGTCCTTAACGCGTTGACGACGACCAGATGGGTGAGTGAAGACACATCGACTGAATCGCTCTGGTTCATTTATATGAAGTCGGAGCGGGGCGAACAAGAATCTGAGTCTGAGAATCTGACTGTATATCCCTGCAACGCACTCTCTCGCGCACTCGACGGAAACACCTTCGGCCAGAGCACAATTGATCGATCACGAAGACAGCGTTTATCGTTGAACTACGTTAAGAACGACCAAAAAGTTATTGATGATTGAAGAACTCAAGAGATTTTTTTCTTTTAACAAAAAGTTCGCTGAGAAGCATCGCGCACAAAGTGCACTCGGATGATTAAGCAACACTCAATTCAACTTTGGCCAGATCGTCAAAAACGCATTCTTACGTAAAGAACCAAAAAATAAGTTGTGTATGGCGTTAGAACGAGCACCTACCGACGATCAAAGGCTCGACGTTCGCCAACTTTTCAGTAACGTCATTAAGTGTTTTCCAAATTATTGTTATCGCGACACTTTCTCCTTTAGGTGGTAAACCTGTTAATGACGCCCATGAGAACAGATCGCATTTTTCAGAAATCACGAAGGCCCACATTTACTTGAATACTGAATCTTCTTTGATTCTTGATACTGTAGCAAGGCAACACGAGTTGCGTCGTCTTAGTGATTTCGGGTGTAAACAAAATTACGAACAGCCGCCTGCACTAATAAAAGGTTCAATATACCGTGACCCTGGGAGTGCGACGTGACGAGTAGAACCGCAAGATAATCAGACAAGCGATCGGTTTCCTAATCGTGCTGTGGGTGCGACCACACACGCGTTCGAGTTGCAAAAGCGCTTAAAAATTGACTTTTCAATATTAAAAATATGTGACTGTCTGTCTCTTTGCGACTTGAGATAGCGTTTTGCACGTTTTTCTGCAAGATGGCAGCAACAGGAATGTGCCATAACACCCGTAGCAATTACGGAATCTGGTGGTTTTCATTTACGTTCAGCGACGACACAGCGATGGAAGTGATCGGAGTCGCTTGTCAGTGCACAAGAACCGGTGTGAACGCGGAGTTGTTTGTTTAAAAAGATATAGAGCACGCTCACTGAAGAAGAACGCTCAGATGAATCCTGATATCAAATGTATGTTTCTGCAAAATTCCATTTTCTCTTGCAAACACCGTTTGCTCAGACTGTTACGTGTTTATTCAACCAAACTGCATTGAACAGCTCAAATATTGCCACAAAACATGCGATTGCCAAATCATAAACAACAGTTAGTAACCAGGTGCAGTACGTGGTGCTGAAAAAATCAGTTAAGAGAAAGTGTGCACAATAGGAATGCTTACGAGGACAGTGGTCGCATCCTCCTCCTGAACCACTTGATCCCAATTCTCCGGGGCCACCTGGTTCGCCATCTTTGCCGGGACTGCCGTCCTTTCCAGCATCTCCTTCCGGGCCTGGTGGACCCGGTTGCCCTGCGCCACTGGTTCCGGGATTACCATCCGGTCCAGGAGGGCCAGCAGGTCCGGGAGGACCTGCAGGACCTGCTGCTCCCGGCGATTCAGTTACCTAGAGAGAACTACATTTTTGCTAATTCTTCACTCCTCACCTGCCCGTCAGGACCAGGTGCTCCTTTCTCTCCGGGAGCGCCAGGTTTTCCAGGAGGACCTGCAGGGCCTGGCTGTCCTGTGCCTCCAACTCCCGGTTCTCCATTCTTTCCGTCAGGTCCAGGGTTACCGGCCGCGCCTTTAGGTCCAGGACCTCCAGCAGGGCCAGGTGGTCCATCGGGACATTCGAAGCAAACATCTCCTTGATCAGCTGGTGGTGGTGCTTCTCCATCAGCACCAGCTTCTCCATCTTTTCCGGGGGATCCGTCGTTGCCTCAAATCACAACCTCAACATAACGAATCGGCTAATTTGAAGAATTACCTGGTTTGCCATCAGCACCTGGGGAACCGGCAGGACCAGCGGCGCCAATACCACAACTACAGCATGATCCGCCGTCACCTCCACTTGCAGCGGATGTAGCCGGTGCGCTTTCCACAGCAGCGCCTTAAAGCTAACAAAGGAACCAGCAGACAAAAGTTGTACGTACTTGGAGCAGGCGCAGCAACTCCGGCATCGGCTGTTCCAGTTGATGGACCCTCACCTACAAGAGTTTTTTAGCTAAAAATTGTAGTTGTGAATACCTCCGTCGTATGTGGCCGCTCCAAATGCTCTGCTTGGTGTTTCATACCCAAATCTGAAAGCTTGACGTTTCACGCGGCCGGCAGAGCCCTTCAGCTTGTCATACTAGAAGTTTATTTTCCTGAAAGCTGTCTAAAGTCTTTATTTCTACCTTTCCGTATTCGATGAATAAATTGTCTGTGCGATGGTGGCAAAAGTCGACTTCGAGCTGCAGAGACGACTGAACATACTGCATGTAGTTGTATACCATTGGGACGAAAATAATAGCGGTGAGAGTAGCTGCTGTAGAGACAAGGATTCCGAAAAAAGCGAGTCGTCGAGTGCTCTCAGCCTCATAAATTAGACTTTTTGTGTCTTTCTCCTCCATCGCGCACCTTGGAATATATATAATCAGTTTAAACAGTCTACGAGCATTTACATAAAAACTGTATTCCGATTTAAGATAAAAAGCGCGTCAACTGCGATTATTGTGCGATTCGTTCTTCCTTTAATACAAATCTCGGAATTCCGGATGCAGAGGAGGATTCAAGTGCGATTTAGTCGCGAGAATAAATACGATCGCGCCGCCCTATTAGTTCTTATCATGCCAGCGGCAAAACTCTCGCGTTCAGGGGTCCCAAACTGTGGTTGTTTTATCTTGATCGCGATCGCAGAAAGTGTCTTTCACTCAGGGAAAAACGATCCGAAAATCACTTTCATTTAGACGGTTGTTAACAAAATGCGTTTGCTGTCGCTCAAATTTAACGCCCATCAGTTTGCAGTTGTCTTTGTTTTCTCCACGATCAGAACACTCGAGCCTTTCTTTTAGATATGTGCTTATATGCGAAAACAGCGCATAAATAACGCTGATAGAGAGATAAATCTTTATAGTTATTACATAAATACGCTAGAATAACAACTCAGTCCTCCGTTCACTCTGTGTGGTACTCAGTATCCTGGTGCTGTCCGTGGTTGCGGACAATGGGCACATCGACCCGTCCCTCCTTTATCTCCAGACGTTCCTGGATCGCCTTGACGTCCTGTCCACCCCATGGGGCCTTGGGACCCGGCTTCTCCGGGAGGCCCAACTGGACCCACCTTTCCTTCCGCTCCTGTCAGACCAGGTTTGCCTGGTTCACCCGGTAGTCCTGGTGGCCCTAAAGATCCGGGTGGTCCATGCATTACCTCCACAACGCTAGTGATTTCTCCTGGTGCTCCTGGATCACCTGGCAAACCTAAATTCAGTCCTATTAAAAGAGTTTTATGCCAAAACTTCGCATACCTGGATTTCCTGTGTTTCCTGGATTTCCTGGTGGGCCCGCTCTACCAGAGCCGCCAATTCCATCCTTTCCGGGAGTTCCAATCATCCCGCGTGGCCCTGGAGGGCCAGGATTTCCGGGAGGCCCTATATGAGCCACTGGACAGCTGAAGCACAGATCTCTTTCGAAATTCATCTAATGTTGTTTTCAAGATTGTTTGGAGAAAGCGAGTTTACTTACATTGCCTTCAGCATCTTTTCCAGGGATCCCTTCTGTCCCGGGAAGGCCATCTCTACCGTCTCTTCCATCTGAACCCGGTACTCCTGAAGGACCAAACGAACCGACTCCACAACTGCACTGTGGAGTTTGTGCGGCGCTGCCAGTTCCAGCCAAGCGATTTCCAGGTTGCAGAAGCCAATTTGCATACTTTTGCTGAGTTTCGAAAGGAACTCGGTTGACAGGAACAGCTTGGTAATAGCGATAATGATTTGGGAATCTTGCAGCGCTATTGGAATTATCAGCGGTTGGATAATACAGTTGTCTTTTCAACTTCTTTTTGGTCTTCAGGAGACTTGCACTCTGCAATCGTACAAGTTATTGGTTACTAACGTGAATACTAAGAACCTTTAAAAATTCATCCCAAAGATCTTCTGTTTGAAGACGACAATGATCCAACTCTTCTTGAAGAAGGGCTTGCGTATGCTGAATGTATCCATAGAGCATCGGGACAAGCACTATGGCATTAACCAAAGTAAACGTGGAAATAATTGTTCCAAAAAACGCCAAACGCCGGAATTCTTCAGATTCGATATCCGCATCGGGCGTCATCTAATGCGGAAAACAAAAACCGATCAGCGGAAGAAAGACGCAAAAGACGATCTCAAAACACGTAAGTGATTCAAAAGTACATGTTGTGATGACACCGTGAGTAGACGGATTGCACATTGTCTCGGAATCACCCTTCATGACCTATTTTCCACAACCATGCGCATGGTTACCATCTGTCAGGTCGGGCATCACAAAGACAACATTTCTTCTCAAAAACATCACGCAACTTTTCCGCCTTCTGAGTTCTCCCAATTGGCTCATAACAGGCTTTTGATCCCTGTTTCCGTTAGCTTCTTTCAGCCCAAATAAAAAGAAAGGAAATTTCTTCAGAATGCAACAACAAGCAACAATCTGGAACTAAACTTTTGTCATTACTGCATTTCCCTTTAGCTCAGGTGTAATAGAGTAGCCGCCGGTGTCGTGATGCAATGATTCGAAAGTCAAAAGACGTGATCTCATTCATTCATTCACTCAATACAATTGTTTTATTAAACACAGAGTGAGAAACTCGTCGCTTTCCAATTCGTTCCTCTTATAATGTTTGTCATTTCTCTTCTCTCTTTGTTTCCATTCGGCGCAGCATTCAGATCAAAAGAATAAATTTCTTCGATTTGAATTTGCCGATTGCTTTGTTAATTGCGAGCTTCAATTCCTGTCGGCGCGATGGTGAAGAACATTCACAAAAAAGAACGTTGCTGTCGGAATGCAATCGGAATGCAAATCGCACAATGCATGCCACACGTTTCTTCATCGCGCACTGTTTGCCGAAATGTCTTAAACAAAACACGTTGTGTGCGCACATTGAGGCGAATAACGAGTGCTATGTATGCCCGTATCTTTGCTTTTGTGACTGTTGTTTTTTCCCCTTAATTGAGCTATCTTGAAGCGATGAATGTGTTGATCGATGAGGTCCATTGATTGTCCGTATTGCCGATGAAAGCAGACGAATTTTGTTTGACAGTGTTCCTATTAAACAAAAACAAGTTCGACTGACCAAAACAGCTGAAGTAGGCAATCACACAACCTGTTATATTCAGTTCGACGTAGTTGAGTCTAGAAAAATGGGTTGAGGGTAGAATGTGAATGATGGCGCAGACTGTAGATTACTGGAAAGTAGAATCGATTCTTCAAATTACTTTTTTTGGTGCAAACAACGCCGACATTCGTTTGCTTTTAACCCTAATCGATGCAAAACTGACTTCGTATATTTGGTAATTATGAGTCGCAGATGAGGAACAGAAATACATTAGAGGGAATCGCGCAAGCAAAACAGAAGCGAGTTGCCCTTGTGCACAGTGAAGAAATCACTATAAGGTGGCAGCGGCTAGTTGACCAAATACAGGCCTACACGATGCATAAATGCGGAGAAAGCTCAAATCACAAAAAAATGAATTAGACCGGGAGAAAATGTTCTACTCTGCTTGTGTTTGTGTCCTCGAAGATCGTCGTCCACAGCATTATCGAAATTGTTTCTTAGTTGGATCTTTTTAAAACAGAACTGTACAATCTTGCAGAGGAACACGTCTGAGTCATGCTAGTGTATCGAACATTGTCTGTGCGGTCGTTTGTGTCGGTGCCACTGTGGCGGCGATCAGCGCCGATGCTGACAATGCAAGCGAGACGATTTTTAAAAAGCGCTCCAGTCAGCGATTGCTTCGCGCGATATGGAAATGCGATCATTTTTTGTTCTTCGCAAATCTTTTGTGAAACCCCAACATCCGCTGACTTTTGTGGCGCACTGTAACAATTACAAAAGCTATCTTTGAAATGTTGATCAGTAGAACGTCGACGCAGACTTTCTTTTTTGAACAAAGTGTTCCTCGCTTGTGTATTTTTGATTGTTCACTGACTCCAGAAAGGAGATCACTAACAGCTTGCTGCTCCGATCCCACTGTTTCATCAAAGTAAGAACAGCAATTTAACTCGGAATTGAGGCGTCACTTTGCGTTGCCGCATGTGATTATTGCCATTCGGGAGACGCCAATGAATTTTCGAATGCACTGACCGCAGCTACGCTATTACATCGTTTTGCACTTCGTCTTGGCTTGCAGCCTGGCTCACATGTGGGCGTGGCTAGTCGCGGAATCCCTCGTAAAAACGTTGCGCAATTCAAAGTTCACACAGCTCCGTCGTGCAGCTTGCTCCGTACAAGTCCATATTGTCAGCGCGCACCTCCGTGTTCTCTTCGTTTAGGTGAATTTTCGCTGTTTCAAATAGCACCTATGACGCACTTGTTGCCGCCCTTTCAGACTCCCATATTTAAGAGATAAATGCCCGCCCTACAAGGGTCAGTGTTTAACGGAATTTCTGCAATGAAACAACACCGGTTTTCTGTGAACTGATTGATTCGAGATATTTTCACGAAACCATTTCTTTTGCAGCGGCAGCGAGAGTTTACGAGACGCGCTATCTTTTTTGAGTGAACAGCTTCGATTATCACCGAACCCCCTAACGTCACACGATCAGCACAACCGACAGTTGTCAGAGTTGTCCCCTCCACAGATCTGTTCTTGTCTTTCCACCTACGCTAACAGTCACTCATTTGCATACTGCATGCTGGTGACTATAGTTCAACGCAGTACACTGCAAATAAGCAACAATCTTAATTTCTCTTATTGCTGACCGAGTTTGAAGCATAAACATCAGAGATGCACAGTAAGCAATCAACAACTGAGACGCCGCACTACCGCACTTTCAATCAGATTGAATGATATTGCGCATGCGCTCAAACCTGTCTGGGCAGCGGCATTCTAGTCGCAGATGCCATATGGAAGTGTTGTTCCGTTGTAACAAGGATATGTTTTGTGTCATAACTGACGACTGATTATTGGTTATCATTTGGTGCGCAAATAAGTACTTTACTACATTTTTTATTCTATTTGTTCCTGTACGGGTTACGTACGCTAAGCGTAAGGCATCCCAAAACTTTTATGGCCCCAAGTTGGTTTAATTGTGCGCGTGCGCCTTGTTTGCTGACCGAAGCTCTTCGTTTTGCCGACGGAACGTGTAGCGTTTACGTGTAGCGCTTCTAATGCCATTTCATGCAAATCCATGTGTGCGGTTAGCGCTAATTTCACGATCACTGAGCCGCCTGTGGTATCGAAACGAGTTCTCGTTATTAGCCACGTGATTCAACTGGAATTACCGTTTGTTTACTGTTCTTTTTTGTGCATCCGCGTGAAATTGTAAAATAGATCACGACTTGTACAGCTCCAATTTCAAATTGCTGCATTTCGGCTCTCTTGCTGTCTCTTTAACCTGGGCGCCGAGAAAGCAAAAGTGGTTACCTCTCTTATTGGGCCCTGTTTCACTCAAACGTGTTCCATTCCTGAGTTGAGTGCTGTTGTTTGTATACATACGATTCAAGGTCAGTCGACAGCAACTGCTGCTCAAACTAGTTGAAGTTAAGTAACAAGTGGGAAACGCAATTTGTGCGTAATTGTATGTCCTGACAAATGATTGCGCTACCGCACTTACCTTACTCCACTTTTTGTACGAGTCCATTACCGTCGCACTCGTGCCGCCCATCGCGACGCGTTGTTTGTAAGAGTTGCGAACTGATTTCGCGAAAAAGACTGCATTAATAGCCAACAGCATTCCCGACAAATTGCCTTCCTCTCCAACTGATAGCCGATTTCGTTCGCCACTGCTGAGTACCCGCGAGCATTCTTTTTTTGTTGTTGTAACTGTTCGTCGCCCTACGCGAACAGTCCAGGCTTCCCATTCGCATCTGCACTCCCTCCATTTGGCGCATGCTCAACTCGCAACATAGAAATGACGTCTCGAGATCGGTTGACGCGCTATCTGATTCAGTAAACCTGTCTACTTTTTGATCCAACCGCACTATCCTAAATTTATCGCGGTATTTTTTCTACCAATGCAAACTTCAGTAGAAGAAACTCGTTTCGGTACGAAATAAAACGTTAAAAGTGGGTGTCTCCGTCTATTTTTCGATTTATTTGCATACTTCCTTTCAACACGCACCCCTTCTATTCATGGATGTTAGTGTTTACTGTTTCCTACTTTCCAATAGGCACTCATTCAAAAGAAATACAGGTTTTCCTAAATACACATCGTGAAAAATTTCTTCTGGCACTTAATGTTTTGATAGCGTCCTACTGAAGTTGTTCGTTCCGCCGCGCCTTCACTATTTTGACGAGAGTTCTTGTAAATTTGTCTTTTGCTACAGGATTGCGAACCACCTACGAATCTTTCTTCCTTTTTCTGTTTGCTGCAGAAAACAAAGCCTAATCACTTTGTCTGCGTAAGTTTACAGACTGTGTTCACTTGTGTTCACTTGTACTGTGCAAGGCATCATGGAGAAAGTCCGAAACATTATTTCGGGGAAACCTGACGATGAACCCAGTTTGCGTGGTGAGCCTGGGGAAACGACCGCTCTGACCCAAGAGGAACGTTTGTCATCTGCTCCCGCGGGACGGAGTCGCAAAGACTCCGTTTTACCAGCGGAAGCTGTGGACCGTGGACAATGGGTCGGTCCTCTTGATTTTCTTATGAGTATGGTGGCGTATGCTGTTGGACTTGGTAAGAAAGGGTGCGACACCGCGAAAACAGTTAACCCGATGATTTAGGAAATGTATGGCGCTTTCCATATCTCTGTTTCAAGAACGGTGGTGGCTCCTTTTTGGTCGTCTACTTCTTGTTCTTTTGCCTTGGCGCGGTTCCCATATTTATTATGGAAGTAACCGTTGGACAGTACTTGCAAAGGGGAGCTATGGAAATGTGGAAGATGTGTCCGCTCTTCAAAGGTTGTTTCTTTTATATAAAATGCCTAGTACAGATGTAATTTTAAGGAGTTGGCATTGGAAATGTCGTGATCGCGTTCATGTGCATAGCCTATTTTTGCGTTATCGTCAGCTGGGCTATCTTCTACATGATTGCATCTCTGTCGTCCACGTTTCCTTGGGAGACTTGCGACAACTGGTGGTGGGAGAAAGCAAGGAATACGTTGAGTGAAGTGATGATCTTTCAGGAACATTAGAGACATTTGCATAACAGGAAAGGAGAACAGCACTGTATTGAACGTCATGGTCCAGAACTTGACAAAATACGGACTGCACACTCAGACCTCAGTTGAGCAGTTCTGGGAGTAAGTTCAGCGAGAACCCTGCACACTCTATAGAGCACTGATTCAGGAGACGAGTACTGCAGCAGACTGATTCAATTTCGGATTTTGGGGGTATCCAGTGGGAACTTCTTGGGTTGATGCTCATCGCTTGGATAATCGTGTACTTCGCTCTCTGGAAAGGAATCACTCAAGCCAGAAAGGTTCTCTTAGGGTACTGTGTGCTGCCATTACCCATACTTCGTTGCAGTTTGTTTATTTCTGCGCTTTGTTCCCATACTTCCTGCTCTTTATTTTGCTTCTCCGCGGTCTAACTTTACCAGGAGCATTCACTGGAATTTCGTTCTATCTGACCCCAAATATGACCAAACTTGCTGATACCACCGTTTGGAAGGATGCGGGAACTCAGGTATTCTACTCATATGGTGTTGGTTTCGGTGCGCTCATAGCCCTTGGCTCCCACAACAAGTTCACTCACAATTGTTACCGGTACAGGATCCTTTGAGTACTTTATTTTTTATTCATTATATAATGTTTCAGCGATGCTTTCATAATGTGCGCGATCAACGGAATGACTAGCATCTTAGCCGGTTTGTGCTTTTGCGCATTTAGCTGACTGTCAAAGTACCACTTTTAGGATTTGTTGTGTTTTCCATTCTTGGCTACATGTCAGTGATTGCTAACAAAGACATCGCAGAAATCGTAAAACCTGGTGCAATGGAATTGAGTGTTATGTAAATTACAAACAACCATTTTAGGTGTTGGTCTTGCGTTCCAAGCCTATCCTGAAGTAGCCAGCAATCTGCCACTCAAGCAGGTTTGGGCCTTTTTGTTCTTCCTCATGATCACTATTCTCGGTCTTGATAGTCAGGTATGCGAAACTTGACAGCCAACGTTGCCAACAATTCAATTTTCAGGTTTGCATGATGGAAGGCCTCTTCACTGCCTTGGAGGATACTTTCCCAACGATTCTTCGAAAATACAAAAAAATTTCGTTAGGCGTGACCTGCCTTTTCTTCTTTATTCTCGGAATTCCGATGGTTTCTCACGTAAGTTATCGTTGGTAACCTAAAGCTACCAGCGCCGCACGTCTCTTCAGGCTGGTGCATACTGGCTGACTTTGTTTGACTCGTATGGAGCCAGTGGAATCGCTCTTCTGTTTGTCGTCTTTTTTGAGGTTGTTGGACTATCGTGGGGATTCGGTACGTAGAGGGGACAATTTGAAAAAGCTCGAAATTATGTTTAGGTGCGAATAGAGTTCGCGCCGCCTTGAAGGAAATGATAGGCGTCTACCCCGGTCCTATCTGGCTCATCGTCTGGAAGTTCACCGCCCTTTGGTCACTGCTGTTCTCTTTATCTTCTGTCTCGTTATGTACAAACCCTTGAAGTACCCTCACGGAGGCGACTATCCTGTCTGGGCGGAAATCATTGGATTTTGTCTATCAGCTTGCTCCATGGTAGTCATTCCCGGTTACGCGCTCTACTACCTTTTCTGTCGTCGATCCTCCGATCCGTTTATGCAGGTAAGCACGTGTCGTTCGCGTCTTTGATCGCCCGACCTTTGTAGCGTCTCCGAAAAGGTATCACTCCGCCGGCGAGCTTTAAAACTGGCCATCCCACGCCTTACGCCAGTGCCGAAGAAATGGAATACATCGACGCTGAGAAGAAGGCGAAAAACTTTGCTTGAATTTTAAGATCGCTCATTTCACAATTCGTGTGCATTCTTATAAGCAAATCTCATTCAACTTCTACGTGTTGTGCTGTTATCTTCCCACCCCCGTTCCATCTTAACGCCTCTGCTGTAAAATTCTCAAATCTCTATACCAATGCATAATAAACCGCAGTGATCAACACCCCCTCCCCCATGTGAATCAACTTATCTTGTTATGCAAATAAACACGTCTTCAGTTGCGATTTACAAAGCAATTTAATAGCGATAAGGTGAAATACTTCACACAATGTTAACAACCAAGCATTAGTTATAGCAACAATTATTTTCCAAAGTTAAAAAGCGTTATTGACGCAGCCAGTGAAATATCATTTTGCAGTGTTCGCAAGTGAAAAGAAAAGAACTTCTTTCTTTCCCTGTTTTTGCTTGAATTGGTGTGGCTCAATCTTCTTCAAGATGGAAGCCAAATGAGTTACCACTTGAGCTTTGCTCATTTCTGGAGGACATTTAGACTTGATACGGGTCAACAACTCCTTCGTTGTATGTGGCTTCCGACGAAGATATTTTCGAACGGTATCTTCGTTGAGACCATCGTTAACGCTGTCCAATGATGGTGACTGTTGAGGTAACGATCTGCTCATTCCTCGCCCGTTGCCAACTTGTTCGTTCGTCGCTGCTGAAGCGCCTGTTTCTGCTCTACAAAAGTTAATTAATTGGAAAAATACAAATTAAATTAATAGCTCACTCATCCATTCTTGACCGTTTAACGCTTGAATCAAATGAAGTATCATCAAGCTGGCGTTTCTTAGAGCAACTGGGCACGACGGGAGAAAGTTCAGAAATGACTGCAGTATCTTTCTAAAAAGGATACTTAGATAAACGAAGAAAACAAAGGCCCCACCTTCATAAACACAACCGAGTTTATACGATCTTTGTCAGGGTCATCACTGTCACTGCCGGATGAATCTAAATAATTATTACTTTGCCTCAACCAGTAGAGTTAAACAAAATAATACTATTCTGGTCTTCAGTAACGGGGTTTTTTTTCTTTTTCTTCGGCGTTCCCTCATCTTCTTCGCCGTCTTCCTCTTTGTCCACTTTGTTACCTACGGAAAATAAACATTGCAAATAAAAACTACATTCCGCTTACCCTTGTCATTTTCTTCCTCATCGCTCGAACTTTCCAAATCAGAACCAATCTGCTTCTTCAGTCCACTTTCGTCACCGACAGCAACAAGAGCTTCTTCAATCTTTTCCTCTGCCGTTTTCGTATCACGACTAAAATCATGCAACAAATACTATGATCTCCTAGAACAGTAACATACTCGCTGTCTGAACCTGAATCAGACATGTAATCATATTCACGGCCTTCATCTTCTCCGTCCTCCGACTCATAAGCTGCATCAAAATAATATATATAATAATAAGTTATATGTCAGTGTAACAAACCAGCTACATCGTCAGCGTGCTTTACACGTTGCTTTTTATCGTTTCGCTCACGAACGTTTCTCTTCTTTTTCTTTTTGGAAGGGGTATCAGCGTTAGCATTTCCTCCATCTGAATCTTCATCGTCAGAACTGTAGTCGTCTTTAATTTTCTGGAATCAACAAAGTAGACAAAACAGTCTTCGATATTTTCACATACCAGGCTCACAGATTTGACTATCTGTTCTCCATCATCGTCTGTTGAGTTCAGGGTTTTCATTATCTGTGCTTTTAAGGCAAACTGATTCATGACTCGGCTCCGCCTGAAATCGCAACACTCAAATATGACAATGAAACTTCAACATACAGCTGAAATTGCTCCTCAGCTTGATCAATGTCCAACGTTCGATGGGTTACACAGGGGAGGAACTGGTACCAATCTGTTATCTTATGAGCTAAGAAATCCTCCCCGCTCTTCAGAAATACCCAATAATCAGCATGCTCTCCAGCACCGCCCTCTCGTATACTTCTGAACTTGCGATCTTTGCCAGCTTCCCCTACTGTCAACCTCCAAGGTTGCATATCATGTTGATAAGCTTTCTTTTGGCGACCATATTTTTTGCGCCTAGCTTCTTCGCGAGCAGCTTTACCATATTCACTGCCTTCACCAAACTCTTGTGCTTCCTCAAGTATTCCGAGCTGTGCTCTGTTATCCTCGCGTGCCATCGTCACGTTACAATCATTGTTTGTCCACCGATTAACTTCTACATTCAATGAACCGTTAAACTTCATAACCGAAAATTTTCTCTTTTCGGAAGGTCTTAAATATCATATTTTAAAATGCCACGTCCAAGTACATACCCAGGAATTCGCACCACGAAATTCGTCATTATAGAAAGTTAAATTACCTGGAAATGAAAAAGTGATTAAATATTTCGTCATAAAGATACATAGGTAAAAGCTTTGCTCTCGAAAACAATCGGAATCAGCAAACAATTAAACAAATCAAAGTCGTACAATTAAACAAATCAACTTTAACAACAGCAGCTATGTGAAAAAAACCATCCTGATGCGAAACGTTCATCTCAAAAGAATGATTTCTTTTGAGAAAGCTTGTGTTTCAAGACTTTCATTTTAATAACATTAGCAATCTCATTATCCGTCCGATTCTGTCCATAATAATCGTGAAAACTGCCTTCAGGATCAATCAAGTACATAATAACAGTGTGATCGACGATATAATCATCTTCAGTAGTTTTCGGCCCTTGGGAATGATAAACTCTAAACGTTTTCGCCACCTTGTTCACCTGAACATAATACAATTAAACCCTGAATTTTAACCGATAACACACCTGCTCCCGGTCACCAGTGTATCCACGAAGTTTATGAGAAAACTCAGCACAATATTGCTTCACTCGATTGAGATCATCCCGTTCAGGATCGACCGATATAAAAACGGGGACAACAGGAATAGCTGGCGACTCCTTCTCAAGAATCTCAATAACCTGTGAGACAGGAATAGGACATAAACAAAAAAGATAACTCACCTTAATCATTTTCTCAATCTCGTCAGGACATATATCAGGACAGTGAGTGAATCCGAAATACATCAACACCCAATTACCCTTCAGCTGCTCAGAGCCTTCAAGTTCTCCACTAGTGTTTAGTAGTTGCCAATCACCACCAATTCTTGCCTTTCCCGCCATAACCTTCCGCTGTCGCTCGGCTTCATCCATTTTCTAAGATTATATCATTAAAGAACAAGAACAACATTATAAATATACCTGCTTACGAAGATAAAGCAAAGCCCCAAGTGCGCCTCCGGTCAGTCCAAACGTAACTAAGGTGTTTTTCCAGTTGAATATCATGCTGCGGTCGAATGTTCTTTTCTGGACATATACAAAAAAATTAAGCGCTGCTACTCTCAAAATTAAAGTACTTGTTCTTGCTGTTTGAAATTCATAAAGTTCTTGTCGACGTCTTGCGGTTGCCTACCACCGAACTGTTCGTTTAGTGATTTTTCGATTTTTTCAAAGTCAATCTTCAAATCATCGTCTTTGGTTGCATTGTTCTGACCATTGGTACCATTTGCCGATGAAAATCTCATCCGACTTGTAGTTGATGTGCATGAGATGAGCGCAAAAGGGGCCAAACAACTTGGCACGGACTTACGCAATGACGACATCTAAAAATATCCATTGTACTTACAAACATTCATAAACAGAAAGTTAGAACAATGCTAAACATATTGATCCTCAGTAATTCCAATTTGGACTATGTCGTGAAATAACACATATTCGTGCTAAAGTTCACACATAGAATATTAAATCAAAAAATTAAAATTTCAACCATCGTCTTATAACTACTTTTTTTAAATAAAAGCTGCAGAAGATACAACACATTTCCTTTTGCCTTATGAAAGTAGACAGCCGAAGTGCAATCAAACGAACACGCCTGACTGCGTTCCCAGCAATGAAATATATATCTGAGATTGAAAATGAGCATGGTAGAAATTCACCATTCAATATTGCGGTCCTGACACGATGCAGTTTCAAAAACTTATTTCGTTTGAATGTCGCCCAAACAAATAGCTTGCCTCTTCTCTTGAAATTTGTGTTTCTGCAAATTGCAATTTTTCGTGTTCTCGAAAACTTCTTTCGTTTCGAATGTTGCACAAACAAATAACTTGCCTCTTCTCTTGTAATTTTGTGTTTCTGCAAATTGCAGTTTTTCGTGTTCTCGAAAACTTCTTTCGTTTCGAATGTTGCACAAACAGATAGCTTGCCTCTTCTCTTGAAATTTGTGTTTCTGCAAATTGCAATTTTTCGTGTTCTCGAAGGAACAATTACTACCTAAACTTTACAGATCTCGTTCAGGCGTGCACAATGAGAGAGAAAAACACTTTTAAGGTAGGCAGATATTTTTATTATAAATCCGAAATTCTGATTTAGTATGTGTCATTTAATGACCAAATTGCGGCAATTCACGTGGACACTAAGCAAATGGCTTTGCCTGCTGATGCTGGTGATCAAGAGACTTTCTTTCACAAAGCTATAGCTGAGTCCAATGAAATCGACTTTGGCGATCAGTATAGTGAGATTTACATGGTTGAATAGAAACAATATTTTTGTTAAATTTAGGTGCTTTTCTGAAGTCTATCAAGCCGTTGAACGTTCGTACATATGCGCAGCTGCTGCACAAGCAGGTATCATTTTATTGCTCAATTAGCCGGAAATTAATTGTGTTTTGCAGAAAGATGTTGTCACGAAATTGTTGGAACATCTGTTGGTTGAAGATGGCTCGTCAAATGAAACCTTACTCAAGTAAGAATTCTTTCAAGCTTCATGATCAACAAACTAATAATTGTAGCTTGTCATTGGCGTTGGCTAGAGATCTTAGAGAGGGCTTCTACGAGCATCTCTGGGATTTCTTTAAAGTTATCATAACACTTCTTGAAAAGGTCTCGGTTTATGACAAGGACGCAAAGACTATTGGAATTCTGGAAACCGGATTTATAGTCATAGCAACTCTTTTCAAAATCTTTTGGAGGAAAATTGTTACTGAACTTAGAAGAACGTTTTCGTAAGTGTAGATTTATCTTCGTAATTTATCTTCATTTAACACAGGCGTTTTTTGCCCTTGTTTGGTAGCAATGTGTCTTTCATCAGGAGATTTTCTGCGGAATCATTCGCATTTTTCTTGAGAAAATCTAACGATGTTGGGAAACAGGTTGAATTTATGATTTCCAAGGCAGCGGAATGTGGCGCACCGTTGGTGAGTAGTGTGGCACATTTGATTTTCAACGCATTGAGGGGCGTTTCCAAGCAATTTGTACGCAACACCAAAGACGTATGTTACAATGTAGCGTTCAGATTTGCAAATGTTTACTTCCAGTTGTTAACGGAAGTGCTTGAAGCTGTTCTTCGTCAAGATAATGTCGATCATCAGATGATCGGTGTGGAAATTTTGTCCATTGTTATGAAGCTATCTGTCGTGTACACAGAAAGACAACATTCTGTTTGTATAACTTCGGTCTTATTGGTTGGTTGCGTAATATGATAATCAGAACAATTTGGTAATTTTAGGAAAGTCTGCAAAAATCATCCCTAAACGGTGGCATTGTGGCGAATAACATTGCTGCTTTATTGATAATTTGGGTCACAGAGCGTCGAGGAGAAGTTTTTGCTCAGCGTACTGAACTGTTTCGTTGTTTGGCAACAATTGCTGATTCAACAAATGCAAAGATCGGCTTGGTTGTTCATCAACCATTTCTAACTTTGATATCAAAGGTGAGCTATTAAAAAAATTATTGTACTGAGAAAGCACTTTCAGGCGATTGCGACTTACCAATCAGATGTCTATGATTTAAGAGAAGTTCTTCCCAAAGTTATCAATGCCTTCGTAACTCGAGCATCTAACGACCTGTCTACTTCTGACATCCTGTGCTTTTTTAAATCGTTAATTGATCACGTAGCACCTCATCTCGAGAACGAGATTCTAAATTCTTTGATCAAATACACGGAAAACCGCATTGGCATTGATGAGTTGGCAGTGTTGTCTTTCTATGCGCGTCTTGTTTCAGAGAAACGTCCATATTCTATTGACGCAGGTATGCATTTCTTTGATTTTAATAATTTACTGATTGTTTGATTAGTAATTGCAAAGAACTTTCCACCACTCAATTTTCCTTTACATCCCAATTTGGAAGCTCATGTTGTTGCCATTTTGTTAAAGAATGTTAGGACGCCTGACTGGAAAAATCGTGATAGCATGGAAGCGTTGATCAACTCTGTTGTTATATGGCCGTGGCTTTGCAGGAGCTCTAGCGACATTGATCTGAAAGGTACATTTATAAGTTGAAGGTTGATTTTAAATTAGAAGTTTTAGTTTCAAAGTCGGTGCTTCGTTTGTTTAAGTCGTTCCAGTTCGAAACTTGGATCGATCGAGATCAAGAGATCAAGTTAGCAGCTCTGTGTGCTTACTCTATGAACATAGTCAATGATTGTCTTCGCTACGTCTCATTTCCATTGATCTACAAGGCGTAAGTGACTGGTATTTTGTAACGTCTGGTGTGACCTTTCTGAATTAGTGCACAACAAGTTTGGTCATTTGTGGCTGAGCTATGGTTCCTGCGATTACTCCTTATCCTTGTACCGTACAACGACAAACTTTTCAAGAACCAAGACTGTAAAAAATTGGTGGACCGAGCATTCAATGGTCCTTTCAGTGAAACTCGAATAATTTGTCTTGAACTGTATAATCGCCACTATATCATGGAAGAATATCCTAACTTTATCGGCGAAAATGTCTTTAGTATTTTACTGGCTGGTGAAAGGACACCATTGACTTTACAAGATTACCGAAATAAAGCAACTCATTTTCGACGTTTAAATTCTGAAACTCTTGCTTCATTTCTACCACCTGATGTGACAGCTGAAAAAGTAAGTGAATTTTCTCACTTTGTTATTGAAAACATGTAATTGCTCAGATTGCTCTTCAAGTTACCCTTGCTCAGTACTATGAGAATCTTACGGTTTACTGGCCTCTCATTACAGAAATAGTTTCTTGCTATGCAGAGGGTATGGACAAAGACACGTTCACGGAGTGTCTTCTAAGTGCCGCAAAATTATGGCGCAGAAGACCAGTTGAACTTTGGTTGAAAATTGATGAATCAATTGAGTCCTCATTTTGGATTACGTGTCCAAAGCGCCCTGTGAACTTCCTTTCTTGTGAACTTCAAATTTACGAACTGATGTCTCGCATGCCTTTGGTGTGCCAGGATTATATAGAAGAAGAACACAACGCGGTTTTGTACCGTGTCAGGTGTGTTCATTCACTGTATATATAGATTTGAGTGATCTTTTAGTGAACAGTACCGCATCTCTTGGGATTACACCTTCCGCAATGTCAATCTAAAGGTAAAGGTTCCGGACAATATTAGACACGCCAGAACGATGCATGCGCGTCGGTATGGGTGTCCATTAGATAACGACAGTGCCGAACAGGATCAGCTTGAAGTTCAAACGGATGACGACGACGGTCAACCATGGAGTTTAGTGGTTCGTCCAGAGCATGAGAATGACGAAGACAACGAGAAAATGAAAATGTGGTGGGTGACAGTTCCCGCGAAGACCAACCGAAATTTACATGAAAAGAAGGTTTTGTTAGCTTTACTGAGTCTGTATGGACAGTTCACACATTCTACCGTTGATGATACCACGTACTTGGAGGCAAGTTCGCAAATTGGATGTCGAAAATTTGAACATGTTTTTAGCTGTTGTGTTTGGGTGATGAAGATGTTCAGAAGGCAGCTTTAAAATGTCTATTCACGTGCCATTTCAAGCCTTTCCTTGCCTACAAGTACGCGAAGGTAGTGCATGTAATTGAACTAATCAAACCTTTCAGGGAAAATCTCGAGAATTTAGTAGATCGTCAAAAGTTTACTGATGAGTTACTTCGCTTTGGTATTGACGAACAGAATGGAATTGTGGCAGAAACGGACAGACCAGACCTTATGAAGATTGTAGTGAGGTATTTATATATGTTTTTTGTTTTACCGTGGTGACATTTTTATTGTTTTTAAGAATTGTTTTTGGCTTACTTCATTCTCACATGACAACGAGATCTGAAGCACGACGAGATGCTATATATCGGTTTCTTGGTGGTTGTCGTTCTCATGAGCTCAACCTATTTATTCGTTTAACGTTTCGCCCATTCTACGCCTTTATGGCTCTCCATCCTACGCTTAATTTTGATCGAGGTATATTTTATTCTGTTTACGTGAATAAAGTATAATAGTAATCGATTCAGTTACTATCGATACTATGTGCGAAGGAATTTGTAAATACTTTACTATAAGCAACTGCATTCGTCTTAAGTGGATTAAAAGGTGACAGATACTGTTTCTATATGAAAATTTGTTTTGTTTAGTTGCTTGAACTGTGTTTCGAAAATTCTTCGCCATTTGGTGGCGGCCTTGGATGACGTGCAGTGCCATCTGATTTTCCGTATTATGTTGGCATGTAGTATCTATGTTCGGCTGATTGCTGAAAACAAGGAGCATATCAAATCCTGCTATTTTAGTCAAATACAAGATTTGCGTCAATTAGTAATTAGAGTTCTGTGCCAAGTGAGTGAAGGCAGGTGAATTGTTACAATCGGTTTCTATTTAGTTTTTCCAAACATTGCAAGACAGCGTCCTTACTGAATGCCACTTGTCCGCTTTGTTCAGTTACGTATTGGAACCGTTAAGCTTTTCGCGAAACTCTAACCCCCTCAACGAGTTTAATGATGGAATACCAGAGGGATTGGCGAATGTCTTTTTGAGCTTTTTAAGTGCACCATCTTTGTTTCCCCTTCTTGATCGGCCACTGGAGCGGTCGGTCTGGGATGGCGAAGAAAAAGAAAAATGTAAAGTGACACCAATGAATCTATTGTGCCTGTACCTCATCTGCAAATCGACAAACGATCAATCTGCTTGCGAAGTTCTTCGTGGTATCAAAAAGCTACTGACTATTGATAATGATGGTTCTCCTGGTTCCCTTCAACAAGGTGAATATTGCGAACTTGACAATTTGTTCATTCATGTTTTCCAGGCATATCATACGCTGCAAAACTTGTGATCGGAAACACTCGTACTATTCTGTTATTTCTGGCCAGAAAGATAACTTCTGATCTCCCTGGGGACCAATCACTATATCTTGAGATTTTGGATCTGTAAATTATAAATTAGATGGCTAAAATAATAAAATGTTTTAGGATGAGTATATATATAGATGATCCCGAATATTGTCAGGTGTTTTCAAAAGCACTGCTGAAAGGGCTGAAAGATGGTGGTATTTCGCGACACACACCAACAATTGCGAACTTGTTGAATGCTCTTGGGCGCTTCGTCAGTAAAGTGACCAATCCGATCGACTGTTCTATTTTCGGGTGACTACAGCTTGTTGTTGCTTGTAACCGTCCTAATGTGCTTTCAGCGATATCCTGAAACTAATACCGTTAGCAACGGATAAGGAAATTCGCCGTAGTGTGGTCACCGTCACGTTGCTACTTTCCCGCAACAGAAACGTATCGCAGTATCCTGAAGTTGTCGAGCAGCTGGCTTCTATTGATAGCCTCGAATCGTGGGATGTCAACAAAGTCGACGAAATAGATTTCACGCGCCGTAACGATCAGTATATACGTTTGAGTGAGGTATTTGTTGTGTATAGGGAGCACGTCTAATAATAGATGTTTCTAGAATTTTACAAACGAAGACTATAAATGCCAACCAGCTATGCTTAATGCTTACGTCAACATTTGTTGTCATTTGTTGCGAACAGTCAGTTTTCCTTGACGAATATCAACTGGATTTAGCATTTTAGTTTAACGATTACTCACTGAAGGAACGAGCTGAGTCTCTGCTAAAGTTGATGATCGAGTACACATGCGCACGTTGGCATGTTGCCGAATTCAGAGATGAATCAATGAAAAGAGTTCTTATCCCAGAAGTCCTAAAAGGTCTTCGACATTCTGATGAGGTAAGCATTGCATTGAAACAATTTGTAAAGTCCGTTGTTTTAGACCGTTCGTAGGCAGTTTGTGAAGCTTCTCTCTGTTCTCGTCCAGGAATGTGACGACCACGCACAGCTTCGGAGTCTGCGCTGTCTTCTTGATATCAATAAGGACGAATCGGAAAAAGATTTTTTTGCTGGTGTCATCAATTATCAATCACATCGTAGACAACGAACTATGTTCGCATTGACCAAAGCTCTTGCGAACGGAGAGGTTGTTATGTTGAGAAGGCACATTACTTTACAATCGTCGAATTTAGATTAATCTTCCTGCTACTACACTGACACGATTTATACTCCCTATCATCCAACCGTATTTGTTAAATTTTACGTCCGGAACTTCAACGCTTAGTGACTATGCTTTAAATTTATTTGGAGAAATACTGAAGAAAGCGTCGTGGTCTACGTAATCACATCCGTTTTGTTGCAAAACTGAAATGAGTATTTATAGGTACTTTTCCACCCTGAACAACTACATTAATCAGCTTTTGGGAGAACACGAAAAGGATAAACCTATCATAAGGTGCACTAGATTTTAAGTTTTTTTTAGTATTTATGAAGCTAATAATTTAGAGTTATTGTAAAAGTCATAGACTCGTTTCATTTCAACGTTCACGATGTAGAATTGCCTTCCAACTTTCTGTTAACATGTAGTTCTGACACAGTAAACCTTGATGACAGTGATTGCGTCGTCATCAAATCTGAGATTGATGAAAAGATTACAATTGAGCAGAAGTTCGGTATCATCAAAAAAGTTGTTTTGTTGATTTTACCGAAACTACGAAAATGTATCGATGGCAAGGTAACAGATTGTTTTTGGTAATTGTTTTTGGTAGACTGAAAATATTTAGGGTAATAAGAGTGCTGTTCACAAAAAAGCAGGAAGCCACTTCGATGAGGATGACGACATTTCGCGAGCTCCCATTGCTCTTGCTACTGTGAAACTTTTAATGAAATTGCCACAAGAGATTCTTCAGCAAAATTTGCATGGGTAAGTTATAATTTTTCAAGCATTTTAAATAATTGGGCTTGTTTTAGCGTTCTATTAAAACTATGTTCACTTTTGCTATCAACATCGGATAAAGTGAGAGATCTTGCTCGCAAGACAATGATCAGTGTTATGGTAGTTTTGGGTTCCAACTTCCTTCCATTTGTGATCCGAGAGTTGAGGGGTCTCATGAAAAATGGATTTCAAGTACATGCTATGGTATTAACTGTGCATGTTCTCATTTCTGCTATGCAGGAAAGTCTGAAATCCGGAGATCTTGATGGTTGTTTAAAGGACTTAATTGAGGTACCGTTGCAATCGTTTTTGAAACAGTACGCATGTATTTAGGTTTGCAATATCGATCAGTTTTCCGATGTAGCTGATGAGAAAGAGGTTGCTGGTATCAGAGCTCATGTTAGCGAAGCGAAAGCTGACAAAAGTGGTGAAACTTATCACTACATGGGTCGTTTTATTGGAACACGTTATTTAAATGTAGTTGTTGAACATCTTATGAAGGTTATTGTAGCAGTCGAAGCCAATTTATAAAAAAAATTTTAGATCATCGAAGAGAAACCTCAGTCTAAAACAAGGAGTACGGTAGCTCGACTTTTAGAAGCTTATGGGGCAGGCCTGTGCCGCAACGATGGAATTGACTTACCAACGCTTTTAGTATTTGTTTATCAAATGCTATGCCAGTATTCTTCGAGTACAGATGAGAACAAAAAGTCTCTTGACAGTAAACCAAAAACTCTACGACCAGAGAGCTGCCAATTACTACCGAATGCTCCGACTAGGTTAGTTCACTAAAGTGGTTATTCTAATTTTCGTAATTTCAGAATTGGCTCTATTGTAAGGTCATGTGATAAGAGCAGGTCTTTTGTACTCGTTGAATTTGCTTTACATCTTTTCAACGCAATCTTGAAGAAATGTAACAATTCTTCTGATAGCGAGCAACTCGTCAGTCATTTGGACCCATTTGTCCCACATCTCGTTCACTGTTTGCATTTGAAATATGATCGAGTAAGTATCATTGCACCCAGAATGACTTTTGTTTATAAAACTATTTAGGTCGTAAGTGGGGCATTACGCTCTGTAGTGAAATTGCTGGAATACCCTCTGCCTAAGTTAAAGTCGTCCATGACTAAAATAGTTGATTTGCTGTTTGGGTTGTTAAATGATTACGCTGGATTGGGAAGAGCTGGCGACATGATCAGCGTTCTTGAGTTGACTCAACACTTGTTTAAGGTAACGAATGTTCATTCTTCATTTTATAACTTTTTTAGGCATTTACTCGCATTATCAAATGCAGTCCAAATGAACTATTTTCAAAGAGGCACATGCAGGTTTTGTTAACTTATGTGGAGACTGATATTGTAGACCCTCATAAGCAGGCAACTGCATTTTCGTTGCTGAAAGCCATAATATCTAAGAAAATATCCGATGACCGACTTCCTAGAATAATTGATCATTTGTTGGATCAGAGTATATATTCGCATTCACCGAATATTCGAGCTCAGTGTCGCCAGGTAAAAAATGTTATATGCATCTATGTAACGTCCTTTTACTACTAGGTTGTTGTTGCATTTGCTACTACCCACCCACTGGGAAGAAACATTGGAAAGTTCTTTGAATTTGCCCTGCTTCAGTTAACTTATGAACATGAGGATGGCCGTTTGTCAGCTCTCGAAACGCTAAATCTTTTATTTTCTACGCTGTCGGAGGTATGTCATTTTTTCGAACTGGTTGCATTTTTGTTTGCAGACTGTCGTCGACGACTTTGCAGTTTCATCGTTTGCTCAATTGGCAACTGGTCTTGTAAATGAAGAAAGGACCGAATGTAAACTGTATTTTGGGTTGGCTTTGCGAAGTTTGGTGAAGTCTTGTTCTGAAAAAGCACGCAACAATATATATATTTCTGCTCGTGGTTTGCTTGAATCTACAGAAGATTCTAAACGATTTGCAGCTGCAAGGTCGTTAAATGAAATTTGCGAAGCAATGTTAGTTGTACTGGCATCTAAAGTCAACGAATTATCTGCAATTGTTTCGCGAGCGTTGGGTGCAGAATCTGTACCTTCTGAAGATACGATTGTGGCTCTTTTTGAGCTTATGGGCAAACTAACTCAGCAGTATCCTGAACAATTAGTGGAAGCTGTGAAAAGCAATTGCTCCGGATTCTGGGGTATCTAGCTTTCTAACGTCTGACATGTCCTTATCGTTTTTATAGAAAAGTATGAGGAATTTGCGATGTGCAAGGAGTCTCTGCGAATTCAAACCATTTGTTCTGAATTTCTAGGCCATCTGTTTACCGCTTTCGGCTCGGAATCAGACGAACTCAATGAATGGCCGCTAACTATTAAACAGCTCAGCGGACTCATGTTATGGCAAATGAAGAGTAAGCAGCTCACGACAAAACAAGCACAACTGGTATTTTGGAAAAAAAATTGTCTCATAAGTAACGCATGTTCAGGTCATTGAAAATCTTATATATTTGGCTATGAATTCGCGGAAAGATGACGAATTTTCCATGTTTTTTGCATTCAAGCTTCACCAAATTTGTATGTATGAAGTCAACCATGATGCCGATCAAGCATTGAGAGTGGGTTTACCGATTTGTTAGCAATACGCTTCCATATTTCATTACAGAGAATGAACGTTTTCAAGTTGACAGCTGCTGTTTTCTTGAAAGGTGACGAAGTGCTTGTTGAAGAAGTTATGAAAACTATGATGTTACCTCTCACACGAGAACTGAATGGAAAATCAGACCATCGTAAATAATCTTATAACTATATGATTAACAACTAGAAGGTTTTTAGATACGGATGAGCTAAGACAGATGGCTGCTGATGTTTGTGATGTATTAAAAGGAAGAATTGGTGAGAGCCGATATGCTAATTACTTAGCCGATTCTCAACAAAAAATTGCCAAGCGTGCGGAAGAGCGCAAAAGGGAACGCAAAGAACTCGCAGTGACGGAACCTGGAGCTCTTGTAGAGATAAAAGCCAAGAAACACCATAACCGTGCAGTAGCATTGAAGAGGAAGATGGAACAAAATAATCCTAACCTTATTGCGAAACGTAGGCGGACCAAAGATGGTGATGTTAGTGATTGTGACGATTAACCCTTGTTATTGTTGATTTAGTACTTTCTTGTCTTGTTATTGTTATTGTTTTTATTTTGTTGACCATTTTGTTATAAACAGACAAATCCGTTACAGTGAACGCCAGTGGTATGCTTGCAACATATAGGTGGTTTAAACATAAATAACAAAACAGAAATGTCAAACACTAGGATGCTGCTATCCGATTCATTTCGCGTGCAAACAAACACACACGACGGTTTTCATATTCGCACTCGACAGCTTAATAGCGCACTTTCGAAAACTGACATAATTTCATTTCATTCCACTTTGATCCGTTGCTTCGCCTTGTTTCTCTCCAACAAACATCGGCTTCATCACCAAATGACCTGACATCTATCCTCATTGCAACGTTCCAAAAGCGTGCGCGGGCTCATTGGCAGTGCGTTTGACTATTGCACGCGGTGTCTGAGTTCGACGCCCAGTTGTGTCCTTTCTTTTGTGTTGTGTTCTCTGAACGACCGGTCGTTTCAATGTCTCGAATAACTCCGGTGCGGACGGAAAACACACAAACATACCGTTGGTTTTCGCTTATTATTAGTAGGATATTATATTTATGTTTAGTGCCCTGTAAAAGTGGTGCTCTCACACTGAGCATCTCTTCCCGGTGTGAAATATCCCGGCGCCGAGTTGTCCTGCTGTGACAAATTATCCACAGTAAGATTTAGTGTGAACTGATGCGAGCTGTGTTGGTTCGTTAGAAGTGACTGGGATGAAGATTCAGCTGGCATCATTTAAAATTCTTTAGATGAGCGCTAACGCTCCCGCCCTGTAACCGCGACCTTTTCAATGTGCGTTTCGCTTTCCCTCCTGTCATCATGTTTGCGTTTTGCTACACTTCAGTATTTGCCACGCGTCGCCGGAAATCTTGGAAAATTTCAATGGAAATTGTTTTGTGTGTTACTACCGCGTGATGTACCTAAAGGGGCGCAGTGTTCTCCATCGTAGTGTCGCGCACTATTTGTTACAACAAATGCTAAGTGAGAATGGCCGATTGAGAGACCCTCTTCACGTTCGCCCAATTCAATATAAGGCGTCTGAAAGGCGACAGCTGATATGCTACTTTGCTCAATCATTGGTGTTTTTCTTGTGCTGAAAAGAAACTGTTTTGTGCTTTCTCGTCTTACTAAAATAGTCGCGTTATAACGATTTACAGGTTAAAGTTATACAGCATGATTGAGCTGAAAGTCGCCGCGCTTTTAATGTCTCTATGCATTTCGCCTCTCGTTTGCATTCCTTCAAAGTCCCGCGAGCAGAAGATCTTGCAAACACTCAATCAAATCAGTGGAAATCTTGATCGAATGCTAAGCCATGACAAGGCAAAGGTAATACCCGTGCGATCGGCAATTCTAGCGTTTTCATGTAGACTTATTTGGCTGCGTACGGCTATTTGACCGCAACAATCCCACGGCAGGTAACCCAAACAGACATAAAGTATGCACTACTGTAAGAAGTTTCCTATCGAAACACAACTGTATAATTGCATTTTCAGCAAATTTCAAAGTTTCATGGGAATTCCGAAAACGGGAAATGTTGATACCGCTGTCCGCGAAAAAATGTTAGAAAGTCGATGTGGTTTGGCAGACGAAAACCCGTTTGAAAGTAATCGCTTTTATTGTAGAGAGAATGCGACTTTACAGTTTCAGAAACAACGCAAATTTGGCACAAAACGATCCTGACCTGGAACATTTCTTCATTCTCCGATAAAATTGGTGAAAGTGAAACAAGGCAAAGTATACATTCAACCGCAATTAACAAATGTTTTTTAGGGAGGCAACGCACAGAGCTTTTGCAGCGTGGGAGAGAGCACTTCCTGTGAGTTTCTTGGAGATTTCCCAGAACAGAAACGCTGATATCAAAATAACGTTTACTGATGAAAGTCCGAAAGGAAGCCACGACATCACTGGTATCATGCAGAGTTCATCATAAAACCGGCGCAACTAATTTTCAGGCTTTTCTATTGCCGAATTCAGAAATGGTCACATCTACCTGCAAAAGAGTCAGCAGTGGAGTTATCTAGTGGAGGATGCCTCTAACGTTTGTCAGGCCGAAAATGTTCTACTTGTAATTGATCGGTTGTAGAATGCCAACGACCTTTACCACATCTTACTACATGAAATCGGACATGTGTTGGGGTTAGAACATTCGCAAAACAAGCAATCTATCATGTATCCCACGTTCTCCTTTGCAAACAGAAAGGAAGAAATTAATGCTGTTGACGTGCAAAACGTCAGAAAACTATACGGTACGCTCAACTGAGCATTTCTTTCCATTAAAAAAATATGCTTAAAGGAGTTATCCGTGGGAACGCACAAGGCGCTCCAGGAAGCACCACAAAAGAAAAAAAATGTCCGAAGAGCGTCGATGCTGTCATGCAAGGTTCGTTCAGATCTGTTTGCTGATAAATGCAACGTCTTCAGCCGAGAATCAACAAATGTTTCTTTTTCGCGATGGATACTTTTGGAGATTCCAGAATCGAAGAGTTGTTCAAGGACCTCTGCCAATCAATCAGGTGCCATGTGCATATCCGCACTAATCAGTCAATCGTTTCAAGGCATTTCCGAACGGGCCTGCTTTTGTAAACGCGTCGGTTACAACTGGGAACCTCACAGTTTTGATTGAAGAACGCACACTCCATGGCTACACAATGCACAAAGAGAGTGGCACATTCATGTACATGACGCTTTGTGGATTTCAGAACATAAAGCGGATGGTTTCAGAAAGGCGGACGCTTTTCCCAAGATGCTTCACGACCGCGTGCTCTTCTTCCCCGAAGCTGCGTTTCCACTATCGAACGGAAGCGTAATTCTTCTTTCGGTACGTTACAATTTTTCAAACAACGTGCACACTGAGTATGAAGGATGACGTCTTCGCGACCTACGACTTCCGCCAGAATGTTCCAACCATGCTCAATGACAAGAGAGTCTTTTATCCAAATTTACCCGATGAACTCCGCGGAGGAATTCCGCAACACATTGAATCTGACAGCGTTTACTGGATGTTTACACCAGACGAGGTTCATGTCTACGACAACGTTATTCAAAAAGTGACATCAACAACTCCTCTTTCCCAATACTTTACTTGTGAATAAATAAAGCGCCTGTATTAACTACGGTGTGTTTGTGTGCGCTCCATGTGCTCACGCGCTGTGCTCGAAACGACTTCATTGACGGAAACATTGTCCGATTCAATTTTTTTATGGATTACGGCGCTATTCCCGTTGGTGATCTTTTGCAACACAATTATTTTTGAGAGATACGAATGCGCGCATTCGGAACTTTGTCCGAAAATTGCAATGAGGCAGGATGACGACACCAAAACACGGCCAATTTGCAGTCATTTATGTGGGGAGCTGGAAAACATGTTTATGGTCTGTCTTCAATCTTTTTCACTAGCCAACATCAGACAGAAATAACACAAAGTAAACTGATCATCCGTACAATGCATGTCATAAGTAAAATGTCATAAAATTGTGCAAAACGAGAGCTAAGAGTCAATTGTGATAACCTCTTTTCCACTTCCGCCTATCAACAGAACACGATGGAAGTTCTCAGTCAGAGCATCTACATACGCAATGTAGTTGTCGACGAGCTGCTGGCGCGTTTTTGGAGTTTTCGGCAAACTCAACAGGATCAGCTGACTATCGGTTGAGTACTCGTGAATCACTTGGTTCAGGCGCATCGCGGCATTCATTTTTTTAATCTAAAGACTTGTTCGTCTCATCATGAAAGTCAACTCCTCCACCTTTTTCTTGTCCACTTCTTCCACGTTTGCTTCGTCAGGAGCCATCGATTCGGTCTCAAACTTCTCGTAACCATCTCTGAAATAAGTTGGTCAGACGCCTGGTTCCCCTCAAGTTCAGGCAATTACTGAATGAATGACGTCTCCACAGTGATATTATCGCTCATACGATCGCAAGTGCTGTCGTTAGATTGCAAACCTGAAACCAGTCGTTTCAACAGTCACTCCTATTGTGAACGCTCTACCACTTCGGCTGTTTACCGTATCGTCGTTGGAAAAGGCGCCGTTTGTGAAGGTAGTGGAGTTGCTCTTGCTGATGCCCCCAAACAGTTTGCTTTTAGTCTTTTGTTCCATTCGAAGAGTTCGCTGCACAGCATCTTCGCTCACGTCGGGGTCAATCATATCAACGATCTGAACACAGTCTCACTAGCATCTGGAGCTGCACACAACTGTGTATACGTATACGGTGGCGTCGATCCGCAGCATGTAGATATACTTTTGAAGCTCTGCTTTAAGGTAATCGCTTCCGTCGACGTGCTGAGCTACTGCGTAGATTCGTAACTGGCAGCCTTTCCACACCTAGAATTCACAAACAGAGGCTATCATTAGTAATTGAACAACCCACTTTGTGTTGTTTCAGAAGAAAAGCAAGCAGCATCAAGATACCGCCATCTTGAATGATCCACCAAATGTCAATTGACCCAATTAAACGCTGATGGGGTTGGGGGAAATCAATTATACCTTTCGCCACAATAACACAGTTATCTTGGCTTACACCTTTCAGCAGTTTTTCTAGAACACGCCAGATCTTTACTTGCAAAATACTGTTCTAGACATACCAGCAAACAACTCATGTTCCAGTGGGTCTTCGTCGTCGCCGACACGAGGAAAGTTCAGAAGTACAGTATTCGGTCGAAGGCCCCCAATACCAACGCTTTGGTAGAGCGCGGAAATACAGCCTTCGATCTAAAACCCGACAAGTGGACTGGACTCGTTGCTAGCTGAACGAACCTGATTCTCGTAGAAAATGAGAGTTTTTGAAAATCCCCTCAATCGGGCACTCACCATGTCATGCTGAAGTCGCTTCTTAATCTGAAACAAGTTACGGGTGCTGTGCTATTCTGGAACACAAACATTCGTAGCGTTTTTTCTGTCTTTTGAAGAAAGCGTATCTCCTCTCAGCAGACCCACAACGATTGCCAATCCTCGCCCTGCCTTAAGTTGGCCTGCCAAGTTCAACATGCTGATGCAACGCATGTCGATGATTTCCCGCGACCAGTTGCCATCAATCAGAATAAGAAGTTGCGGCCTCAAAACGCAGTCATTAAAGATACAGATCTCCCCTGTTAATATTAATACCTCCAATTTTTAGGATGAGGATCCTTATCTTCGACTTTGAGTAGACTGTACTGAGCCGTAGTGAGAGCAAGTCCTCGAATTCCGTCTCCCCACTCCTTCTTCGCTCTATAAAAGGCGGTGTACAAACTGAACTCTTAACCTGATCAAACCCTTTCCACTCGACGTATTTGTATATTGCCAGCGTTAGAGCGATGGCAATCATCGCGTAGATCCAGTGGGAAGCGAACATGATGAAAAAACACAAAAACGCTCCGGTAAGGGAGAGACTCCTGAACTCTCAATGTCATTTGTGCAGGAAGTCTTCGTTACCAGTGATAGTAGCGGAAACGCGGACGCCAATTGGGAGCTTTCATGAGAGAATGCAAAGTGCAGATTAGATTGACGAAAGCGTAGCACATGAGAAAGAAGAAGTCGAGAACTTCTGCGATTGCGTCGACTGCACCAAGTAGAATCGCTGCCTCAGCGATGACCGCAGTGAACAGCAGCCTATAAAAAGACGATGTCTAAGGAATGCCTGCTCATCAAGGCAAACCCGAGGAATGGCTCATTGGTCGATGTTACGCGAGCGAATGGCGCAAGCGCAGGAATTACGTCGTCCTTTGCAATTGACTGCAGCAAGCGAGGAGCACTGCACAGACACTGCAGAGCAGCTCCGAAAGTTGAGAGGAAAGAGCCAATCACCACGACCCATGGAGATGGCCACGCAAGGGATGCCACTACCAGTGTGCTGTCAATGCTCTTCCCGTATCTGTAATCACAAAAATGCATTGTGTCTAAAAAAAAACCCAAGACGCACTTATCGCGGAGTACAGGGCCCGTTATAGAAGAACCAAAAAGAATCGCCAGAGCATAATAGATTATGGTGGTCGTCAATGTCGCCGCGATAGTACCACAGGGAATACTTTTTTGGGGATCCTTCAAATCACCTAAAACAAAAACTCAGTATAGACATGGTCTAAAGGCTACTCTAACCGCTCATGTTTGTCCCAGTCATGATTCCCGTCACCGCTGGAAAGTAAATCGCCAGAAGTACAAAAAAAGTTGTGTCAACGTCTTGAAACACTTCCAGCCCAAAATCTGCCTCCACATTAGGGTACGACTGTCCCTTGTTCATGTAGTTTGGGGCCATATTAGCTAAAATTCCGGTACGAAATACATTTATGCAGAACTTGCTTTGTGAGTACCACTCAGAACCTCAGGCGTGATCCCAGGAAACGCGTTGATACACTGAAGGCTGCCAGCGGCAAAGTGAGAGCAGAAAACGGTCGAAGTACTGTTTTCGCAGAAATCTTCTGATAAACTAAATGCATGCCGTCAGAAACATGCGGTTCTCGCGCCTCCCACGTACTCTTCTGATTTCACACAGTATTTGCAAAGATCTTGCAGGTTGGCATCATGTGGAAAGAAGATTCGAGAAGGCAAAAGTTGATTGTTCAGCATACAAACACTAAACGATTTCATTGCATACGAGTGACTGATGCTGAAGTAGCTAACTGTTGTCCGCTATGAGTGATTGCTTTTTCGACTCCACCTGCAAAACAAGCGAGAATTGAGAGAATCACGCAAGCCAGTGATATCTAAAAAACGATAAAGAAATCTGCACGCGCATTTTGTTGTTAGAGATACCGGAGCCAGAATCTGAACGAATCGAACACCCATCGCGACAATGATCACTTCTAGAAGCAGGAAAGCAGTACCATAAATACGGTAGTTGTGTGACATCATTCCCCACATGCCTTAGGACATAAGAAGACGAATTGTTAAACTAATGGTGACTCACTGGTGTCGGAGTGCACCTCCTCTCCTCCGATCGTGAGACTTGGGAAGATGTAGAGAAGCATCACTTCGACACCACCAACGAGATACATCGATGCCGCTACGGTGTTGGCCAAGTAAAAGAGGATTCCGACGGCACTTCCAAATTCAGCACCGAGATTGCGCGAAATCATGAAGTAGGCGCCCCCGCTCTCCACAACTCCGTTCGTTGCCACGGCAGACAGTGAGATACTGGTTAAAAGCGTCTGAGATTTAAATCGTGTCAGTTAATAGAAATGAAAACGTACGCAAAGACAGCACAGAAGTAAGAGAATCATGGTGTGAGGAACACCGGAGATTCCCACAACCCAAAACAATCGGATGAACATAGTGACGCCGAGGATATGTTGAATGGTGGGCATGTAAACGCCCAACATGACTCCCAGATTGGCCTAAAATACAATACATAAGCTGAAATCAAATGTACCAGTTACTTTTTTCTTTTCCGAGGTTGCGCGTTCTCTAGGTCCCGGCGTTGTGTATGCGCTCATAAAAGTGGCCTGCCCGCCTTCTTCCTCATCTTCGTCCTTAAACAGCGCGAGGTTGCCAAAGGTGGCTGTCAATTTGCGACCCGTTCCCGAGTGTTTCTTGAACGATGTTCCATTGGGAACTTCAGTTTCATCTCCATCTTCGATTACACTGAGACGTCTGTCAGCTGAAACCACATTACCATTACAAAGAGCACAACGAATCGCCTACATTTGTCGATAGCTTTCAAAGTATCCGGGCTAATCTGAGTAATCGTACTCAGACGGCGTTTCCGGTCGTCCATGAGATTGCAGAAGATCTGAAAGAAAAGGAAAGGCAATTATTTGCAGTCATTATTGTTAGGCCAACAGAATCGGAGTGTTCAGCATATAACATTGCATAGGTTAGACAAACCTTGAAGACCATATTTGGAAAGAGCAGCAACCTTGAGGAAAACGGAAGCTTTGCACTCTGCGAGCGGGTTCAGTGATCGCCCGCTGAGTGGCGGAAGTTCGGAGAGCAAGGCACAAATTATGGGGGATATGCGCGATCTCCGTTCAATAAAAAATTACTGCTTTGCGCGATCCGCGATAAATGGAGCTAGAAAACTGGTTTCCTATTACACGTCAAATTTTTGCTCTATGGAATTGAATAGAATGTCACAAAAAGTGCATCGGCATTACCGTTTCTAACGGCGCAATTCAACCCAAATGTTTACCCTAAACTGCTCGATTTACTCTTTAGCGCCTTCTGAATTGCACCGTCCCTGAGATAGCGTGAGCCCTGGATACTATTAGCTATGGGCACCGACACGGAATCACTTCGAGGCGATACATGCATTTCAAATACAGAAATGAGAATATGAGAGAACAATTGATTACAGCCTACCGACGTGTCTATACAAAAGAACTCTAACGGCATGTGGGCAACTCAAAACGCGGATTTACGCACGTTTAGAGAACTGGATGGGTAATCCTTTGATTGTACTGCGAATGCGCACCGACAGATTGCTATATTAAACGACATAAAAGTACTAGCATATCCGCCGCAATCGCTGCCGAGTGTTCAGTTTTGGACTAAGCAAGTGGAAAGCCATACAGTCTTCTCGAAAACAGACTGAAGCGGTACCAACAGCCGTCTAGTGTGAGAGAACCTCAATTGGGTACACTGTTGAAGTCAGTTATCCGTGGCAAATCAAAACAAGAGAATGGCAACTTCGTGAGGGAGGTGGCGCGGTTTTTCCTGTTTTCCAGACAGACTAGGTAAGGAATATCCGGATTTGTGTGTTTGTAAAAACATACAAACACTGTAACTCGGAGGCAGCGAAAACGTTCATCCGACTGCGCCACAAACGGGCGACACTGCAATCAAAACAAGAAGAACAATTCCAAGTGCCACCGGAACATCGTCGGCACAGTTCAGTTAAGCTGCCGGTGCAAACTGCCCCTGGGCGTTAAAAATCACTTTATGGATTTATTCAGAATTCAGTTACCAAGTTAAGCGACAATCTCGATGCACCGAAATTTCTCTCTTCATCGCAAAGCAGAAGGAAGATTTCTGCTTTAAATTCGCTTTTTTGCTTACGTCTGACCGTAAACAGGTTTGCATGCGCCGCATGTCCACTTGACGCTAGAAAATCGCTTTAGCGGCGCCGTCTCGCCTGTATTCTTCAAAGGACCTGAGAGAAGAGAGTAGGCTCAAGTCTGAATTATCTTACTGCAGTATCGTGTTCGTAATTCTGTGACTGTAGCAACATCCGTCACTTTCACTCTTACCATTTCCTCCTAGAGCTCACTGCGGACGCTTTCTCAGTTTGATTGATGGGGATTGACACTAGCTGTTTTCGTTTTCCTCGTTCTCAGGCGCGCAAACTTTTTGTTGCGATTTGGAACAAACTATATGCGTTCGTCGTAAATTTGTTCTCACGTTTCCTTCTCAGCAATTTGTCGTCTTAACAACTGCATTACAATTTCGTTGAGGATTGCTTGACGCCCCCGATCAATAGAAGTGATGGTCATTTGCGTTCACGCTCGCGCGCTGACCAGGCAGAAGAGGCTCTAATCTAACCGGTCTCATTCGATTTTGATGACAATATGCTAGGTTTTAAGCCGATAAGAATTTCTTGGTGCATGTAGATTTGGATTCTAAAGAAGAACTCTGTTGTTGCTAATCTTCTCCAAACCCTCAAAATCCGTTTTTCTTTTTTTATAAACTTTTTTTCTTTTTTTGCAACTCCATAGTAGATGCGGGAGAAGCTAACAGAACTGTTTTACTTATGTTCACCTGACTGTTGACATCTCTTTTCACGACATCTTTAAACTGTCGCAGCGTAAATATCGCTCCGCCTTGCGGAAGAAAATTAGTCATTCAGTGATCGGCGATAACTCGTACTGGTGATTCGACACGCCGCTGAACTGGTTCGCTTAGCTAGGCGACGTCAGACGATTCAGGCGTCCACTTACGACTTTGAACAGTCGGATTTTCTTAATTGCGGTTAGTCTCTCTCGTGCTGTTTTGAACTGATTTCACTGCTTTTGTCAGCTACTTTTGCTTCAGCTTTCTTTTGGAACAACTCATGCTTCGCGCAAAGAGTCTGTGACACAACGCTTCTTCCATAAGATCCTTGCGAAATGTTCCACATCACAGCACATATAGAGAAGTACTTCTATCGCCTTGGATTGTGTGTTGGAAAGTACCCGGAACGGATAATATTTGTGTGTCTCTTGACTACTATATTCCTGAGTGTCGGTTTGGTTCGATTTCAAGAAGTGAACAATGTACGTACCGAGTATTCTCCCTTAAATTCACCTAGCAGAGAAGAATATGCTGTCGCCAAATCGTTTCTAAGACAAGTTTGCAATTCTACTACTTGTTCAAACATTATCATTGGGATCGTTTTTAGAATGGAACCATGGATCCGTGCTACGTTATGACACACGCGCGTGACGGGGGAGATTTGCTTCGGCCTGAATATCGTCAGTTGGTCTTTAATTTGACGAAGAGTTTACAGAATGACGTGAAAGTGCAAAAGAACGGTCGGTCGTATGGCTTTAAAGACCTCTGCGAACCGTATTGCGAGTTGAACACGGCCTTTCTTGCTTTTCTAAAACTTTATGATGCGGAAAATCCGTCAACTTTCACGTATCCTGCGATTGAATTGTTCGGAACCCAGGCTTTCATTGGTTCGTGTCATTTTTAGCTCATGTTTACATCAGCTGTTCACAATTACAGGAAACAACGTATATGGAATAAAACTTCAAAATGACAGCGATTTGCTGTTGTCCTTCACTACGGCAATTATGCCGTTCTATCTTGTTTCCGCCTACGAAGACACGGGCGTCATGATTGAATGGCAACAAGCAGCCATTTATCATTTCGAGCAGAAGGAATACAATACTCTTTTGAAGGTACATGAGACTTAAAAACGATGCAACAAGACTCTTTTACCAGACTGGCATGACCGGAGATAACCTCGTCTCTTCTGAAGTTCGCCGGATGGGGCTCGAGACGGCTCCGCTGATTATTGGATCAATCGTAGCGATGATCCTTTTCGTCGTTCTTTCTTCATTTAGGTAACGATGTTTTCTTGACCTAATAGAAACGAGCGCATTTTCTTCGCGAACATCTTGGCTCTTTACTCACGTTGTCACGCAAAATGAAATGCAATCAACGTCTGTAGAGTGGTTTCGGACTGATCTTGCGAACAGGTTTAAACCAAGCTGCGCCACTGGCGTGTAACACGTTAGTGAAGATGAGATAAATAACGAAAGAATTGACCGCAACTGGAAGGAAGTGACAATTAGTCACCTCTCCACGATATATCATGCAGCGCAGTCACAAAGCAAAAGTGCACGATGAGTGTAGTCCGACACAACCACGAATTTAATTCCAGGAGCAATCCAATCTACAGCAAACCATGGGAAGCGTTGGTGGGATGTCTCATCCCTCTTCTTGCTTTGTCGGCTTCTATTGGTCTTCTGTCCGCTCTCGGACTTCCCTTCCAGTCAATCGTCGTTGCCTCATTCTTTCTGGTCCTATCCGTCGGAGTGGATGACATTTTCATCATAACACGCGCTTGGGACAGGACTAACCGATCAGAAAGCATCGCGGTTCGAATGGCTATCACTTTACAGGATGCTGGACCTTCTATAACAATTAGGTAGGCGGAACTAAACCTTTGACAGTTTATTATCAGCCGATTTCGGTGAAGCACAATGAATCATGAGTAAAAAAGGACAAGTCTGAACTACGTAATTTCAGTGCTTTGACAAATGTGATGTCATTTGCAATCGGCATAGCTTCGGATACTCCCGCCGTCCGCACATTCTGCATCTATTCAGCGGTGGCAATCATGGTAGCATACCTTTATCAGCTGATTATGTTCACAGCAGTGATCGCCGTGAGTGGGCGCAGAGAAAATGCAGGAAGACAGTCGTTCTTGTTCTGTTTGAAAGCGAATCCGCAGGTATGTTCTCTACGTTCGCACTCGTTTCACTCTTTTCCACAGGAAGGCGTTACCGGATAACTTATTGTGTTCACTGACATTTAACTTCATTTAGGCGCAATGCGCTCCTGTCGGAGTAGGATCCCGACTTCACGATTACGTCGTGCAGCAGTGGTGCCGCATTATCACTTCATGGACGTCAAGGTGCGTCATTACATTTGCTTCATTACAAAGATAAGTTTAGGCTACTATTGGCGCTATTCATGATCGGATATTACTACGTGTCTTACATTGGCATATCTCGCTTAAGTTCGAACATTTCCATCGATAAAATGGCTCTTCCTGACTCCTATCTGCAGGAGTTCCAATCCACTTTCGAAACTGCGATGCGGAACATGCAGCCAATATCGGTTTTCGTGCTAAATCCTGGTGACCTACGAGTTCCAGAACGTATGCAACGTAAACAAATTAAATATCAAACGGCGAGAATCAATTCATGCATATGTTTAGGTGTCAAGAATCTCGTAAAGGATTTCGAAAATGCAACATATAGCTACGGTTCGGAATCAACGTTTTTCTGGCTTCAGCCTTATGAAGATTTCCTGCGATTTTACGGCGATACAGACGAATTTACTTATGTGGAAATCCCTACTTTTTTCAAATCGGCTACTTACTTCTACCTGGCTTCATTCGTGCAGTACAACGAGAGTGCATGTCTTGACAACGATGCACAATGCATTTCTTCTTTTTTCTTTATGACTAATTTTCATGAAGTCATCAAATATCACGAGTTGGTTCCGGCTGTGCTTGACTGGCGTCGAATCGCAGAACGATATAGCGATTTGCGCGTTTATCCCTACAGCGATCATTCTCCTTTTGTTGATCAGGTAGGAATTGAGTAGTATTTGCTGTTAAAATGTGAATGTGACTCTTTAGGCTTTGACCATTGATCGGACAGTGGTAGGAAGCGTTGCAGCTGCTCTATTCTGCACGGCGGTTATATGTTTCATCTTCATACCTCACGTTTTGAGTGTAATCTGCGCAGTCTTCTCTGTTTTTAGCATAAGTGTGGGAATATTTGGATTATTGAGCCTCTGGGGCGTAGATCTTGATCCGCTCAGTATGGCTGCGTTCCTCATGGCGATCGGTTTTTCGGTTGATTTTACTGCCCATATCAGCTATCATTATTACAAAACAACTGCTCAGGTAAGGAAGAATTAAGAATTTCCGTGATAAAATAAAGCTTTTCCAGAACCCAAACCGTCGTCTTCACGAGGCTCTAAGTATAATTGGGTGGCCAATGCTTCAAGTGGGGCTATCCACAATTGTTGCTCTTCTGCCGCTTCTTTTCAAACAATCATATCTCGCATTAGTTTTTTTGAAAACAATCACAATTGTTGTATTTCTTGGAATATTCCATGGCCTTGTATTGCTGCCTGCAGTGCTACCACTTATTTCACATTTAAGTGAACCCACGAAAGAGACGAAATCAGCTGAATCTTCTGAGCGCAGTTCACAGCGATCCCACGAGCGCAAGGAGAGCTTTTATAAGGTATTCGCCAATCCCGCTGTTTCGTTATGATTGCATAATTTATAGAACGAACATTTAATCAAGACGATTAGCAAAGAAGTGGAGTGGTGGGCTAGTAAGGATGTTCAGCGGCAAAATAGTCATCGACGGCACGGTCGTTCGCTTTCGCTCAAACGCAGTAATATAGCCCCACGAACATGCTACATGGATTCGTCACGGAAGGGGGCTACAGCGTTGGTGCACAAAATAATGCTCGGCCGTAGTAAGTCAAATGCAATGTGAATTTGTTCTCCGGAATGATCTCTTGTCCTTTTCCGCTCTCTGTCACTCGTGCAGTTGTTCTCCACGCTTGCGATATTTTACAGTATATATATTTCATCTTTTTTACTATATTTTATCAATTCGAAAAATGCTTTATTTATTATGTACGATGTTTCCGTACGTATCTGTATATTATTGACAATCACATCGTTAAATTTTTCATTACGAAGCATTGTTGCAAAGGTCCACGTTTAATGCGGCGCTGTCTGAAATCGGGAAGATGAAACGTTCATGTCTATTGTCTAAATACACGACACGTGTTCGTTTTGCAGCATCTCTTAAGGAGAGGTGAGGCCCCATGGAGTTCAGTATTCACTGCGCGGTTGACGGAGAGTGGCGGCTTGGTTTCCTCCTCTCTTGTTCATCTGCTTCAACTAATCTACTGGTAAGTTGCGCCGTTCGTTGCATCACCATTTCTCGTGTGAATTTAGACTAACCACTAATTTCTTAACTGACACTATGGAACGTCCGGAGCGCGATCGTATTCCCGCCGTCAACGATATCGTGAAGGGCGAGAACAACCGCGTCTACAAGTTACATACAATCCTCGGCGATGGAGGCTACGGAACGGTGTTCGACTGCCATGAAGGAGAGAAACGTTTCGCTCTGAAAGTGGAGAAGCACACCAAGTCCATGCTACACATTGAAGTCAAAGTCATGAAAGAAGCGAACGCCCGGAAGTGCCAACACATCTGTGAAATCTACGATCATGTAAGACGGATTGTTGATGGGTATATATATTCTTTTGGCTCCAGGGCAGCCATAAGCCAGCGTATTCCTTTATCGTGATGACGTTGCTTGGTCCTGACCTTCACAGGCTGAAGAACGAACAGCCCGACAGGCACTTCACTCTGGGAACTGCAGTGCGAATTGGTTTCCAAAGTTGTAAGGGGATCGAAGAGCTTCATCGCTGCGGCTTCTTGTCCCGTGACGTTAAACCTGGAAACTTCGCTGTCGGCTTGAAGGAAAACAACCAGCACCGGTGCATTTTCATGATCGACTTCGGTCTTTCTCGAAAATATGTTGACAAGGTAAATTGTCTGCGGGACGAAATGTGTACTGACTGAATGCTCTCGTTACAGAACGGCAATGTTTTGCCATCTCGAAAAGAAGTCGGATGGCGCGGAACAACTCGATACGGTTCCATTCAGGCTCACCAGCGCATGGACTTGGGCCGCCGAGATGACCTTGAAAGTTGGTTTTACATGTTAATTGAAGTCACAAAAGGTAGCCTCCCATGGCGTAGCCTCAACGGTAATTTTCGACTTCCTTTGGAAATTGATTTTATTATCTGGATTACAGAGCGCAGTTCTGTATACGCCGCTAAACTCGCTGTCCGTAACACGTCACGCACGCAGTTTTTGGATGAATGTCCGAAACAATATGATCACTTGCTGACATCCATCGATGGATTAACCTTTGATGATACTCCAAAATACGAGGAAATTTACAAGGTTCTTGAGGAGGTAAGACAGCTGCCGAAATTACAGAAAATATTAATCGATTTTTTTTAGATGCGCGAAGAATCCGGAACTAAACTGAACGCTCGGTTTGACTGGGAGGAAGAAATTACTTCGACGGCGAGAAGTGTCACTACAAGCTTGTCGGACCGTGAACAGCGCGCTAACAACGTCGAACGTCCCGCTCCGGATGATCTTGCTCATCAAACCTAACTTATAATAAAATCTAATTTGAAAGTTGACATTTCATTTTTCCCTCCACTGCTAATTCACAACGAAAGGGTCTGCGTACACAAGCACATACAAAGCCCGTTCGCAACTTTGCAAACACAGCCCGGTTACTTGATCTGTAGTAGTCGTGTGAATACCGATTCGATTCGGGCACGCTGTGTCAAAAGACATTCACCGGAATTTGGAAGTATTGAATAATATTGTCTCGCGCGGAAACGTTGCGAGCGGCGAGTCGAAATTACGATATCTCGACATAAATGTCAGTGGGCGCAGTTTCAAAAGTCCAACTGATTGTGAGTGTATCATCGTATTATTGAATTAATGCAAACGATGATGTTGATGGCGTCCATTGCAGAATCGATGAATCGACGCATCTTGTCTCAGATTGCCGACGGATATGACGGCCGGCAGAGCAGCCACCACCGTGAGGCTCACCAGGATCAACAAAGTCATGTAAAAATCTACCGTGTAGCTGTTTGAAATGTGGGAATTTTCAGGATAAGTCGCAGGATATGTCGCCATCGTTGCAGCTTGAGGGCAATCGCCTCCAGGATGGGCCGCGTGAAGAGATGCGCTTATCCACGGACAACGTGCGCCTACTCCAGACTGTCGCAACTGCATTGGAGAACAACGAATGCCTTGCCGTGCTCGACCGCGAGAGCTACAATAAGCTGAAAGCCATCAAGGCTTATCTCGACAAGCGTGAACCAAATCGTGTTGACTAGTTGAGTTTTTCGATAAACATTGTTGCCTGTTTTTCATTGTTTTTTCGTTTCTGTCATATAGGTGTGGGGAAGTAGTCCTGGAGTCATCTGTGTTTGAATGAAGCTATTCGAATCACTGACAAACTATTGGGAGTGCCGTTGTGTCCGTTTATGCAAAAATGGAGAAGCACTATGTAAATATGCGCCGCTATATTTTACGTCTTGTCTGCAGACTTGTGCGTATTGCGATGACGATTACAGCAGCGCAGGTTGCAGCTTTCTTGAAGTCTGACGATAAACGGAACGCTCATTTGCTCTGGTTGCGCCGACGAAAAACGGCTCGGTGAATCTCATATGACACTTTGGTCGCGAGTCTTCTCAGAATCGCTGAGCAGATCGCTGCGACCGAATGTTTGCGACTACCCGAAGCTAATTGAATACAGTCGTGGTCCTCAACTTTCATCCGTCGAAAAAATCCGGTAATGATCAGCTGTCGCGTCGGCTTGTCAACCAAAAAGTAATGTTTAGGAGTGCTGTGAGCAATGAGGATCGCCGTACAATGTTCTCAACTTCAGCTTCTCACTTTGAAATTGTTGACAAGAGGGCGACGAGAGAGTTTGTACAGAATCTGATGCCAGGAGAGCGGAATCTTCTCTACGAAGTTCTTCGCCAGCAAAGTTTGTTGTTTGTCATTCTTAGCGTTCAGTTTTTTTTGTGTGTAGAGGTTGAGCAATATTATGCGGATGCGTTGAACAGCACTGCTGAAGTTCATCATGACGACCTCGTCGCTATTTATTGGATCAACTACATCCCTTTCATGGTTTATGGATGCCTCGACAATGTAGTTATGATTATAGCTGGAGAATGGTTTGACAAGTAAGTTCATAATTAATAAACGCAACTACACTACTTGTTCAGGAAAGTTGGTCTTTACATGGGCATTTCGATCATGGCAGCCGCGGCAATCGGAAATATTGCATCGAACGTGATGGGAATTGGCATGCTTCACTACGTTGAAACTATTGTGAAACATTTTGGAATAAGGTAAGAGATGAAAACTTCGCTGGTTACTGTGCATAATTTTCCGAAATCCATTTCTAAACGTCAAACAGATGAATAACATGTCAGTTCGCGTTGTCACTTATTTCTCTCGCGTTCTCGGCTTACTAAGCGGATGTATTTTGGGAATGGCTCCGCTTCTACTTTATGATGCCCCTGAAAGAGCGATACCTCTTAATTTTGACGCCGTAGAAAACGAAGAAGAAAATGAAGACCTCGAAATAAAAGGTAGGCTCACATTGTTGATATTCACTTCCCAGGTGTTTCAGAAAATTCTCCAAATCGAACGTTTGCAATGGATAGTTCTGAAAACCCAAGGACGAAAAGCGAAACGGTTCGTGCAGAATATGAACGCTTTCATTCGGCATGGAAGGAGTTGACTCGAAAAGAAGAAGTGAAGGAAATCGGAATGTTTACTGAGATTGAGTCAATGGATGACTAGACCCCTTACGAGATATATCGATGTTTTTGTAGGCAAACTTTTATTTGTGACATAAAAATTAAAGAGGATAATGAAGTGAGGGAGAGACGGGACATCCACCTAGACTAGAAAAGGAAAGAAAGTGAAACCCGTGGAATTAACAGTGCCAATCCAACCATTGGATGTACGAGATCCACATTTTAAAGATAGTGCAACTTAGAAAGAGTAACTGCACAGCAGTTGTTTGACAAAAATGTCTACGACTGCAAGAATTCAATTGATTAAATTAGAGATGTTTGATTGAAGACCAGCAATGAGGCCAAATAAGCCAATAGACACCAGAAAGCCGTTTTTTAATAAACGGACGTAGATTCTCCACCGCTGATTTTCACCGCCCTTCTCCTGCAACATGACAGGAACGAAAGTAATGGTGTCAATGAGGGCTGGGAAGACAAAAGCAAGCAGCATCCCTGAGGTCACTCCCACAAGCGGGATGATCTCATCAAGGTTCGGAACAGCCATGGCGATTCCCACTGAAAATTGTAGTTCAGAAGATTTGTGATAAGCTCGCTTACTGGCTATCAGTACGAGGCAACCACGAAACCCATACTCAAAAAACACGTGCAGTTTCTTGTTCACCCGCTCGCTCAAAGCGCGTCTTTGGATTTCAGGCCACAACATCTCCACCACCACATATTGCTGGATGACGAACCCAAAGTAGACTACCAGAGTGAGGAGTGCTTTCACCACGATGTAAAGTCTGAACCCGTCACACTACACTAATTGAAGCAAATAGCGCTGAACTCACGGGGTGGCTGGCAGATTCAATGTAATGCTGCCCTCGATTGTATCACCATAGGTTACGTATCCAAAGAATCCGGATGCTGCATAGGCGATTGTAACCAGCGACATTCCGTAGACAGAACACCGATTGGACCGACCATGTCCTCGGGATGTTTCAATTTGTTTTCCATGGGAAGTACCTACAAGTGCGCATATGAACAACGCTAAGCTCCTGGTTTGCAACCTCACCATTGCTTGGCCTTCAAACGAGTAGAGAATGGAACCACAGGCGGTCATTATTCCGTTAAAGTCGGTGATCCACGGAAGCTCATTGGTTACGTGCGGGGCTCGAATCAACATCTGAAAACAGTTTTGTTCACGTCATCCATGTTTGATCGCAACCTGAAAGATGACTACAAAAGAAGTGATCATCATAACGTTTCCCAGAATACTGACGATGGCGATAACTTTTAAAGTTCTTATCGCGTTGATAGCGAGCATCGGAACCAAGATCATTAGCATCCACATCTGCTTCGACGCGCGGAAATCTGTTTGTTCTTCCACAATCTGCAACTCTCGGCAGAATTCTTTAATTTCAACAAGAAAAACACATTACTCACCTCTTGCACGTGGACAGCAACGAAAACGTAAAAGACACTGCATATTCCTATTTGCAAAACAATGATTGCAATGTTCACTATCAGCCTGCAATAGGAGTCGTTGAAAGGTTTGGCGAGTCACAAAAGCACTTACCTGCACACTTTTTTGTGTGGACGTAACCATTCAAAGCTGTTCGCAGCGGCTTCGTATGCAACGTTACCGTAATCCAGGTGAGCATCGCCCTTTCTGAAAGAAAGAAAATTCAGGTATTAAACCACTGATGAACCTACTTTCTGCATAAATATTGTGAACAATGCACAAGTTGAAGCATACAGTGGTTGTTCAGAAAGCCGAACAGGAACACTAGTGCAAACGCCGTCTGCAAAGGAAACTGTAAACAGCACTATTCGCTACAGAGTACATACCCATAATCCGGCTTGTTTAAAGGCAACGGGCAGGGAAAGACAGCCAGGGCCAATCATGCCCTTCATAAAGTTTAATAGCGTATAAGTAGCCCTAAATCAGATACACTCGATTGTTACGTATGAGCTTAATGGACTTACGAGATGCCACCTTTCCGGATAAGTGGTGCACTTGAAGAAGCATTGGAATCTGACAATTCGCTTTGAGAGCAGCTGCTTCGTTTGTCATTCTCTGGGTATGAAATAGTGAGGACGGTAGGCGCAGTTGGGCTAACTTTCGCCATTTCCGGTCTGAACGAGCGTAATCTTAAGTGATTTGTAATTCAAACGGAGCTTATGAACAACTGAAGGTGGATGGAAGCTTCACGAAACTTTTAAAGGTCGAAAAGCAAACATTGAATTAGTGAAAGTCGTAACCCGTTGCAATCTAACTGTGCAAATATAATTTTGGCGGAGAGCTCTTCGCACAATCGCGAAATGAGACGCCTCAAAAATTTGTTTGATCATTAATGCGAAGCACAACGCAGCATTTGAAATCTGCAACAAAGCGGAACTGAAGACTTCACGGTGAAAATGGAGGCTTCAAGGTCATACATTCGCATTTATGTGAACGAGGGCGCACTTTGAGTGGGTTTAATCTTTCAAAATAACGGCATTATCTGACTTGTTTGAGTCATGAAAACCTGAATGAATTTGGCTGATCACAATGAACTGTATGCAGTACTGTTGACAACGGCAACCCACAGTAAGCACACGACATTTGATATTCGTGTTGTGTCGCAGTCGGCTGAAAACAGAAGAACATCACCAGTGGGAAGCTTCCACTACGACGTCATAATGCAACATCAGCGGCGACTGCCCCTCGATGGGCGAACGGCATAATGGAATCCGCCTACGTTCTGTCTACAGTGAAACGATTTTAAAACGGACTCGATTGAATCTACCGTACTAGGCGAAACCGGCGATGCATGCGGCAGAAATGACGAAACCGGCGATGCATTCCACAGCGATCTTTAAAAATCAACGATTATAGCGACAATAGGCAGTCGCTAACTAGTGATAACGTGATACTCTGATAGGAAGGGAAAGGGTTTGGCCGCAGACACAGAAAACCATGTTACTTGCAAAGAGCAAGAACACGAAAAGGCCACGACGCACCGTTTAGATCGTAACAACTGGAGATAAGAACAACGGTTCGCTGACTGTCAGGTAGCGTGAATTGCATGTGACATATACATTTGCGACGGGGAAGCCCTTAGCGGCGTTCTATGAAGGTCTGCGGGACTTGATTCAAATCATTACGCAAATCATTACGTCACTTGTCACACACTGTTTGATCAAAGGCAACGGGTGCTGACTTTTATTGAGCGATAGTATCATTACCGGAACTCTTTACTCTCCTTTTCTTCGAGGATCTGTATATAACTGCAGACGTGGAGAAACAAGTGCACGGCCACCTATGAAACGCAATTTATTACAAAGAAAAGGTTAGAAATTAAATGAAACTGATCGCACATCACAAAACAATCCGCAAATTCGCTTATCAACTATTTGGGGTAGACCTGTATGGGCTGCTACCTGCGGAGTCAAAGAGCAACCGCGTAATGGAAAATCCCCAAGATCGATGGCTCTACTAGGCGTTACGCGCAAAAAGAAGAAAACACTAAAGCTACACCGTGACTTAACAGTGGCAGTTTACAGTATAAAGAAAACCTGAAAACCCAAAGCAAAACAGGACCTAGAGAAGGTACAAAATCAAGTAGATGACGAGAAAGATGATGAGGACTAGCGGGAAGAGCACTCGAGAGATGATGTCAAGACCGTTGTTTTCGCGGAAGTTGGCACATTTTGTGTTGCAGGCTAATTCAACGGTCTAAAATAAATGAGATTTACTTGTGATACCACTTTAGCAAATCACCTCTTGAGCCGCCGAAAGAGCATTTTGCTCGTGACTCGTGACGCCATTTGTGTATTTTACCGTTCGGCGAATTCCGCAGCAAATTACAATGAAATATTCCAGAAAGGAGAAGAAAGTGATGAGCAGGCAGAAGATGGACCAGACTCTGACGCCCGTCGACGCAAAGAACGCTGATTTCGGTGCGAATACCTAAACAGCGAAAGTCAGCACGTGACTAATTCAACGAATTACAAAGAGCGCAGCAAAAATAAGGAACGGGAGGGCTGCACTGAAGCTACGGGGGACGGACCACGATCCATGAATCCAGAAATGGAAGAAGGAAGCAATGACCTAAAAAGTTTATTTTAATCAATAAAATGGCGGCCAAACCAGTAGAAAGGATGGCAAGAAGATGCTCATGAAAGTGCGCCAGGAGGTGGTTTCGAACGAGACTATCACATCGATGCATGAGTAAACCCCTAAAATGGTTGATGAGGGGAACGAGAGGAATGAGCAGAAAACGGACCGACAGAATAGTTTCCGACACAATCGCCTGCGACCGCTTCCTGGAAAGAGTACTCCGTGTTGAGCAACTGGCTGGAAACCTCCAAAGGAACGACATTTGGTGGAGAGTTTGCCCAAAGATAAGCGATGTCTTCAAGAGCGTAGCGATCTGAACAACAAATTGAACAATGAAAAGCGGTTTCACAAACAGCTCGACAAGCGCAATGTGAAGCTGACGGAGTTGAGAAATGGGAATTTCGACTGATATTCAATCGGGACAACCACAGTTCGTCTGAAAATGATGCGTGAGGTAAATGTGAACTGTGCTCTTTGTACCCCTCGCTAGTGCGTACATATCCGGACGGCTCGATCACGGCATTCTTCTTCCCACTCTGGTTGATTTCCTTTCCGCTTGCGATGTAAGTGTCGGGTATCCAAATCTGACGGTTCCCGGGCACTTTCACCTCTTGAATCTGTTCTCTGACGTCTACGTCGTAGATCAACCGTCCATCCTGCCACTGTTGTCTCAAGTACAAGTCAACTTCCTGAAGTCTCACATTCTTAGAACAGTTAATAAGAATATCGTACCGCCGTGTTCGAGTCCCATTTAACGTTGTTGATGTAAATGCTCGTGATGACTACAATCGATGAATGATCGGCGTTGTCTGAATAAAATTTGAACGAGTGGGAGAAACCTCACATTTCTCAAAACCTCTCACAGGTGGCCGCGTGTCCTTGTCGTAGTTGCTGAAAATCTTTGCAATGATCTGTCCTTCAGTGCCAATTTGCCGACTTCTTATCGCTTTGTTTTGAGCGTATGCGAAGATTGCAAACCAACTAAATAGTACGAACATAAATATTCTAATCAACGAGTTCGCAATACCTTAGAGCTAACAAAATTGTTAACGTCTTGTTCCTTGTTGACATTCTTTCTGAAAACGTAAAAATATAAAGTAGTACAGTTTGCAACGTGATCTAGGAGCTAAGAGGATACACTCATTTGTACTCACACAGCATACGTGTTTCAGCAAGTCTTGTGTTGTTCGAAAAACAGATATACTGATTATATATATATATATATATAAGACGGAATCCTATTTTTAGCAGTGAGAAATTAAAAGAAAGCATGTAGCATACAGTATCTGCAGTTCAAGTGGTACTTTAAATACGATCTCGCGACTCTCTAGACGATATATATTTTGTGAAAATAAGAAAATCACACTTGGCCGATGGCGCTCCGACGACAAAGCGAGCCAACAAACACTATGCAATAGAGTGCCGCAATGTGAAGCTGAAAAACAGTTGTCGGTGTTGCCGTTGTGTCGTTAGTTTTTGAGAACTCTTCATCGACTCAGCAACTCATTCGCTACGTAGCAAACGGGATACGCCCGGAGCAAAGTCCCCGAGCGTTGGCTGGTTGTACCACAGAGCCGCCTGTTGTGTATTGTTGAGTAGAGCGGATGCAAACTCGGTTATGTTACAACATTTATATAAAACATAAACCGAAAAGAAGCGAATAACGTATGTTTGACAGACCAAACAAAGTGATTAGTAATTGCTGAGTTGATGAAGGGCAAGACGTGAAAACCTTGGTTCTATATCACTGCAAACTAAAAAGTGATCCAGTGCACCCGTAATAAGTAAATGCTAAACAAATATCCCAAAAGGCTAAAGTTTTTCAAGAATCCGCACGCCATTCTTTGGGAGGTTCGCCAACATCAACGTACAGATGGTAATACAGAGGGCGTTCGTAAATCTGAAATAACAAAATGTTCCATGATAAAATGACATGTAACATACCCTCACAATTTTCCACAATCCGGTCTGATTTAAACCGTCGATCTCCCACCGCTTGCTGGCCGAATCAAGTAGTTTGTATCTGGAATAAACCAAAGAACGTCACACCAGACAGCGGTTATTCTCACATCAACTTCGGTGCTGTCCGCTTCCTCTTAACGTGTTTCAGCATTGAATAGCGACCTGTGTCAGGGTTTGGCCGCTCAATTGTGTAGTTTTGAGACAGAATGCGCGTCCCTAAAATGTCATATTGTTTGTGAACATTGAAGCAATTGGAACAAACCCATGTCGTCATCTTCGCCGCCCCATGCCCAGTACATGTTCGAATAACCATTAACTGTTCTGTAATCTTGCATTGTAATAGCCAACGCACCGCCAACAATTTCCTTGTACCACAATCTGAAATTCAACCTCAAGCAACTCTCTGATATTAACTCAAACTCACTGATATCCCAAATTGCTTACAAAAGCACCCAAATGCCTTGGAGTTAAAGGACATCCGTAAGGGTTACGATCATCCTGGGGAAACATGTCGACATCGTGAAATATTACACAATCAACATTCAAAATTTCCGCAAGTTGGAAAGCTGCATTCATAATTCTCCCTTTGTTAAAAAGATCATCACCGTACTGAAAGATGAAGCAGACTTCCAGTTATTAACAAATAAAAGATATGCAACCTGTTCAGTCACAATAAACCGAAAATCAACCATTTGTTGACGAAGGATGGGAAACAGAAAATTCAACAAACGAGTCAAATGGCTGTGCCTATCACGATATGGAATAATGATCGCCACCTGAATAGATCAATAAATGCGACAAACCGTCCGGCACTTAAACCTTATGACGGGCAACACATTCAGTCGGACGCCAGCGACCTCCGGGATTCACAAACTGATTATTCAGCATTACCTCCTCTTCATCCATGTCTTCTATTAGTAACGTGGCTTGAGGAACATGACCCTCTAAAATTTGACTAGTTTCGTTTAAATTTAATATTAAACATACTCATGTTTTCGATATTCGATATATCTGGGCATATAGGTTTCCTCTTCATGAGCACCTCAGATTCATTTTCTTCTCGCTTGGTTCGTTCCCGCAACTCTAACATCGTCGTTGATGGACCGTGCAGCAACGCACTCGATTCCATCGTTTCGTTGAGCTCAGTTTCATCGGTAAAATTACTTGATAAGCTCAATAAATTTGACGTTGCTCTGAAGTAACAGATTAAGAATGGAAATTTAAATGCATCTAACCCATTAAATCTTCTCGATTTTGTAGTTAGTAGAGCCAATCCTTCCTTTAACTCTTCTGATTTTTGTTTGTTGCGGTGACTACTTTCATCGGCCCTTTTATCGGCTACTGCCTCGCGCGGATACTTGGCGAATTGCCTAACAAGCAGTGATGACCGGGTTTGCAAACGATTTCACATCAACCTTACCTTACGGGGACTAACGAATTAACGATGACTAGATAAATTACTCCACATGCTATCAAAAACAGAAGTAAGCGCCGAATCGGACCTCCACCTCTTGAGAACGAGAACGCAGTTGCCATATCGTTGAAAGTCAATTTTCTTCAGCACTGATTGCCGAGTATCAATATTACAATGTTATTATCATACTTTCGCAGAGGCTGAACATGCGAACAAATATTGTAATCAAGCTTGATGACAAATTTCAATACCGGTATCTTTCGACACATTTCACGATAATCGTTTTGGGAGTGCAATTGGGTGCACGCAAGAGCCCAAGTCTCTGGAATTGCGGTAACACCCTTGCCGTAATGTGTCAAACCGATTTGACTGACTGAGTTGAAATTTGACCCAATCTTGAATCAGAATCTTGAATCATCATGTGCACTAGACAAACAAAAAATTGGAAAATCTACGCGATCTAGAATGAATGGGTAAACCTGGTTTATGTAATCATGGTAACATCAACAAAATACCATGCCTCGCATTTTTCTTGCCTTGAGTTCTGCGGCCATAGAACCGTTCGCTGTTTTCGCTGGTTCGCTAATCGGTCTTATTGTGTGAGGCTAGTGGATCTATCATCGTACAGTACGGCATGCACAAAAACATATAAAGTTTATTTAAATCAATACATATATTCTAGAAATCAAAATTGAATTGTCCTCCATATATAACTTAGCAATAATGGAAATTTAAGAAGTCTACATATACTTTGTTTTGTGTAACATCAATTGCATACAGGCACTTGCATCCTCCTTGCTGTCGTGCCCGGATACTTAAATTACACTTTTAGTTCATAAACACAAATTCAAACAAACCATCCTCTTGGATAATCTTCGACAAAATTTCGGACGTTAAGGTACGCAGCGCACGCTTGTACGGTGGTCCTAACCGATGTGGAAAGACGATGGAAGTATCTACCACTCGTGGATGAATCATACGAAGAGCCTTCAAATCGCTTTCAAGACTGTGACCAATAAGGATAGTTTCCTGGTTAATAAGTTCGAAGAGACGCTCGTGTGCCTACAAAGTAGATAAATGTTACAAATATACAATCGAATGACACTTACTTCACCGATAGTAGTCGGAACATTCTCCAATTGTTCGATGGTCAGGCCACTGAAACGTGTGTTGCAATCGACGATCAAGTCGTTCGGTTTCACAATTAAATCCAATACAAGGTCGTCATGGATGTCAACTACAGAAACGCGAGCGAGAGCAGGTCCCCAAACCGTATATACCATTTCGCAGTCCATCGCATACACCTAAATCGATCATTAAGTGACATATTAAACGACAACATCGAACTTTTCGGCTACGGGGATCGTTCATGCCGGTGGGAGCCGGACTTTCCACAAAACTGTAAAGTTCGATTTCGCGCAGTGATTCGGTGACATGACATTCCGAAACACAGCAGCCTTTCACAGAGAGATCTGCTCCACAACAGCTGTAGCGAGACTCAAAGGATCCGTTTTCTATAAAACAAATAAAACGAATTATTAAAAGCAAAAACTTACGCTTGCTACGAAATGCTCTGCTGTAATGATAAACACAGTCATCTGCTTGAGCATAGCCCCCTCGTAAAGTAAGTTGATATACTTTACTACATCGAGAACACGTTCTATTCATATCTGCAATTAACGCATATGAAGATCACATTCTCAAGCCGCTGGGGCACCATTATCAGCTACGAATCCTCTACCGTTCTTGCTTGTCCCCTGGATAGCAAAGCGTACTTTAGGCACTTCGCACTCTTCGTCCCATAGTGGATAACAGTTATCCACAAACTGCTGTTCGGTCAGAAGAAAAGTGTCCGCAAGAAGTTCATATAACTCTGACTCCGATATCTTCTGCGATTTGTCAATTTCGCGGGAAGATCGCTTCACACCAACACTGATATCTGATTCATGACGACCAGTAAGAACACTAGCATGTGAAACAGCTTTCGCTGGTCCACACTTGTCTGCAAATGGCTCAATTTAGAACGGAAAACTTTCACTGAACCTTTTGATTTCTGTCCGTTCGATTTCAACACCATGGACCGCAAATTTTTGAGTACGTTGACCGAAGCACTCAAGTAGCCGCTTTTGGTAGATGCTCTCAAACAAAGCGTCCGTTCTTCATTCTGTGCCTAAAAATACAATTTGAGTATTAGTATATTTGTCAACAATCACATACCATTTCTAGAGCATCCGATGTCGTGCTAACCATTTTTCGACATTCCTCCAAAAAAGTATTGAGACATTTCTGTCGAACAACAGTAGGTATCTGGCTATTGGAGACTTGTATGGGAGCACAAGTACCCGTTTTAGGCTGCAATAAGATTGATTCAACGGAAAGAGCTACACTTAAACTAACCAAGGAATGATGAGCGACTCTTTTTCCATTTGAACTCGCGGCAACCCCCGTACGATGCGATACTGATTCCTGATAGGCTTTCGACTTCGACTTCTGTATAAAAAGTGCGTTAAATATCAAACAATATCTTACAAAATCTTACCTCGACGACTGTTCCAGATGATTTCTGAACTTGCTGCATTCGTCGATTCAGTTGATCTCGTGCATTCGTGACACCATGTTTAGCACTTACAGTTCGGTTTCCCATGATCTGCGGTTTGGCCATTAACTTTTTAGCCGCTTCCAACTGTTCAGCTGTTAGTTTGCGCCCTTTATCTATGCCAGCTTGTGAGAGTCGATTAGGGATCAGTGTGCGGGTGGACGGTACAACATCAGGAAGCTAAAACATAACTTCCCACCCATACCCAATTTATTCTTTAACGAAAGACTAACCTGAGAAGAACTAGGAGCTACAGTACGAACAACAGGTTTCGCTTCTTTGAAGTGCTTTGTCGGTTCTTCATCGTTCTGGGCAACAGAATTCGTTTTTCTTACTTTCTGAAGAGGCTTGGACACACTTCGTTGCTTGTCAACCTGCCATAAAACTGTAATTTTTAAACCAAAAATAGAATGTTCTACCTGACGTGACGTGATTTGTAATTCCTTGACCTGACAGGGTTTTCGGTGTTCTTCAACGGACGCTGAGTTCCTTTCAAGACGCTCAATTTCTTTGTTCAGCTGTGCAACAGTTTTAATACATTCATTTGCATATTGAGACCGTTTCTGCCCGCTCAAATAGCCAATATCTTTCTGTTTCAAGGAGAGTAGAGACTTCGGACCAGATTCAAGTGAATTTTCCCGTGTCTTCATTTGCTTTTTCGCATCCATTTGTGCTCGTGCCTTTTGAATACCATGCGCACGCTTCAACGGATTGAGTAACTCATCATCTCCGAGTTCAACTGGAAGCTTCTTTTTGTTAAAAACCGAAAATTCAGGATCAGGTGATGAACAGCGCTTCTTAGGAGCGGGGTCTCCGAGGAGAGCATCCTCTCTGCTTGAATCGCGTTTTTCGACGTTTCGCGTCGATTTGTAGGCAGATGAGACAAGACTTGGCCGAACAGGATCATACTCCTCGTTGTCAAATTCCGGACTTTCCTCGATTATATTGCTTGGAATGTAAACAGGAGCACTTGGTTTTACTGGCTGCTCACAAGGAACATAGTCCCCTGGGACGTATTCTTCGGCATCAAGTTGTTCAGGAACATATTGTGTTTTCCTAGAGCAAGCTTCCAAGCTGTGATCTTCTGGATCGTATTCCTGAGGAACATAGTTTTCTGGTATATACTCATTCGTATCGCGTTGCGCAGTAGAAAAATACGGTTCACTGTCAGTTGAATAGCCTTGAGCAACCGTGTTATTTGGTCCATATGTCAATGCGGACCTTTCTGGATCGTACATTTCGTAGTCTTCAGTTTTATCTGAATTGCTGAAGTTAGCAATGTAACCACTGTTTGATGTTTCTGAAAGATCGTTTCACCTCAATTCAGTGCTATGCCAATAGCTGTTACCTGTTTCCCAATAACGATCTGAAGATGAAGACATTACATCAGTACTAGCACCATTGACTTCTGAAGCACTGTATGCTTTCCAAGAAGTGGATAAAGTTGACGAATAGCAATCGACATGACTTGGCTGGCTATTTGTCGTAGCATCCAAATCGTTGGGTGCGTAAGATGCATAATAGCCACCATCGCATTTCGGCATGTTGCTATCTGACTCCTCTCTCCAAGAATTAGAATCGGGATGGTGTTCGGTTGGAGCGTCCACAGGAATAGCTTCAGCAAAGTACGCGGAGTAAGATGACCCATCTGAAGCAGTATTCTGAGCCATGAGATCGCTACTGCAGGCGTAATCTGTCAGCTGTAAGCAAAACATTGACGTACAAGTCTCTCCTTCCCAAACGCGATGAATCACACGAGTTCTCGTGGGCTTTTTTCCCAGTAACAATACGATCCGCTCGTCAAACAAATGCATCCACGACATCAACAACACGACAGCTTCATATGACCGTGAAGAAGGTACCACGCAAAATGAATTAAGGCGATTACGAATTCAGCTGGAAACATCGAACGTTCAATTCATCGCACCGCACGCACATCGATGCAAAGCGTTACCACAATCCGCATTTAAGTTTAAATACAATAGCATCCACAGATGGCGGAAATATTGTACAAACAGTATATCTCGTATGTGCGCACTGATTGAAATCATATATATAGATTAGGGAAATAGCGTTTCGCACAAGAACTGGCAAGATTTTGAATTGTCCGATCTGATCCAAGTTATTATACCATTTATTAAATATAACCATTTAATCTATATTCTACTTTACAGCATGTTTAAGAACAAAGGTCTCATATGACATATTATATCAACACCAGGTACATTCTCGTAGAAAATCTAATCTCACTTATGTAATTACGGTTGGTGCCTTCCGTCCTGTGAACTGTTCCATCTTGCACAAATCAAGAGCAATCAAAACCAAGGGTTTGAGCAATTCCTGAAAAGTTAAGCTGAATGACACCATCTAGTGTTATTTCTTACCTGTGCCGGCTTATTCAGTTTATCGCCATTAGTGTTGGGAACAAACGAGTCAACGTACACACGAATCGTTGCTCCCGCAGATCCTGTGCCACTGAGACGAAGCACGATGCGACTGCCATCCGCAAAGATAATTCGAATTCCCTAAAAAGCATAACAATAATCTAATTAAGGTGTTACCAAGTAGCTGACCTGCTTCTTAGTAATGGATTTGTCAACAGGGTCTTCATATTGGAAATTATCTGCTGCGGATACTTTGTAGTGAACATTGTTTGCCGTCAATTCTTTGCCAATAAAAGTTAACAACTGCGACTCGAGGAAAGTTACCATCAAGTTTGCGCCACCAGCTTCGACGTTTTCGTAATCATATCTACATACGCGGTTAATGCATTTCGACAAACATAAAACACCTGGTAAAGACATTCCGACCAAATTTAGCCCAGTGCGTTCTCACCATGTCCTCTACACCACTTTTGCTTTCGGCAACGATTTGAAGCCATGCCAGAAATGCCCAAATGCCATCCTTTTCCCGAATATGATCAGACCCAGTTCCAAATGATTCTTCACCACAAAGCGAAAGCTTTCCAGCATCCATTAGATTACCAAAGTATTTCCACCCTGTGGGCACTTCATAAACCTGCTGCCCTGTAGCATCACCTACACGATCTACAGCTCCGGCTGTTGGCATGGAACGTGCAAAACCTGAAACAAATTCGCGTGTAAATGCACAAAAATATTTATACCTTTGATTCCATGTTTCTGGAAATACGGAATAGCTTTCATATTAGCTGCTATGACAGCTAGCGAGTCACTTGGCGTTACAAAGAATCCATTACGTCCCAAAATCATATTGCGGTCCTAAACACTCTTCTCTTAAAGAATTGCCTCAGAATGATGACATACCCCATCGCCGTCAAATGCCGCTCCAATGTCGTGCTCTCCACGTTTGAGAGCATCTACAAGATGATGGGCATAAGTTAAGTTGGGATCTGGGTGCATTCCATTAAAATCGGGCTTCGGAACAGTGTGTAGCAAATTTTTGGAATTCACACCAAGTTTGTCGGCAAAAATAGTGGACACATACGGTCCAGTTGCTCCATACATGCTGTCTACCAAAATTTCAAATGGCTTTCCAGTGGTGGCGCCACTCAGAAACGCTTTAATCTAAATCAATCGCTAAAGCCTCACAAACAAGTTCAAAGAACTCAACCTTTGCAAAGTCAAAGATCCCTTCCACCATTTCGACGTAATCTTTCACACTGTCGATGACGTCGACAGTGAATGTTCCGACTCCTTCAACATCATAAGTGTGATGTCCCAACTGAGTAAAGTCAACATTCAAATCAGAACAAATTTTGTAGGTAGAAATCTTTGTCGATAATTCGTACATTTTATTTGTAATCTGAATGGCAGCATGCATGAAAAAATAGTCAACAGAGCAAATTACTTACATGATCAGGCGCGGGTCCTCCATTATCGCAATTGAACTTGATACCGAAGTCAGCCTTGGGTCCACCAGGATTGTGACTAGCTGTCATAATAATTCCACCGTTGATTGGGTTTCCACCTAAATTAAAACATTCATTTCTAGCAGATGAAAATCAAAACGAACCATTGAGAGAGGTTTTTCTGATTAGACATGATACAGCTGGAGTGCTCAGGAATCCGTTTTGGCCCACAATGAGGCGCGCCACCTAAACAGCTAATGACTGTGAAGCAAATGCAATAGGCTATCGAAACGTACGCCGTTGGCAGCAGCAACTTTTATAATAATGTTCGTGACTTCAGGCGAAAGATATCGGCCATCCCCACCAACAACAAGAACGCTTCCGACTTTCTTGTCTCCAAGACCACCATCAAGAACACACTGAATGAAGTTCTCAGTATAATGTTCCTGTTGAAATTCCGGCACCTAAACAACAACTGGTATGCTTCCGATAAAAAAAGCCAAACCCTTTTGCGCAAACCGCTTGTTCCCGGTTTCTGTCCGCTAAACGGTTTGGTGGCCACTTCTTTAACGAGCACTTTGACGCTCATACTGCACTGAATCGAAAACATGAACAGTAACAGAGCAGTACACACGTTACAGCAGCTGCCGAAATGTGCAGCTCACGCACGTCTTCACAGATCACTTGAATCTCACGTCTTCCGCTCGCCATACCCGCGCGCATCCAAACAAACCAAAGGTTGTTGAGTTTCTTGCAAAGGCGACGATAGAACGTGTAGTATTGCGTTTATCATGAAGAGCGGGCAAAATGTACGCTCTCTCTGTGCGAATGCAGTGAGCGCTCGCATAGCAGCCCAACAAACAAGCACCAAGGACTCAACAGAGGATTGCAACGGGTCGGCGTCACTCGGTGCACGATCTCTTGCTCTCCACGCACTAAACGATCGGCATTTTTCGATATCATCTATACGTGCAAATCTTAAAGAACGTTAACACTCGCATGCCCGAGTTGCAAGGCTATCGGGAAATCAGATTTCAAAACAATGCATGCAAATAACGAGCACCGTAAGATGCATCATAACACAAACGAATCTGTTTATGCTTTTCATAACATTAAAAAAAAATAAAACAACACAATTCGGTGTTGGCTGAACTCCAAACAAAGTCACTACGAACAAAACGATTGTTTCTGAATTTATAAGCACATTTTGCTTCTGATGTGCTCTTTTGTGAGCTCTGAACACTTCAAAACACTTTATGTAATGCGAATGGTATCTTCGTTACCAGACGCTAGGATGGAGAATCTTCATTTCGCTGCACAAGTCAGCACTTAGTCGATTATTTTCGAGATGGTTTATCCACATCTTAACTGTTGGTAAGAGGATTGAAATAAGGGAAATTAACACCGCTCCGATGTTTTGTTTGCTTTTCGTCAATTTCTTATCACATCGGTGTATTTGGCGAGAATGGTGGATCGATTTCTGTTCTGAAAGCAAGAGCTCCAACTGACAGTCGCATAGTGATTCAAACAGTCCTGTAGAATGATTTCATGTTTGCTTGACTTGTCACCCTTTCGTGCTTCGTTTTGTAAAACAGTTTTGCTGCCTCCCTAAAGCGACATGACCATTCAATTAAAGGCATTTTCAGACTTTCCAAATGAATATTTATCGTTTTTTCGGAATACCCAACGCTTTCAAAATAGCCGAATTTGTAAGTGCAATTCGCCAGATCTCCATACTCGTTCGTTTCATTTAGTTGCTGACCATATTGCTGGTGCTCACGGTTGGATTCAGCGAAGGTTCGCACCCGGGCGCTTGGTTCTTTTGGCTTAATGTCGTTCTTCAACTAATTTCATTGATCGTCATTATCTGCGTCTTTCTGATGGAAATCGAAAACAGTCTCACATGCGGGAGAAATAGCTGGCCGCTCTTTGTAAGTTGTTGACACTAATACCAGCAGCTGATCTGAGCATCTATCAGGAAATGTCGTATTCGGCGTTGTTCTTCCTGTTCAACATAATCAACACGTTCATTTGTGGTTCCTGGGCTAGACCTGACGCGAGAGCCGTTGTGGCTGGGGCCGTAAGTCCGATGCGATTTACTTCATTTAAGGAAAATTTAGTGTTTCTCATTTATTCTACTACTCTTGTACTCTCTTGGGGGTGTGATGATGTTCCGCATTTGGGCAGGCTTCACATCAGCCACGGACGCCCCAACAGCCACCGCGACTAATGCATCTCCGGCATCGCCCCCGCCAACGCTCACCACGGTCGCGACAGGTTCGGTTCGACCGGGCGACACCGGAAATATGCATCCCGGCGTTTGAAATCGATACAGTCCATCGATTTTTCAATTCAAGTTGTAGAAATACATATATTTCTAACCAAATAAAGAACGCAAAACTATACATTGAGTTTGTAACTTTACACGTTTTAATGAGGAACGCAGGAGTATGTGTAAGAGCGACGAAGGCAGCTTCCAAAGTGAAGGACTTATCCACGGGAGGTTGTCAGAAACAACTTGGCAAGAAGGAAAAGAAAAGCACCACCCAGGATCATAAAAGTGTAGCGCAACTGTCGAGTGCCTTCCTCCATTTTCGCGGCAAGCTCGCGCTTATTTTCTTCCAAATCCGCGACTTTCCGAAGGAGACGTTTGTTCTAAACAGAAACAAAACATAAGTCCTGAAACGGTTCAATGCGCACAGTGAATCGAAGATTGGCGACAAGGTATTCTTCCGGGCAGACTGGTTGAACATTTTCGGCAACTGACTCCAGAACCGACTCAACGGCAAAGTTACGCATCGCAGGCTGGGCGATACTGCACTCTTCACGACAGAACGGACATTCAAAGACCTGAAACAAAGCGTTCTCATTCCTCATATGAAAAACCCGAACGGACGTACGTGCGTCGAAGATGCGGACGAGTACTTTGCATCAAGGCGCAGTTTTCCCACGCATAGTGAGCAAAAACTGTGACCACAAGGCAGCATGTCGGGAGCGTTGCCGAAAACTTCGTAGCAAATCGGACAGTGGAGACATGACGAATTGATCAGAAGCGAATCGGCATCGTCGTAGAGTTCAACAACGGGATAATTCTGAACATGTAATTTGGATAACCGATTTTAGAGATTGTGACGTACCTTGGCCTTTGAGCCGATGAATCGCTCCTTGACCGATTTGAAAAAGCTCTTCATAGCTGCTGGATCGCACGGACCCAGCCGTGCAAAAGACGAATGGCAGTTTCTTGATCAACAAACAACTGTATCGTTCCCCGTAATGATGAACTGGTTGGGCGGGTGGTTCGTGTTGGGACTCACACCGTATGACGAGCAACTGAAACACTGTTCCTCATCTGGTCTTTTAACTATACTTTATAGTTTGGAAACAGCGGAAACCTTCTAAGCGTCGGTGCAGAGGAGCAGACATCACAGCGACATCCATGTGATTAATAGTCGATTCGATTGTGAGTCACTAGTCAGGTCACCTCTTGATGAATCAGTCTGATTACTTACCAAGATAAAAGAATTGATTTTTAGAGAACAAGTGAGTGAAGCGTGTGTAAACGCGTTCCAGTCTGACTCACACCAAAAATCACTGCGAAGTGATCAAGCTGTCACGGTGTATCAAATTGAAGGATATTTCCACTCTGTCTGTTAGCAAAGGACTGCGGGGATGGACATTAAAATCGCGTCTGTATTGCGGAAAGAACTGAGATTGTGAATGGAAGGTACCGACTCTTCTTTTTATTTCCCTCGATGCACTTGTATTCGTCGTTCTCACTTAACATAATACACGAAAATGCATCGCATCTATGGAATTTACCAATGGGGATCCCGCGACGAACGGTTGATTTCGTTGCGTGCGGCTGCGATTGCTTGTGGAAGGACAATCGCATCGGCACGATCGCGGACACTCGTGTTCCATTTCGGCCAGCGCTTTGTCGTTGATGAATTGTTCTTCTTTCATTTTGGCTGCGTGGCCGATTCATCTCATCGATGAGTAAGCGACGTACCGCTATACCACCTATAACAGATACCCGATGAAAGCTGTTGCTGTTAACCGGCATTGCCAGTACGTTAAGAATCAGAATCTCTAAAACGTCGTCGTTTCCTTTTGTTCGTACTTTGAATCGTTTGGCATACACGCAAATCGTGCGACGCGAGAAACCTGATTGTACCTAATGAATTACAGAGAGACGACCTTCGTTTTCTTTTCGATTTGGCTTTTGTACCATCATGGAAGCTGTCTCTGATCACGATTTCGTCGCCACTGCCCGAGATGAACTGAGTTTCCAGAAGGGCCAAGTTTTGAAGGTAAATGCACTGAATGCCCAAACTGCGTACTTTCACATCTATTCCGTTTATTTGCTGAATTCGTACCAAAAGCAACCGAACAGTGAACGCCTCTCTAAAACCTCGTTTAGATATTGAACAAAGACGAAGATCCCCATTGGTATAAGGCAGAGATTGATGGAAAGGAAGGCTTTGTGCCAAGTAATTATATCACGCTTCGCGATCATTCCTGGTGAGGACAATGCAAGCATTTGCCTTCAGTATCGTTTTCTTATCAAGGTGGTTAGGGAAAATTCGACGCTGTGACGCTGAGGCGCTCCTCCTCCGTCCTGCTAACAGGGATGGCGCCTTCCTCGCTAGAATGTCAGAGTCTTCGCCGACTGATTTCAGCATCTCAGTCCGGTTTGTGGTAAAATCTTCAATCATCGGGTAACTGAAAATCGAAATTTAGGTTTCAAGACAGCGTGCAACATTTCAAGGTGCTCAGGGAAAAGGGAACAGGAAAGTACTACTTGTGGCAAGTGAAATTCGGCAGTTTGAACGAGCTGATAAACTACCACAGGTAAACAACTTTAAGATTTTGATCGGCGTTCCTATCCGCACAATTTTGAAGAACTGCCTCCGTCTCTCGCACTCATACAATTCTTCTGCAAAACATGGACAACGAGATGGCGCGACAAACAACTCTCGTTCAAGCAATGTTCGACTTTAAACCGCAAGAAGAGGGAGAACTACCATTCAAACGAGGAGAAATCATTACAGGTAATCAATCTAGCAGCGTTGCGAAAAAATCGATTCCCTGAATTGACCTAAAAGAAGCGCTTAAGCTGATTCCCATAACGATTGAAATCGCATCTACATTTTCAGTGACAAATCGCGAAGACGAAAACTGGTGGGAAGGCACATTGAACAATCGAACCGGACTCTTCCCTTCCACCTACGTTGTTCCTTTCAATCGAAATATGCAGTCTTGACAGCCATATTTCCAAATCCTACGCGAGAACCTTTATTGTAATTTATTTTTTCATACTTTGTCTCATCGCAAATTTAGCGTAAATTTGAAACGTTTCGACTATCAACTTGTGATGTATCGATTTGTATATACGCACTGTCATTTCACTGCAATTACCGTTTCACTCCTGAATATATCATGCGATGCCTTTTCTGCTTTCATTTCTCTTGATGGTGCCATTACTGAAGTGTCCGCGAATACTCACTTCACTGCATTTGTCCACACGTGATGAGTTGAACTCATTGAACAGTTGAATTATCCGTTCCTATCTGTATATTTATTCTTTGCATTCTGATGATTTCGTTCGTATGTAAGAGAAGGTCTGTTTCCAACTACACTTCCGCAGATGCTCTGCCAATCGCGTGGTTTGTGAGTTCGGCGTGCACCCAGTCACGTGACAGATCAGTTCAGCGTCAGACGGTGGTGACGCAGCGAACGCTTCGTCAGGTGCTCTTTTGAAAATGATCGGTTACTGTATTAGAATGGACAAATGTACTCTCGTAGCGGAGTGATTGGAGGACCTGTAGGACTACGATCGATCAAACTCTGAATAAAGAGAACAGGTGGGCTTCGGGAACTCGCCACTTTCCGTTTCTGTGCTGATATCGCTTTGAGAGGGACCTGCCTACTGGCAAAGTGCGACTTCCTGGTCTCCTTTATTCTGACTGCAGCGAGCGAACGCTTTTCAGCTCTTTTTTGCCCGATGTGCATTGTGTAAAAAGAACTTTCACTCCCTCCGTTCGCTTAAAGTAATTCTGGTGGTATCCGTGGTCTCTTCAAATGCAGCTTGTTTGTCCTTTGTGCTTATCATCACAGGAATGCATGTGGCGCTGTCACTTGTAGCTGATTGCAACATGTGCAAAAGTGTACGTTGTTACGTTTACGCGATTGAACGATTCTTGACGCATTTTTGATGTTATCTTTTGTTTTCAGAGGGAGCGAGCGCACTGTGCAACTCTATCTTTCGGTCCTTTCAGTGAACAAACCTAAAGGTGCAAAATGTCGTTGGTGATCGAAACTCAGCAAGATGATAGGCAAGTTTCTGTTTGTCTTTTCGCTATGTCGGATCACTTGACTTCCACGTGTTTAATCAGTGGTCTTCGTACTTTCTTTGCTTTTTCTTCGCGTCGCATCGACGCGATCTTCACACAACTGCGCAAAACCATTTTTACACTAAAAATGTAGCCCGGTTGATTCGTTTTCTTTGTCTCCTAAGCGCTTTTTGAGATACCTTTTGAGTGAGAATTTCCATGCTTACCGCAGATCTTTAGAGTTCACCTGGATCCAGCTCTCGCTGAAGGAGAGAAAACGATGCGCATCATGTCTGGTGAAGAGAGACTTGATGTCGATTCTCCGCGATGGGACCAATCAACCTTCTATGGTCGATTCCGCCATTTCGCAACGGTTACTGATCCTACCGTAGTTTTTGTGTCAAAGCCAAAGCTGATGGCAGCAAAGAACCTTTTAGAGCTTTACAGGTAAACTACCGCACTTACTGTTAGGTATCGTGCTCGTTTCTTAAGAAGCCGACAAGAACCTGCCAGTACCACCCTGTCTGATCTTTACCGTGCTCAGAAGTACTTCGGTTCGGCTTTTCACCCAGACACTGGCGATTTACAAAACATTGCTGGTAGAATGTGCGCCAACGTTTACGGTAGTACAGCCCTTTGTGGTGGAATGATGATCTTCTACAGGTTACTACTTCACTGCCCTTCCTTCGAATGCTTACATAGCTATGGCGTTGTAGATCAGTTCCGGCTGTCTTGTTTTGGCAATGGGCAAATCAGTCATTCAACGCTTTGGTGAACTACACGAACAGAAACGCGAAAAGCGATTTGACCACAAAGTACGGCCCCTCTATATGCCTTGAAAGACCATGATCGATCACTTGTTCAGAGATATCCTAATCGCTTACACGTCTGCGGTTACTGGAGCCGTTTCCGTTGCATTAGGCCTCAAAAACCATCTGGCAAAGGTTTCTACGTGTTCTTTTCGATCAAAACCCTTTGGTTTCATTTCAGAAGGCTGCCAGTGCGACTGTTCAACGGTTGGTTCCTCTAGCGGCGGTTTGCGTTGCTAACTTCATAAACATTCCGTTGATGCGACAGAAGTGAGTCCTTCTACCAGTCAATGTTTCCTTTCACAATTGATTTAAGTGAACTCAAAAACGGATTGGCCGTTACGGATGAGGCCGGAAACGAGATCGGCCGTTCGCAGGTGCGTGTTCCTCGGAGTTGCATCTTGTACACACACAATTTAGACTGCTGCTGTCAAAGCGATTTCGTTAGTGGCGTTTTCTCGAAACGTGATAGCAATTCCAAGCATGTGTAAGTGGTTGCTTTGGGTTAGAGCTGGTAACAGGTCTGAACTGTTTAGTTTTGACTCCTTTCATAGTCGATGCAGCATGCCGTAAATCTGCGTGGTTCAACAAGAATTTGAAGTATTTGAACATTCCCGTGCAGCTTGCCCTAGTCTTCGTGCTGTTTGGCTCAATGGTGCCAGTTGGCTGCGGACTCTTCCCGCAAAGAAAGTAAGTTGAGGCAACTGTCAGTTAAATGCTAAGTCCACGAACTTCAGCTCTATTAATGTGAACACTATGCGCTACCTGGAACCGGAGAAATATGAGAAATTCAAGAAAATGGGAGTCACACAAGTATACTTCAACAAAGGACTGTAGAACATTCCAACTAGACCGAGCTTATTACTAGTGTTGTCGATGTACATTCACCATGTTGTACATGTCGTGATATACGGATAACCTGCGTTTCATGTCACTTATTATTGTTAAGTTAACAGGACTAAATGACTTTGCTTCTTTGCGCAATTTCTTATTTATTACTAGAAGTTATTCACGTCAGAAGCATAGGAGTAGAGAAGTATATACAATTAATGAAGCGGAGCTTATTGTTAGTTTAATGGATGCATAACATTGGGGACATTTGTCGGTGAACCTTTGCCAAAGTTGATTTGTATAAATTGCGTTTAACGGAAGACTGAGAATACGATAAGGAGCAGAGTCGCCTCACTGCATTTGTCTTCACACGCATAATTAACAGATAAGTGTGTATTTACATTATGTACAGCGGGACGCTTCTGGTGAGTTTGAAGTGGAATTCATTAGAACTGCTTGTAGATGTTTGCACGTCTGCAGATGTAGAATCTAAAGAAGAGAATGCTTGAATGCGTGAGCTCAGTGACAAGGTTACCCGAGCGAGACACCGACGACCAGCGTAACTAGATTCGAGAATACGAGGCTGAAGATAACACTGTAGCGGAAGAAGCGCGGCTGAGCGACCATCCTTTGAGAGTAATCGTAGTCGGCGAGTTCTGGAGCAGGGCTATTTGGGGGTGTAGTGAGAGTCGATCCCATGGCTCCTCCGCGGTGACGGAGACTTCTGCTAAATGCACTCTGTGAAGTAGTTGTCTACGAACAGAACTAACCTGGACGGAGCAGCTTCAGGTCGACTCGACCAATCCCAGATCCAGTCGGTGTTTCGTCCGGGCGGGAGCATATCTTTTACAAGACGGTACTTCACTTGTTCGAGGTTTTCAAACTCCACATGAGGGCTTTGCACGCTCACAGGACTGAAAACAACAGTACTTGTGCTAGAAGGACGACGATAACTACCTCAACCGTGAGTCCTTTGACATTCCGGGTTCTGACTCCCTATCGATGATGACAGCTTCGATGCTACTGCAAAGACTCGCCCGACTTGGGGCCAACTCAATCCATGACTCTGAACAATCTGTTTTGAATAATTGGAGAGTTCACCAGTGGGTTCTACTCGCAAAGTAATTTTCTCTTCGAAATAATTCACAGAAAGACGCATGTTTTGCCGGCTCAGATACTCACCTGGTACACTTTCCAACTCGTCCTGCATTTTCTCCGCAACATTTCCCAATCTTTTCTTCGCGTCGAACATGGCGGGATGTCGTCCGTTGTCGAAAAACGACATTTTCTATGTTCTGAAAATAACTAAACTCACGTATGCTGGAAATGTTTTGGCTAACAAAAACAGAACATACTGTCTTTTATGTTGACCAAGCGCGACCGTGCCAGCTGCAATCTGCGGTACGAGGACAGAACGAGCGCGCCTCGTAAACATGCAAACAACGGCTGTGGCGGAATAACAAGCATTGGAAACCAAAGTGAGAAATTTGAGATTAAGAATAACTTATATGTCGTTTCAATTCAAGCCGAAGTAGATGCGAGTGGATTAGATGGTCGCTTAGCGACCGATCGATTTGCAAATCAGCTGCAGTAGTAGGGCGCCATGTGTAGAACGGGGATTGCCATATGTGTTCCTGCACGCGCGCTCGCAAACAATTTGGACGCCTCATGTCGTCGGTCTATTTGAATAAGCTAAATGCGCACCTGGCGAAGTACGACCAGTAAAGAATGGGCGATTGTGGTCTGATAAGCCATATCATCTAACAAAAAAATGCACAAAAGAAGAGCAAACGTGGAATACCAACCAAAACGAGCGTTTTGTCCCGCAGCAGCCGGGTCGCGTTCCAACAACACGTAGCGTGAAGCACGTAACAAACACGCGAAACATGCAAGAGATGGGCGCGTTTGGATAGTCATGTGACAGCTGACTGACGCGTTCGAAAAGTGTTGAACGGTGGCGACAGGCGACAGTCGACTTCGGCCTACAGCCACGGAGAATGCATGTGAAGAAAGAACGCTCGGGTTGCATCAGCCTGATTTCTAGTTCTCCGACAACCTTTATTGAGGGAATTCGCTTATCTCGATTGGTTCATCATTCTAATACGACAAAGAAAGATGGCGGATTGGCGCCAACGCACCATATTCGCTTCTGCAATGCCCGAGCCACTGGTCATGTAGTATATAAGGGACAAAGTGAAGGGCTCGACGACCAAACGCCATCAGCGCGAAGAGCGCAGCGGCCGGACGACGATCGATTAACGGCGGACTGAGTCGACCGACGGTCATGTGATGACAATGCAGACGAAGGGAATGCGCGAAACGAGATAGGAGCGGGGCAACAAGCAGATGCTTTAAACGGTTTGCGAAACAGTTGCAACAATTGTCTCGTCATACGCGAGGCATACAAGCAACTAGAGAAGCAGCGGTGAACGAACCGCTGATTGCGGGAGAAGGATTTACAACAATTGGGGCTAGCCAGGAAAATCTCTGATCTTTGGTTGCTTAAAGGGCGCGTGCAAGTCTTGTGATCGCTTTGTTTATGAAGACATCAGTCACACTGGGAAGCTTCAAATCAATGATGAAATGAGTCAAAATAGAGTCTCTCGAACAAAGAAGGTGGAAAGCTGATAGTTGAGCTGCGTGCAGAAGTGGAGATTACCTACAACCTCATACATCTCCACATCACAGCAAGAGAAGACTAAGAATTACTGTACACAATTTCCTGTTGTGAGCTTTCCTTCTTCTCGACTATCATCATGCATTTATAGTGCGAACATCTCTGGTGGAATTGATGTAATTAGTGTTGACTGATGTCTGTCTTGATTTTAAAAACATCCTGATTTAGCTTGTATCAAGCTCTCCCATGCTCGAGATTGCAATTGCGACTGGTCTCTTATCTTGGCCTCGTGTTATTGTAAACACAGCTACAAATCAAATTGTCCCACTACTCTGCGCACGGTAATTGAAAAAAAACGTGTCAGTCACACACCAACAGCCAATCACTAATCAGCGTGTACATCTCAAGCGAAGAGATGTTTGTTGGCCGCACATGGATTACATGTATTTAGGCCCTAATGTCCGTGATTACAGATAACCCTGTTTGAGTGCTTCGTTGACAAGCAAACGGAAGTTTATGCCTCAGCTGAACAATTACGAAAAACAACCGCCGCATCTATGAAACTGATTCTTGTAGCTGATCTCTACGTAAAGCTCTTCAAGCTCACATCAAGGATTCTCGATCAGAACTGGTCTTGATAGGGAAAGAGATTCATGTAAGCGAGAGAAAACGGCGCCCGATTCTTGTGTGCATACCAGTCGGAGAGTTCACTGAACGGCAACATGAAATCATCCGCTCCGCGTTTACCAAATCGCACGAGCGAGTTTCTCATCGCTCTCTTGTCAGCTCGCAATCTAAAGAAGACGAAATGATGTTAGCAGAAAACAGATCTACATCGCATGCATTTTGTATGGGCACCAACGTCTCCCCAGCAAAGAACGCTGCTCATACCTTCCCATGCGTGCTTTCTAGATTCTTTTAAAGGAAATGTTCCTGTTTTGCAAATTGTTTGAAAGCGATTGCAGTTTTGGTCTCGGCCTCTGCCATCAAGCCTTTTGCCATCTTCAGCTCACAAACAAAGCAATCACTATTTCTCAACTCGTTATACTCGAGGAATCACAGCATCAGAGCCGACTGTGGTAAAAAGGCATCACTTATCAAACTATTAAGGAAACCCGGTTATTATATGATTGTTACCTGACTGAGGCAGAACCGATGATGACGACAATGGTGGAGATGAGAAGAAGTTTACAGAAAAGATTCCTCATAGCTACGCTCTGTGGAGTGCCGCTGCAGTCGTGAAAACAAACGAGTGAAGAGTCCGCCTGTCCGCTTTCAAGGGATGTCAAAAACCCACCCACAAAAGGAGTGACCGTCATTGTGTTTATTCGTAGACAATCGCCTGCAAACGACAGAAGACGGCGGTGCATCTGACATCGCGCAAATTGAGAAAATGTGGTTCCGTTATGAAAAGTTGTTGTCCAAAATAAATTTGAACTTTTTTTGGACAACAACTGCTTTCTGGGCACTTTCTTCGTCGAGAGAGTATCATGCAAGTGAACGGATACTTCAAAGACTACTACTGTGGCAAAACGTTGTGTACCGCTGGACAACGAGCAGGCATAGAGGACAAGAAATTACTTCCTACAAGCGATTCTCGACTGGAATCACACTTGAAGTTCATTTTTGCGCATCGCATGATAAGTGTTTTACAGCCACTGAGGACAATAGCGTTAATTTGTATATGACGTTGTTTGATCGTAGTCTTCGCCATCATCGTCCAGAAAACAACAATCGCGGAACATAACATGGAGTAACTACAATTCAAATTGTTAGTCAGCCGCTACAACTGCTTTGTTATTCTTTACATCGTGTTTTTGGAATGGTTAGTTCCTCAATAAGCGACACAGTCTTTAAATCGTCCAACGGCTCCGATTGAAAGGTTCACAACATATGCGATACCGTAGTGAACAATGAAAGCGAGTGAACAACTGCTAGAGGGATAAGTGACGGTGGAGATTAGGAAATCACATTGCATGTTCTGAGGGTTGCTTTGCCTGATACTGTTCTTGAACTTCAACTTCGGCCGCGCTGGAATGCTTGAATGCTTGAAATGGAGCGCCGCTGCGACCAACGTAAAGAAGAAGTCAGTCCTTTCAGCTCATTGAAGCGTGGGGATTCACCACTAACCATTGTTTCTTGAACGGTTGTTCTTTAACGACATAAGCCGTTGCTTGGTGATTAGAAGAGACTGGAGATTAAATTCCCGTCTACGAAGCTCACTTCAAATGCGTCTTAGGCATTATGCTTAGTTTTATTATAGGAAAGACAATTGACTGAGCATAATGCGGTGAGTCTTCTTACGTCAAATGGTCCCATAAGCAATCAAAAACACCGCAATGATCCTAGATTGACGTGAAGAGGTATTTGAGAGAAAGGAATGGAGTCAGCAGGACTACGTCTGTCCGCCTCAAATATGAACCCTTAAAATGACATCAACGACTTCCGAGCGTTTTTGTCAAACTGAAAGTGCACAAAGTGGGAGCAGAGTGAAGATGAGAAAACTGTTCTGAAACGGTTGTTTCAGCTGTTAAAGCATAAAAATCCTAAATTTGTTCTTGACTCATTGCCGTGAGTCGACTCTTTCCACAAATTATTCACAACTCCAATTTTCTCGATTGTTATTTTTTCATCTGCTTAATTACAATAACTACGATTTGTTCATTCGGTAATTGCATTGGCTAAGCTGTAATTGAAGCAGGTGAACATCGGCGATGAGCAATCGTTCGGCGAAACGTTCCAGAGACAAACATCTCACCCACCTATCGACTCCTCATAAAAACAGTCTGCCGCTACGTGTAACTCTTTATTGTCTTTCTAGATCTATAATTTCGTTGTCATCTCACAACACAGAGACCATGGAGAATATTTTAATACTTATACGGTCGATATGCGGTCGAATGACGCACAATAATCAAAGATGGAACGCGCGAAACGCAAGCTGATAGAGAGAAATTCGTTTTTGGTTGTAGAGAGAGAGAGAGAGATCGCTTTGCTGTTCGAGTACATTGAAGTGTGAGTGGTGGTTAGGACGAATGTCTTCACGTTCATTCTTCGGAGTGGGTTTCGCTCGCTCTCTTTCCGAATCTGACCATGGCAGATCGATCCATCGGAGCTCTCTTGCCGAACCTGCAATCACACCAATTAAAAATACATTTCTGTGAGCACGATACATACCGAACCATCGCAGATCGGTCCATCGGCGCCCTTTTTCCGAATCTCACCATGCTGCTTCGGTCCATGGGAGCTCTTTTTCCAAATCTGCAGAAAAATCTCACGTGAATTCCATTTTGAGCGGAAACGTTATACTTACCTGACCATGCTTGAACGGTCCATTGGCGCTCTTTTGCCAAACCTTAATTTCGCATTCATGAATCCATTTGCGAACAAATTGTTCATTACCTGACCATAGACGACCGATCCATCGGAGCTCGGCCGAACCGGACCATGCTTGATCTATCCATAGGAGCCCGTTTGTCTTCGCTGAAAATGATTTTGTGTGCGACTGCGCTCTCCTCCTGCAATACCTCATCATGTTCTCTTCAAGAGTGAAGCTGTTGACGAGAAGACAGATTGAGCTGAGAACAAGCAAACCGTATGCAAGAATCATTGTGTGAACCCTGCAAAGAGTGTTGCGTCACCTTGCATCGCAAGCTAATTCATTTGATTAACGAAAGGTTAGACACGCAAAGGAGTCACAAAGCGAGTAATGACGGTGCCAACTCAAAACAATGTCTTCAATCGGATTTCCGAAATGAAGAGGTGGATGGCGAGGAACACGTTTCGATTGCGCGATTTCTATTTATGGGTCCCGACAATATGGCGCTCTGCTGGTGTGCCAGTACACTTCTTTTGAATCGCCATAATGCGGACCCAATAATTTAGAACAACGCGAAAATTTATACCCCTTAAGGTTAAGTCTCCTGCGACAGAGCGCAAAACGCCAAAGTGCTTGAAGTCTTGATCGCTAAGATTATGAATTTCTCCTCTGGACGAAGAAACGAGCACCGAAAAGGGGATGCGCGTCTCTATTCGACAGTCATTAAGCAATTATTGCAGCTTATTATGCGTTCACCGGAACGCATCACTACTTTCCTTGTAAGATTGAGCCGGAAACAACCTTTTAATGATGCAAAGCGTTGATTGGATATAGAACTGAGTCCACCAGCACAACTGTTCTGCGCGCATCTTTCAGTAATCCTAACGAAAGTCACTGATCCCCATTAAGTCTCATCAAAACCTTGACAAAATTCAAAGAACCGGCCTAGGCTGAAAGAGTACCTGAATATGGAGACAGAGAGCAGAATCCAAGAAAGGAGACCTGCGCGGCGCGGATCCGGTCCAACGGAATGTGAAAGTGCTTCGAGACTGTGGCATAAATCGGCATTCAAACGCCGTTCGGAGATATCACCGGAAGCACCGCCCTCCCGCTAATGCAATGTGGGGCTCCAATTGGAATCAGCTCACTGACGCCACCCAACTACACCACGCCTTCTATTACTCCGATTAAAATCTACCTAAACTCAATTACCGAGCGCGTTGCACCAATTGCCAATACACGAAATGGTTTGGCTCGGATTTGTGACAAGTAGAACGCCACTCAGTGCAAAGCAATTCAAACAAAGTGATTTCAATTTTTTGTGGTCGTACGCAAAAATGCCCGATGATTACGGTAATTTGCCATTAGACTAATTGCGGCACGTGTGGTCACTTAACAGTGAGAATTCCTGCAATCGCAAAATTCTTCTAAAACAAAAAACAAATGCACTGAGGGTTCATCATGCTGCAATAAAACACAAAAAAGACTTCTGGTCTACTATACTCGTGAGAAAAGGTTATTCGTCATTAACGTTGCAGAATACGAGAAAAGAAGATGGAATGCAAAGTCTGCAAGACATGCGAGGAGACAACACCACCAAATCCACCACTTTCCGCACTTTAAGGGGTGAAAAGACGCTTTTGAGTGAAAAGATCCGAAATCGCTTTCGGTCTCTATTGAGAATGACGTTCTTGAGAGGTGAATTCAAGTGTTGTTTGAGAAGTGCTTTCCCGTTTGAATGAAGGAATGATGCGTACGATGACGAGTTCATTCTGAACGCCACCAGGGATCGTGTTGTGTGAGATGAACAACAACTGCCAGAGATTCTTGAATTCATCGCGCCTATTGAAGCAAGCGAGATGCCCGTGAAATGGTTTGGAAGAGATTCCACGCGGAATCCTAACATTCCAAACAACAACACGTATGTATTTCGCGGTCGAAGACGCATTCAGTTAACGGGCGATTGAAAATTCATTGAATTCAAGAAGCCAGTTTATTATCGTATTCGAATGAAGCACAGAAGGAAAGGATCTGGATTTTCCATCCACTTACTAAACGCAACTTCTCAGCACATCTCAAACGCGCTTCAGGTGACAACGATGGCTTTTAGAAGAACTCGTCCTGTATCCGCCTCGGACAGCGACGGCCACAAGTACCGTTTGATAACAGACGCTCGCATGTTCGACGTTGGATGTCGCAGATGTTTCGAAGCGTCGAATTGGTAGGATTCGTACTCAATTTTCAGTCTAAAAGATGCTTATATAATGTGACGTTTGCGCGGCGTCAGGGTCCTTTACCTCGGCTGATTTCCATTAATTCCTGCAACGAGGCACCAGACGACATCGACACAGTCAAGAATAAATCTGTTGAAGCAGGTGCATGTCTTGAGAGAGGGGAAATCGTAGAGTACAGCCCATATCTGCGAAGTCACTTCCTAAAGCTCTATTCTAAGAAGCCCTATGCAAGGAAAGGTCAACCTTGGCGTTTTCCATGCCGTGATGTGACTTCGCTTCCTTGAACAGATGCCGGTAGAGCGCGTTATCCAATTCGGTACGGTCGAAGTCGTCAGCCACATCGAGAATGCTCCAGACACGGTCTCGTTTTTTTGTTACCGTATCGTGAACGGAGCGGTACGTCAGCTGCCAATAAGTGGAAATACTTTTTTGTGATTGTTTGCTTCCAACTCAGACATCGCCTCAAGGCGTTAATTACGCATTGAGAGTGTTTTGAAACGAATCGCAGAACGAAAAAGGAGATTTTAATAATCACTGTCAACTCATTGCGTCGGGTAAAATGTTTCTCGTTACTCGTTACTGAAAGCCCGAGGCTAAATCCTTTTCATCAACGTTTTTTCTTAATTTAATATTCCATTGCACTCTTACACCCCGAAATTCGTTAATCACGGAAACATATCCCCGCATGCATATGCGTCACGCTTTGCGAAGGTGACGAGAAGCACTTTGGGTGTTGTTCGCGGAAATTGCGCCTTACTTATCCGCCTCAGAGCGATTGATTTCACTGTAGTTTTCAGTTCCACGCTTAATATTCCGTGTTATGGAATAATAAATTGAGGAGTTGTGCGTTCTAATTATGCATGACGTACGCAGAACTATGTCGTTGTGAATAAAAACGTCTCATGAACTTGCAGTGGCTCAGTAGTAATCAAGACACTCAGTCGTAAAACCGTTTCGGTAAGGCGCGCTCACACTGCGACTACCCGCGGAGCAAAATGTGAAAACATTGGGAGAAAGAAGGTTGGAAATGCAATTGAGTGAAAGTTACAAAGCTCTCCGCATAGCGGTGCTCTTTTCCCTTTTGATGCTTCAGGAAGACCTCGAAAGGCCATAAAATGTACGGGGTTTTTACTAGGCGAAAGTCATATTGGAGAATAATTTGTGGGTTTTATTTCGACTATAATATTTTATCATTTTTCGTTCAGCTTATTAAACGGATCATAAAAAGATGACATATGAAGAGTGATCCGAGAGGAGGTCATTTAAGCGACGTTGTCGTTAACCAAATTGCCCCAAAAGGAGTGCTAAACACCCGGAACCGTCAGTGCAAAAAGGGTCAATGGACACAAAAAAATAGGGAAGTAGCAACTTTCTAGGGGCCGATAAATTGTGACCAATTTCAGCGTTTACTGCCTTCAAGCATTCGATATTCGAACTCCAAACGCTGCGGAGCGTTTGCCGCGTTCACCTTTTTTGGATTTTGTTTAGATGTTCCATAATGTGTTCAGCGACAATCCAATTCGAGAAAAATCAATCATAACGCGCACTTACCACTATGACGGAGAAAACCGTTTTTGCTCTCAATTCGTCCGAGTCCGAGAATTCTGGCAATTCGTTCAAAGCGCTCATTACCATATTCCTGTTGGACTCATAGAGATTCTGGAACCGCGTTGTTAGTTCAAAGATTTCCTCATCGGTTGAGTGCGCGTAATACTGCGAAGCGCCACAGTAATCCGGCTTTGGACAGCTGAATAATGGCTGAACTTGAGAGCAACGTTCTCAACTCACCCGAGAGTCAGGCTCTTGTTTTGTTGCTCCAGAAAGTGGATTTTTCGTTTATTTTCGTTCAACTCGCTTTTCAGGGTGCTGATCTAGAAGAGGGTTGCAGGAAAACGAGCGCCAATCAAGAGGGCAACCTGAATATTCATGGTTAACACGTGGTCCGAGGGAAGCAAAGGGAGTTCACGATGCTTCATGCGGCCGTACATCAGTTCCTGGTTGTCGATGTCTGCAAAAAGCAGGAGAATTAGAAAAAGGAAGAGAAGAAAAGTTTCTTTGGACGCGTGGGCGACGATCGAACGCAAGCGATTGCGGTTGCGCTGCTCTGATCGTCTCTATCGGCGTTCATTTTCCAAACTCGTATTTTGTGCGATTTTGCACTGATAGACCGCGATATTCGCGCTGATCTGTGAGAGAAAGACAAACCGAGTGTATGTAGACTTGTCAAACTACGCGCCACTTTCAGTTTATGCGACAATTTCTCTGTTGGTGGCGGCTTCAGATCGTCTTGTATCGACGTCAGGAGATGTTTGCGTGCCGCTAAAGGTAACCAGGTTATCACTCATCCCGCTAACGACCTTTCAGAAATCACCTATAATGTATGTCGATTCCAGGCACGCTTGTTCGCTGTCGCTGTCGTCATTCGGATGGCCGCTATCGCTGTCGGCATTGGGAACCAGAACAAGCAACTTAACCATAATTGGAATCTGAGTACGAGTGACCATGGAAACCTGTTCATGTGCGCTTTTGAAGGCGACGATAAGCTGTGCAATCACTGGATTCATGTCACGGAAAGAGAAGCCTTCGGGAGCGTTCTTGCTGTATGAATTAAACAGGTTAAGAAGCATTTTGTCCGAATGAACTCGCTTCTTTACGATTCTCAGGAGACTCGAAAGCTGAAAGCATTCGTTTTGTTCGTGACATCAGCGTCGAGACCAACATGCTGGTTATTCACAAGATGATCGAGTACTCCGACGGTTGACTCGTTTTGTTTCAAACGGTCGAAAATCTCCGACAACTTCAAACTCATCTGTCGCTGATGACTCGATTTGCTCGGAGCTTCCTCTAAATGGTGGTTTTTCAATTTCACTCACATTCGAAAAGCAACGGATGGAGCGGAAAAGGGCGGATTTGTGAACCGAAAACTATCGCGGGAAATATAATTTTCTACCGTTGAACGTCTTCATCTTCTGCAATTCTTTCAGACGTTGTTGTGAAGCTTTCATCTTCTCTTGATGTCTGAGCATCTCAAGAGCAACTGCATCAAATATTCTGATGAGTCCTGTGGAGCAGTTGACAAGACCATGACAGCCCAATGACTCGAGACAACTTTCGAGGAGCCCTTTCTCTTGACTAACGTCCTCTACGGCCGAGGGACACTCACGGCCGATCACTCCAAATATTGAGCGTAAATGGGCGCGAATTGTCTGGAATGCACCGTTAACTGGTGACTTCATCATGTACCAACCGCGTTGAAGGGAACACTCGAGCTATAATTGTTCTGATCGGATGTCGTCAGGCTCTGTGAAGACGGATTGTTTGAGTCGTGATTGAAAGCGATCCACCAGAGCACGTGCTGAATAAGCTGAGCACAACACAACTCTCGAACTGGAAAATCACTGTTGCTTTCGTTTTTGAGCTAGAGAAGACGAAATTTGAGTTGGGAAGCATTTGAACCAAAACCTTTTCACATTTCGAGTAAATGAGATCAAGCAGAGGAAGCGACTGGGGAACAGCTTTGATCAGCTCCGACAACGGAGGAATGAGCTTGAGGAACGTTGACAGATCTTCGCTTTCAATGTTTCGGATCTGAAATTCGCCTTCACAGCATTATCAGCTTTCGGAGATAAACCTGGTTAGTGAGATGATGGATGGAATTACTATCGATCAGATCGGAGAGCTGCGTGTCGTCGTAGAGAATCATGAGGTTCGAGAGAGGCGACTGGAAACTCCACCCTGCAGCTCGGATGATCTTGTTCTGCATATCTGGGACATTTTCCAACATTCCACTCCCATCCTTACTTTATCCTCGATTTGCCTCGGCGACGTCCGTCGGACGACCGTCGACGACTTATGTTTCAAAACAAAAGGTACAATAAAACGACGAGTTTCTCGATCTGAACCTGTCTTCCCTGTCCTCCCTCGCGCCGCAATAAGTCGAATAACCCATTTTCCTCATTTGTGCATTCGATTCAATTTGCGGTGCACACACGACGACCATCGCGCGCAACGCGTCGTTTTGTCAATTAAACGATAATTAGAATTTCAAAAATGCAAATCGGCGAGGAGAACGAGCAACACTTAACTGCTGGAGATCGCAGAGCCTTGCAATTCACTTTTGCGGATTGGTTCCAGCGCTAAGTGGAAGCAATTGACAAACGCCAACGCTGAATAAAACGATAGCCGGTGGTCAACAATCGTGTGACAGTCAGCGCGATTGTGTCAACAGGAGTTGAGTGGCTTTCGCGCACCTCCGTTGTCGTCGTTTAATGAAGAGGAACTAAGAACAGAGGAGATTATCGCCTCGTAAGCAGCTTTTCCGTGTAACTCCTCTGTGCAAACTCGGAACAACAATATTATGCATTTTCAACCGTAACCACGTATAATACAATCACAGAAATCTTTTAGTTATCTTCGATTATAGTTTTTCTTTGGCACTCTGCAAACGCTCCGCTTCCACTCATTTGTTTTTTCGGGTCCGTGGTTTAATCGTTTCCGATCGCTCCCAAATGTCGTCCTCGTTCAAAAACTCTTTGAATTTGCCGAACATGCGCAGAATCTTTTCATCTCTTTGCAGCGAATATGTCCTGAAACAATGTGCATTGCTTGACATCAGGGGTAAGAATGCATGCAAACCATATTTTGAATCGACGAATGCTGTCGAGAATTGCAAACTGCTGCCATCGTTTTCCGAAATTCAACAAATTTGCTCTGTTTTGACACAGATTTTTCGGTAAAAAGTCCGTATTTCCCACGTGTACGAATGTAAGGTCTTGAAGGACCAATCCGCTGCAAAGGATATTGAAAAGTTATGATTGGGCTGCTCTACTCAATTACATGTACGGTAAGCAAGGCGGTTTCGTTTCTGCTAGCAACGTTCGATAGTTTTTAAAAGAATGCGAACTGTCCATAACCGAAATGTGCTCCTTCAAGTGATCTTGTACCGTCTTCGACCAATCAAGTCGGCGAATCGGACCCGAATCGAGCGCTGACAAAATTGCCAAATAAGAATTGAAATTGCCCATCTTGCGTAGGTGCTGAACGAGTGGATAAACGAAGTGCATACGTGCAATCACTAACCTTCATTACTTTTACAAATTTCAAGAAATACTTCTCGCGTTCTTTTTGTGTTCCTTGGGCAATGACGAGTGAACGAACCCAGTAAGAGACGTTGTTGAAGTGCTCGGTGAAACCCGTCAAGTTAGGACTTTTCTTTTCATCCTGTTCTCTCGACCACCACAACATCTCAGCGGATTCGATGCGTTGGAACAATTCCGAATCCAAATACGTCATCTGCCGAGCGATCGTAGTTGAAGAAAAGTCAAAGAGAGACGGCGTTCTGAAAGTTCACATTCGCGGCTTTTGTTTGGTTTAGAACCCACTTTGAACTCGGCGAGTAATCAAATAGCGACACGTTTGCTTTGAAGCCCGATTTGTGTTCTATTCGGTCCATCAACCGTTTTCTAAATATCAAATCGTTGCAGATCAGTTGCGGGTGATGTTCACCTCAAAATTCTTGCGAAAATATATTCTCCGCTCAGGATGAGTTTGTAAACAAAGGAAGTGACCGTTTCTATCAGCAGTCGGTTCAGTTCAACCGCGCAAAGTTCGTCGACAACTCGCACAAGGACAGAAAATGTTTGACGCGCTGATTTCAAGGAAGCACTGTTTCCGACGTTGTTTGTGTAGTGGTATCTGCAAGCAACGTTCCAGTCAATAGCCCAGATGAACCCTCTCTTGCCTTTTTATCAACTTTTGGATTAGCTCCTGAGAGGTAACAAACGTGCGGAATGTCGTAAGGAACGCTTCTTGATATAGCAACGATCCAGCGGGTTGTGTGGCATACACGATGAGTGCATCTCGGGGACCTCCGCGAAGCTGAACATTTGTTTTCTTCAATGGGAATTCATGTTGTGTCAGTTATTAAACGTTCATATGGTGGTTCAAGCCCTCAACGGTTCCGATCGTTCTTTAACAGGGAACAATTAAACTACGCGCGGTAATTGCGCATCGGCAGGCAAGGTCATTCATTAAAATTCGGCCAGAAACTCGTAAATTAACACAATCACCCTGTATAGTCAGCGCAGCTCACCTCTGTGGGTTTCGATTGGTCATCCTTCGCTCGAAGTACCAACCACTCAGAGACATCGAGGGATTCCAGAACATCCGAGCCAGAAGTGATCGCCAACAATTTTGGATATGTTATCGATTTCTGTTGCTCGCTTTCCTAAAAAAAGGAAACGTCGTTTTCACTGTAAACAACCACATCTTCCTACGTCGTCAACAAATTTGCTAGGGAGAAGCACGCGATCAAAATCGCCGCCCTGGAGAAGACGACTGAGATTGGCGAACTCCTGTCCCCCGAGGGCACCTCCTAAAACAAATGGTACAATCGCAGACAATGGAACAATCCCACCATAATCGATGTTTAATAGGTACCACTCAACGGGCACCTCGTATGACTGTGAGGACAGAGTATAGAGACTTTGACTCATTTTGCACTTACGCAAAACCGAGATTATTAATCAGCCGTAGCATCTTGCGCACGGGCGGATAATTTATTAGTATAAGCCCGTTTGCTATGTATGATAGCCGCTGGATCGCGTTGTGAAAGTGAAAGAGATGGGTTTGCGCAGCGACCGCCCCGAAACCGCTACAGATAACTGGTCCACCGCTATCGGTTGTTAGTCGAAGAAAGCCGAAAACGGAGTGCGACTTTCTTCGTCTGAGAATGGAAGCGCCCAATCGACTTTCTCCCTCAACTATGCATGCCATAACTCATTCCACGCCATTTCCGCTCTTTTGACATATCTCCAACTGATAGGCATAAAAGCGACGATTGGTCAACTACAGTGTTACTTTGCGTTTCTACAATTACATACCGATGTTTGTCGATCCAAATTCGACTCTTTTTTCTTTCGAATACTGTTCTTCGTGATATCTAGGGGAAAAGATTACTCGTCCGTCAAAAGCGTGTTTTGCGTACTTCAAGTTATCAATCAAAGCGATGTAGGAAGAGAGAGTGGAACTGCGGGCAGCAGCATCTGCTCCTTCGTTACCGTTTCCAAAAGTCTGCATATACTGCACCACATGCCGCTTCTTTGGAGGCAATATTGGCGGAGCATTCAAATCAACGAGTCCCTCTCTGACCACGGATCCTTCTTCGAATGTTCCCTGTCCTTGTCGTGCGAGCAACTTGTTGTCCTGAAGAAGTCAATACAATCCTGCGTCATTCTCACTCAATCCTCACCTTGAACATCTCTATTTGCTTCGCTTTCAGTTCACTTGTGTCAACTTGGTGAGCAGCGTCGTCTGCGATTATCTTCCCGTTTCTCTTCGCTTGTCGGCTCACCGATCTGAACAGATCACGCTATTGAGTAATTCCCCTAAATCAGATCCTACTGTACGGAATCCGTGACGTGCTCGATGCTTTTCGTGGTGGTGTGAGTGTTATCGTTGTTCTCGCAACTAGAAGAAGGGGTCGATTGAGGTTCCGATGGAAATCCAAAGTCCTTCATTGACCGGAGTCCTCCCGCTCTCAAACCGAAAGGTCTGGAAAAAACGTCATTGGCTTCGAAGTCGGAATCGTCGTTGAAAGCGTGCGATCCATCCGCGAATCGTTTTACGAATTCATCGGTGCCACCACCGTGTTTCCTTATAGTGACCTAAGAGTGTAAAAGTGAAAAGCGCCCATTCGTCTTCACGTCACTACCGATTTACTTGTCTGTTGAACATTTACAGTTCGCGTTCTCCTAGTAGTTGACCTTGAGCCATCAGGTCGATTTTCTACCTGTTCCACGCATGTCCTCGCTCCATGTTTCTCTGCTCGTTCTTCGCGTTCTTCGTCCACTTGAACAGAGTTCTCTTCGTCGTCCGAGTCATCGAGTGGAGGAAACTGCGGTTTAAATTTCTCAACCTTTCTGAACCAGAACGAACGGTAAGAAGGCGTTTTTGCGTTGGTCTCAGCAAGCTGGCCCGGTTAAGAATAAAATTTACCGAATGTTGAGCTGACGCAAGAGATCATCGAATGCGTCGTCGCTCAGAGGACCGTTCGACGTTGCTGTGGGGTTGGATGGAAGAGAGTAGACTGCCGTTGACAAACTCGTAGTTTTCGGCGCCTCGTCCGTGTGGAAGCCGGAATCAGAACTCGCTCCTCTGGTCGTCTTCACTGCAGGGGAAGAGCAGCTCGGTTGCTGTTTATTCAGAAGCGAGTTTTGGAGTTCTGTGAGAAGAGGAACGCATTCGGTACATTTTTTGTACTTGCAAGGATCGTTGAAGTACTCCAATATTTGACTATCGAACCATTTCAGTATAGCATACAGGTTGTTCTGAAATTTTGATCGTTTTAAAGAAAGACATACTGGGCCTACCTTGATTGCATCGCTGTTCAACTTGTTTTCTGTTAGGTACCTCAAAACTGCATCAAACAGCGCCGTCATACAGCCACTGTACATCTCAATCTGGCCATTGCGAACGGTTTCTTGAAAATAGCGAATGGCCAAGGTTAATTCCTTGTCCATTTTGTCAACCTTCCTGGCTGGCGTCTCCTAAATGCGTCGTAATGAAGAAGTGCGAGACCCAAAGACTTGAAAAATGCAAAGTTTTTGAAAAGAACTCGCGTGCGTCATAAAAGTGATTACTTCGTTCAAAATTTGTTCATTTACACGGCAAACTCTTTGATCAGATTCAAAGAGTATTCGTCTTTTCACGAAAGGCACGGATTGTGCCAGTCGCCCGCCCGACAGTCGTAACCAGAGGAAAGAGCGCTCATGAATATCTGAACGCAAAGAGACTTGCATAGGTCGCAATGTACTCTGTGGTGTCCCTTCGGGCACCGACTGATGTAAACGAAATCGGAAGTGAGGAATTATAAGTGCGGCTAATTTGGATCTAAAACACATCTGTTCGAAGGGAAAGAGCACTTGGAGTAGAACGGAGACATCGCCAATTGGAAGACATTAAAGTTAGAAACTGGCAAAAGAGCCCTACGATATGCGCCATCTCGATATTCGCGTTTCCTCGCTCGACAAAGCGGGGTATTAAAGTTTGGAAGACAAACTCTCTGCCATCTGCCAGAGAGGAGTCCATCCAGCAACAAAAGCTCAAAATAACTCCGATGTGAAAGAGCTCATGCCACTTGAACAAACAGAATAATAAATGCTAATGCGCAGAAAGCATAAGCTAATGAGCGTTTCAATAAATGTCATTGTCAGCGACGAAGAACAACCGGGAGCGAGGGGAAAGCCACAGTGGACAAGCATAACGGAATAAAGTTTCGGGGTCTTCAGACGGCGGCGAACGGAACGAATACATGTGCTGCGGATACATTGTCTTCAGTTCGGTCAGTTCGCGGCACTCAATCCAGATGTGTTAGCAAAGGCGCCGACAAAAACAGCGCGCAGACAGCGCGAAATACATATGCTAAGCAGAAAGAGTCTTCAGAATTGAAACAAACGATTGGGAAATTACAGCAAACCGCTTTAGCAAAGGCTTGGACGCGACAGTTACAGATGAGTGCAGGCAGACGAGAGGGTCGAACTAGCGAAGACTGCGCAAATACAAGAAGACAAGTACGCAATAACCAGTACTCAAAACTAACAACGGCTTTGGAGGAACATTCATCTCGGAAAGACTGCGGCGCTAATCAGTGCACTCTCGCAGTGGTCCGAAATTATTTTCCCGACCGACACACAGACAGTTCCTGACTCATTCAGCCTCTTTATTTGCAGCGCGCTAGTCGGCTAGCGCGTTCTTGCGACCTTTTCCAGTCACTTTTATCTTGTATTTGTACAAATGTCAATCACTCTCGCAATAGAAGCAAACCAACCTGATTATTAGGAGCTGAAATCTGTCGACTCGGAGAGCTGCGGTGACGCGGCGACTCGCGGCCCAGCGAAATCTTCCCGAGAACATCCTTGATTCTAGCTTTTATCGTACAAGGCGTTGAAGAGGGGCACTGACCAATTACTGTTACGAGATCGTAGTCCGTGGGATAACTCCCAGCGTTGAACATATCTGCAATGAACGCTTAGTTGGAGTTTGAAGTTGTTGGTGACGCAAAAGGAGCATGTGTGTAGAACGACTCCGTGAGCCTCTTAAGAACAATGTACGAGAACCACACCCGCCGCCAGCAAAGACATTATCAGATGGTTATAGACGTTATCTCAAGCTACATATTTTGCGTGTGCGCTCTCCCACCCTCGACGTGTTTCGGCATCTCTTGTTCGCTCTGAGTTCTGCCAGTTATTTGCTCGAAATGATCACGTTGTGTGTCTCCGTGTTTGCTCTCGCTAATCAGAGATGGAATCAAGAGGCGAAAAAGTTGTGCAAGCCCGCGACGAGGAGGAGGCAAAGCGCGACGACGATCATACGTCTGGTCGCCGTTTAGTCTTTCAAAAAAGCGATACTGGAGAACAAGTAGTTGTGAGTAATTGGCGCGACTCTTCAACGCTATGGATATGTGTTTGAGTGGATTAAGTTCAAAGGGTGAGATGCCAGAGGGGTCGTAAATGTTTGCTCCACTTTACTGTTTACCCACTCTTCTCAGTTCCCATATTGACTCCTACCTGACAGCGCTCGTTCTAACTCTTTCCGTTTATATCTCGGTCTCACCGGACTTGGTGCAGCGTTGTACTACTGACTGAGTGAGTCAGGCATATAGTGGTACACAGTGGACATAACTCACCTCCAGCGGCCTCTGCGCGTTCATTGTTTCCGTTCGGATTGCGTCTCGTTGAGTAGATCTCTCCACTGCTGACCGAGCGACTCCTTCGCATTTTACAGATTCATTGCGCGACAAGCAAAAGCAAAAAGTTTGCACACGTATTCCGATCTACAACAGATAACGAAAATGATTAAGAACACTTTTTTATGACACACGCGATTGAAATTCGCCGAAAGATAATTTCTTTATCGGATCCGGTTGCCTTTTCCCTTCTAATTTTGAAGAAACGTGACTCTAAATATTTTATTTGGCAAAATGCAGTTTGTACAAAATTCTAGTGAATAATAACACACGTGTGCAGGCTGCTTCTACGGATACTATGGATAGGTGCTCGTTTCAATTTGGTTGCACAAAACAATTTCAGTAATCAGAACCGAAGAAAAGCTGGAGGAGGAAAGGAAGAACTGATGACGAACGATAGACCAGCCTAACAGGTCGGTGACTCAGTGGCTGGGCTCGTCGCGACCACCGGCTGTTGGTGCTGCTGTTGTGCCTGTCGGCGCGAGCAGTGATGCTGCGAGTCATCCGCTTCACTGCTCTGCTTACTTGAAGGAGGCACATCAGCCAGGTTCTCGAAGAGTTGTGTCATGATCGGCACCTGGTTGGTTAAGAGAAGTCGCTGGAACTTGAATGCAAGAGACGAATCAGAGTTTGAGCATCTCTCCTCGCCGCACTGTTGCGCGGAGTTATTGGTTGTTGGCGAGGGCTCCGAGCATAAAGCGCGGTAGTAAAATGTCCAGTAGCCGACGAGCAATGTGAGGAGGGTGAAAATAGGGAAAGTGAAGAGTAAAATCAGGAGGAAGGTGCACAGGAAGCAGCACAACGCATAAGTGAAGGTCTCCATTCACTGCACACTGAGTTCTAGCATGAGCGTGGCCAAGGAAGAGTAAGTTACGGGACAGATCGACTTGAGACAGACGGCGATCACATCACAGACACGAAGAGTGAGGAGAGAATTTCTTTCAAAATACGCTAATTTTTGCCGACCGAACAGGCGCTCGGCAGCAAGGAGTTCGTTGTTCTAAATCAACATTTTCGTATCGGAATAGTAGTGTTTGCAGTAAACCACCAGGATTTACTCGTAAATTCATCATAGAGCTAGAAGTGGCAATATTTATCACGAATCAATAAGAGTATGTAAGAAAACAGCCATCATGCTTGAGCTATCTTCAGTGAAACGGGCGCTGTCGTCCTTCTTTGCGGCCATTGTTATGCAAAGCACCCGTCAGAGAGTTTGAATTTGAATACGCTTTCCCTGTGACGAACATAAGTGACTAGTCGTCAAACGCGTCAGCTCGCAACTTCACGAGGATACTTCTTTAATTCGCAAAGAGACGCGAGTGCGACTTGCAAATCGATTTTCAAATGTATTTAGAAGAACACAGTCAATGCTGTGTGTTTTCAGTCGCAGTGTTAGTGCAGATTTGAAGATCGCCAAAGCCAACGTTGAGCTACACAAAACAAGAAGGAGTGAACGCTTTACAATGTCGAACAAATAAATAAGGGACATGGACCGAAACGTCAATCTTGCGAATTCTCAGAGGACCGCGAGGGTGTCTTATTTACTTCAACGCCGTTTTCAATAACGCTTGATTGTAATTTCGAGTGCTCTAAATGTGGTAGATAGTGGTGATGGGCATCGCAACTTACTTTTCAAACAGATCGATCCTAGCTGCGTAAAAGCGGGAGTGCACCTGCACACTCCTGTATCACAATACGCACCGACCCCGCATTCAGAAGATTGGTCGCATGCACTTCCTGCGGAAACGATTTGCATATCAGCTCCACACCCTACGGAACGATTGTAGGGTGAATTGTTCGGACAAATGCAGAATCCCAAGAAGCATTTTGCGCTTCCCACGCATGGCGTTGAACATCCGTCACGTTCTGTGGAATGCATCTGCTTTGGATAGACGGGCTTTGTGAAATCAGAAGTCAGCATTCTTGAGCACTGAGTGCGTGTCAGAGTGGTGCCAGTTTGGCACAAACAGAGGTTCTGAAAGCAGATGAAAGTGTTGTGTAAAAAAATAGCTGCAAACCAAATAGCACAGACTCCCTTCAGCGCATGGGTGACCATTTTTGCAGTCAGTGTCAGGATTCGACACCTCTGTTGCTGAATTATGAATAACAGAAAACGCAACTGTTGGAGCAGCTGGGATGATGTGAGCTTTGGGATTCGGGGCAGCAGAAGGGAAATGACCTGCGTACTGATATATTGGGTCGTATAACTGAAGAGAACGTGGCTGACCAATGACGTTAAGTCTACCGGTGTTGGACTCTGTTGGATGGGCGAAAGACGGTGGCCAACCATCCGAAGGTTGCAGTTGAACGGTGACGGACGCTACAGGAAGAGAAAGAGTAGAGTGGATCGGTGAGAAAGTCGGGAGATAGGTGGATTCAGTAGGAACGTCATCTTTGTCAATATGCGGTTGATGACTGAAAGGTTGGTCTACATTCTCTTCATTAAAAGGAGCATCGGACAGCGGATTTGGGGAGGACGATATCGGGGACTCTCTTGTCGTTTGAAGTTGTAGCGGTGAAATGAATTGAAGCGGAGTTAGCCGATAAAGGCGAACGATAGGTAAACCCTGTGCTGCGCTTGTGATGCTGATGATGGAAGGGTCAAAGGGTAACTCCTGTGAACGAACGTCTATGACTGAGTATTCGCCATTATCTTACATAATTAGCTTCGGATCTATCACTTCTCTGCTGCACTAAGTCGGCCCTGGCTGAACGCTTAGAATCACTGTCAGAATCATCAAAGTTAAAATCTCGAAGAACGCATCTGTGTTCAAATGGAATGTACAGTTTTCCGCACTGGCAAGTTCCCGCAATGCAACTGGCTGGTGATGAACACAAAATTCTATTGTTGCATTCTGAACCCAGTGGAACTGAAAAAAAGTGCAAAATGTAATGAAATCAAATGGTAATCGACTTACCAGTAGCAAAATAGTTTCCGATTATGGTCGATTGACCTAGTGCGCCCCAAACTGCAACATTTCCGAAAATGGCTGCGCAGAGAAGGAACGTGAAGCTTTTCATCGTTGAAGCAACGACTCTAGCGAGGACAACGAGGATCCCACATCTTTATATGCAACGTTGTGAAACTTGTTTTTGGTCCTCATTGTCCTTCCATACAGTCACGATCGGCCATACCCGGGCTATCATTGTTGTCGCCTGTCCGTTTGTTGCCTTTTACGGCTGCTGTTTGCATAGGTCACCCACACCTCACATACAAAAGTTTTTTTTGTTTTTTACTTTGCTGTGTGATCAGCAACATAGAGGTCCGATGGATGATGTAGCCTAGATGGGAGTTGGATGAATACCGTACTCAGTAAAGTCAAAGCGGGCAGTTTTATTGAATTGAAAACTAGTTGTTGTCAGACTACTTCCATGGTTAAGGACACGACATAAGTAGATTCGCCATTACACAACCGAAACAGGTTTTACACGAGTACGCGTGATTCACATCTTGTCACATGCGCAACGAAAGCGCAGTCGATGCCAACGGCTCTCTTTTCGCTCGTCCTGACGTTATTCTTCCTTCAGTCATCGTCTCTGTATAAATGGATGATTTAGAAATGGGTTTCAAAAGGTTGGTCATTATTCTTAATATAGCAGTTAAAGAAAACGTTTATTGATAATCAGCGCACACACGTTATTGTAAAGCATGTACCCGAAAATGTTTGCACCCTGTGGCTTGGCTGCTAAAGATGAAAGATAAGTGAAATTGGATCAACATAGATGCTTTTACTGCGAGGCGCAGAGAGATACTACGACCTAAAAGTTGGCTAAAGGCCGAGTAACTTGGCCTTATCACCAAATCGATGTTAGCAATAAACAAGCACATGAGCAACACATATATTTGAGATACAAAAGTTAGTAAGACGATATGTGGGGACAATATAATAGCGCAAATCAGAGGGAGACGAGTTACAGCGGTTGCTTGCCATCAGAAGAATCATTATGTTTGAGCAAAGCAGCCTTCGGATCATCGCGAAGAGAGAGCTGTCCAATTTCCAAATCAGAGGTTTCTGTGCTGTTCGAACCAGGCCGGGTCATTTGTAAGTGCTCCATAAACTCCACGTAAAGAGCGCAGCTCAGTTCACGGGCAATAATTGCGCCAGCATGACTTTCGACAAAGTTCATAAGGAGACATCCATCTGCAGCACGTTTTCAATAAACATTACGACACAAAGTATTTACCTGGTCGAAGTCCCTTATTGACAAACTGGTGCAAAATCTGTTCATTCATCGAAGAGGCACCCAATTGGTTCAACAGCGCACGAGTAGATCTAACGCGAAGCCCGAACGGGATAAGAACAATACAGCTGTAGATAAAATTGATCGTTGTCGAAATAGCAACAAAGAGGAACCAAAACCTATAAGACAAACATTATCACCAAAGTGAACACCAAGATGCGCTTACCAAATGAAGAGATAAATCTTTTCGTTGAACATGTTGATCATCAGTACGCATTGAACGGTATATTGGTGGATGTTGGCCAAGCGACGAACTTTGAAATCGCACATGGTGATGCGAGGAAAAATCTTGCTGGCCAGCGAGTGTTTGTCGAGGTCCATAGTTCCATCCCACAGTTCTTTGAATGCCGAAATTCCGTACCAGTTAGAAAAATCATGGTTAGCAGTCGACAGGAAATTGTTCAAGATAAAGAATTGTCCGACGACGTTGACCACGTAAAGAAGTTTGATAATGAGGTAAAGCATGGAAACATAAGATCCGAGTCCCCGTCCAAAGCGGAAGTTGCAGAAACTTCGAGGAGAACGACGGTCTTCCTTCAGCTCCAGGCTGTCAGCCATGTAAGTAACCAAACGCTTCTTTTCCGCCAATCGGTCTCCGGTGTTCACAATGCGTCTTAAAGCACGTGCATCACAAACAGTAACCTCCAAGTCAATTCCTGTAAATGCACGAGTAGATCAACCGATGTATTTAATTATGTTTTACCACTCTGGTTGTGAAGTCTTTTCCAAATCCAATTTGGAATGTAGAACATTAAAGCTTGCATGGCTAAAACGATAGGGACCCACTGGTAGTAGTTGAGTTCAGCATAGCGGCGGTCATCCATGTCCTTTGGAATTTCCTGTTCGAACGGGACGTAGTAGGTGTTTTTGATGAAGCAAAAATCTTCGGCATACTGCTCCCAACCACCCTTGAACTCCATAGGCATCCAGCACTGAATTGGTGCTCCGACGTATTGTTTAGCTGACACCATGATAGCGAAGAAGCTAAGCAAGGTCGGCGTGATGAAGTAGTTCATACGGTCAACAGGATCATCAAAAATTTGCGGCTTGAACCATTGATAGATGGAACTCTCCAAAAAAGGGATACCGAGCATCTTTGCTGAAACGAAATATATAGATGCGTTTAAAATCACAGCGCGATATTGCGAAAACGATATATTTCACACACGGAGAAGAGCGAAAAGCGCGCGGATGCGAGGATAACAGCGCACAGACCGTTGAGGGCGCAGTCTCATGTTGACCATGTTGACCAACATGCGCGAGCTTTGAGTCTCACTGGCCCGTTCAGTCGCGACAAGGCGAGCAGACCGAAGCGCATTGTATGCAGATATGGGTCCATCGGTTAGGTCTGGGGTTAGGGGTCACACGTACACTACCATACGACACACCATCGCGCGCAAGCATTCGCGCCGTCATCACAGCACCCTCTGTGGAATGAAAGTAAAGAGATGCCTCGTTGTTGAAAAGGGCTGCAATAGGAAGTATCTTATGCGTATTTTTATGCGTCATATCGCACCAATGAGTTGTGCGCCCTTTGCTCATAACTGTAAGTGCACAGAGAAAGATACAGCTTAGCGCATCAGGCCCTAACGAATATTACTGAGCGCCAATCGATTGGAACGGGAACTGTCCTTTTCGTTAGCATAACCTCGCCGACGATAGGAATAGAGCGCGGCGTTTCCCCTCATAACGACCGTTGCATTTAGCATTTGGAACAACCGCTAACCCAGAGAAGTGAGGAATATATCACAATCAAGTGTTGCATCACATTTTCCCCGGACAAATCATGAGTGGACAGTGCCCCCGATCCCAATGGGCAGAGAGCGGTGATTGTTCAGAGCCGCACAACGCTTGAATCACCAAACCACAAGAGAAAACGCCGCAGAATTTGATCATCGCCTCGCCATCGAGCATAGAATCGCGAATGACGATGGCACTTGCCAGGGGTGCGTTCAGACAATGTCTGATCAGATTTGGTCTTCTCTCCGCCCACAATGGTGTTGACGGCCCAGATGCGCACGACGCCTTGTTGACAAAAATAAAAATTCGCAGCGAAGCTAACGCGTAAACAACGATACGTCCAGAAGAATCACCATATCGAAATCAGTGAAAAGATGCTAGTGCAGCTGCAATTATTCATCAGCGGAGCGCATAAGGGAAAAGGGAAGGATAGTCAAAATACAACCGTAATAAATATAGAGCGCGAAAACAGAAATTTTAAATATAGTTGAGTCACTATGATTTGTGTCAACTGAAGTGTGCGGATCACACAATCTCTCGCGCGGACCTTCCGATTTTGGAATAAATCGCTGTAGGACTTTCCAAAATCATGCATGTTCGCACCTATCGCGTCTAGGCGCTGGCTCCTTCACACATCTGCTTGTATACAGCTTCATACGACCATTAACTGTCTCCTGCATACAAACAAGAATGTTTTGCACGGGATTTTGCCTGAATGGAACATCGCGATAAGAACTGAATGGGAGCGTGGCCTGAACGAGTCAATAAGTGCTGCGTTACCATTGAGTCAAAGGATACGGCAGCTTTGATCGAAAGATGATTGAGTTTAATGCAAACAAATTGCGGTAAGAATCATTTGCGAGGAGACAGGCGATTCATCTCACTTGAAGCTGCGCAGCGCTAGTGAACATCCATCGCTCGAAATGACTGACATACCTTTCATAAGGGTGTCTAAAGACGGCTAAAGGAAATCACATCCCACGATAGAAGTGAGAGAAGCACGTCCTGTTAAGCCCAGATCGCCGCAAACCTAGTTTGAGCGTGAAGAAATTATTAACCCGTTGAAGTTGATGTTGACTCAACAGATTTTCATACCGGTACTCGCTCGAATGATCGCTTTATTTACCCTAGATGCGCTTAATCGTTTTCTCTCTCCAGGTGTTTTCATTATAACTTTTCTAAAAGTTCCTACAATAATCAATCACCGCAACAGCTTGTTTTCAACCAGATCGAACCTCGAAGAATGTTCGCGACATTTGGAAAATTTTATTGCCGAGTGTTGATGGCACGGAATCGAAAATCTGTCGCAACATTCGAAGGTGTATACGCGTGAGATATGAGAGCGGATGCGATATTCTTCTATCTGCGTGGGGAGTCAAAACATTTTCGCATTTAGTACCGAAGACGACGCAGCTGAGGAGGGAGAACAACAATTTTTCCGCTCAAATAATTCAAACGTTGGCAACCATCATTCGGAAGTGGAGAAGCGACGGCGCGATCGGATGAACACCTTGCTGAATCAGCTTGCGACTCTCGTTCCAAGTGCTGCAAGCAGAAAGTATGATAAACTAACCGTGCTGCGACTAGCCCTACAGTACATAAACACAATTCGTAAGTTTATTGCGAGTCAAAAGTCAGCTGAGTTTTCGTTTAGAGAACTCGTCTTTGAATGATCTCGCATTGTTCGGCCCTTCTTCTTCGATTACTTACAATGATCTCAATGAGATGCTCGAGAAGGTAGGAAACACAAAAGCGGAAATTGTCTTCAGCGAAATGTTTAGTGCGGTGACCACTTTCTGTTGATGACCTTAACGCAAACCGCGGAAATACTTTATGTAAGCGAAAACATAGCGGAGAAACTGCAGTGGACTGTTGAAACTTTGTGCAATCGCTCGTGGGTGGACGTCCTTCATCCAAACGACACAAAAGCTTTCCTTAAATTTATCTGCTTTGAAGGAGAGTTCAGTTCGGCAGACGCAGATTCTGCGGTGCCGGAAAAAACGTTGATGAAGAACGGGAAGCCGTCGAATGGAGTCGATCAAATGCCGCCAGCTTACAGATCGTCTATAGTTGTTCGGCTGGCGAAGAATCCTCTTCTGAATGCTTCGTCTGGTGAATCATCTGATTACGTCACCATCGACTGCCGCGTTGCAATGCGCAACCCACAGACAAAGATCTCACTGATCGTCGCAAAGCTTTCTAAAGTATCGATAGGTAACCTCGCTTGTGTTTACACGCATTTACCGTATTTTCTAAGATTTGTTCCATCCATTCGTGGTGACTTTGAACAACACCGCCAGGATTCAACGCTCCGATGAAACGTATAGAACAACATTCACGACCATCCAATGAAAATCTGTTTAGAGTGAATCACGCGATCGAGAGACTTTCACATGACTTAGTCGGCAGCAGTTACTTTGACCTCATTTTTGACGGCGATCTCCTAACAGTTTCTCAGCTTCACAAATTCAGTAAATTTATTTAAATGAAAACACATCTTTTTTATATTTTCAGTTGTGTGCAGTAGAGAAGCGAGAACAGCTACTTATCGAATTCGATCATCGCCTGGAACCTTTGTTACAGTAACAGCTACCTGGAAAGCATTCATCAACCCGTTTACCAATAAGCCACAGTTCATCACAATCAAACATTTTCCTAAGTCAGTATTTAGGCATATATGTAGACTGCTGAATCGTTCACATTGCAGAATTATTGAAAGTAAAACCGAGCAGGACATCCGTCAAAGCACATTGAAACAAATGCTGCGAAATCACAACGACTCAGGTACTCAATGAGAAATGACAACTCACATGCGATAAAACTGTTTAGGAAACGAAGGCATACTGGGCGTCGGCCGCTACGGGGACTTGTAAACTTTAAAGGGATAGTGTCATGACGAAAAATTTGTCTCAAATCGTTTTTAGACTTCGCGTAAGGGTAGGTTTTGGGTTTCAGGAGAATTTCTGTTGTATTCAGATTCTCCAAAAGTGCATCGAGCTTCTTTCGCGATTGCATCAGCCGCTACTTCCTCGCCGACAAGCAGTAGAAGTAAGAATTTTGACTCCCGCCGCGATGTACCTTCCTACTTGTCTCCTGGCATACCGTGCTGCTTTGTTATGGCGCGAATAAAAGCGACTATAGATTCTAACAATGAGTGACCGCGTTCGAAACACAGTACGGTAAGCCCGCGTCTTCAGTCAGATCGCTCCAGGGCCGAGCATATTCGGTTCCGTATTAAGGGCTTTGGAGAATCTGAATACAACAGAAATTCTCCTGAACCCGAAAACCTACCCTTACGGGAAGTCTAAAAACGATTTGAGACAAATTTTTCGTCATAACACTGTTTCCTTAATCCTTTATCAACACAGTAATAAATAATTCTTACTTTACACACATCATTGGTCACCCGCACCGATTTCCGAACTTCTTTCCCGCTCTCAGAACGACCGTAACCGCTTTGTGTTCTGAAATCAAATTCATAACACACAAAGTGTTTGAAAGCTTGCGAAAACATCTTCTCAAAGGCCAAACGAGGCTGAACATTGCTGAAGTCTACATACGTGCTCGTCCAAACAACGATCGACAGCACTACAGGACATTGAAGGTCAACCCTTTTCCGTTGCCACTCTTTCCACAGCTTTCAGCTGAATATATGATGCGTCCATTTAAAAATGTCGGTTTTAACTATTTTGGCCTACTGAAGACGAGAAAAGGCGGCAAACTGTGGGTTATTCTTACAACTTACTTTTTTTCCAGCTTCCTCATTAAGAAGATTAGGGGGCGATTGATCTCATCGACTACAACAATGAAAAATGGGTCAAGGAGACGAACTCAAGCTTTATGACGATTGATGCACTAATTTCAAGCGCTTAAACTCGTCGATATCTGGTCAAATTTGTTGCTTCTGCCAATGTCCAAACGGTCTGAAATCCGTCGGCCGCTACGGGCACCTGTTAGCTTCTAGCTACGCATTTATATCGAAAATATTAATAGATCACAGCTTCTTATTTCTCACACACTGAACCATAAGTTTGAACACGCTACAATCTTGCAAATCCTTGGGGGAGATTTCTTTCCTATAAATAAAAAAACACCTGTAAATTGGAACCATGCTGTGACCTTACCTGAAACATAGTAGAATAGATCCCATTCCATATGCTCGCCGTTAATGATTTTATCATAAGCATCTAATTGCTCTTGATTAAATTTTGCCAGGTTTTGTTCAGCAAAGTCGCTAAAAAAAATTGTAAAAAAACACTGATATTTAAGCCTACCCAATAATGATGTCATTTTCCAAAATTCCACGCTTTTTACTTTGGTAGAGAAGGCGCGCACGCTGTGTTACTAGATCGTCATTCTTCATGAGTTTCGTCTGCGTTAAGAAATAACGTCGAATTGCGAAGCGAAACGTTACGTTTGCAACAGCTTTACGCGAAAACAACGAGATCATTACTGAAAATTAAGAAAAACTAAAACGTTGAAGATGAATGAGATACGATATTCATGAAACATTCAACAACAACTGCAACAATTCTACAAGCAATGATAGGTATCTTTATTACATTTGCCCCTCGGATACTTATGTTTGATTTCCAAGGTACGTTTGCGAGCTATCTTCTGGCTGAACATAGCTCGTGAACGCATCATACATAGTGAGTTTATATGGTTCGTCTGCTTGGGCAAAAACCTCACAGTTGGCCTTAAAAACGACCTTATCAACCCGTTTGCAAATGATAACTAGCGGCCTCCGCAAATTGGAACATAAACGCAGAAGAGAGTAGATCCAACTGAAAATGCGATCATCACAAAAATAATGCAAAATATCAACAGCAATATTTTCTTCTAAAAATATAGATTTGGAACGACGAGTGAGGAAAGAACAAATACCTTACGACTTCCGCGCTGGGCAGTTAAAGCTTTCCTTACGTTCGATCTTGCTTTACTTGCGTAATCAGCTGCAGCTCCAACATTCATCTCAATGTTATCCACAATTGTACCCTAAAATGCGGATTTTATTTTGCTGACTTGGTGAATGACTACCTGGCTGTCAACTAGCATAGACATATCTAGGAAAATACCATGTAATTCACGAATGCTGTTTTCCAGTAGAAGAATGTCTTCACGCCGAGATTTGGCTTCTTCGTATAGTATAAGTTTATCATTGTGGGCTAGCATCATCTGAAGTAAACAGAAAACTCGCAGGTAACAGCGCAACGCACATACCCCTTTTGTGTAGTCAAAAATCCTTCCAGATTCAATCGCCATTTCAATGTCGTCGTCAGGCATTTCACGTCCAGCTTAATTCAACTTTTATCATATGAACCATAAACCATAAACTTACAAACTTCCAAGAAACGACAAATAGTGTTCTTACATTTTTCCTTATACCTTACTTGTTCATCATTAAAAGATGACAACACATGAAGCAGTCGCCGACGTACATAGAAAATCTGAAATAATAGTAAGACTAGGGGATAGGATTAGGCCGTTAAGATTTAAGCGGGAGCCTGAAATTAGGCCTAGGCCGGGAAGACAAATCATAAAGTTATAGGAAATCAAGACCAACCTGGTTTTGCTTTATTCTACTCATCGATGAGTCTAACTCGCCTGTATTCTCCGCCATAGTTTTCATCACTGCAATATTCATGCTTTCGTGCAAGATGACTTTCGTGACACTGACCTTGCAATCGAGTCTTGTTCTGTTTTGAAAAACCCTTAAATTGCTCAACGTGCTGGTTCAATTCGTCCGTATATTCTAAATGCAAAACAAAGATTATTTGCGGATGAGCACTTCACATACGTGGATGAACACCAGGTTCGAGTAAAATCTTCGAGTGAATAGACTGAATTTTCTGAAGACAGCTCTCCATCTTAAGAATTTCATCAGCTATATCTCCCATTTCCGTGAGAAACTGAAAGTGAAAGAATACTTAATCAGATAAATCAGAAGCTAAGTAAGAAATCCGGACAGCAAGTCAAGATAGGCTACTATGAAATATAACAGCAATATCCACTGATAAAACAACAACGAACAAGAAACTACATTAAACAACTCGCCCTATTCAAAAATCCACCGATGACTCATTCTAAGAATGGACGGTATACTGAAAAGATTAGTTTATTTGATGCTCAACTTCCGTTCCTTACAAACGTACCTACCTCGTGTAGTAGTCCAGTACTGTTGTCGTTTACTAACAACCACTGCTGTTCTGTCTGGTCATTTCGGAAATTGGCTTCAAGGCCACTCGTCGACATTTCCGAACTTTCGGTCCGCAGGCCACGCTTCAATTGATAATATTAAGTAAATTCTATATTAAATAATAACGTACCCGAAACTCTAAGAGCCTGTCCTTCATCGCTGAATGTTCTCCCAGGACAACTGAAACAACCGACCTTTAGGGATTAAATAGTTTTCACATGATCACACAATAAGACGACGAAGATACTTATGCAAAACCCCACCGAGTGCAATAACAACGCTGAATTAGCTATGCACAATCCGCGCGGCGACGGCACAGAATAGACGATGGGACTACTTTGATACCGTTTGGGTGTTTCACTGCGTGCCACAGTCGCTAGCCGTCCTCATCTGTTCACAGGTTCGGTCGAGTGCACACAACATTCATTCTCAGTGTGCCTGCGATTGCGGCTTGCATTTCTCGTTGCGACTTTCTCACGTTCCCTCCATCGGTCGGTGTGATTTGCAGAGGGCGACGTCACTGGTAAAGCTCGGTTTCTTTTCGTTTCGAAACTTTTTTGTGTTCGTGGACGGCGTCTGTCGTCAACCGGACTTTGTATAGTTTTTTATATTTTGATGAAAAGTATTCATTTTTTTGCAAGCGTACTCGTTCTCTTTGCAGCAGCAGATGCCGCTTTTAACGCAAGCTATTGATTTAAAATTAAATTATCTCAGGTAATCGACGCACGAGGGCATAGACTATGCTTCGATTAGCTACGAAAGCATCTTTGGAACGCTATGGATTGAAGGCGGTTCGTAACCAATCAACATCTACTTCTGCGTCTTCTTCTGGCTCCGGTATTGGCAAGAAACTATTCTTGGCAACTACTCTTATTGGTGGAGCAGCTGGTGGCGCTGTCGGTTATGCGTACGTCGATCCCGAATTCCGCTCGAAGATTGAAGATACTGTTCCTCAATCCAAAGAGCTGTTTACAACTCTTTTGGGTCCTCCCAGGTTTGTTTTCTATCTATATAATTGGTGGTTAGTTTGTGGTGTAATTAACAGCATATTTGTGTTTAGAACAGGATTAATTCCGAAGAAGATACCTGATGCCGCGCCAATCTCTCCATACAAAAAAATTCCAGCGGAAAGAAAAAAAACCATTCCTGATGGCGGTGTTGATCTTGAGGCAAAATCTAAGAAGCCAGTTGAAGTAACGCCTGTCGATGTCAAGAAATCGGTGATACCTGTTTCAGTCTCGGGACCTACCGCCAACGCACAAGATCAGAATCAGCGTAATTTTTTTTAGGAAGACGCTTGATTTAATTGCCATTCAATTCAATTTAGAGCTGGAAGGTCGATTGAAGGCAGCAATTCTCAGCGCTGAGACAAGGGTTAAAATTGCGACTGATGCGAAGTTGAAAACAATTCAAGCAATTGATGACCACGCCAAAGTACTTAAAAGAGCTGTTGACGATGGGGCCAAGGCAAGCTGGGAAACTGTAAGCTCTGCCCTGAATGTTGTCGACAAACATGCTGCGTGTGATGCGAAAGAGGAAGTCGACTCTCGCAACTACCTTGACAATCTCCGGAAAGTAAGCGCATCTTTCATTTTTGATCGTTTTATTTATTATCGTGCAAAATCTTTAGATTATCAATGATGGTAAAGCGAATGACGGCACAGCCACGAACCCACTTCTTCTGAATGCCATGGAGAGTGCGAACAAACTTTCTTCTCAGCTTGATGAACTTAACATGCTCGTGGAAAAATCTCGATCTGAAAGTCGCGTGTTGAATCAGTACAAAGATCTGATTGAGCAGAGTCGTCGTCAATTCAGTAGCGAGCTGAAGTCTATCCTGCCAAATGTTGACATTAATGCAAAAAACGCAAAGCTTTCTGAAGATGACCTCAATGCCTTGATTGCTCATGCGCACTTGCGCGTGGATCAGCTGCGTCGGCAATTAGCTGAGCAACAGGTTGAAATTTACCATATGTTTTCAGTATTAAGTATCGTATTTTAGTTGAGAGAAGAAGAACACATTGCAAACGCTATCCAAGATCAGCGTTTTTCGGATGAAAAAATAGCGGCAAGCCAGCTGGCGCTTGAAGTTGACCGCGTGAAGAAGCAAGGCGATGTAGAAGTGGAAAAACAGGTTACTTATATCGCTTTCATTTGGATTTTTTAATTGCTTCCGTTGCAGGTTTACATCAGTCGACGTAAATGGGAGACTGAACTTGAGGAGCGTCTTCGTTTGGCGGCAGGTGCTCATTCAGAGCACTTGGAACAAGTAGTCCGTACTCAGAAGCAGTTGCATGATATAGAAAATGCTCAAGCTGTTGAGGTACGATTTCTTCAAGAAATTTGTTTGTCTAGGGTTTCATTTAGGACGCTGTGAATAATGAGAGGAAGATTCACCAAAAACAGGTTGAACTAGCTCTTTCAAAACTTGGCGGCATTGAGACCGCATTAAATAGCCGCGTCGCTTTGGTAAATTCAAATTGTTATATTATAGTGCTGCAATAATTGCACTTGTAGGATGCTGAGAATCGTAAGTCCAAGCAGTACTGGATAGCTTGTCAAAATCTGGTTGAATCCGTTGTTTATGGACAGAAGGCTGGCAGTGATCTTGAAACTCGCCGTAAGCCACTCGCGAAAGAAGTTTGTAGAGTTCATGTTTCTTGTATTCACTGTGAATTTTAGGCTGCTGTTATTCGCGAAACTTTTGGTAAGGATCCGTTTGTTGAGCAGCTTCTGGGACTTTTCTCTGATAAAAGTTTGGACTCTGGTGTATACACTGAACAGGATTTGAAAAACCGATTTAATAAGGTCTTATATTAACCTTTAATGCCAGTCATCAATCTGTTGTTGCAGGTTTATAAACTGTCACATCGAACTGCCAAAATTGACGACAATGGTGGAAGCATTTTGAAGTACTTTTCTTCATATGTTCAGTCTCTGTTGACATTAGATCTGCCTCGACACTTCTCCGCTGGTGACAAGTTTGACTCCAGTGTTTTGGATACTTATGAAGTGCTCGCTCGTGCTCGCCATTTTATCGAGAACAACGACTGCGAAAA